>AP025066.1:22786501-22931457 GCA_036186865.1 Eustoma russellianum
CGGCCCAAAAATATTTGGGTAACTCAAATTCGTTTAGCATGGCTCTACTCATTTCTTGAAGTGTTCTATTCTTCCTTTTCAACAACACCATTTTGTTGAGGAGTTCTTGGAGCTGAGAAATTGTGTCCATACCCCTTGGATACACAAAATTCTTGAAATTCTCCATCAAACTCACCACCTCTATCACTTCTAGTTTCCTTGATTGTGTCCTCTCTTTGATTTTCTAATCTTTTACAGAGCTTTATAAATTCTTGGCATGCATCATTCTTTTTAGCTAAGAACATTACCCAAGTGTACCTAGAGAAGTCATCTACCACCACAAAGGTGTAATGTTTTCCACTTAGACTTGTTGTACCAATATCCCCATACAAATCCATATGAAGCAATTGTAGGGGTTTGGTGGTGGAGATTTCACTTTTGGGTTTGAAGCTTGTTTTAACAAGCTTTGCCTTTTGACAAGTGTCACATAAGCCATGGTTTTCGAAATTTAATTTTGGAAGACCTTGGACCTTTTCATTTTTGCAAATCTCTTTGAAGTTTTTAAAGCTAATATGTCCAAGTCGTCTGTGCCATAGTTGAGTCAAATCATTTTTGGCAACTAGGCAAGAAACAATTTGTGATATCAAATCATGTGTGCTAAATTTGTAAACATCATTTTTACGAATAGCTTCAAAAATGATCTTATCGTTCTTTTTCACAGCACATTTTCTTTTCACAAACTCTATTTGAAAATCAGCATCACATAGTTGGCTAACACTTATCAAATTATACTTAAGCCCTTCTACATATAGTACATTATTAATAGTAAAGGAAGAATTACCAATTTCTCTATGTCCAAGGATTTTGGCTCTCCCATTGCCAAAATGCACCGTTCCACCATCTTGGAGCTTGAGCTTGGTGAACAACGTCTTGTCTCCGTTCATGTGAGTTAAACATCCGCTGTCCATAAGCCATTTGGTTCCTTCTTCTTTGGTTACTCCATTTATCTTGAGAGCCTACAAAACCAAAAGATGTATGCATTGGTACCCTTTGATGGTTGGGTCCTTTAGGGTTAGTTTTTCGACCTTTAGGCTTCCAAACATATGTGCTTTCAAATCGAGCTTTACATGCTTTCTTTACATGTCCTAGTTTGTTGCAATAAAAACAAGTGGGTACATGCTTTGGTTTAGAAGATGATGAATTTTGTTGTGTTTTTCTATTGTTTGTCTTTTCTTTAAGGACTTAGGTTTAATAGAAGAAGATGATGAGTTAAATCCTAAACCGGATTTATCATTTCCAATTCTTTGATTTCCAAGTAGTATGTCTAAGTTGTTTTTACCATTTGTTAGTCTTTGTAAGTCTAACTTTAGTTTCTCACATTCTTTTCTAATTTCTTCATTTTCAAGGGCTACGGTTTTATGCATGGTAAGTATGATATCATGCTCTTGAAACATCAAAATATTTTTGTCATGCAAGCTCTTATTTTCTAAAATGCATTTCTTGAATTCTTTCTTTAAATGCTTATACTTCAAATTTAATTTCTCAAAGTCATCTTGCAAATCTCCTATTTCATCATGTAAATTTGAAGGGTTAGAATTTACCTCAAGGTCATCTTCAATCGCCATAAGACAAGTATGTTGAAACTTTGGATTGTCAACCATTGCCACAAGTCCAACACCTTGATCTTCACTCTCTTCTCCTTCCGATTCCGAATGGAGATCATCCCACGTGGTTACCTCTGCATTGAGGGCTTTCTTCTTTTGAGGAAAGACCTTCTTCTCTTGCTTTTGTGGTTCTTTTACGTGGCAATCAGCAATGAAGTGACCGGGTCGACCACATCTATAACAATTTTCACTTGCTTCCTTTTCTTTAGATGGTTTCTTGAAAAACTTTCTTGCCTGAGTTTTGTTTCTAGTTGCCATTCTTCTAAATTTTCTTACTAGAAGGGCAACTTCCTCATCCGATTCATCGGACTCTACTACCAATCCTTTGTGTGATGTTTGTGTAGGCTTGATGGGATTCATCCTATTTTGTTCATCAATAAGAATTTCATGAGTAAGAAGATTACCGGATAGCTCATCAAGGGTAAGAGTCTTGAGATTCTTTGATTCGGTGATGGCGGTGACTTTGGGTGTCCATTCTCTTGGCAAAGAGTTGAGGAGTTTTGAGACAAGGTCTTCATTTGAGATTTTCTTGTCAACCATGGAGAGTTGATTCACTATTCGTGTGAATCGATCGATTGTCTCCTCAATCTTCTCACCGCTTTTCATTCCGAACATCTCATACTCCTTCATGAGCATAAGTCGTTTGGCCATTCTTACTTGCTCAGTTCCTTCATGTATCATTTCAAGCCTTTTCCATGCCTCATGAGCTGTTTCAAGACCTTGAAGTCTTATAAGCTCGGTGGTGGTGAGAGCACTTGAAAGAATATCAAATGCCTTGCCATTAATGGCAAATCTTATCTTTTCTTCATCGGTGTAGTCATCCTCATCTTTGAATATTGATTCTCCTTTTGAGTTGGCAATCATAGGAACTTCAATTCCTTTGACAACGGATCTGCATATATCGAATCCACAGCCTTTCAAGTGATTGATCATTCGACATTTCCACAAGGAATAATTTTGGGCATCAAACATAGGTGCTTTAGTGTTTGATCCGGAAAATAGTGCAGTAGGCTTAGGAGATGAAGAGGTTGAAGTTGAGGTTGAGGTTGCCATGATCTTTAACCTTGCTACTTGCAAAGATAGGCCAAGCAATCAAGGTTAGGCTCTGATACCAATTGTTAGGTCCGAAATACACTCTAGAGCGGGGGGGTGAATAGAGTGTTTGGCTCTTTTTGCGGAATTTTCTCGTTTGTCTCAACTCAAAAAGGATATTCAAAATCAGAGCAAGAATTGGAGATGAGAGATAATGAATGAGTACACCGGATATAGAGTGGTTCGAATCGTAAATGATTCTACTCCACTACCACTTTGTTTCCAAAGTGGATTTTCAACAACTACTCTTCTTATTATGAACAATAAGAACAACCACAGCAACACTTACACTAACACTTTAGTGTAAGCAACAACAACAACAACTTCTTGCACAAAACACACTTGTGCAACTACAGCAACTACAGCTTCTTAGCAAGAACAACTTCTTGCTTCCTCACTACTTCAACAAAAGTTCCCTCAAGAACTTCTCACAGTGGGTTGAAGAAATATAGTGAGGTTCACACTTTCTCACAAGTCTAAGCACAAGCAAGAGATCAAATATTTATGGTTCCTCTTGTGCTTGACTCTCTTTCTCTCAATATACAATAATGAAGATCAAAGAAAAGCTAGACAAGCTTTAAACAAATTTGCAAGTATGAGAGAAATATACAACAATGGAAAATGAAGCTAGATGATGTTGAAAGTGTGTAATTGCTTCATACAAGCCTCTTCTATTTATAAATAAAGTTGACCACGTTTTTGAGGCTCTCCACCAAGTCTTCATCTTCAAAAATGTCAAGATAGTAACCAAATAGTCTTTAGCCACCCTATGGAGTGATTTGATCTTGGATAGCCACCCTAGAGAATCTTAGACATGTTTAAAATAGTCAAGGAAGCATGTAGTATGTTGGGTTAAAGTCCACAAGAAATTTGAGCAAGATTGGAGAGAGAAAATATCATAGATCTTCCTTGGATTTTGTTCCAACGTTTGAAAATTTTTGAACTCTGGAGACGTCGATCTATCTACGTGCCAGAGCTGAGAGATCGACGTCTCTCAGTCAGACGTCGATCGATCGACATCAGCCTGGCTGAGAGATCGACGTCTCTCAGAATGACATCGATCGATCGACGTCATTAGGTTGAGAGATCGACGTCTCTCAGATGTATGTCGATCGATCGACATACCTGAAGCTGAGAGATCGACGTCTCTCAGTTATACGTCGATCGATCGACGTATGTTTAACTGAGAGATCGACGTCTCTCAGATACACGTCAATCGATCTACGTCTCTTAGCTGAGAGTATGACGTTATTCTGAGTGCTTAAATTTTTACCAACCTTCACATGGATCTCTTGAGGAGCTGATGTAACCTTCATCCGATTCATAAGAGATTTTTTATCTCGCACATGTTTACTTCAATTTTGCTTTGAACTTAAGATATGAAATTGTCTTATTCTTTTTAAAACATCTTTTTGTATCATCAAAACATTTTATAAACTAACATGCTGGACGCAAGGAGGTGGACAAGGTCCACCAATTTCTCATGGGACTGGACGACTCAATGTATAGAATGGTACGTTCATGTATACTAAATCAAGACCTTCTTCCGCCTTTGAATCGCGTCTATCACTTGGTGGTACAAGAAGAGAGCCTTGGCACTATAGCACTCGTGGAAGAACCGTGTGCACCCATGGGCTCTGCTGTCACGACCACAGGCAAGCAAGGGGATCGCAGGCTGGCGAAACAAGCAGTGACATGCACCCATTGTCACCGAAAAAGCCATGAGGTAAGTGCTTGTTTTCAGATTGTTTCTTAACTGGATTGGTGGAATGATCGTCCTAAGGCTCCAACATGTCCTAAATGACCCGCAACTGGAACACCTTCTCGACCCAAGCTAATAGAGGTTGTGGTGCACATGGCATCTGTCTAGGCCCCCTCCTCGGCCAGCACTATAGAGGCCGTAGAGGCCTTGGCCAGCCTATCTGAAGATCTTGAACATAGTGCTCCAAGCACTTAATTCTCGGAAGCACACTTCGTCCGAGCACTAGAGCGGTAAGTATTTCGATCCTTCATGGATCATTGACTCGGGTGCCTCTCATCCTGTAATTAGTGATGTGACTTCTTTACATAATGGTGCATCTACTATCCTGTGCAATGTTCAGCTACCTAAGGGGACCAAGGCACAGCAAGCCAGCAAGGCGCGATGTGTCTTAGTGATGATCTTATACTTGACAGAGTTTTGTTTGTATCCCAATTGACATGCAACTTACTATCTGTACCTCAGTTGCTGAACGGTGGAGTTTATATTATAGTGCTTACTAATGATAGTTGTGTAATACAGGACCGGTGTACCAGGACAAGGATTGGAGTGGGTGAACTCACCGATGGGTATACTTGCTAAAGGCATCGTCGTACATTCGGACTATACATTGGGAGTCGAGCCAAATGAAGAGTTATTGCACAAGCATCTGGGTCATCCCTCTCGTAGTGTATTACGTATGTTATGTAATTCTATTTCCCCATTGAATAAAGATTGTGATATTGCTTGTGAGGTTTTTTGTCGAGCTAAACAAATAAAATGACCATTTGAGTTGAGCAAAACATTAGCTGCACAATGCTTTGATTTGATCCATTATGGGACCTTATCGAGAGAACACCTTGTGTGGTGCATCTTATTTTTTTACTTTTGTGGATGACGGGTCGTGAGCTGTCTGGGGTATCTATTAAAGATAAAAGACAGTGTCCTCTTGGTGGTACGACATTTTTCGCTATGGTAATACACAGTTTGGTCGGACCTTCAAAAATTTATGCATCAACAATGGGACAGAATTTGCTCCCATCTGAACATTCTTCGTTGAACATGGCATTGCTCACCAAACTTTTGTTCGCTACACATCACAGCAGAATGGACGTGTAGATCATAAACATCTTCACATTCTCAACGCTGCTCGAGCATTATGCTTTCAAGCCAATCCCCCATTCTCGTTTTGGGAAGGAAGTGTTCTTATAGCTGTTTATCTTACTAATCGAACTCCGACCGTTGTTCTAAGGGAAAGCACCTTAAGAGATATTGTGGTAAAGACGCCGAATTACTCTTATATGTGAGTTTTTGGGTGTCTTTGCAATGTTCTCAATGACAAATGAGATTGAGACAAATTCCAAAGTCGAAGTCGTAAATGCAGTTTTTGGGCCATCCCATCGGAGCTGATACCGCCCAACATCGCCCTCACCCCTTTCGTAGCTCCCGATAGTGACGACGAATCTGCCATTGACACATCGACTGTCTCACCAACCCAATCCAGTCCGCTTACATCACCTTCCAACACATCGGCCTCTCCTCCCTCTAACCCATCGCCGGCACCACCACTCTTCGGCCGTGGCCATAGGGTTAAGAAACCTCTCGTCAAATTCATGGACTGTGAAATGAATCACGTA
The DNA here is from genome assembly GCA_036186865.1 of Eustoma russellianum. Lineage (NCBI taxonomy): Eukaryota > Viridiplantae > Streptophyta > Magnoliopsida > Gentianales > Gentianaceae > Eustoma > Eustoma russellianum. Next base: position 22,792,612 of record AP025066.1, read on the forward strand.
CAGTACAACTCCTTGGTTGTCTCACCTGCAACGTCCATTTTCTTAGGTGCTCCGTACTTTATTCATAATTTTCTTAGTACTCACATATTTTCGCCTGCCCATTGGTCTTTCTTGCTGCTATCACTTTGCATGAAGAACCTCAATCTTATTCGCAAGGTGACAAGGATCCTCAATGACGGGCCGCTATGTAGGAAGAACTCCGCGCATCCGAAGACAACCATACATGGACGATTGAACCGTTGTCGCTAGGCAAACGGGCCATTGGGTGCAAGAGAATATACAAATCAAATACAATTCTGATGGTAGTATTGATCGATATAAAGATTGAATGGTTATCCACAGAAACCGCCAAGTTGAAGGCATTGATTATAATGAAACATTTGCTCCCACCACCAAAATAGTCACTGTCGGAGTTCTTTTGGCCATTGTCGACGCGCACAATTTCTCTATGTGTCAAATGGACGTACGCAACGCGTTTCTACATGGTGATCTTGGTGAAGAAGTATATATGAAGCTTCCTCTAGGGTATAACACCTCCGGCCCAAATCATGTTTTCCACTTTTGTAAATACCTGTATGGACTCAAGCAAGCCCTCCCTTGTTGGTTCGCAAAGCTTTCTGATACATTACGTGACTATGGTTTAATTTAGTCATATTCTGATTATTCATTTGATATACATGAGCTCACATTCAGCTTTACATGTTGGTCTATGTTGACGATCTCATTATTGTGGAAAACGATCCGAGTGGTGTAGACACAATCAGGGAGTATCTTAGTCGCTGCTTCTATATGAAAGACCTTGGCCCATTGAGGTATGTTCTCAGTCTTTAAGTGGCACGTAGCCGCACTAGGCTCTTTGTCTCTCAATGCAAGTACACTCTTTACATTCTCTTGGATTGTGGTTTGCTGGCTGTTGAACCTGCGCCTATGCCCCTTGAGCAGCAGCACCGCCTTTCACACTCAGAGAGCCTGTTCTTAGATGACCCTTTTCCGTGTCCACGGCTCATTGGATGCCTCGTGTATCTACTTGTCACTCGTCGTGAACTTTCCTACGTTGTTCATACACTAGCCCAATTCATGCAAACTCCACAGCTTGATCATTGGAACGCAACTTTGAAGGTTGTTCGTTATCTGAAGGTAATCCTGGTCAAGGAATTCTCTTTCTCTCCACCAATGACTTTCATCTCATCGCCAATTGTGACTCTGTTTGTGCTAGCTGCCCTCTCACCTGTCGCTCTCTCACGGCTTACGTTATTAAGCTCGGCCCTGCTACGATTTCTTGGAAGACAAAGAAGCAAACAACTGTTTCTCGGTCTTCTACTGAAGTTGAATATCGGTCTATGGCTTACACTATCTGTGAAATAAAATGTCTTCTCGGTCTTCTCCGGTCTTGGGATTCCCTTATGAAGGCCTTGATACACTCTTCATTGATAGTCAGTCTGCATTATACCTGGTGCATAATCTGGTTTTACATGAGCGAACGAGCACATAGAGGTTGATTGTCACTATCTACGAGACGCGATCATTGATGGTCTCATTCGTCCCTTACATGTCAACACATCTCATCATCTTGTGGACACTCTAACCAAATCTATTAGCACTCGTGATTTTTGCCTTCTTTTCTCCAACTTGGGCGTTTAGGATTTATATGCACCAACTGGAGGGGGTGTTATGGCTGAGCTGAACTGCCGAGCTAACCTGGCTTACCTACATGCCTAGATCTCTCTGTGTTATGGCTGAGCTGAATTGCCGAGCTGACCGACTGACATACATGCCTAGACCTGTCTGCTTATCTAGGCTGAGCTGACCTTTCTGGGCTGACCAGGGCTGAATACTGTGGCCGAGCTGACTCGCTGGAGCTAACCTAACTTGACTAACTACGTCGACAATGATTGGATAGAGATTGCGGATTTCTAATAACTAATCCTTCTTAATTATCTGTTGTTGATTTGATTTGTGCATATCATTACTATACTTAGTAGATTTGATTGATAGAACATAGTACTTTAGGTAATGTTTATCTTCACATGTCTAATTTTACTCTGTAAATTCGTATGATGGAATAAGAGTAAATGGCAGATTTGAAGTGTCAATCCGTTCTTTACAACAAAAGTTCGCGTTAATTAGCTTCTCATCTCGATAGATGACATGTGTATATAAAATTCGAAAATGATTCAAAGATGCCAACTTTGTTCCACTAGACCACTTCGTCAGAAACATCAACAACTTAATGTCAAAGAGCAGCACTTGAATCTTGAGTTGATTGAAATGCGCAAAGCTGTGACTGGCACCAGTATTTGAACCATACCCTTTTTTCTGTGAGCTATAACTTCTCATCTTTTTGTTTAGAATCATCGTCAAAGCTCTCAACAGTGACCATTTTACTCTGAGTCTTTCTAAAATTTATAGTATCCTCAAACTTCATCTTCATCCCTTGAGCATCTCAGTTATTTACAGCAGCCTTGAAGATTCTTATATATATATTATGTACATATCAAGACAATACAACGACTCTTTTAAGACTTTTTTTAATACACTTTAAAGAAAAAACATTGACCACTAGGATGCTCGTCATTAGACCAGTGTTGTGAACATACATCATGCAATTGCCATAATCTGATACACCAATATCTGGACGGTCACACATTACACCACCTAGATCCTGATGATAAATATATTAAAATCTTGACATAGATATGTAAAAAATATAGATTGGAGTTCATGAAAAGTGCATAAAAATGAATTTTTTTATATCATCCTAAATAACTACTATAATCTCCAGGGCATTGTATAAAACATTATATTGTAATTGAAAAGTGAACATAGAAAAACAGAACCCCGGATCCATACACCATTAAAAAAAGTCATTAACTTGTTCTTTGGATTGTAATTGTTTTCACTTTTATCAAACATTATATTGTAACTCAAAGGCGAATATAAAAAAACAGAACCCGGATCTCTAGACCATTAAAAAAAAAAAGCCATTGACTTGTTCTTTGGATTCTAGTTGTTTTGAGTTTTAGCTTTTCGATTTTCTTCATTATCTTTGTTGCTTTCTTTGGGGGTATCTGGAAACCTTTCTTGTTGGTTCATCAGAGCCATCTTAATAGCAAATCCATTTCTTTTGTGGGCTAGAGTACACCATATATGGAAAAGGTGTGTCCTTTTTCATTGAATATGCAAGATGAAGGACGTGTTCTGTGTGTGCCGAGTAATAAATTGCATTGACCGTTTGCGTTGGAGTAATGAACCGCGTTTTTGTTGTAGAGTTACAAATTATTATTTTTGTCTACTAAATAAGTTGGCAGAAATCATACAGGGGACTCAAAATATGAACCGTTTAAAATTTGTAAATTATAAATAATATCATAAAATTTTAGATAAAATTAAATTGTTCTCATAAGTGGGGGACCCAATTGAGTTTTCTTTTAAAAAATGGACTACATGCGTTGATATTCGATTGTAACTTTTTTCATGATGATATATAATAATTGAAATAAAATACTCAAAATATAGTTATAGTCCTCGGATCAAACCGTACATAGGTATACTAGATGTCCTCAGTAAAGAAGAAAATGTGCTACTCTTAATTTGAACCACCATGAAACCAAATCATCACAACAAAATAGAATTTAAATTAAATCAAGCCCATAAGACATGGTAAACTTTGGATTCTTCCTCTTTTCCTTGATACTGATGGTATTCACATCAGATTCCAACACTTTATTGTGCAAAATTACTCATACTTGGCTGCAGATTGGACAATTAGTGTAAAACAACATTCATTCAAGAAAGGGCTACCTGATGGAATGACAGCTAAAATTCAATAAAATACTCTTTTATTGCCAAAGGACAGACAGTGATCGATGCACTCTGACACTTGTGATGTTTCAATCTCATAAGAATTACCGGAGATCTTGTTTGGTTTGTTTGTCTCAATCTGATAAGAGTTACCGGAGATCTTGTTTGGTTTGTTTGTGTGCATATTGTCTTTAAAAAGTTTTGCCGTTTGTTTTACAGCTGTTTTTTTAAAGGAGACAAACACGTATTATCTCCCTACGGGGCAACCATGGGCTCAGAAAGTCAGTTGTCACCTTCTCGGCCGTTTTTTGGTGATTCTGGCAAAGGCGACGGATTCATAAATGCATTCCCTAGATTTAATCACAAGTTTCCAATGATTCTGGAAAACACCACCAGTGCACTGAGCACCGAACACAAAGAGCACAAGCGTTTTGATGATTTACCTGAGTCCAATATGCAAAATAAATAACTAAACAAATTACATAACAAAAAAGCAATTTTCAGGCTGAAGTCACCAAACTCACAACTGGTTTGATGAAACAAGCGGTCAAACCAAAGTCAAGTTTTTGTCCAACTCATTGAACACAACACTAAACTCATGATTTTTGTTCAGTAACTCAAGTCATCAAAATAGGATTGTCTTTCTCCAAACCTTTGGTCATGTAAATTTAAAACTTGAATTTTGTGAGAAAATCAGAATTTAGAGCTCTTGGAGGAGCATTAGTGTCATGGAAGGCTAAGAAAGAGACAACTGTTTCCAAATCTTCTTTAGAAGCAGAATATAGAGCTCTTGCCTTAACAACATGTGAGGTTCAATGGATCCTCTATTTGTTAAGAGATTTGGGAGTTACACATAAGGAGCCAGTTGAGATCTTTTGTGATAATAGAAGTCCAATCTATATAGTTGAAAATCCTATGTTTCATGAAAGAACAAAGCATATTGAAATTGATTGCCACATTGTGAGAGATAAGTATGAAGAAGGTGTCATTCTACCAATGCCTATAAGAACAGAGCTACAGCTGGCAGACTTGCTTACAAAAGCATTAGATACAAAGAGATTAGGCAATCTGACTGATTCTTTAGGGATGTGCAACATATACTCTCAGTCAGGATTGAGGAGGGTGTTGAGGAAACAGGTAAAACAACACAGCAGCACGGAGCAAATGATGTGGCAAGACAAAAATGTGTTGTTCAAATAAAGAAGGTTCAAGAACAAGTTAATTTGCCAAAAAAACATGTGAATGAAGATTGGAGTGGTAGAAGTTGCAGCTCGCATACGCTAACGCGTGGATCAAACTGGATATTGAGGAAGAAGTTCAGCAGAGGAAGGAGGAAGAAGATGACATGTGGAAAAGGTTTAAAAGGAGTGAAAAGACAAGAAAGTGCCTGGTAGCTGTAAACAGTTAGTTGAATAAGTAAGGGCATAATTGTAATTTTACAATCAGAAAACAGAATTTCTCCTTCTGCACTTTTCTATGTGTACTGGACTTTCTGCAACCGCAAATTTATGAAAATCTGGCGGTTTCTTCTTGCTGTGTAGCTTCTTGCTTGGTTCTCCGATTGTATCTCAATGTTGTGAGTTGTTTTGATTCGTTGCTTGATTGATTGGCGCATTGATTGATCACCTTTAACAGGGGACGAGGAGATCCGGTCCCATTCCACATACCATGGGTGCTGTAAAAATGGGAAACCCGAGTTTCTCGAGTATTGTTACCATTAGTGATGGCACTAAATTCAAGGTAAGGTGTTCATTCCGATTGAATCTTATCTCAAGAGCAGCTCTAAATCACCATAGCCATGAAAATCCACACAAAAGGTTCTTGTAGACATATTTATGGCACTCTTTACCGAGCGCATGTAAATTTGAATCAACAAAGTATTAATGTCATCGTAGAAGAGACATCACTGAACTTGTGGCACAAGAGACTAAGTCACATGAGTGTGAAAATGGATTAATGACCCTTGCAAAGATGGAATCCATTTCAATTGCAAAACATGTTGCCTTATATGCCTGCGATTAATGCCTATCTTGACAATGATATCGAGGTTCCTTCAGTTCCATAAAGAAAGCATGCTCTGAGTTGTTTACCGTTACACATTTTTATATGTTTGGACCAATTGAAGAATAGTCTCTTGGTAGAAGTAGATATGTGACACTCATTGATGATGCCTCACATTAGGTACATGCTTATTTTCTCAAAGCAACGGATCAAATTTTTGATTGCCTTGAAATAGTCAATACAACTGTAGAAAGAGAGAGAGGAAATCAGTTTTGGTTTCTAGAAACGGGTAATGGAAGCGAGCGGGTTTCTAGAGAATACTAATGCTATTGCATTGATCACAACATCAGAGACGAGAAGACGATTCCACTGATCCCACCGCATAATGGTGTAGCAAAATGGATGAAATCACTGTTAAAATTGCTACATAAGCTGAATCAAAACATCTCAGCAATGTAATCACCAAGAAAACAAACAAAAACACAACAGAAATTCGAATATCGAAAAAATGGCGCCAAGGAGCACAACAAGATGAACATGAGCGGTTTTACAAGATATTTTCGTGTTCTCCCTCGTCAAATGGATATTTACAGTATTACTAAGTATTTATACTAGCAATAGAAACAACTAAAATCTAATTAGCATATGTAAATAAATGTTGGCTTGCTGCAACCATTACGCGACAACTATACTTCAGCCACCAGCGTGCCAAACGTGCTAAGTGTGCGTGCCAAACGCGCCAAGCGTGCCATGCCAAACGTGCCAAATGTGCCATCTCCTTTCTTCTGATATGTCAGTCCAACATCTTCAACACCCCCCTCAATTCTGACTTCTTGTAAATATTGCACACCCCCAAGGTGAAGTCAAGAATTGCAATCTATGTGACCTCAATGCCTTTGTAAATAAATATGCCACTGGATATTCAGTCTTAGCAGGCATTGGCTTAATTACTCCTTCCTGAAATTTATCTCTAACCACATGGCGATCCACTTCTATATGCTTTGTCTTTTCATAAAATACAGGATTTTCAACTATATAGATTGCACTTTCGTTGTCACAGAATAGTTCGACAGGTTCCCAGATCTTTCAACAAATAAAGTAACCATTGCATTTCACAGGTTGCTACAGCAAGTGACTTGTATTCAGCTTCTGAGGATGACCTAGATACAGTGGTCTGCTTTTTAGCTTTCTAGGACACCAGTGCATTGCCAAAGAACATACAGTATCCTATAATAGATCTTCTGATCTCTAAACATCCACCCCAGTCTGAGTCTACATAAGCCTTGAGCAATTTTGTCCATGTGCTAGGAAATAGCAAGCCCTGACCTGGATTCTCTTTCACGTATCTCAACAGTTTATAAACAGCTTTCATATGAAGCTCTGTGGGAGTGTCCAAAAACTGACTCAACCGTTGATACTATATGGTATGTCAAGTCTAGTAATAGTAAGATACAACATTTTTCCAATTATTCTTCTATAACAGGACACATATGACATCACTGTGAAACATTATGTTCCGATTTCAGATTTTGCTCCATAAGAGTCAATACAGGCTTAGCAGCCAGGAATCCTATCTCCTCTAATAACTCCATTGTATACTTTCTCTGACAAACCATGATCCCCCTTGAGACCTTGCCACCTCAAGACCTAGAAGGTATCTTAGGATGTCTAAATCTTTTATCTGAAATGTAGAATGTAAATGATCTTTAAGTTGTATCTGGAACATAGAATCACTTGCTACTATAATATCATCAACATAAATGAGCAACACCATAAAAGAATCTAGAGACTTCTTTGTAAACATGGTATATTCATTCTTAGACTTTTGGAATCCCTGAGACAACAAATAAAGAGTAAGTTTTTTATTTCATTGCCTGCTTGCCCGTTTAAGACCATATAGGGATTTCTGAAGTTTGCAAACAACATTAGGGACAGATGACTGAATTCCTGGTGGTAAATCCATATAAATCTTCTGATATAAATCACCATGAAGAAATGCATTATTGATATCCAATTGATGCACATGCCAATTATTCACAGATGCCAAAGCAAGAAGGAGACGTACAGAAGTCATTTTGGTCACATGAAAAAAAGTGCCAGCATACTCTATGCCTGGTTATTGGGTATAGCCTTTAGCTACAAGCCTTGCCTTGTACCTTTCTACTCAACCATCAGTCTTCCTTTTTTTTACTTTGTAGACCCATTTACATCTAATGGGTTGCTTTTCAGGTGGCAAGGGAACAATGGTCTAGGTTTTAGTGGCTTGTAATGTTGCTAATTCTACTTGCATAGCCTATTGCGAGGTTTCTAATGATGCTGCCTGTTGATATGTCACAGGTTCCTTCTCAATAATTATATTAAGAATGTAGGACCTATATTCAAGGGCCAAAGCATCAAGAGAGTGATAAGACTGAATAGGGTAAGGTAGTGAAACTAAAGGAGATGGTTGACAGAGAGAAGAATAAGGTGAATAAGCAAGATTATAATAGTAATCCTGTAAATAAGAGGGAGTATGTCTTGGCCTTTTAGGTCTGTGATCATTAGGCTCATGAGATGGCAAGGCAAATGATGGTAATGGAGGCAAATGGACTTGCAATCGTGTAATAGGTATTTGGTCAGGAGAAGAGAAAGCAGAATCACCAGGTGAAGATGATGATGCTGATGACACTGGAGATGACTCAAGGCTATCTGAATGTGCAAGATCAATTGTAGATGGAATAATATGTAGAGGATTCAACTGACGAGGTGTTTGGAATGATGATGATGGGCCATCTGTCAAGCGAGGAGATACTAGCACTGATGTTGCTATTAAAGAAAAAGCAGCAGAAAAAGGAAAAGAATTATCATGAAACAACACATCTCTAAACACAAATACTGATATGACATTTGTTCTCTCAAGAATGTATCCTTTCATATTCATAGGTATCCCAAGGAATATACAAGGTATGGGTCTGGGTTCAAACTTTGACTTATGTGGATTGCTATCACAAGCAAATGCTAGGCATCCAAACACTTTAAGATGATTATATATAGGTTGTATCTGATATAGTATTTCATATGGAGTCTTATGCTGAAGAATAGGTGAAGGAATCAAATTTATCAAATATGTGGCATGTTGAAGGCAGGATCCCCAATATGTGATAGGTAAAGAAGCATGGAATCTAAGTGCTCTAGCCACAACAAAAAGATGTTGATGTTTTCTTTCTGCTACCCTATTTTATTCGGAAGTATAGGTACAAGTAGTTTGGTGAATAACTCCATGCTGCATATAGAATTCAGACATTTTAACTCAAGCCCATTATCAATTCTAACCACCTTGATATCAGCATTAACCTGAGTAGAGGCAGAATGAAAGAAACTTTGCGAAATTTGTCTAGCTTCAGATTTTCCTTTGAGAAGATATATCCAAGTATATCTGGAACATTCATCCACTATTCTCAGAAAGTATTTTGATTGTACATAGTAGGATGTCAGTAAGGACCCCATACGTCTACATGTATGATATCAAAAGGAAGTTTAGAAGCTATAACAGACACAAGGAAATTATTTCTCTTTAACTTTGCTAAAACACAAGCTGTACAATTATTTTCTGAACTATAAGATGGAACATCTGGATGCAATTTATGTATTTCTTGTATTCTGGCTAATGAAGCATGTCCAAGTCTAGCAAGCCAGAGATATGAATTGGAGTCTAAGCTTGTTGAAGAGAGAACAGAAGGCAATACAGATAGATTTGAAACTTCTGTTGAGCAGGCAGGCTGCAATCATACAAGTAATAGAGTCCATGATGCATCCTAGCTGAACCAATCATGCTCCTGGACAACTGATCCTGGATAAAACAGCAAGAATCATGGAATGAAACAAGCAGGTGTGGGAGTTAGTGAGTTTACTAAGTGAGACAAGATCAAAAGAGAATGAAGGCACATGTAACACATCCTTCTGAACAAGGCCACTGTGAAGAATGATCATTCCTATATGAGCTGCATCAACTGTGATGGAAGCTTAATGGTAACATGATCAATAGGATAATAAGAGTGAAACAAAGTCATAGAGCAAGAGATGATCTGTGGCACCTGAATCCAGAATCCATACACAGTTAATATTTGTTGAACACTTACCTGAAGGCACATCAACCTGCACAGTCATGACAGCATCCTGGAACTTATTGTTCACTGCTGCCCCTGAAACAACATCATCAACATCTAACAATTTCAAAAGCTTATTAAACTGCTTTGGTGTGAGGCAAGGAGCTGGCTGTGTTGGCAAGCCAGAAGGATTCTGAAACATCTGATCACCACTATGGCACTGAGCCTTCACTTCCACTGCCTCAGACACATTCACCTGATTTCTGAATTTAAATCCAGGAGGGAAACCATGTTTTCTATGACATCTGTCACTAGTATGCCCAATCATACCACAATAAGTATACTATAAACGTTTATTCCCTTCCTGATTGAATCTATCATTTCCTCTTTCTATAGACTGGGCCTTGTCTTCTGTTGGCATACGTATTAGCTACTACACTTTCTTGTTCATCATTACTACTCATTAAGTCCGTAGGGTCATTGGTGAAATTAACTGGTGCACTGTTATTAAAAATCTTCCTTTCAAACTTGAGAGCCATTGCAAATACCACATTAATTTATGGCAATGTTGTCATTACAAACACTTGTGATCTCATTGGATCAAATTCTTCGTTTAATCATTTAACAAACTTTATAATATAGTCATTTTCAATGAACTCCCTTATTTTTTGGTAATATCACAAATACATCTGAGACAATCACATTTTGGTATGGACCTGAAGGCAGTTAATTCTTCCCACAAGGCTTTCAGTTTTGTAAAGTAATCGTTAACGCTGATATTTTCCTCTTTTACAGCATAGAACTCAAAGAGCAAATCAAACAACCTAAACGGATCACCACTACCATATCTCATGATCAAATCATTCCACACATCTAAGGCACTATCATACCACATTATGCTTTGTGCAATTGAGGGAGAAACACAGTTCGTGATCCAAGATTGGATCATAGTGTTTACCTGTCACCAGGCTTGAAACTGAGGATCATTTTGTCCTGGTTTTGGCATAGATCCATCAATGATAGAGGTCTTGTTCTCTACCAGCAGCCCCATCAGGAAAGTCCTGCTCCACGAATGAAAGTTATGTGGATTAGTGGTGGTAGCACCAGCACAATTGCTGGACTATCATTTGGATGCAAGTAGAACGGATTATTTGATGGATTATCGTTAATTGTGTTATTGTTACGAGAACTAGAAGATGTTGCACTCGCATTTGCCATGATCAGACTTCAGTTGCTAACTGATTGTGTATAGAGAAGATTTGAGCCAAACAGAATCAAAATTAAGAATCACAGAGAATCGATGGCGAATCACCAAAGCTCTGATACTATGTTAAATTTTTCTGATAAGCTGAATCAAAACATATCATCAATGTAATCACCAAGGAAAAAAAACACAACAGAAATTCGAATATCGAAGAGATGGCGCCAAAGAGCGCAACAAGATGAACATGAGCGTTTTTATAAGATATTTTCGTGTTCTCCCTCGTCAAACTGATATTTACAACATTACTAAGTATCTATACTAGCTATAGAAACAACTAGAATCTAATTAGCACGTGTAAACAAAAGTTGGGTCGCTGCAACCATTACGCGCCAACTATATTTTAGCCACCAGCGTGCCAAGCCTGCCAGGCATGCTAGACGTACTAAGCGTGCCGTTCCGAACGTGCCAAGTGTGCCATGCCAAACGTGCTAAGCATGCCAACTGCCTTACTAATCCATTTGTGCCAAGCTACGTACCAAGCGTGCCAACTCCTTTCTTCTGATCTGTCAGTCCAACATCTTCAACCATTGGTTATGTTTGGTGCTTGCTTAGTATGGCCATGTTAATGAAGCCGTTCTAGGGCGAATCTGTATTTTAGCCTGTAATCTGATAAATAAGTCATCTTTTGCTCTGCTAAATTTTGAAGTTTTGAAGAAGATACGGACGGATAAAGACATATCGTATTCTCACTTGAGATTATTAAGGTGCAAGGCATTTGCACACGTGTCTAATAAGTTGAGGAAGTACCTAGACCTTCAACTTGTTCCATGAATCTTCATAAGAAATACATTATCATGCTTTTGCAGAACAAACGGATGATGAAGCGGATGATGCTGATGGAAGGTGATGAAAGAGTAGCTCAAGTTCGATGAACGAGTCTACATTACATCAATAAGATATCCTTCTTCAATCGACATCCTTCTTACAAGCCAACAAAAGGCAGATAGCTTTCGAGAAGCTCAATCTCATAGTACCAAATCTAATTATAACATGTCCGTGGAAAACGAGAATAATTATTTGTAAAAACATTAGATAGATAAGTTAGTGGAACTTCACCAAGAGGAAAATGGCCTTGAACAAGTGGGTTTTCAAGTTGCGGAAAGATGGCAACAAAAATATTGTGAAACACAAAGGAGAGACTCACTGTTAAAGGTTTTCCAGAAAAAAGAAGGAACTGACTTTGATGAAATTTTTTGTAGCTATGAAGATTATGTCTATTTGAGAGAGGCGGATTGGTTGCTGGCATGGATTTTGAAATTGAACAGATGGATGTGGAAATACAAATGATTTTTCAAGTGTCAAAGAAAGAGCATCTCATTTGCGAATTGAAGAAAAGTCTCTACAGTCTCAAGCAAGAATGAAGAAAAGTCTCTACAGTCCCAAGAAAGAGTGATACAATGGTATAAGAAGTTTGATGCTTTCATTGTGAAACTTCAATGCTAAAGAACTGTTCAGATCACTCTGTGAGATGGAAACTTTTTCATCCTCTTGCTCTATATGAATGATTCGCTGATAATGGACCACGATGCAACCATTATCGATAATTTGAAGAAAAAAGATGGTGAGTGCTATTCAGCGTGTTCTTGTTTCTTAGTTTACATAATTTTCTGGATGCAATATTTGACCAAATTGGGGGCCTAAAATGTATGGAAAAAATGTTATGCAGCTAAAATTTGTACAAGACTCTACACATAAGTTCTTTTCACCTTCACTCGCCTCTAAATAGGCATTGTTTCTGTTGAAGCAATGCACACCAAAGGAAAAAATGGTTTTTTTTTGGGATAGACTGAGGTTGACTCCTCATGTAATTCAATTATGTGATTAATAGAAGAATTTTCACATTATAACAGTCTTCTTTCCGGAAAAACCTAAATTTCATGCCCAATATAACCATCTACCACCTCTATGTCTCCATTTCTGCCTACATTTCTATGCCTCCATCTCTTGCGGAATGGCTTACCCAGCTGTACGAATTAAAATTATAGGAGAAAAGTAAAATAATTTAGTGCATTCTCACTTTTGCATAAATTTTATTATTATAGAAGCCTCAATACTACCAAACCTCCGACATGGGATTCAAGGACAATCGGTTATTGTAAGCATTGGATTAAGGACAGAGATAAAAGTGGCTTTTTTTGTCGGATTTTTGGTTTGTGAACTTTCGTTTGAAAAGTGGGTGATGGGTTTGCTTTTGACAAGAAGCAGAACATTGATAAATTATTGAGTTTAATGACGGTTCTTGGGACTGCATGCCATGTAGATGCATTGATGAATGACTATCGGAAGAGTACTGAAAAGACGTGGTGGGTGTTTCTAGTATGGTGGCGAGGATGGAGATGATGAGGGGACGGGGGATGAGGGAGATGGTGGCGGAGTTGGCATGATTTAGGGGACGAAGAGGAGATGCAGTGGATAGGGTGGTGGGATTTGAGGAGTGTTAAAGGAGTTTCAAGAAATATTCAAGAAGAATGAATGTGGGAGTTCATTGCAGGAGCATAACTTAGTGCAGATGATCAGAGAAGACATTTAGGTGGTTAAGGTAGTTGATGATTTGAGGCGACAGTTACGGATTTTGTGAAGGCAAATAACTGTAGAGACGGGGGTGCAGCAAGCTGCAGGAAGAAGAATGAAAGCATTTGGAACTTGGCGGTTAATTCAAAATCCCAAATGAAATGACATTGTTATCCCTATATAAGTTGCTAGTTAGTTGGAAATTTAAGGGCATAGTCGTAAATTTACATCTTCTCTTCTTCTTGTTTCTTGATCTGAAAATCGCGTGCATAAATAGGTGAACCTAGGCACTTCAAGACAGAAACTCATACTTCTTGTAAGTGAAATTTTCTCTCAATTTTCAAGGAACATTTCTCTCTCCATTCTTCTTCTTTCTCCAATTTACAGTTTTTATTTTGGAGCGAAATTGATTGTGTTGTTCGTGTTGTTTTGAGGTATTCGATAAAAGTCCTCCTGCATTTCTTTTTCACAATTCATGAAATTTGTCATAGTACTAGAGCTATTTTTTCAGAATTAACGCATGCTTGCAATCATTCATCTGTTGATAATCATGTCCAATATAGCTTCTAGTTCAAGAAATAATTCGATCAAAAATCTGGCGGCCAGTCTATTCTACATTCATCCGAATGAAAGTCCAGCGGCTATGTTGGTACAACTACCGCTCATAGGGTACAACTTCCATTCGTGCATCAGAACCTTGAGGATGACATTGACTATCAAAAACAAGTTATGTTTCATCGATGGTACTATGGAGAGACCAGATGAGGATGATGACAAGTTTTTTGCTTAGAATCAGCGCACCACCATGGTACAATCATGAATTCAAAACTATGTAAGTCCTTTTATTGCACAAAGTATTATGTGGTATGAGTTAACACGTGAAGTATGGAAGGATCTCACTCTTAGATATGCTTGAGGAGATCCTTTCAGACTTTCTGATCTCCTAGAAGGATTCTATGCAATAAAACACGAAGTTATGAATATTAGTGAATATTTTACAAAATCGAAGTATGTCTGGGATGAAATGATGGTCATCAGGCCTATACCTAAGTGTGAATGTCGTAGGTGTACATGTGATGTTGCTGATAAAATGACTAAGTTTGTTGAGAGTGATTATGTGATATAATTCATAAAAGGCTTGAGTGCTGAATTTGATCCCGTGAAATCTCAGATTTTTGTTATGTCTCCTCTACCCAATATTTCTACTGCATTCTCCTTGTGATATCAATTTGAGAGAAATATCATGAGTGGAATTACCCCTCAAATACAACTCACCAACAATCCTTCAATATTGCTTACAAACAGTGTTCCTGTTGAATCCTATAATGAATGTTTTGCTAATGCTACTCCTTCAAGTTTTGTTGTTGGCACTTTCAATCCTAGGCCTCAGGGGATGAATCACAAAAGAGGCACAAATAGAGGCTATCACAATGTGTCACAAAGGCAGTGTGTACCTTCTGTGGTATGAGCGGACACACTGTTGACAGATGCTACAAGAAGTATAGATATCCAGCAGACTATAAGACTAGGCCACGAGTGAATCTTGTGAATTCCGCTAATGATGATCTGGATATAGGTCTGCTCGATGAGTATAAACACAATCATACAAATTCTGTTGCTCCAAACTTTACTGTTGAACAGTGTAAGAGACTTTTAATCTGCTGAATGAGAAGGATGGTGTGCTTGGTAAGCATCCTTCTCCTGCTTCTGCTTCACATCCTGCTGTGATGAATGCTCAAACTATGGTGCAGTTTGATAAGAATATAGGTAAGGTTCCTACTATTATTTCATGTGTATGGATTCCGACTCAGGAGCTTCTGACCACATTGATTCTTTTTTGTCGTTATTTGATTCTTATATATCAGCTGGCAACATCCAAGTAAAAATGGCAAACAATTCCACTGCCAGTGCCACACATGTTGGTACTGTGATTATTAATGTGCTTCTCTCTATTTCTAATGTTCTCTTTGTACCAGCTTTTTCTTTCAATCTACTCTCCCTCAGTAAGCTAGTTACTGCTTCACATATTAATGCCCATTTCTCTAATGGTTGCCTCCTTCAGGACCAATATTTCAAGAGGACGATTGGTTCAGCTAGATTCAATAATGGCCTATACTATCTCACAGGCTGTAGAGAAACGAATACTATTCTGGCAAAGGGCGCCAGTGCATAAGTTTCAACTGAGCCACCAATTCTTGACTCTTTTTCTTGTTATTCTGTTGTTTGTTCCACTTCTATGTTTTGGCATCAAAGACTAGGGCATGTACCTTTTCCTAGACTTGTAGAAATAAGCAGCAGACTGGATTCTTCAGTCGTGGCTTTTGATGTAGAACCGCATTGTACAGTTTGTTTAATCGCAAAGCAAAGAAAACTTCCCTTTCCAATTTCTGTATCTGCTTCAGTGTCTTGCTTTGATCTCACCTTATATGGGCAAACCTATTTTCTTACAATAGTAGATGATTATAGTATATTTAAATGGCTGTACCTTTTGAAATCAAAGTAAGATGCAAAATGTACCATTGAAAGTTTCTACCACTACATACATACTCAGTTTGTAAAGGCCATAAAACTCATCAGATCTGACAATGCCTTGGAATTCTCTCTAAATCACTTCTTTTCTTCAAACGGCATAATACACCAAACAAGTTTTCCATACAACCCACAACAAAATGGCCTTGTAGAAAGAAAGCAACAACACCTTTTGAATGTTGCTAGGGCACTCAGATTTCAAGCAAATTTGCCAATCAAATAATAGGGTTTTTGCATTCAACATGCTTCATATCTGATTAACCTCACCCCCACACCGGTGCTAAACCAGAAAACACCTTTTGACATCCTATATTATCGTTCCCCCATATACCAACACTTAAAGGTCTTTGGGTGTCAAGCATATGCCGGAAACACTTCTCCCAGCAGATCAAAATTTGATCCCATAGCTAAGTCATGTCTTTTCTTAGGCATACCCCATGCTACCAAAGGGCACATCCTACAAGACTTTACAACTAAGGATTCATTCATCGCAAGAAATGTCACTTTTCAAGAGCATATGTTACCTTTCACTTCTTCAGATTCACACTCCAGACCTAAATCTGTTCCTTCTTCCTTGCCAGCAGTCATTCTTCATGTTATAAATCCCAGTCTTGACACTGAGGCTATTCCTTCCTTGACATCTTCATTTCATTCTAACAGTGACTCATCAGACTCACCAGGCACTATACCTCCAAGTCCAGTGGCTTCCTATCTCAATCCAATTTCTTCTTCAGTCCCACACAGTTCAACTTCATCATCTCAGGAACCTTACATTGGATCACCATACCCTACCATCACAATTGATCTCCCACCTTTACAGCCAGAACACCACAAAACAGCAAGACACAGACAACCCCTTTCTTACTTAAAGGACTACTTCTGCAACCTACTTCATTCCACTACACCCTACATCTGTACTTCTCTTTCTACCTCACATCCAATTAAACACTCGCTCTCCTTTGATAATCTTTCTCCTGTGTACAGACCCTATGCCTTGAATATCAGCATGACGCCTGATCCTATAAGTTATCAGGAAGCTGCTCAACATGAGCATTGGTGCCAGGCTATGCAATAGGAGCTGACTCCCTTGGCACACAACCAAACTTGGTCTCTAGTATCTCTACCTGCAAGCAAAGTTCCCATTGGGTACAAATGGGTTTACAGAACCAAATTTAAGGTAGATGGCACGGTTGAAAGGTACAAAGCTAGATTGGTAGCAAAGGGTTACACACAGCAGCTGTGTATGGACTATATAGACACTTTTTCACCTATTGTAAAGATGATTACAGTCAGGTTACTCCTAGCTCTAGCTGCCACCAAAGGTTGGTTGGTTCACCAACTTGACATAAATAACGCCTTTCACCATAGGGATCTCACAGAAGAAATATATATGGAGCTGCTACCAGGTGTATAAACTCTTTCACCTAACATTGTATGTAAGCTGCACAAGTCACTCTATGGCCTTAAGCAGGCTAGTAGACAGTGGAATGATAAATTGACCAAGGACCTTTTGTCCCAAGGATACTCACAGTCTCAACATGATCATACCTTGTGTCTGAAATCAACAGCTGACTCCTTTATTGCCCTACTTGTGTAAGTGAATGACAGTATAGTTGTCAGCCCTCACCTTTTCTCTATCATAGATCTCAAATCCTTTCTACACCAGACTTTTCAGATAAAGGATCTTGGTGACCTTAGATACTTATTGGGTATTGAAGTAGCTAGCTCACAGGGGGCATGATGATATGTCAAAGGAAATATGCCATGGAACTATTAGAGAACACAGGTTTTCTGGGATCTAAACCTGCTAAAATTCCAATGGCCAAATACACCAAGCTAACTCATCATGATTTAGACTTGATTCAGGATGTTGTGGATATAGAAGTCTGATTACAAAACTACTTTACTTGACCATCACACGTTCAGATATTGCTTTTACTGTGCAACATCTAAGTCAGTTTCTAGATTTACCGGTAGGGTTACATTTGAAGACAACACATAGATTGCTTGGATAAATTAAAGGGACAGTGGGACAAGGCTTGTTCTTCCCAAGCAAAGGTGAATTGAAACTGACTGTATTTGCTGATGCAGATTGTGCAGGCTGTTAAGAGACTAGGAGATCTATCACAAGGACTTGCACATTTCTTGGAGATGCCTTAGTTTCATGGAGAGTTGAAAAGACAAACACGATTTCCACATCCTTTCAGAGTAAGAATACAGGGCCTTATCAGCTGCCACTTGTGAAGTGCAATGGCTGCTCTATTTGCTCTGTGACCTGAAGGTGCAACAAGAGGCGCCTGTAGAGTTGTTTTGTGACAATAAAAGTGTCTTTTACATTTTTGAGAATCCTGTTTTTCACGAAAGGATGAAACATATAGAGATAGATTGTCACATTGTAAGACAAAAAATTTCGGAAGGGGTGATCTAGCCTATATCAATAAGAACTAATCTGCAGCTTGCTGATATATTCACTAAGGCGTTGGATACACAGTGAATGGAAACCTTCACTAAATCTCTGGGAGTGTGCAATATATACAAGCAGTCAGATTTGAAGAGGGTGTTAAAGGAGTTTCAAGAAACAATCAAGAAGAGTGAATATGGGAGTTCATTGCAGGAGCACAACTCGGTGTAGATGATCAAAGAAGGCAGTTAGGTGGTTAAGGCAGCTGATGATTTGAGCTGACAGTTATGGACTTTGTGGAAGAAAATGGCTGCAGAGACGAGGGTGCAGAATGCTATGCAGCAAGCTGCAGGAAGAAGGAAGAAAGCAGTTGGAACTTGGCGATTAAGTCAAATCCCAAATGAAATGACACTTTTACCCCTATATAAGTAGTAAGTTAGTTGGAAATTTAAGGCATAGTTGTAAATTTACAGCTTCTCTTCTTCTTGTTTCTTGATCTGAAAATCGCGTGTATAAATAGGTGAAGCTAGGCACTTCAAGACACCAATTCATACTTCTTGTAATTGAAATTTTATCTCAATTTTCCAGGAACATTTCTCTCTCCATTCTTCTTCTTTCTCAAATTTACAGTTTTTATTTTGGAGCAAAACTGATTGTGTTGTTTGTGTTGTTTTGAGGTGTTCGATAAAAGTCCTCCTGCATTTCTTTTTCACAATTCATGAAATTTGTCAAGGAGAGTGGGGCTTGGTAGTTCTTTCGCTCAACATGTTGAACATAAGTCTCTATCATGACTTATGTTCTTTAGAGTTTCTTTAAAAAATTGAATTATTCTGTGGTCCTTTTTTTAAATTGTTTTGTGCATTCTTTTCAAGGTTTTTTTCGTCGAAATGAACAAAAATATAGAATAATCAGTAAAACATTAAAAAAAATTAAAATTTCTGAAGGTTCACATATAGTTAATACATAAAAAGTTGAAGAAAAAGTACGTGATAGTGAGCATAACATGCAGGAAAAACATGAGAAAACTTAGAAAACATGTAACTCTGAGGCACAAATGCCATTATTAATCAACATGATAAAGTTAAGAAAAACACTTGGACGGAAGGGGGTTTAAGAAATGAGGTTAAGGTGTTAACCCATTCTTGAATCGCTACACCCGCCCCTTGTGAACCTTCTTTGTAGTAAATTTGAGAAGTAACCATCTCAAAATGGTAGGCATAATCCTTCTTCAGCATCTGGTTCGTCGAATGAACAAATGCAATCATCAGGATTCGGGCATTTAGTGTCGTAAACAGAACATATCTCAAAAGGACAGGCATCAAGGAGTTCTCTACGTGAAGGTGTTGGTAAATGATACCCTCTGTGAAATTTACCGCAAACACCAAGCAAACAGCGGTGAAAACAACAATTAAGCATCCATGCGCAAAGCTAAAGCACAAAAAATGAATGTGCTCGAAAGATAGCACGCAATGGCAGAGCAAGAAAGAGAGAAAAATCAGAGAGCTTTCTTGAATAAACTTGGTAACCGTTCCTGGCACAGTACATTCGGTTATATAGCTGAAATGTAGAAGACAACATGCAAAAAGACTAAAATGCCCTTCAGATCAATACTACCATAGAACTTAAGTAAGGGTAAAAGCGTAACTTCACGCTATTTAAACTTCCCCGCCATCGTCCTTCTTCTTCTTCCTCCTCACGCACCTCAGCATCCTTTGCACCCCCGTGCACCTCGTTGCTTAGCCATCATCACACGCAACCTCTCCAACTCACAACTCAACCAACTGATCATTAAGACTCTTAATTGAAGATTGACACTGCAATTTCACAACACCTACATCCAACGCATTACGGATCATTGATTATCAACCTTATCTTTGACATCCCCCCTCAAGCATAGCTTGCCATAGAGATTGTGTAATCCAAGCAATGTCATTAACTGCATCATCCTCTTAGAGTCAAGGGCCTTAGTGAATATATCCGCCAACTGCATCTCCGTACGAACTGGCATCAACTTTATTACACCTTCCTGCACCTTATCTCTAACCACATGACAATCTATCTCAATGTGCTTTGTCCTTTCATGGAAAACAGGATTCTCAGCAATATAAATTGCGCTTTTACTGTCACAAAACAGCTCTACTGGCACTTGATCACTCAGTCCCAAATCACTCATAAGATACAAAAGCCACTGTATTTCGCAGGTGACCATAGCCATTGCCCTGTATTCTGCCTCAGCTGATGAACGTGACACCGTGGTTTGCTTCTTAGCTTTCCATGAAACTAGAGCATTCCCAAAGAAAACACAATACCCGGTGACTGACCTTCTAGTTTCATGGCATCCTCCCCAATCAGCATCCACAAAAGCCTTCAATTTCAAATTCCCACTTCTAGGGAACAGCAAACCTTGTCCTACCGTACCTTTAATATATCTGAGGAGTCTATGTGCAGCCTTTAGATGATTTTCAGTGGGGCAGTCAAGAAACTGACTCAATTGCTGAACTGTAAAAGCAATGTCTGGTCTTGTAATAGTGAGATAGATAAGCTTCCCAATTAACTTCCTATAATGTGTAGCATCCTCCAACTGTGCTGAGTCTTGGTGTGTCAGGCTAAGATGACTCTCCATAGGACTCCTAGCTGGTTTAGCCTCCGAAAAACCAGCCTGCTCCAGAAGCTCTAAAGTGTATTTTCGTTGGTTCACACTAATCCCCCCCTTAGCCTGAGCCACCTCAATGCCTAAGAAAAATCTTAGCAATCCCAAATCCTTGATCTGAAATGCCTGGTGCAAGGCACTTTTGATCTCAGTGATGAGACCCGTATTACTGGATGCTACTATGATATCATCAACATATACCAAGAGCAAGACAAAGTATGTGTCAACTGTTTTGGTAAATAAGGTGTAATCACACTTGGACTGACAGAACCCCATGGACAACAAAAATCTAGTAAGGGTAGCATTCCATTCCCGGCTAGCCTGTTTCAACCCATACAGAGATTTGTTAAGCTTGCAGACCATGTCTGGACCTCCTACTGACATACCAGGTGGGGGGTAACATGTAGATATCCTCATGCAAATCACCATGTAGGAAGGCATTATTGACATCTAGCTGATGAAGATGCCACTGAAATCTAGCTGCCAAAGCCAGTACCACCCTAACAGTTGTCATCTTGGCAACTGGAGAAAAGGTGTCCATGTAATCAATGCCATACTGTTGGGTATAGCCTTTTGCAACCAATCTGGCCTTGTGTCTCTCCACAGTCCCGTCTGCCTTCAGCTTCACCTTATACACCCATCTACATCCAATGGCCTTCTTGTCTTTAGGCAAAGGCACCACAGTCCAGGTATCATTGGCTTCCAATGCTGCTAACTCCACAGCCATAGCATCCTGCCACACAGACATACTAGAAGCTTCTGCATAGTTATGAGGTTCAACATGTGCATTTAAACTAAAAATATATGACTTGTACTTTGGGGCTAAAGATGCATAAGACATGACTCTACTGAGTGAATGAGGTGATGTGTGTTTAAGAGGATTATTAGAAGAAACAACATTATTGCAATGGTAATCCTGGAGATATAGAGGTGCTCGTTTGTTTCTGATGGGTCTATTCTGAGACACTGGTTCTTGAATAGGGGGCATCTGTATACTGATATGTCCACCCTTCATTGGTACATCATGATCATCAGGCTGAACATATGGACTGTCATGTGATCCTGCAGATTGACTAGAAGATGAAGAGGACTGAGATTTTGAAGAAGGAGGACTAGGCATATGCTGAGAATGTGGGGACATTGAATGAGGATTTGTCTGAAATGGAGAAAGGCTGGATAGCTGAGTATTGACTTCAGGGGCAGAAAAGTTTGTGGAATATACAGGCTCATCGATAAAAGGAGGAATAAAGGAAGGCATATGACTTGGCATGGCAAATGTGGAAGAATCATGAAGGCTGAATGGAAAAATGGTTTCAAAAAAGGTGACATCTCTGGAGATGTAAACATGTTTAGTATCAAGATCTTGCAAAATGAATCCCTTCGTATTATGAGGTAGCCCTAGGAACACACTCCTCTTGGCTCTTGCAGCAAATTTTTCTTTGTGTCTCTGTGTGTTGGTTCCAAATGCTAGGCAACCAAACACTCTCAAATCCTTGTATGCGGGAACTTGATTGAACAACATTTCATAGGGGGTTTTCTGACCAAGGACAGGTGTAGGCGTTATATTTATGAGATAAACAGAATGTTGAATGCAAAAGCCCCAGTATGGGGAAGGAAGGGAAGACTGAAATCTGAGTGCTCTTGCTATGGTGAGGATATGCTGGTGTTTACGTTCAACCACCCCGTTCTGTTGAGGTGTGTTCACACAACTGGTCTGGTGAACCACACCATTGTCTGCAAAAAACTGGTTCATCATGAACTCAGACCCATTATCAGTCCTGATTTTCTTAATCTTCACATCAAACTGTACAGACACATAGTGATAAAAGCTTTGCACAATAGCTCTAGTTTCACCTTTGGATTTCATCAAATATACCCAACAGTATCTGCTGTAATCATCTATAACAGTAAGAAAGTAATGCTGCTTATACATTGTGGGGAACTTGTATGGTCCCCAGATGTCCATATGAACAAGAGAAAACAAACTGGAGGACACAGACTCAGAAACAGGGAAGGGTACTCTTTTCTGTTTGGCAAGAGGACACACTGTACAATGGAAAGACGGATCAGACGTTACAACAGACTCTATCTTATGAACTTCTTTTATTCTTGGGCTGGACATATGCCCGAGTCTTGAGTGCCATAACCTTGCGTCTGAAGAGGTGACAGCATGTGCCAAAGAAACAGGAAGATGGCAAGGTGAATGTCTGTTTTCTGGTTTGAAGGTCCCATGAAGATAGTACAGGCCTTGATCTACCTCAGCTAAACCAATCCTCTTCTTGGTTCTGAGGTCCTGAATCAAGCATGAATTGGATTTAAACAGAACTTCGAATTTGTTTGAATAAGTAAGTTTGCTCAAGGATATCAGATTGAATGCAAATGCAGGAACGTAGAAGACATTAGTAAGGACTAGCTGTGGGTTTACCTTTACTGTTCCCACATGTGTGACCTCTGCCAAGGATTTGTTAGGCAATTCAACAGATAAAGAATTAACAGATACATAAGACTCAAATAGGCTGAAGCAAGAGCAGACATGATCACTAGCCCCAGAGTCCAATACCCATATATTTGAGTTTGAATGCAATGTCTTACCTGATTCCTTTGCAGAAGTTATAGTCTGCTGTGCAGACATGACGGCATGACGTCCACCTGCATTGCTTGACATCACAGGAACACTTTTCTTATTGTTTTCTTGACGTTCCTCCAACAAATTCATCAGTTGAGCATACTGATCTTGAGTCAGCGTAGGTGACCTGACTCCAGCTTGGCTTTGATCTTCCTCCCATTCTCCTTGATTGACTCTATCACCATGCTGGCCTGTTCCATAATCACTGCTCCCCATGTTAACTTGCCCCTTGAACTTAAACCCCGGGGGATATCCATGTTTCTTGTAGCATTTATCGACAGTATGTCCCAACTTATTGCAAAAGCTGCACACAGGCACCTTTGAATTATTCTGATATGTCTTGGATCCACCTCTCCTTTGTCCTCTACCAGCACCTTTGTTGTTACCACTACCAGAACCAAAGGCATTGCTTCCAGACACATTGTTCACATTCATAATACATGAAGGATTATTACTAAACTGCCCTTGTGCACCAGAATAATTCAATTTTCTTTCCAGCTTTATGGCCATTGCAAACGCAGATTTCAGATCAGGCAATGGATTAGATAACAAGACCTGTGACTTCACTGCCTCAAATTCATCATTCAATCCTTTCAAAAACTTTATTACACAATCATTTTCAACAAACTTGTTGATCTCAACTGTTAGGTTACAAGTACATCTACGACAAGAACAAGCTGGAATGGACCTAAGAACTAGCCATTCTTCCCAAACACTCTTAAGCCTAGTATAATACTCCGTTACCGTGTTATTTTCTTGCCTAATGGCATAGAATTCTTCCTGTAAATCAGAAAGCCTAAATGAATCAGCATTTCCATATCTAGACTTCAAATCACTCCAAATCTCGAATGCAGAATCTAACCACACAACACTCTGTCCAATGTTTGGAATCAAGGAGTTTATTAACCAAGAAACTACCATATTGTTAGCCTTAAGCCAAGCATGATACCTGCGAGCGTTCTCTGCTGGTTTCTCAATCGAACCGTCCACAAACGCAACCTTATTCTTTGACTCTAGAGCTCTTCTCGCAGATCTGCTCCAGCTGTGGTAATTGTTTCCGTCAAGTAATGGTTGAACTAACACCATTGATGGATTATCACTTGGATGAATGAAATACGGATCATCCAAAGGATCAACGATCGAATTCGATGTGGAGGCTGACATCGGACTATTGTTGTTCGCATTCGACGCCATGAAGGTCCCAAAATTCATGGATATGGCTCTGATACCATGTGAAATTTACCGCAAACACCAAGCAAACAGCGGTGAAAACAAAAATTAAGCATCCATGCGCAAAGCTAAAGCACAAAAAATGAATGTGCTCGAAAGATAGCACGCAATGGCAGAGCAAGAAAGAGAGAAAAATCAGAGAGCTTTCTTGAATAAACTTGGTAACCGTTCCTGGCACAGTACATTCGGTTATATAGCTGAAATGTAGAAGACAACATGCAAAAAGACTAAAATGCCCTTCAGATCAATACTACCATAGAACTTAAGTAAGGGTAAAAGCGTAACTTCACGCTATTTAAACTTCCCCGCCATCGTCCTTCTTCTTCTTCCTCCTCACGCACCTCAGCATCCTTTGCACCCCCGTGCACCTCGTTGCTTAGCCATCATCACACGCAACCTCTCCAACTCACAACTCAACCAACTGATCATTAAGACTCTTAATTGAAGATTGACACTGCAATTTCACAACACCTACATCCAACGCATTACGGATCATTGATTATCAACCTTATCTTTGACATCCCCCCTCAAGCATAGCTTGCCATAGAGATTGTGTAATCCAAGCAATGTCATTAACTGCATCATCCTCTTAGAGTCAAGGGCCTTAGTGAATATATCCGCCAACTGCATCTCCGTACGAACTGGCATCAACTTTATTACACCTTCCTGCACCTTATCTCTAACCACATGACAATCTATCTCAATGTGCTTTGTCCTTTCATGGAAAACAGGATTCTCAGCAATATAAATTGCGCTTTTACTGTCACAAAACAGCTCTACTGGCACTTGATCACTCAGTCCCAAATCACTCATAAGATACAAAAGCCACTGTATTTCGCAGGTGACCATAGCCATTGCCCTGTATTCTGCCTCAGCTGATGAACGTGACACCGTGGTTTGCTTCTTAGCTTTCCATGAAACTAGAGCATTCCCAAAGAAAACACAATACCCGGTGACTGACCTTCTAGTTTCATGGCATCCTCCCCAATCAGCATCCACAAAAGCCTTCAATTTCAAATTCCCACTTCTAGGGAACAGCAAACCTTGTCCTACCGTACCTTTAATATATCTGAGGAGTCTATGTGCAGCCTTTAGATGATTTTCAGTGGGGCAGTCAAGAAACTGACTCAATTGCTGAACTGTAAAAGCAATGTCTGGTCTTGTAATAGTGAGATAGATAAGCTTCCCAATTAACTTCCTATAATGTGTAGCATCCTCCAACTGTGCTGAGTCTTGGTGTGTCAGGCTAAGATGACTCTCCATAGGACTCCATGGTCGATTGTGAACGAGATGAAAGATTATTTTGTTTGTGAAGTAGAACGTAGAAGAAAAGATTCGAAGATGCCTACAGGAAATTCGTGCATTAACAAACAGGAAATCAAGCGGAAACTACGAAAGGAGTTTATAGTGTATTGGATTATATGTTCCCGAATGCAGGTATATGATGGAAACTTGTGCATGAACCAGTATGAACCACAGTTCGTTCATACTGTTGGAGAAATGAAATGGGAAAAGGTTGGATTGCAAGTGGGTTTGTCAAAAGTTGACAACCACCATATTTTGAGCTTAATTATGATTAGTGTTCGTTAATCAAAAACAAAAACTAAAAATTTCTAAATTATCTACGTAATGAGTAGATGATTTTGGGCTTTTGAATCACTCGATTCCGATACCGGGTGAATGAGAAATTAATGCTCAAAGTTGGAGTAAAATTGGTGGAAATTAGAAAAATTGGTGATGTGGCCTCTTGAGGAGTGAACACATCACCAATTTGCTTGTATACCACATTGCCCACTTGAGAGAGAAAGGTCACCATATAAGTTACAAGTTGGAGCTTTCTAAGATGTGCCCTTGGGCATGAGAAGTTTTCTGACGGAGTCAGGACACAGCTCAGGCAAGGTTCACCACACACGCGCGCACGCGCGCGCCGCCGCCTGCCCGTCCGGCTCGTGGCTCGTGGCTCGCCCGCCCGGTTCTTATCTTTTTGGATAAATTTTCTTTTAAATTTTTCCAGAAAAATAATTACTTGATCCTACGGGTTCTTATCTTTTTGGATAAATTTTCTTTTAAATTTTTCCAGAAAAATAATTACTTGATCCTACGGTCTACGATTTATCTTCGGTGATCCAACGGTGCAGATCAAGTCTGATCCTATGGTGCGGTTGATCGCGTGATCCAACGGTGCAGATCAAGTCTGATCCTACGGTTATCTGCGGTTGATCGCAGTTGCTGATCCTACGTCTCAGATTTGATCTTATCTTCAGTTTACTGATCCAACGGCTTACGTTTGTTCAGACAAGGATTACGATCTAACGGTGGTGATCGTAACTGTTTTGATCCAACGGTCCAGATTTGTTCTTACATTCAACCTCCTTCAACCTCTTTTAACCACCCTCTATCTATATATACTGCAACATGCATGCATACGAGATACACTGTTAAAAAACAGTAAAGCGATCTTTTTTCTACAAGCATTCTGCGTTGCATTCTCGAGAAATCAGTACACCTTTAACAGGTTCGTCGAAGTTCTTACGCTGTAGTGCTGCTCGTATGAACTGAAACCGTTGTATCCTGGGAGACGTTTGTTCCATCCGGTTGGGCACAGTATACCGGAGCAATTCGTCTTAAGGACAGAGTCCTTACGCTCGCCTCGGTTTTGCTTGCGTTTTTGTTTTCAGTTTATTCACATGCACACAGTGCACTTTTCTGATTACAGCAATAACAATCTTAAGACGACATTTTTTTTGATTTATATACTGTAATCTGGTTCGGTTTCTGTTTGTACGATACTAATTGGTGTCGCGTTCTGTTCTGTGTGTTGCGTGTAACACAAACTGAAATATGGAAGGCGAAAGTTCCAACTCGTTCAACGGTGTGCATCTGGGCATTTCTGAGGAACAGAACAATGCTGTTCCTGTTGCACCCGCTGTTCCAGTCACTGCTCCTGTTCCTGCTGTTGGACAGGTTGAAAAGCCAGAGAAGTTTGGAGGAAGTTACTTCAAACGCTGGCAGCAGAAGATGTTGTTCTTCTTGACCACATTGGGTTTGGCTAAGATGCTGACTGAGGATCCTCCGGAGGTGGTGCCGGTGGAAGACCAGAATGTGAACATGCAAAACAATCTGATTGCTGAAGCGTGGAGTTACAGCAATTATGTTTGTTTGAGTCACATTTTAAGTTGTTTGGATAATTCATTGTATGGATTGTATTCTACTTATAAAACTGCGAAATCCTTATGGCAGGCGTTAGACAAAAAGTACCGGACTGAGGATGCCGGTACTAAGAAATTTATTATTGGAAAATTTCTTGATTTTCAGATGACAGATTCCAGGACTGTTGTTTCTCAGATTGAGGAACTTCAGATGCTTGTTGCTGAGATGAAAGAGAAGGGTATGACCCTCAGTGAATCTTTTCTTGTTGCTGCTGTGATTGAGAAGCTTCCTCTTTCGTGGAGGGAATTCCGAAGCTATCTCAAGCACAAGAGAAAGGAAATGTCTTTGGAAGACTTGATTGTCCGACTCCGTATAGAGGAAGACAATCGAAGGGCAGGCAAGAAGCCGTCTTCCAGTTCTGGCCATGCAAAAGCTCATGTTGCAGAGGCGTCGAAAAAGAAGAGAGGAAATTCTGTCGGAGTGAACGCGAAGGGCAAGAAGATTGCCAAAAAGTTCACTGGAAAATGTTACAATTGTGGAATTCAGGGGCATCGTAGTGTTGACTGCAGGAAGCCCAAGAAAAGGCAAGAGAAAGCCAAAGCCAACCTTGTAAGTGCAATGGATGATTTGGACTTGTGTGCTGTTGTTTCTGAATGTAATGCTGTAGGTAATCCTAGCCAGTGGTGGGTGGACACTGGCGCCACTAGACATGTTTGTGCAAACAGGGGAATGTTCAAGGAATATTCTCCTGCGAAAGACAATGAAAGGTTGTACATGGGAAACAAAGATAGCTCGGAAATTGAAGGTTCGGGCAAAGTGATTCTGAAGATGACCTCCGGGAAAGAATTGACGTTGCAGGATGTGCTGCATGTTCCCGACATTCGCAAGAACTTAGTCTCTGGTGCTTTACTAGTTAGGCATGGATTTAGGCTAGTATTTGATTGTAACAAATGTATTCTGACTAAGAATGGTGTATTTCTAGGGAAGGGGTACCTGACGGACAATATGTTTAAACTTAGTGTTATAACTATTGTACCAACGAAGACTACGCCCGATGAGGCTAATAAGACTGCTTCTACTTCCGCTTACATGCTTGAGTCTTCATGTTTATGGCATTTACGTTTGGGTCATGTTAATTATAAGTCATTACAAAGAATGATTAATCTCGACTTATTACCCAAACTAAGTTTCAATAATGAAAAGTGCCAAGTTTGTGTTGAAGCAAAAATGGCTAAGTTACCATTTCCTTCAATCAAAAGAAATACTGAAGTGTTAGATTTAATTCACACAGATGTTTGTGATTTAAAGTTTGTGCAAACAAGAAGCGGTAAAAAGTACTTTGTGACTTTTATTGACGATTGCACTCGATACTGTTACGTTTATTTGCTAAGTAGCAAAGATGAGGCCTTAGATGCTTTTAAAGATTATAAAAATGAAGTTGAGAATCAACTTAGCAAACGAATTAAGTCAATTCGTAGTGATAGAGGTGGCGAATATGATGCACCGTTCAATGAATTCTGTTCAGAACATGGCATTATTCATCAAACGACTGCACCATATTCACCTCAATCGAATGGTATTGCTGAACGCAAAAACCGTACTCTGAAAGAGATGATGAATGCTATGTTGATAAGTTCGGGCTTACCGCAGAACTTGTGGGGGGAAGCAATTCTCTCCGCCAACGTCATTTTAAATAGAATACCACCAAAGAAGATGGATGAGACCCCATACGAGCTTTGGAAAGGCCATAAGCCTAGTTACAAATACTTGAAAGTGTGGGGGTGTCTGGCAAAGGTTGCAGTACCCAAACCAAGACAAGTTAGAATTGGGCCTAAAACAATTGGTTGCATATTCATAGGATATGCAACTAACAGTAGTGCATATCGATTCTTGGTGCACAAGTCCGACATTCCTGACATACATGAGAATGTTGTCATGGAATCAAGAAATGCAGTGTTCTTTGAAAATGTCTTTCCAAAGAAAGACGAAAACAGCGAAGAAGCAAGCACTAGTAAGCGAGTGCGTGAGACGACTCCTCAAGAAAGTGAGGAACTGCGTCAAAGAAAACGAACTAGAATACCTACATCTTTTGGACCAGATTTTCTAACATACTTGGTAGAAAACGATCCAAGAACGTTTTCAGAGGCGATGTCAACTCCAGAAGCTCCCTTCTGGAAGGAGGCAGTAAACAGTGAGATAGAATCAATTCTTCAAAATCACACTTGGGAGCTGGTCAATCTTCCACCAGGAAGTAAACCACTCGGATGCAAGTGGATTTTCAAGAAGAAGTTAAAAGAAGATGGATCTATCGACAAATACAAAGCGCGTTTGGTAGCCAAAGGTTATCGGCAAAAAGAAGGGTTTGATTTCTTTGACACTTACTCACCAGTGACAAGGATTACATCAATCAGAGTGCTAGTCGTGATTGCATCAGTCTATAACTTAGAAATCCATCAGATGGATGTTAAGACGGCTTTTCTGAACGGTGATTTGGAGGAGGAGATATACATGGAACAACCAGAAGGGTTTGTTGTACCAGGACAAGAGAAGAAAGTTTGTAGACTTGTTAAGTCTTTGTACGGACTTAAACAAGCACCAAAACAATGGCACTTGAAGTTTGATCAAGTAATGGTTACAAACGGAATCAGGATCAACGAGTGTGACAAGTGTGTTTACATCAAAAACACACTTAATGCCTATGTGATAGTATGTCTCTATGTAGATGACATGTTAATCATGGGCAGTACTCGTGACATCATCTTGAATACCAAGAAGATGTTAACACGGAATTTTGACATGAAGGATATGGGGGTTGCCAATGTTATCCTAGGAATCAAGATTTCTAGGGTAACTGAAGGTTTGATCATGTCACAAAGTCATTATATTGAGTCCGTTCTCAAACGATTCAATATGTTTGATGCAAAACCAGTAAAAACCCCACTTGACTTAAGTATGCACTTAAGGAAGAATCGAGGTGAACCAGTAGCTCAATTGAAGTACTCACAAGTGATTGGAAGTCTAATGTACATAACGAATTGTACAAGACCAGACTTAGCTTGTTCAGTAAACAAATTGAGCAGGTTTACCAGTAATCCAAGTGAAGATCATTGGAAAGCTCTAAATAGAGTGATGAGGTACCTTAAGTACACAATGAATCTTGGATTACACTATACAAGATATCCTGCAGTATTGGAAGGATACTGTGATGCAAACTGGATATCAGATTGCAAAGACTCTAAATCCACAAGTGGATATTTATTCACTGTTGGTGGTGGTGCTGTGTCATGGAAATCCACTAAGCAAACATGCATAGCGCGATCCACAATGGAAGCTGAGTTTATAGCATTAGACAAAGATGGAGAAGAGGCTGAATGGCTTCGAAATTTTTTGGAGGACATTCCATGTTGGCCAAAGCCAATTGCTCCTATTAGCATACACTGTGATAGTCAGTCAGCTATAGGACGAGCTCAAAGCAGCATCTACAATAGTAAGTCACGACACATACGTCAGAGACATAATACCATTAAGCAATTGATCTCTAATGGCGTGATTTCCATTGATTACATAAAATCAAAGGAGAATCTTGCGGATCCGCTTACCAAAGCTCTGCCTAGAGATCAGATGTCTAAATTGACAAACAGAATGGGACTTAAGCCTACAAAGCAAGAATCTTTGTAACGGTAACCCAACCTTGTTGACTGGAGATCCCAGAATCTTGGTTCAATGGGAAAACTAAGTTATGAGGATTCAGTTAGCACTTACTCATTCCGTTAAACAAAAGTGCTGTCTGCAGAGAATCGTTAGGTTAAGCTAATGCTTTTAATGATGTCCTATATCTTGATAAATCAAGTGGGGTATGGCAGAATACTCTTGATAGGAATCACCTATGTAAGTGTGAAGTGGGGCCGCTTCTATGAGAATTCTGATAGGCAAGAATTCCCTAAAAACACTTTCTGAAACCAGGGTTGTTCATGGCCATAATGAACACAACCATGAGAACCAAAAGGGGTGTTAAAGGAAATGTTGTGTGAGTATCATTGTCTAGGTTCTTAGTAAAGGCTGATAGTTCAAGACATCAGGTCACTACCCAGCTGAATGGATCCGATGGTACATCACTAAGAAAGGTTCAAGGCCAGAAGCTACCTCTTCTGATGCAACATTTCTTTGTCTGATTTCTCGATAGAGTCTGCATTCACATTTGCATTAATTTTCATTCATGTGGGGGATTGTTGGAGAAATGAAATGGGAAAAGGTTGGATTGCAAGTGGGTTTGTCAAAAGTTGACAACCACCATACTTTGAGCTTAATTATGATTAGTGTTCGTTAATCAAAAACGAAAACTAAAAATTTCTAAATTATCTACGTAATGAGTAGATGATTTTGGGCTTTTGAATCACTCGATTCCGATACCGGGTGAATGAGAAATTAATGCTCAAAGTTGGAGTAAAATTGGTGGAAATTAGAAAAATTGGTGATGTGGCCTCTTGAGGAGTGAACACATCACCAATTTGCTTGTATACCACATTGCCCACTTGAGAGAGAAAGGCCACCATATAAGTTACAAGTTGGAGCTTTCTAAGATGTGCCCTTGGGCATGAGAAGTTTTCTGACGGAGTCAGGACGCAGCTCAGGCAAGGTTCACCACACACACGCGCGCGCGCGCGCCGCCGCCGCCTGCCTGTCCGGCCGGCCGGCTCGGCTCGGGCTCAGGCTCGTGGCTCGCCCGCCCGGTTCTTATCTTTTTGGATAAATTTTCTTTTAAATTTTTCCAGAAAAATAATTACTTGATCCTACGGTCTACGATTTATCTGCGGTGATCCAACGGTGCAGATCAAGTCTGATCCTATGGTGCGGTTGATCGCGTGATCCAACGGTGCAGATCAAGTCTGATCCTACGGTTATCTGCAGTTGATCGCAGTTGCTGATCCTACGTCTCAGATTTGATCTTATCTTCGGTTTACTGATCCAACGGCTTACGTTTGTTCAGACAAGGATTACGATCTAACGGTGGTGATCGTAACTGTTTTGATCCAACGGTCCAGATTTGTTCCTACATTCAACCTCCTTCAACCTCTTTTAACCACCCTCTATCTATATATATTGCAACATGCATGCATACGAGATACACTGTTAAAAAACAGTAAAGCGATCTTTTTTCTACAAGCATTCTGCGTTGCATTCTCAAGAAATCAGTACACCTTTAACAGGTTCGTCGAAGTTCTTACGCTGTAGTGCTGCTCGTATGAACTGAAACCGTTGTATCCTGGGAGACGTTTGTTCCATCCGGTTGGGCACAGTATACCGGAGCAATTCGTCTTAAGGACAGAGTCCTTACGCTCGCCTCGGTTTTGCTTGCGTTTTTGTTTTCAGTTTATTCACATGCACACAGTGCACTTTTCTGATTACAGCAATAACACATACATGGCACTTGTAACTGAAAAATATGCATGTATGCATGCATAAGTGCATACATACAACATATATGTATGCCTACATAGATACATACAAATATGTATACATACGTATATACACACTTTATATGTATATGTTAGGGAAAAAGAGCCGTGTGGCTCACGACTCTAGCTGCCGGATATTAGCTGCCGAATATCTTTTGGTTGACAACCATATTCTATCCTAGTTTTTCAATATTTAACTTCCTAACCAATATTGTTAAATATCTTGCTGTAATTCTTATCCTTATATACTTGACTTGTATTCAAACACTCAAGCATAGAATAGCTTAAATGTACGTCTGTAAACGCAATGCAAAGTTTTGAGGAATGAAAAATATCTTTCATCAAATTCTTTCATGGTATCAGAGCCATAAACGACTCCAACGAGTTTATTGTTATTCTTCACCTGTTTCGGTTGCTCACATGGCCGAGTCCACATCCACTAAGCATGGCGCCCTTGATGGAGTCATTGCTATCAATGTCGCCGCTCAGCTTCCTCTCAAATTGAACAAAAATAACTTTCCCTCTTGGAAGGCACAGTTTGATGCCTTGTTATATGGTTATGATCTCATGGGTTTTCTTGATGGAAAAGTGTCGTGTCCCTCTAAGCACACAACGGATAAAGAGGGCACAACACAGTCAAATCCAGATTATGCTATCTGGGTACGTCAAGATAAGATGCTCCTTCACGCTATTCTGGCATCTGTCGCTGAGACTGTGGTACCCCTCATTGCCACGTCTACTACATCACGTGAGGCCTGAACCAGGCTTCACAAGTTATATGCGAACAAATCTCGTTCCCGCATAATGAATCTTAAGGAGAAACTCACCAACATTACGTGTGACTCTCAGTCTGTTGCTGATTACCTTCAGACTATCCGAAGTATTGCGGATGAGTTGACTCTTGTTGACACTCATCTCGATGATGATGATCTTGCTATTTTTGCGCTCAACGGCCTCGGTAGCAGCTTCAAAGACATTGCTGCTGCAATCCGAGCTCGCGATACCCCTATTTCTTTTGAAGAGCTTCATGACAAACTTGTCGAGCATGAAGCGTTTCTCAAGCGTGAAGAAACTCGGACTGGGTCGGTCGTTACCATCAACTCGGCTCAAACGAAACCCAATCGTAGTCCCAATTCGAACAGTGCTCCAGGTGGCTTCCGCGGGCGGTCTGCTCCTGTCCGCTCGTGTCCTCCTTCAGGCGGCCATCCAGCCTCTTTCAACAATGGTCAGCAAGCACAAAATGCGCGCTTCTCGCGCTCCTCTCAGAATGGCGTGGTCTGTCAATATTGTCAGAAGCGTGGACACACGGCTCGGCAGTGTTATTCTCTCAAGCGCTCCTTGAATCAGCAGCAACCCGAACTCCATCACACCACCTCTGGGATGACGAAACACAACTGGATCTTGGACTCTGGGGCATCCCATCACGTCACGACTGACCTTAATACACTCACCCATCATCAACCATATGACGGCCCTAACGATGTGCTCTTAGGAGATGGTTCTGGTCTCACCATCACCAACACTGGTTCTTCTATTCTTCCTTCCCCTTCTAAACTGTTTGTTTTATCGAATGTCTTACATGTGCCTCTTCTCACTAAAAATTTAATTTTTGTTTCCAAGTTTTGTCAGCACAACAACACATCTATTGAATTCTTTCCTTTTTCGTTTGTTGTGAAGGATCTCCAAACGGGGGCGCAGCTTGCTCACGGGCGGACCAAGGGTGATGTGTACGAATGGGATATGCGGTCCTCTGTGTTACCTCCAAGGCAGCCGAACCCTTCCTCCTCCAAGATCGTTCTTGCCAGCACTAAGACTGATGTGGCTACTTGGCATCACCGTCTTGGCCATCCTTCTGCTCGTGTGTTTCAGTGGTTGAGTCAAAATAAAGATGTTTCTTTGTTGTCTAGCTCTGCTGTTAGCAAGTTTTTTTGTGAGTCATGTCTAAGCAATAAAAGTCATAAACTTCCTTTTCGTCAAACTTCTGTAAGTAGTCGAGGCCCACTAGATCTAATATATTCTGATGTCTGGGGTCCCTCCCCAGTTGAGTCTGTTCATGGTTTTCGATACTACGTTTTATTTATTGATTACTTTACTAAGTATGTGTGGTTGTTTCCCATGTCTCACAAAAGTAATGTTTCTACCATCTTTCCGCAGTATAAGCGCATGGTTGAAAAGTTTTTTCGCCGTTCTATTGTTACTCTGTATACTGATGGGGGTACTGAATACAAAAGTCTCAAAGGGTTTTTTGAATCTGCTGGAATACAACATCTAATCTCCCCACCTTACACTCCCGAGCACGTCGGTTCTGCTGAACGTAAACACCGTCATGTTGTTGAGACTGGGTTGGCTCTTCTTCATTTCTCCAAACTGCCTGCTAAATATTGGTCGTACGCATTTCTCACTGCTGTTTATCTCATCAATCGGTTACCCACTCCTGTTCTCTCCAACAAGACTCCCTACGAATCCCTCTTTTCCAAACCTCCTAATTATCAAACCTTACGTGCGTTTGGGTGTCTTTGCTATCCGTGGTTGCGACCCTACTCTGACCACAAGCTTGCGCCTCGCTCCAAACCTTGTGTGTTTGTCGGTTACTCTAATACTCATCACGCGTATAAATGTCTTGACATCAGTTCCAACCGGCTATATCTCTCTCGGCATGTTAACTTTGTCGAACATACCTTCCCTTTTGCAGACTCCAAGCTCCCTACGGTGCCGCTGGCTGCCTCATCCGAATGGTGCATGTCTCCTGCACTAATGGCTTCATTCCCCCCTGCTGAACTTTCGGCCCCAGCTCCCATGCGTCACACCCCTCCCCCGCCTGCGGCCCCCAGGTATGTTTCCCCTTCCCCTCTTTCTTTGAATGCATCACCCCCCTCTCCAGTAACTTCGGCTGCCCCAACACCTTCCCCTATGCCCACCCCGTCATCCAGTTCCGCATCCTCACATGATGCGTCCCAACCCAACATGATCCCCGCCCCAACCCCTTCTTCCCCGTCTCCCCCTGGTCGTACAATCATCACTCGAGCCCGTAATCAAATTTTCTGCCCAAAAAAATTCCCTGACTATGTTACCCTACATCACACAACCAAACACCCTCTTCCTCCCTCTCTTGAACCCACTACCGTCAAGCAAGCCCTTCGTGATCCCAAATGGTGTGCTGCGATGGATGACGAGCTTGCTGCTCTTCGTCGCAATGATACTTGGGTTCTTGTTCCTCCTCCACCGGATCATACAGTTGTCGGGTGTAAATGGGTATTTCGTATCAAACGTAACCCCGATGGGTCTGTTGCACGTTATAAAGCTCGGTTGGTTGCAAAGGGTTTTCACCAACGCCCTGATATTGATTATAATGACACGTTCAGTCCGGTTGTTAAGCCCACTACAGTCCGCGTTGTATTATCCGTTGCACTCTTCTATGGGTGGTCTATTTCGCATCTTGATGTTAATAATGCCTTTTTGAATGGTCACTTAGTGGAAAACATTTATATGTCCCAGCCTCCAGGGTTTGTAGATTCGGCCAACCCATCGCATGTGTGTCATTTAAAACGGTCTTTATATGGTCTTAAGCAAGCTCCTCGTGCGTGGTACAATGAGTTGAAGGCGTATCTTTTACATTATGGTTTTTCTAACTCCAAGTCTGATACATCTCTCTTTATCTATCGAAACAACGCCACTGTCATCTTTTTTCTTGTATATGTTGATGACTTACTTGTCACAGGCAACAGTTCGTCGGCTATTCGGGATTTTGTTCAGTCTTTAGGTGCACGGTTCTCTCTTAAGGATCTTGGTTCGCTTAATTATTTTTTGGGTGTTGAGGCTGTTTTCACTACTGATGGACTCTATTTATCTCAGCATAAATATATTCGTGATCTACTTGATAAGTTTCATTTAGCAGGCGTGAAAGATGTTGCTACACCTATGTCCTCTAGCGCACGCTTGGTTCTTAATGACGGCACACCTTCAACCGATGCCACTCAATATCGAAGTCTCATTGGTGCTCTTCAGTATCTTCAGCTCACCAGACCAGATATTGCTTTTGCAGTCAATAAACTTGCTCAGTTCATGCATGCTCCATCGCAAACTCATTGGACTGCGGCAAAGCGTGTTCTCCGCTATCTCAAGCATACTATCAACCACGGTATCGTCCTACGCCGTAATCAACCGTTCCACCTTCGGGTGTTTTCTGATGCTGACTGGGCAGGTGATTATGACTCCTATCGCTCTACCACTGCTTTTATTATTTTTCTTGGGGACAACCCCGTTTCTTGGTGTTCTAAAAAGCAACGTACCATTGCTCGATCGTCGACTGAAGCCGAGTATCGGTCCGTAGCCTCCGCTGCAGCCGAAGTCACGTGGGTCACTCACCTTCTCCATGAGCTGGGCGTCCCCCTTATAAAGTCCCCTACCATTTACTGCGACAATTTGAGTGCTACGTACTTATGCGCTAATCCGGTTTTCCATAGTCGCATGAAGCACATTGCTCTTGATTATCACTTTGTTCGTGAAAAAGTCACCGCCGGAGACCTTACAGTTTTACATGTCTCGACCTCCAATCAACTTGCTGATGCGCTTACGAAACCCCTTCCAAAGGATCGGTTCACTTCTCTACGGTCCAAGATTGGCGTCTCCGACGGAACCGCCATCTTGCGGGGGCGTGTTAAAGAAAAAGAGCCGTGTGGTTCACGACTCTAGCTGCCGGATATTAGCTGCCGAATATCTTTTGGTTGACAACCATATTCTATCCTAGTTTTTCAATATTTAACTTCCTAACCAATATTGTTAAATATCTTGCTGTAATTCTTATCCTTGTATACTTGACTTGTATTCAAACACTCAAGCATAGAATAGCTTAAATGTACGTCTGTAAACGCAATGCAAAGTTTTGAGGAATGAAAAATATCTTTCATCAAATTCTTTCAGTATACATACATTATATGTGTGTATATATATATATATATACACACACACACACATTTATATGTGTGTGTATAAAGGCCTCAATAAAGCTAGTGCCCAATTTATGGTCTCAAAGAAAGACTTACATAAGATCAAGAGAACAAACATGGCCATCAAACAAAACATTTTTGCCATCTCTTTTGATTGCAAACGGTTGATGCAAATTTTATCTCTTCAAGTAAACTTAATCGTTTTGCTCAGTTACCTGCTGTTGGTTTAAAGAGGAACCCTTTATATAATAAGATTCCTGCCGCTCTTTCACCTGACTTTTCCATAACTAGCTGGAGACGCATCATGCAAAATTACACATACTTGCGTGGCAGATTCAACAGTTAGTGTAATACAAAGGCACATTGCTGATTATTCTGTTAACAGTAGTGATGATGTCAGATTTATCACCAAGTATAAAGTGTGATGTGGTGGGTTATCCCGTTAGATCTCCGTCAGTTGTCTGTAATAGGCGATTTGCCGACCTGCACAAAAGAACGAGGTCAGAGGACCCGGGATCTATGGCCCCGGGTAATACCCTCCGACGATCAAGTCAGTTGAGGCCATTTTTGGAGAGGTTTATATACTGTTGAAAGTTTGTAAGTAAAGGTTTTCTGGTAAACCTGTGATTTCACCGTGAGGAAGATGATTCACTGTAGTAAGTTGTGAAATGTTACTTGTCTTTCTCTCTCCTGCTTCTCTGCCTTTTTATATGGCGGCTTGGGCCAATGCATGGGCAGAGCCCGGAAATCGTGACAGGCAAGGAGGTCATTCGGATGACTCCTGCTCTTGCATACTCGCCACGTGGCTCGGTACTGAGCTGAGTAAGCTGGTTTGGGACACCTGGTTGGGAGTTTCACCTGGCAGACTTACCTAGGGTAAACTCCTAGAACCGAGGTCAAGTCCTCTAGAAGTACTCAGAAGTGACCGAGATGAATTTGGATGTGGGGTCGGCCTGCCGAGATGTAGGTGGCCGACTTCAGTGAGCATGAGCAGACCTTCTATGACGTCCACAGCTGGCGTCAGAAGTGTGGTCCGAGATCGTCGGGTAGGACAGATCTGAGGCCGAATACAGCCCTTTGGCCGAGTTACTCTACGACCGAGATGGGGCTGAAGACCGAGATGGGGCCTTTAGGCCGAGATGGCACTGTAGCCACTTGGCTGAGAAGAATTGTTTGTCCGCATATGAGCTGGTCAACCTCTGGGCCGACCCGCGGGACTTAACATTTTTACGCCCGTA
Organism: Eustoma russellianum; assembly: GCA_036186865.1. Taxonomy (NCBI): domain Eukaryota; kingdom Viridiplantae; phylum Streptophyta; class Magnoliopsida; order Gentianales; family Gentianaceae; genus Eustoma; species Eustoma russellianum. Next base: position 22,832,500 of record AP025066.1, read on the forward strand.
TCCAACCGTTGACCGTTATTGACTAACGGGGGGTATTTTTGGCTCATCAAGTAGTGTAATACAAAGACACATTGCTGGTTATTTTGTTGAATGTGATGTTCCAAAATATGCATTTTGTTGAAACAAAATTTGACTATATGACACTTTCTGAATGACAGTGTTCATTTCTTATGCGTAAAATGGTGACTAGATTTCTACGACGACCGAGTAATTTGTCATGACCTTGCACGAACTGAATTCCCTTTCTTTCCTCTTCCATATTCATCAAAATAATCTGAGTTCATTTTCAGTCAGCTTTTTCTTTCTTTTTTTGGACTGGATTCAATCAACTGGTCAAATGGCGTGTTCTAAATGGATTGAGCATTGATGGCCTATTTTTTCAGAAAGAGTTAATCACTTTATTTTATAAAAATATTTCTATGTTGTTGCGCAAAATATTCAAAACTTATGATACACTCCGTATCCAAATCTTATTAATTTTTGCACTAAATATCAATTTTGCATAATTAAAGACGATTCGATAGTGAAAGTAGTAACTATTAAATAACCAAGATACATATTTAGTGTAACAAATTAAGAAGATTTGATAAACACTGTCATTTTGAAAGTTCTATATATTTTTCACATCGAAAAACTTTTGGATAAAAAATCTTGTTAATTGAGTAAAAACACCCAGCGAAGAAACAAACAAACAAAAAATATGTTTTGAAAGAAAGTCGTTTTTCATTAAATAATCATACCGTACAACGTTCTAGGTATAACAAGCGTATAGCTGGAAAAAAATATCTACAAACTACAGTTGCGGGATTTGGTTTGATTCAAATTGATCCCTCTGATAGAATATTCCTATTTCCATTCACACTCAAGTTGTGTAGTGTGCTGACCAATACCCTACTTGCACAATACCGGCTCGAAAGATTATCCACGAGCTAATCTTCAGATCTAACAAACAAAGGCTTGATAACTCCTTTCTCGAGCTTTTCCTTAATGAAATGTTGATTTAAATCAACATGATTGGTTCTATTATGTAGTACTAAGTTCTCAAAATAGTGATCGGAGCCTTATTATCACAAAGGAACTGTGTCGGAAGTCGTAGCGGAAAGCCAATCTCACACATCAACCTTTTTAACTAAGAATCTCTATGACGCCTTTCGCACTTCCTATAAACTCTACCTCTGCACTAGACAACGCAATCACTTTTTGCTTCATATTCCTCCATGTAACTAGGTTCACGGCCTAATCTACGTCAGTAAAGACCTCTACATCCAAGTTCCCACATTTTCTAAATAAGACCATCGTTCTGCTGTCCCCTTCAAATATCCTATTATCCTCCTAATGGCCATCATATTTTCTTCTTTAGGACAGTGCATAAATTGGTTGATGACTCCCATCGTATAAGCTATAGAGGTAAATTGACATTTTTAGCTTGTGCATAAATATCCTATTATCCTCCTAATGGCCATCATATTTTTGTCTCATACGCGAAAGATAAATCAACTTACCCACAAGCTTCTGATACTACTACTCATCATCCGTAAGGGCCCAAATTGACATTTTTAGCTTGTGCTTTACGATTATCGGAGTGTCACAGAGCTTGTAGTCTAAAATCCCAACCTCAGTCAACAAGTCTGTAACATATTTTTGTTGAGAGACGATTCTCTTACTCAACCAAAAAGCTTCAATTTGAAGGAATTATGTCAACTCCCCCAAGTCCTTCATCTCAAATTCTATGAACAATTTATGCCGGAGCTGCGTGATCTCTTATGTGTCACTCCCTGTGATAATCATGTCCTCTACGTAGATAATTAGACAAGTTTTCATATCACCCCTCTTCTGGAAGAGCAACGTGTGATCGGCGTTGCTCTGCTTATACATGTTTTGAATTATGGCCAGAGTAAATTTGTCCAAACCATTTTTTTGGGGACGGTTTTAACCTGTACAAGGCCTTTCTGATTTTGCACACCTGTCCATTCTGAAACTCACCTGAGAAACCAGGTAGAGCCTCTATATATACTTTCTCCTTTAGTTATTTTGTAAGAATGATCAAATTGGTAAATCAGCCAATCCTTATTTTCTGCCACAAAGAATAACACTCAAATAGTATTAATCTTTGTGACAGAAGAAAATGTTTAGGGTTAGTCTATTTCTTACGTCTAGGTATATCTTTTTGCGACAAGTCTGCCCTTATATCGTTCAATACTCCTATTTGATCTATATTTTATAGTGAAGACCCACCTGCAACATACTGGTCTCTTTCTTCGAGGCAGCACACATTTTTTTCATGTATCATTTTTTACGGGGCCTACTTTTCAATGTTCATCGCCTCTAACTATTCGGATTTTTTACTAGCCTCCTAAGCTGATCGTGGAAGGTCTTCTGAGCATATCGTATCCCTGGCCACATTCACTGGGTACCTGGATGTCCTGGACACTGGTTCTGGTGAGAATTTTTTTTGATGGAACCCTTTGTTGGTCCTTGGATGTAGAACTCACACATGCTGCTAAATCAGACCATCAATACCGTCATATTTAAGTAAAATAAAGAGTACTTTATCAGTACATATAACAGTTAACTCTTGTGGGACATCCACCATAGGAGAGTCATCCGGAGTCGGAGTAGGCTTGTTGACCTAAGATCTGTTAGAAGAGGTCTGTTATATGGCACCACTTTCTCGTTTTTGTTAAGGCCATTCTCTGGACAGCTGAAGCTATGCACCCAATCTAGGGACTCATTCAACTCTTCCCCCTGAGGCCTAAGTTGGGCAATGAAAATATACTCTGACTCAAGAAATACACAATCCATTATGACATGGATTTGATGCCCAATAGGGTTAGAGCATCGGTAGCCTTTTTGGTGAGTGGCATATTAGACAAAGAAAAATTTCTCGGCACAAGGGTCTAGTTTTGAGCATCCACTTTTTGGATATGTATAAACACAGAGCAACCAAATACAGGAGGAGGAAGGGTTTGGTGTAGTGTCCCGATCACAGACCCTAGCATCAGGAACGGTGCATCCGCCGTAGTCTGCTACGAGAACTACAAGGTGTCGTTCGAACTTCTTACACGTCAGAAATAACGTATAAATTTCTCATGGAAACGATAATTGAAAAGTCAAACTCAATTCATAAACAATCCCAATGTAAAAATAAATCAGAGTTTAGGGTTGAAGAAACCCGATACATCAAATAAAATTCTAAAAGTCTAAATAAAACAGAATAAATATGGAAACCATCAAATACTCCAAAGATCTCCTCAAAGCTTCACTCGGCCCAGCTCGCACAGTCAGACTCGTCATCTACGAAAATGTACTCATACTCAGGCTCACCTGTGGAAGGAGAAAATAGTAGGTGTGAGTGATTAGAAAATCACACGTAGTTTACCCGTCTTGTCTCAGAAAGGAATCATACTTACAAATTACATAAGCACGTAAAGAAAGTAGCAAGACATACATAAACAACATCAATAACTAAAGCGTAAAATAAACACACGCTTGTCCAATCAAATGCAATGCGCAACTTCATAATGCATGCTCCTTCTCACTATCGTGTCACACGCAACAACATCATCATCCTATACAATATGCTCATTTCTTTCCCATGAAATGCTATGCATGACCCGGGTCCTACTTATCGCTCTGTAACGTGGAGTCAGCGATCATCACTCTATAATGAGGAGTCAGCGAACATCACTCCATAACGTAGAGTCAACAGGCATCACTCTGTAATGTGGAGTCAGCGGACATCGTTCCGTAACGTGGAGTCAGTGGGAATCGCTCCGTAACATGGAGTCAGCGAACATCGCTCAGTAACGTGGAGTCAGCGGTCATCGCTCTGTAACGTGGAGTCAGCGGTCATCGCTCCGTAACGTGTAGTCAGCAGATATCGCTCTGTAAGATGGAGTCAGCGGTCACCGCTCCGTAACATGGAGTTAGCGGTCATCGCTGTGTAACGTGGAGGCAGCGCCCCGAAGGTATGCAACGCATGTGCCATGAATGCTCGACACATAATCCATAACCCGGCGCATCCATACTCCTATATATACTCGCGCCCATACACGTGTATATATACTTGCATGTATACTCCCATTTATTACGGTGTATCTATATTTATATATATACCTGCGCCTATACACGTGCATATATACTTGTAGGAATCGAGTTTAATTTTGATTTCCAGTTTAATTCTGACCTAATTTCTAGGCTAGGTGACCTATTTCTAAGGCTATTGGGGTAATTTTCTATTTTCCCGCATAAAATTAAGTCTTTTCAAGAATTCTCAAACCGCACGAACCACACCAATGGACACACAAATAACCACGTACATACAAATATCATAGAGTAGCTTATATATGAAAAAAATAAAATAAAAAAATAAAGCAAGCATGATTCACACACGAAGTGCGAGCAATCCGAAAAGAGGAAAAGGTAACCTACCTTTCAAACGAAAATTTCCTAGCCACGGTGGTTGGATTCGGTGCGGGTAGCCAATTCTCTTTTCCCTCTTTCTCTCTCCCCCTTCTCTCCTTTCACTTTTCTTTTCCTTTTTCCTTCTCTTCCTCTCCTCCTGCTTGCTGCCGCCCCTCCCTCCCTTTTCTTCTTCTTTTTATTTTTTTCCCTTCCCCACGTTTCACTCTTCCTCTCTCTCTTTTCTATTATATTTTTTTCTTTGCTATGGTGGCTACCGAAAGTGATAAGGTGAGAGGGATTTTTGGAGATTTTAATTTAGGGGGGAGAGATTGAGGGAATAATGGGAGTGATGAGTGGGGGGTTATGGATAGATTTAGGATAAGATTAGTTTTAAATTTAAAATTTAACCTAATTAATTAATTAGTTTTTCCTTAAAACACGGTTGCAACATCCTACCCTCTTACAAAAAGTTTCTTCCTCGAAACTTGCGTATTACATAATCAACACTTAGTTTAGTTCTAGTGATCCATTCACCTAGACAATGATCAAGCTAAATATCCCTTGCGTTTTCCAACATGCTAACCATTTCACTTCTTTATCACAGGCTAAGGCCTCAAAATCATTCCTTTTACACCAACAAGGTAATTTCTAATCCATTGCCCTTTTGCTTATTAAAATCATTACAAAATTTGTCTATGATTATCAAATCAACCTTAATGGTATTTTCATCATACTAAGGGTTCTACAACTCAATCATCGGTCTATAACTTACTTATATCTGCGGTCATCAGCAGCCCTCGTAAATCAGTTCTTAGGTCTATTACAATATTTAACTTAACGCCTTGTTCACAAGACTCATCTCTTGAATTGTATGTATTTTTGAATTACGTTTTACTCTAATATGATTCAATTTAGTCATTCCTAGCATCCCACAAGGTGATCTAGTCCTTATAGGGCTCAATCCTTAACTTAATTCTCTATAATTAGTATGTTCATACTTCCACTTATACCACTTGACGTGTACCATTCAGCTTATCGTAGTATACATTTTTGGATTTTTAAACTCATTATATTTGATTCAACCCCCCAGATAATTAACCAAACTAATATCCTTGATGTACGCCAATATGGTACTTGTTATACGAAACCAAGTCTTCAAAATCAATTCTTATATATTTACGAACTAACTCTATGATCATGCCCTTACTTCTTTGAAAATATCATCAGCCTAATACACGAAATATGTGTATGGACATACTTTTCTTCTAATAAAAACATGACCTACGTGACTATAATATGAAATATAACTTCACTTGTTTTAAAATAATACCATTCTTATTTTTTTCGGTAAACAAGATTCGAGTTAATATACTCCTTTTTGCAAAGTGGTGTTTCAAATGACCTCTCACAAAAATGATGATATAACTTGTTCACAAATTGTTTTGGTGAAATGACATTAAAATAATTGAAAACGTAATAATGTAAGGTTTTAGAAAACAATTTTGATAATATACCTTTTGTTTTCTAAAAGAAAATATATATTTTGAAAGCTGCTTTTTGGCTTTACAGAAGTTAAGTAAGTCTATCGCAAGCGGATAAATAGCTTCCAAAAAACTTTCACAGATAAACCGCTTGCGATATCGATAATCGTCAATTAACTTCGACTAAAAACAGATGTAAAAAATGAAAAATTGAAATATTGTGCCAGAATAAACACATCGTTTTTGGAAGAGCATCAACATTTAAAAAGATTTTTTTAAGGTCGTCAAAAGAATTGAAAATTTTGTTATGTTGATATACAAGTATAGAAAAGAATTTGTCTTGTAAAGTTGAGAAGACGACATAAAGGAAATGAGGCTCAATAGGGTATTTTCGAAAACAAATTTTTTTGAAGTTCCTATATAATATAGTTATAAGTTGGTGTACGTGCTTATATGAAATATTTATTTGTTTGAAAAAAAATACATCAGTCTAATATTTTGTATAATTCTGTGGGTCATCCTATTTTTCGGATAAGATCTCCTATGTATAGTTTCTTATAAGTCTAACGTTTGTCCAGTCATGCTAAAATATTTTACTTAAATTGGTCTAATTCTAGCATGGTACACTAATTATTGATCGATTTAATGTGTTCTAATTCACCATGCTTTGCGCTCCACACTGTTCCAATATATCTAGTTACTTGGTTATTTGAACCACTAGTTTAATTCTACTTCATATGAAAAGCAATAACCACTTGTTCATGCCCGCTTTGTTATAATTCAAGTCTACTAAATTCAAGTCAAATGTCTCGATGTCAACACTTAACCAACGATTTTGTAGTGATATATCATTCAACCACATTTACCATGTTAATGCGTGCTCATCACAATTAATCAACATCTCTAGTAATACTAGTAGCTTTGACCTATTTTCATAACTCTACATTCAACATCTTAACCCTAGACTATAAATTCCATCGTATGATCTATTTCCCTAAACTCTACTGATCATAACGCTTATAGATCATTACTTAGTTTCTACGATTCCTCCATGAATCATCTCTTAGTATCTATCATACCAATAAAATTTATTTCTTAGTAGCTATTGTCTCAACTTTGACCTAAGCCTGCTCTGATGCTATCGTCTAAGTAGGGGTACGGACCTGCATTACTTTAACCTAATAGTACCAGGTCTCATGCTGTTGTTGTGGTGAAGCAGCCCGAGTTAGTGCCTGGCCTATTAATATCTCACTAGCGTTTGCATGAGGGTGTTCTATTTAACATTTTAATTTATTCAAATTAATTGTATAATATTCAACTAGGGTTACTAAAATCACGGTTCAAAGAGTTATGATCAACATAGATAAGGTAGAATTGTATGGGATATCCTAAGTACACGTGTTTCGTAACCAATCGTCTCCTAAAATCTAAGGTCATAACTTACTTTTATGATTGTTCTTAGTATCATCATTTCTTAAGTCTAAGATCATGTCTTATTTTTAAAATCATGCTTAGTGTACAATCAACGCTTATGACTACCTTCAGTACTTATACTCAAGGTCAACTCTTAATCGGAATCGTTACTTATGTTTAAGATTGTGACTTATGTTCAGGATCATCTCTTATAACTTGGAGTAGTACCTATGTTCATGATCATTGCTTATGTTCATATCATCACTTATGTCTAAGATTGTGACTTAGGGGCAAAATCGTAACATAATTTCTAATACCATGACCTAAATCTACATTTCTGCCGTGGATCTAGAACTATTCTTTGAAGATCGTACTCTCGGCGTGTAATACCTCTTAAACTCATTACAAAATTAGATCCAAGTGATCGATGGTGTCAGTTGTGCTGCGCCACCACTCCTCCGCATCTCCTGGTTGAAGAATCTTAAGTCTGAGTGCGGTGGTGGTGGAGGCGGTGCCTACTAGTTTAGCAGCTGGTGCTACTGTGCTAAGGTGTTGGTCATGGTGACTATGGCATCTTTATGTGCTCGAGGATGATCCCATGATTCTGGTGGTTCTCACCATCATTTCCTTCATTACGGGCTTGTTCACGTCTTACTGTCATTTTTGTGGAATTTAGAACGTCAAAATATATATTTATTAAAATACAGGCTAAGTTAGGGGGTATTTTGAGAATCTCTAACAACTTAGGGGGTCGCATGCAAATGTTCAGGGGTAAAATCGTAAATAAGTTAAGGGAAAACGGAATAACTCTCTCACACCCCTTACCCCGATCTTAACTTAAATCTAAAATCATCTCTTAAGTCTATTTTGTTTCTTAAGGGTAAAATCGTCATTTTAAGAGAAGATTGTAGCTTAAGTCTAAGTGATCTAGTTAGTCATGCGTTTCTGAGGCGGATCTGTAGTCTCGACTCTAATACCACCTGTAGTGCCCCACACTCGGACCCTGCTTTGGGAATAGTGCACCCACCGTAGTCTACTACAAGAACTACAAGGCGTCATTCAAACTTCTTACACGTCAGAAAAAACGTAGAAATGTTTCGCGGAAACAATAATCTAAAAGTCAAACTCAATTCATAAATAATCCCAATGTAAAAATAAATCAGAAATTAGGGCTGACGAAACCCGATACATCAAATAAAATTCTAAAAATCTAAATAAAACAGAATAAATATGGAAACCATCAGATATCCAGAAGATCTCCTCAAAGCTTCACTCGGCCCAACACGCATAGTCAGACTCGTCATCTGCAAAATGTACTCATACTCAGGCTCACCTGTGGAAGGAGGAGTAGTAGGGTGAATGATTGGAAAATCACCCATAGGTTACCCGTCTTTTCTCAGAAAGGAACCATACTTACAAAATACATAAGCACGTAAAGAAAGTAACAACAAATACATAAAGAAAAGAAAAGCATAAAATAAACACACGCTCGTCCAATCAAATGTAATGTGCAACTTCATGATGCATGCTCCTTCTCACTATCGTGTCACATACAAAAACATCATCATCCCGTATAATATGCTCATTTCTTTTCCATGAAATGCTATGCGTAATCGGGGTCGTACTCATCGCTCCGTAATGTGATGTCAGTGATCATCGCTCCGTAACATGGAGTCAGCGGACATCGCTCTGTAACGTGGAGTCAGTAGACATCACTCAGTAACCTGGAGTCAGCGGACATCGCTCCGTAACGTGGAGTCAGCAGACATCGCTCCGTATCGTGGAGTCAGCGGTCATCGCTCCATAACATGGAGTCAGCGGACATCACTCTGTAAGGTGGAGTCATCGGTCATCGCTCCATAACGTAGAGTCAGCGGACATCGTTCCGTAATGTGGAGTCAATAGACATCGCTCCGTAGCGTGGAGTTAGCAGTCATCACTCCGTAACGTGGATTCAGCGGTCATCCCTCCGTAACATGGAGTCCGCACCCCAAAGGGATGCAATGCAATGCACGTTCCATGAATGCTCCATACATAATCCATAACCTGGCGCATCCATACTCCTATATATACCAGCGCCCAAACACGTGTATATATACTTGCATGAATACTCCCTTTTTTAACAGTGTATCCACACTCATATATATACCCGCATCCATGCATGTGCATAGATACTTGTAGGAGTACCCTCATTTTATTTGTTTTATATTTTATTTATTTAAATACAATTTTATTGTTCTTTTTCCATTATTTAGATTTATTTTATTTTATTTTTCTTTCATTTATTATTATTATTTCACCATTTATTTTTTATTTATTATACTTTATTTTATTGTATTTATTATTACTATTATATTTTTTTGTCACCGTACTTTTTCCCCCACTATTTATTACTTTTTTATTCATATTTTATTACTATTATATTATATTATTATTATTATTTTTAATAATTTAATATTTTATTTTATTTATTTTTTCCCTTTCCCAGGTTGTGCGTCTGTGTTTTTTTTCTTCTCTCTATTTTTTATATATTTTTCTTTTGTATTTATTTAGTTATTTCTTATTTAGTAATCTTAATAAATTACATTTATTATAATATTATATTTTTCCCCCTTATCTTTTCCCTTTTTTTCAATCTACTTACAAGAAACTTTTTATCTTTTTCCTTCAGCGGCCCAGCCCACTGCCCTCTGCTGGCCCACCATTGGCCATCCCTTTTCTGCGTATTTTTTTCTTTTTTTTAAAATCCTAATTTTCTTCAAAAATTCATAACTTCTTCGTTTTACCTCCGATTAATCCCAAAATAGTTGCATTTGACTCTTTATAATGCGACAAAAACAATGGCAATAGACATGTCAGTGCGTATTCGGCACGCGCAGTCAGTGGCGCGCGTGGGCCTCACGCGCCACCCCTGAAAACACACGTGTTGCGCGCATGCCGCCGCCTAAACCTAGTTTTTGATTTTGAGTTTGATTCCGGCCTAATTTCCGGGCTAGGTGACTTTTTTCTAAGGCTATTCGGGTAATTTTCTATTTTTTTGAATAAAATTGAGTATTTTCATTAATTCTCGAACCGCGCAAACCACGTACATACAAATATCATAGAGTAGCACATATATGAAAACAAAATAAAATAAAAAAATAAAGCAAGCATGATTCACACACGTAGTGCGGGCAATCCGAGAAGAGGGGAAGGTAACCTACCTTTCAAACAAAGAATTTCCTAGGCATAGTGGTGGGATTCGGGGCGGGTAGCCAATTCTCTTTTCCCTCCTCCTCTCTTTTTCTCTCTCTCCCTTCTCTCCTTTCTATTTTCTTTTAATTTTTTCATTCTCTTCCTCTCCTCCTACTTTCTGCCGCCCCTTCCTCCCTTTTCTTCTTCTTTTTATTTTTTTCCTTTCCCTACGTTTCTCTCTATCTCTCTCTCTTTTCTATTATATTTTTTTCTTTGCAATGGTGGCTGCCGAATGTGATAAGGGAGAGGAATTTTTGGGGATTTTAATTTAGGGGGGAGATATTGGGGGGAATAATGGGAGTGATTAGTTGGGGAGGGAGAGGGAGATTATGGATAGATTTAGGATAAGGTTAGTTTTAAATTTAAAATTTAACCTAATTAATTAATTTTTTTCTTAAAACACGGTTACAACATTAGGACTGATGGAACGGTAGCTTGAGTGGCTAATATCTGTAACAGTGATTTATGCTTCACGATTTTAGTAGATAGTCAGTTTAAGAGGTAAACAGAGGTAGCCACAGAGTTAAGCAAAAAATAGGAACACGTGACTAAAGGATTGTAACATGTGCCATTTCAAGAATATAACAATTTTTTTCTTTCGACAGTACCGTTTTATTATCGTGTGTTCATGCAATTTGTCTGATGTAACAAGCCATTTATCGGAAAAAGGAATACAGGAGCTCGTTCACATATTCTGGCTATCATATGAACAGAGGATATTTAGTTTGGTATCGTATAGTGTTTGGAACATGCGGAAAAAGCGTATGAATTTTTCGGTGGCATCGGATTTGTGTTTTATAAAGTATACTCATATCATGCAAGAAAAGTCATCTATAAACGGTAAGAAATACTGAAACTGGCTATGATTAGGCACGGAAGCCAAAGACAAAAGTAATTATACAGATTACAGACTGCAAGCCTCACCAGACCTTAGTGATTGAAGAAAACGCTAATTCACAGTCCAAAATATGTCACCGCCTCCACCTCTGCAAGATTACAAATCTGCAACTCTAACTCTCAAATTATAATTTCCGTGACCTGCAGCCAGTAATAGCAATTTACTAATTAACATTTTACGGTATGCACAAACATTCCTAACACAATCGAAAAATCCACTCATTCGTGGTATAATAAAATTATGGTGGAAAGAAAAACCAAATACTGAAAATACTTATCGTTCCCGCAGCCTCAGCCCTCAAATTGGCACTGCTCTGAGTGCTCTCATCGACATCAACTGTGCTACTGCAAAAATCCTCTTACGAAGAAAATCCCACAAAGATTAGCTCACAAAATCAACAAAATAGTTTTACAGCATGGCTAAATGTTTAGAAATCAAGAAACGTGGCTAAAGATAGAACTTTTTTCAATTTAATGAGGTAACAGAATAGATTAACAGCATGAAAATTGTTTATTTTGAAGCAAATGAACATGCATGCCTTTCTTACATCTTCATCGCCAACAATCACACATTTTATGAAGTTTGAAGCACTTCTTCTTATCTGAATCACTGAATGTGTAAAGAAACAACATTCAAGAAACAAAACAAAAGGTCAGATACTAACACTCGCTGGTTGTTAGGGTTGATGTGCTGATGGGCGATGACTGGCTACACCTGGCGTCTCTTGCGTGTATCGAAGAATCAAAGCATCCACAGACCACAAACGTGACAAACCCAGTGAACTACAGCCAAAGGGGATTTAGATTTACCGATTTAGAGTTAGGGTAGGAGACTAGGAGGACTAGAGGAGAGTCAGGAGACTGGAGATTGATTTTTTTCTTTGCATTTGCAGTGCACACTGCACAGAATCACATACTACAGAGCGGCGAACTATCGAAGAGGAAAGACTGAAGTCTGAAAGAGACAAAGAGTGACGGTGGCTTGAGGAGAGGAAAGAAATCAAAGAAAGATGCGAAAATGACTGAATGAGGAGGCGGCAGAAAAGTGAAAAACTGAAAAGGTAGAAGAATGTTCTAGTTTTTAGGGTTAAGATTATTTATTATATATTTAATATATATCATAATATTATAAAACGGTTCGGTCCGGTTCTACGGTTTTTTATTCCTGGAACCGAAACCAAACCGGACAAAACAGTCCGGTTTTTTCTTTATATACAAACCGGCTGTAAAACTGTGGTCCGGTTTTAAACGGTTTGGTTCAGTACGGTTCGGTTATTCGGTCCGGTTTTTACAATTTATGTTCACCCCTACTAAAGAGGTGAAAGAATTGACTAAATGATGCGTGCACTACCTTCTAATTCACTTAATAAAATTATGTTATAAATATCAATTAAGAGAAAATCAGCTATACATAGCGTGTTATTACTAAATGGGTCAAGAGACGAGAAATTAGACGGGTTAAGAAAAGTTACATTGGAAAATATAAAATAATTTTTTTCCTAAGAAAATGGCTTTTAGTCAAAAAGGAAAAAGAGACGAATGCTTCTCCCATACCGGTTCAGATCTGGAGAGGCTCACGTGTGAAAAACAGTTTTTTTTTTTTTTTAAAAAAAAGAGCATCATCCATTACTTTAAAAAACGGTTTATTACACGTGGTGATACGTGATTAGAAGTCTCATATTTTGCTTCACTTTTAGCCTTCTCAGATTTGAACCTCTCTCAAACGGGATTATTTGTGCAAAATCTTCATCAACAAAATTACCTCCACCTAAGGACGCCTGGGTAAAATTTCATAATGCTTGTACTACTGAGTAGGACATGTAATTTGATGGTTTTTCTTTTGGTCTTGTTGAAGAAAAATGTAGTTATAATCCAGATAAGAAAGGTAAAATTAATTTGTATCAATCGCAATCTCAATCGCAATTGCAATCCTCCAAATGAGATTGATTTTGATGTTTTTTTGGAAGTATCCACATCATATTTCCTGTCTTGGTCGGCAAGAACATATATTCATTAACTATCTTTTGTGCAGATTATGAATATACATACATAACATATACGCACTCACACTTATAGATGATTTTTGATAATTCGCGTCTATGATATTCTATATCAAAGCGAATGTTGCTATGTTAGTAAATAAATTAATGGTATAGCTAGCATGGATTTCTTCCCTTTTCCTTTTCCACCTTCGCGTCAACTACAGTGTAAAAGGACGTTTCCGATAAACTAGGGTTCTGCGTTTACGTAGGATCTTGGGAAGGGATCGGATCGCTTTGTGATCTGATGTATGCAGTCTTATCTTGTATTTTTTTGTGCAAGAGACTGCTCGAACCTACGACCCAACTATTGCACTCAGTGCTACGCCTATTTATACCTATGTGTGGACATCCTACAACAGACAGAAATGAGGATACATGAGCACCAAACAATTTAGTTATTAGTTACATGATGCAGGGATAATAATTTCAAGGACAATGAAGGCACGTAGAGATAGTTATCAAATCCCATTTGTGGTGAGACCATAATGGTCCCTACACTGTATTGGGACTAGCTCACCGCTGGCAGTTGCGATGTCTATTTTCGAACATCTATGAAGGTGTAAGAACACATGTAGATCATTGACATGGTGTTAGTCGCTCAACAACCAAAGATCCACTTGGGTGATTTTGTGGAAAGTGTTCAAGGCATGAGTATGAAGGCCAGGAGTATTTGTTGTATGGTCTAGGTGCATTTTTGGAATCGTATGACTTGTTTTGTGTAATTTTGAGGTTCTATGAAATGTTGGTAGTCTAATCTAGAATTTCTGAAGTATGACGGGGAAAATTTGGGCATTATAGTCCATTTTAGGGGCGCATTTGGAACTTGAGTATAATTGTGGGTTGGTTTCGAAAGTGGGACAACAGATGGGGTTGGGGCCAAAAGTTATGGAAGCTACAGGGGCAAGGGGGTAATTTTACATTTGCAAAGTTAGAAAGAAGGGGTTGGAGACAAAAGTTGCAACCCTGCTTGCCACATTCAATTCGGCCGAAAGTTTTGTCTTATGCACGTTTTCATCTTCTTCACCCCTCTGGTTTTGCAAGTGCCTTTCTTCGTCAGAAAAAACACGGCTGATCCAGGGATGGATTGCACAGTTGCTAGCGTCCTCTAAGATGTCCATGGCTGTAGCCCCCTTCGGACGCCAGTCATGTCTCATGGGTTCTGTTATTCCCACCAATCAGGGTATCCTATGAGGAGAAAACAAGTTTTTTTGGTGTGTTTTTCGCACCACAGGGAGAACACCTTAGATTCGACTATTCCTCTCTCTCCATAAGTTGATGATCTAAGCGCTGTCCACTTGGCCCGTGTTGGTCCTGAGTGTTTGGTCCCTATTGTCCCTATCCACTGGGCCAAAACGGCCCGCTGTGGCCTTTGCCTGACATGCTCCGTGTAGCAAGTCTTAAACCCACCCTAGATGACGTATTTTTCATTATATCTTTCTTGTCAGACTTGTATTTATCATCTATGGTTGTCAACAGTTGGTATAATCTCTGCTCTTGATGCTTTTGGAACAGGTTACAAGGAGATAAACAAATCAAAGTGGTCGTATGTATCACAACTGTTACAAGCAAATACATTTATTCTAGATTTCTAACAAAAATACAGTAAATCTATACATATTAAGGAAACCAACTAACATCAGTTATCGGTCATCCAACATGACATGGAAAGGTGGTGAACCATAAACCTCTTGTATATGCTTGGTGTATAATTAATTCTTTTCGTTTTAATATTCAAATTATTATTAATACAAGAAATTGTCATTATCAATAATAATATTTACCCTGTTCTAGAAATAATTTGAATCGACTTTATGACTAATTCGTCATGTCATTGTTATGGACTTATCAAGTCACTTATATTCCAACCAAGAGGCACGGGATATAAACTTATAATCGAAGGAAGCCACGAATCATCTTGTGATCCTACACTAATTCTTATACAATTCATGTGTTGTTCAAACTCCAGTCAAATATAGACTTTTTCAGTACTATGCTAAAAAGGAGTCAAAATAATACAATTAATGCATGAAATAAATAAATATCTCTAAGTCTAGGGATTATTACACTTTTCACAACTTGAGAATAAACCAATGACGTTAAATACATTTAATATTCTCAACAACAGTCAGTCCAACGAACTCTCTCAACTTTAAAGCACAACATATATATATATGACTTGGAAAAATATCCCTCAGTCAAGTAAAAATGACCTCTAGTCATCATATACACATTAGTCCACTCTTAATAATTAATCCAATCAACGATAATATTTAATAACACAAAATGTCATAAATTTCTTACTGATAATAAATACTTAATTACCGGGTTATGAGATTATACTAATGTTCTAAGTACTTTATTATTTAATTATCGTGAGCAAAAAAGCAACAAAATTAATAATAAATTCTTTCATTAAATTAAAAAATACTCGTTAGTACCTCTAGCGTCTGGACACATTTTTTTAATCAGTTGTTTTTTTGCATGTCTTGTTGAACACTAGGATCCCAGTTATCGATATAGATGTTCACAGTGATTGACAAGTAACCAGTTGGATCGCAATGAAGTGTATCGTGATCACGGTGGTGATCAAATAATGTAAAACTGGGACCATTATATTTCAAGGTTCATTGATCCAAAGAAGATTGAGTATTTAGGGTCCGATGATCAAATCATATGAACAACAGATCACCAGTATATTATATAATGACGCTTTTATAATATTATAACAAGTGATTTTAGACATATTAACAAAAATGCCTTATGTATTCTTCTCATGTACATGAAAAAATGTTAAAATTGTTGAAAGAAAACAAATATCACAAAATCATTGAGATTATGTCCTACGATGGAAAGGGGTTGTCAAACACATATCAACTATTCCATTCCTAGACTTGTCACATTTCGTAGACCTAAACCTTTAATCATTCTAGTCCTAAACTTGTTATCGTTTGAGACTAAGCTTGTAACATATCCTATAAAGTAAGAGTTTCTTCACCCCATGAATACACGACATTTTTTGTCTGAGACTCTGATCTGAACTGCCGAGCTGACCTGGTTGACCTACATGCCTAGATCTCTCTGTGTTATGACTGAGCTGAACTGCTGAGATGACATGGCTAACCTACATGCATAGACCTGTCTGTTGATCTACGCTGAGCTGTCCTGCCTGGGCTGGCCAAGGCTGACTATTGTGGCTGAGCTGACCTTCCGAAGCTGAAATGCCCTCACTAACTTCGTCGACAATGATTGGATAGAGATTGTGGATTTCTAATATCTAATCCTTCATAATTATCTGTTGCAATTGATTTGATTTGTGCATATCATTGTCATACTTAGTAGATTTGATTGATAGAGATTAGCATAGCACTTTAGGTAATGTTTATCATCACAATGTCTAATTGTACTCTATAAATTCCTATGGCAGAATAAGAGTAAATGACAGATTTGAAGTGTCAATCCTTTCTTTACATGGTATTAGAGCCATATAAGGCTTTCTTCATTTTTTCGGCCGAGCACTTCTTCTCTCGCCATGGCGGCCGAACCATCTCAGCCGTTTCTTCACAGCTCCTTCCAAGCAAAGAAAATTGTCTCACCATATGACCTATGTTCTGGAGATCATCCATGATTGCTTATTACCCCAGTATAGTTGATAGGACTAATTTACGAAGAATGGACATGGGCGATTCATGGATCGTTGCTCGCCTGCTGGAAATTTGGCTTTCTTGATGGCACTATCTGACAACCCTTAGAAGGCTCCCCTGACTTGGACAATTGGGAGCCGGTTAACTCGACGATTGTTGCTTGGATCTTGAATGCAATTGAACCAGACCTGCGCTCCTCCATCTCCTATGCCGAGGATGAAAAGGAGATGTGGGATGATATCAGTCATAGGTTCGCCTTGATGAATGCATTGAGGGTCAAACAATTGAAGAAGTCCCTCGTAAATTGTAAACAAAATAGAGATTTTGTTATGGTCTACTATGGAAAATTGAAGAAAATTTGGACGAGTTGAAAGATTATGATGACATTCCCATGTGTTCATGTGTCTCGTGCACATGCGGTCTCTGGAGAACCCTTGGCCGACGCAAGAAGGTGGACAAGGTCCACCAATTTCTCATGGGACTAGACGACTCAATGTATAGAATGGTACATTCATCTATACTAAATCTAGACCCTCCTCCGCCTTTGAATCGTGTCTATCACATGGTGGTACAAAAAGAGAGCTTTGGCACTATAGCACTCATGTAAGAACCGCGTGCACCCGTGGGCTTTGCTGTCACGACCACAGGCAAGCAAAGGGACCACAGGTTGGCAAAACCGACAGTAACATGCACCCATTGTCAGCAAAAAAGCCATGAGGTAAGTGTTTGTTTTTAGATTGTTGGTTACCCGGATTGGTGGGGTGATTTTCCTAAGGCTCCAACCCATCCCAAAGGACCCGTCACTGGAACACCTTCTAGGCCCAAGCTCCCGGTGGCTGTGGCGCACAAGGCATCCGTCTAGGCACCCTCCTAGGCCAGCACTATGGAGGCTATAGAGGCATTGGCCGGCCTATCTGAAGATGACTTGAGCATAGTACTCCAAGCACTTAACACTTGAAAGCACACTTCGGCGGAGCGCTTGAGTGGTAGGTATCCTGATTCTTTCTGGATCATCGACTTGGGCGCCTCTCATCATGTTAACATAATGTGACTTATTTACATAAATATGCATCTCCTGTCCAGTGAAATGTTCGGCTACCTAACAGGACCAAGACACAGGCAAGCCGGCAAGGCACAGTGTGTCTTAGTGATGATCTTATACTTGATAGAATTTTGTTTGTATCCCAATTGACGTGCAACTTACTATCTGTATCTCAGTTGCTGAACGGTGTAGAGTATATTATAGTGTTTACTAATGATGGTTGTGCAATACAGGACCAGTGTACCAGGATGAGGATTGGAGTGAGTTAACTCACTGATGGGCTATACTTGCTGAAGGCATCGTCATGCGTGTGGACCTATACCTTGGGAGTCGAGCCAGATGAAGAGTTATGGCACAAACATCTGGGGCATTCCTCTCGTAGTGTATTGCATATGTAAGGTTTGTTGCCGAGCTATTCTATTTCCCCATTGAATAAAGATTTTGATATTGCTTGTGAGGTTTGTTGCCGAGCTAAACAAATAAAACGATCATTTGAGTTGAGCAAAACATTAGGTGCACATAGATTTGATTTCATCCATTATGACTTATAGGGACCTTATTGAGAGAAACACTTGTGTGGTGCATCTTATTTTTTGACTTTTGTGGATGACCGGTCATGAGCTGTCTGGGTATACCCATTAACGATAAAAGACCGTGTCCCCTTGGTGGTACGACATTTTTTCGCTATGGTAAATACACAGTTTGGTCAGACCATCAAAACTTTCTGCAGCAACAATGGGACAGAATTTGCTCCCCTTCGAAAATTTTTCGTCGAACAAGCCGTTGCTCACCAAACTTTTGTTCGCTACACATCACAGCGAATGGACGTGCAGAACGTAAACATCGTCACATTTTCACAGTTGCTCGAGCATTATGCTTTCAAGTTAATCCCCCATTGTCGTTTTGGGGAGAAAGTGTTCTTACAGCTGCTTATCTTATTAATCAAACTCCGACCGATGTTCTTAGGGGAAAACACCTTATGAGATATAGTTGGTCAAGACGCCGGATTACTCCTATCTGTGAGTGTTTGGGAATCTTTGCTACGCTAGGCTCTTTTTCTCCCAACGCAAGTAGTCTCTTGACATTCTCTCGGATTGTGGTTTGCTGGCTGCCAAACTTGCAACTACACCCCTTGAGCAGCAGCACTGCCTTTCGCACTCAGAGAGCCTAGTCTTAGATCACCCTTTTCTCTATCGATGGCTCGTCAAACACCTCGTGTATCTATTTTTCACTCGTCCTGGACTTTCCTACGCTGTTCATACACTAGCCAAGTTCATGCCAACTCTAAGGCTTGATCATTGGCACGCATCTTTAAAGGTTGTTCGTTATCTGAAAGGTAATCCTGGTCAAGGAATTCTCTTTCCTTCCAGCAATGACTTTCATCTCATTGCCAATTGTGACTATGACTGTGCTAGCTGCCCTCTCACCTGTCGCTCTCTCACGGCTTATGTTATTAAGATCAGCCTTGCTACGATTTCTAGGAAGACAAAAAAGCAAAACAACTATTTTTCGGTCTTCTGTTGAAGTCGAATATCGCGCTATGGCTTACACCATCTGTGAAATAAAATGTTTTTTCGGTCTTCTCCGATTTTTGGGATTCCCTTATAAAGGCCCTGTTACACTCTTCACTGATAGTCAGTCCGCATTACACCTGGCGCATAATCCAGTTTTATATGAGCGAACAAGCGCATAGAGGTTGATTGTCACTTTCTACAAGACGCGATCGTTGATGGTCTCATTCGTCCCTTACATGTCAATACATCTCATTAGCTTGCGGACATTCTTACCAAATTTCTTGGCACTCGTGATTTCGCTTTCTTCTCTCCAAGTTGGGTGTTTCGGATCTATACGCACTAACTGGAGGGGGCTGTTATGGCTAAGCTGAACTGCCGAGCTGACTTAACTGACCTACATGTCTAGAACTCTTTGTGTTATGGCTGAACTGAACTGCCGAGCTGACCTGACTGATCTACATGCCTAGATCTGTTTGCTAATATAGGATGAGCTGACCTGTTTAGGCTGACCAGGATTGAATATTGTGGCCAAGCTGACTTGCCTGAGCTGCCCTGACCTGACTAACTACGTTGATAATGATTAGATAGAGATTGTGGATTTCTAATGTCTAATTCTTTTAAATTATATGTTGTAATTGATTTGATTTGTGCATATCAATACTATACTAAGTAGATTTGATTGATAGAGATTAGCATAGCACTTTAGGTAATGTTTATCTTCACATGTCTAATTGTACTCTATAAACTCATCATCATCATCATCCGGACCCAGTATATCCCAACGACAACAAAAGCTATCGTTAGGGTCTGGGGAGGGTAAGTGGTAGGAAGACAATACCTCTATCACTAGGGATAGAGAGTCTGCTTCCAGTGAGACCCCCGGCTCTACCTGCATAAATGACATGATAATAGAAATATATTGTTCTAGTGTGTTAGTGAGTAAATTCAAGAAATACAAAGAAAGGCCTTTCGATATTTAAATACACATCATGTATATATGTACATGTAATGTAAAACAACGGTATAACATACGCCACCAAGTGGAAAGTCAACCTAAAGCATAGATAGTGTCTACGCCTACCTATGTCCCTAAATATACTCTAAAGTGTCCCTATATATGACCTATACTTCGTTAACCTTAATCTTATGTCTCCATGAACTCCTATCCTGTACTATGTCCTCAGAGAGGTGCAAATCTAGTAAGTCATGCCTTATCTGCTCATACCAAGTCAGTTTGGGCCTGTCTTTACTCCTGTTTCCCTCTACAATGAGGCTTTCAATTGCTCTGACTGACGCTGTTGTCTGTCTCCGCTTGACATGCCCAAACCATCTCAATCTTACCTCCCTTATCTTATCGGCTATGCTAGCCACGCCTAACCTTTCTCGAAACACCTCGTTTCTGATCCGGTCTAGCCTTGTATGCCCACACATCCATCTTGACATTTTCATCTATGCCACTTCCATCTTCTGTAATTGTGACCTCTTGATGGCCCAGCAGTCTGTCCCATATAGCATTGCCGGTCGCACTGACACCCTATAAAATTTTCCCTTTATTTTAGTTGGAAAATATTCGTCACACAGCACCCCTGAGGCTGCCCTCTATCTACACCAGCCTACTTGAACTCGATGTGCTACATCATTATCTATGTCGCCATTCTGCTGCACGAATGATCCTAGGTACTTAAACTTGCTTACATGTGGTACCACTTGAACATCGATGATGAGCTGGATATCCTCACTGTCTGCTACGCCGCTGAAGTCGGAGTGCAGATACTCGGTCTTAGAACGGCTAATCTTTAAGCCTTTTCTCTCTAAAACACCTCTCCACTGCTCTACTCTCATACTCTAGGTATGTCTACTTTCT
This sequence comes from Eustoma russellianum, assembly GCA_036186865.1. Taxonomy (NCBI): domain Eukaryota; kingdom Viridiplantae; phylum Streptophyta; class Magnoliopsida; order Gentianales; family Gentianaceae; genus Eustoma; species Eustoma russellianum. The sequence continues at coordinate 22,854,032 of AP025066.1, forward strand.
ACGACTAATACAATATCGTCAGCAAAAAGCATACACCACAGAACTGCCTCCTGTATCGTCTTTGACAACTCGTCAAGGACAACTGCAAAAAGAAATGGATTCAACGCAGACCCTTGATGGAGACCGACCTCTACCGGAAAGAAGTCTGTATTCCCCAGAGCCGTACGAACGTTTGTCTTTGTCCTAGCATACATATCTCTAATTATGTCTATATACTTCATAGGGATCCCTCTTGCCTCCAGACTATCCCATATCAGGCTACGCGGCACACTATCATATGCCTTTTCAAGATCGATGAAAACCATATGTAAATCGTTCTTCTTCTCCCTACACTTCTCCATTAATCTCCTGAGAATGTGTATTGCTTCCGTAGTTGACCTTCCTGGCATAAAACCAAATTGGTTCACCGTAACCTGAGTTTCTCTCCTAATTCGAGTGTCGATTATTCTCTCCCATAACTTCATGGTATGGCTTAGCAACTTAATACCTCTATAGTTCCCATAACACTGTGCGTCTCCTTTGTTCTTATATAGGGAGACCACGACACTCTTTCTCCACTCATCTAGCATCTTTCCTATTTTGTAAATACGGTTAAACAGAGTAGTTAGCCATTGGACCTCTTCCTCTTCTAAATACTTCTACGCCTCATTGAGTATGTTATTATGTTGTCCTTTCTTTAAAACAAAAGTTCGCGTTAGCTTCTCATCTCGATAGATGACATGTGTATATAAAATTCGAAAATGATTCAAAGGTGCCAACTTTGTTCCACTAGACCACTTCGTAAGAAACATCAACAACTTAATGTCAAAGAGCAGCGCTTGAATATTGAGCTAATTAAAATGCGCAAAGCTGTGACTGGCACCAGTTTTTGAACCATACCTTTTTTTCTGTGAGCTATAACTTCACATTATGACAAACTTTTGGTTTAGAATCATCATCGAAGCTCTCAACACCGACAATTTACTCCGAGTCTTTCTAAAATTTATAGTATCCTCAAACTTCATCTTCATCCCTTGAACATCTCAGTTATTTACAGCAGCCTTGAAGGTTCTTATATATTATGTACATATTAAGACAATACAACGACTCTTTTAAGACTTTTTTTAATACACTTCAAAGAAAAAACATTGACCACTAAGATGCTCGTCATTAGACCAATGTTCTGAACATACATCATGCAGTTGCCATACACGAATATTTGGACAGTCACACATTACACCACCTAGATCGTGATGATACATATATTAAAATCTTGACATAGACATGTTAAAAAATATAGATTAGATTTCATGAAAAGTGCATAAAAATGAATTTTGTTATATCATCCTAAATAACTACTATGATCTCCAGGGCATTGTATCAAACATTATATTGTAATTGAAAAGTGAACATAGAAAAACAGAACCCCGGATCCATACACCATTAAAAAAAGTCATTAACTTGTTCTTTGGATTGTAATTGTTTTCACTTTTATCAAACATTATATTGTAACTCAAAGGCAAATATAAAAAAACAGAACCCGGATCTCCAGGCCATTAAAAAAAAGCCATTGACTTGTACTTTGGATTCTAGTTGTTTTGAGTTTTTGCTTTTCGATTTTCTTCATTATCTTTGTTGCTTTCTTTGGGTATCTGGAAACTTTTATTGTTGATTAATCAAAGCCATCTTAATAGCAAATTCATTTCTTTTGTGGGCTAGAGTACTGTAGCGCCCTGCTCCCGAGCCCTAACATCGGGAACAGTGCACCCGCCGTATCTCACTAAGGAGAATACAAGGCGTCGAATCAATCTTTTACATGTCAAAAATGACGTAGAAATTTTTTTTTCTCGCGGAAACGTAAATCGTAACTTAAATTAAACTCCAATAATCGTCATTACATTACTGAATAAAAATTCTGATAATAAAAGTAATAAAGAAGTCTGTGAAAATCCCCAAAAGATAACTACGAAAAATCAGCTGCAGAGTTCCCCTCGTATCCTAGCTGCAGCTATCAACCAACTCATTCAGCTATGTCCGTCCCGTCCTCAAGAAAGATGTGCTCGTAGTCCTCATCCGGCTCACCTGGGAAGTAGGGGTGAATGACAGAAAATCACCCAGTAGATGCCCGCCTCAAACCAATACAAAACGTACATACCGAAATGATATAGCCATATAGCACATAGACATGATATAACCACATAGCACATAAATATAAGATAACATGCATAAGATAAAGTAAATGCGGTAAGTAAAGCACTCCACATAAAAATGCGCAAGTACGTGATGCATGCTCAATCAACGTGTCACACGCAACAAAGTCATGTCACATATAATGCCAATATCCATACCGTGCAATGCATGAACCCGGGTCCTACTGAGTGGCTGCAGGTCGTACACCCCACAGTCACCATACTGAGTGTGCGTGGCCGCGCCACCGCACACCATCTTGAGTGTCGTGGCCCCGCCACCGTACACCATCCTGAGCGCCCGTGACCCGTACGTCACGACCCGCTATCAATGCAATACACGTGCTATGAATGCAAAAACACAATCGCCTGGGGCCCGTATGTCCATCCTCACCGTCTCCGGCACTCAATATTTGGTTTCGTAAATTTTCGAATATTGAAAAGTTGTTATTTAGCATCCCCTTATTTTTCCTTAGCTTGTATTAATTTACTAGAATTTCCTACTAATTTTCCCTATGTTTCCCTTACTTAATTCTATTTATTATTATTAATTTTTAATTACTTAAATTTACCAACTTCAGAAATTAGGTGAAAATAATTTAATTTTAACCTTTTATATTTTCTTGAATTTATTTGAATTTATTGGTATTTAATTATATTATCCTGGCCTGATCCGCCAGACCTGATACATCTTTTTTTTTGAGAGGTTAATGGGCCGCCTTCGGCCCGACCCGCTGGCCAGTCGACCCGGTCCGTTGGCCGTCCTGTTCTCTGCTTTAATTTAATTATTTATTTATTTATCTAATTTGATGTTCCACCAGTGGCAACGCGCACTGTGATTTGTTTTTCGATCCCAACCCCCATTTCCTCCTATGTCCAGTCTATAGGAACCTATTCTAAGGCCAAAACACAACTTCTTAAAGACTCCTAATGTAAAAGTTCCCCTTTTCCCCATTTTTTAAGGATATTTTGTTTTCGATTCAATCATACCACCAATTTCACACACACATACACGCACATAGCAGCCATAAATAATATATCTCATGCTTTCCGACATATACAAAATTTACAACTTAAACAAATAAAAACAACGAAACAAAATTTACAACTTAATCAAGTAAAACAATGAAACACATTAGTATACCATTTAAGCATGCATGAATCATACTCGTTTGAGGGGGAAGAGGCACCTACCTTTTTGACGAATTAACTTCCTTCTCTTCTAGGCTCGAATCTGAACAATTTTAGTATAAACATCAATACCTAATAATAAAGGTTAATTTGACTGACTTAAAATAATTGGTTCGTAGATTTCTATTTTATTCTTATTTGTCATATCAACATATATATATATATATATGTGTGTGTGTGTGTGTGTGTGTGTATATATATATAATATAACAATAAAGCTCTCCCGCCCACTTCTATACCGCTTGTGCGCATTTCACATAACACACCTAACATAAATATATTCAATTTGCATGTGGCCATTCAATGCATTCACACCAATAGAAAACTAAATCTCACATCTATACTTAATCCCCACATGCACAAAAATTGACAACCATTCATATATAATTTAACATGCCATCAATTTTTCTATTAGCCCCTAGCTTCGGTCAGTGCTCAGTTAAAGAAACTGAGAACCTAAAATAAATAACATACATGCACACAGTTAAAGAAACAATAAAAAAACCCCATACAGAAAAATAGCCTTGCACTCACGGAAACCGAAATTGCCTAAACCAATTAACCAACCACATAAACCAATCAGCCATGCCCATACAGGAAACCCCACTACCAATTTCATATTCATTCATCTTGTCACCAGCGGCCCATATGCAAATCAACTCTTAGTATTATGCATCTTTTTATATAGGTATACACATAATCGATACCTAGATACAACAATTACATATGTATAATCAAACATCTATGCAATTCATAACTACGTATACATGATCCAATTTGATACGAAAATAGCATAGTGACTTTCTAAAAACATAATAAATATAGTAAGAGTACTTGCCTCGTATCTTAATTAGATGTGCTACGTAAAGAACTGATTGAAGGGCGGGATTAAAAATTCACTCTTTCGCTCTATGCTGTAAGCGGCAGCAATTACTATTTGGGAAAAAATAGAGACTGCCCATATGTTTATAATATGAAGATTGAAGAATGAGGATGGCGGCAGACTCAGATTTTAGAAAAGAATAAGGCTGGTGTTTGGTTGTGGTATGGAGAGTGGGGTAATGTATGAAAAATGGCATAAGGATTCTTTTATTGTTGTTGCCGCCCTGCTGTTGATGGAAAAAGGGCAGCCTGCTGCCGCCATTATTGGCGAAATCTGGGTGATAAAGGGCAGCATTGCTGCCATTCTGCTGGATGCCGAGGCTAGGGGTTTGGGTTATTTTAGTTTTAGGGTTACATAGGTATATATAGATAATTATGTCTAAATAATTTCTTAATAGATTTAAGAATTGTATTGAATAAATCTTTAAAATTTAGTTCATATCCATGTAATTTTCCTATTCCAATTCTAACAATATTTGGATAACTATTATCCTATATACTGTACTTATAACTTTTCATATTCCAAATTATATATTAAGATAAGTACTATGCTAATTAATATTTATTCCTTTTATTTCTTCTTCTTTTATTTTTCATTTACTCTTGAGGACACGGGTATAACAGTCCTTCCCCCTTACAATAAGTTTCGTCCTCGAAACTTGCGTATGGTGTACTTAATGACTTAGTATGGTACTACTTAATCATTTACTTAGATGATAACCAGGCTAAAGCCTCAAGATCATTCCTTGTACCCAACCAGGTAGTTTCGAAGTCCATTATTCTTCGCTGAGTTAAGATCCTAACCTATCTCCTTAAAATTTTAAGATTAACTTAGGAGCATTGTCATCATACTGGGGGTTCCATGTCCCAGTCATCGGTTTATATCGTACTTATAAACTTCTACTTACACCACTTGACGTGTATCATCCAACTTATTGCAATCTACGATTTCGAATTCTTAACTCCTCATACATGATTCATCTCCTAGTTCATGATCGTCCAAAATATCCATCAAATCTTCCAATGTATTAATCATTTCCCTTCGTAAATACAAAATCAAGTCCTTAAATCCTATTCTTATACTTACAACCTAGTTTTATAATCATGTTCTTACTTTTCAGAGATATCATCAACAACCTAATATACGAAGTATGTGTATGGACATATCTTTCTTTAAAAGACGAGTAGCTTACGTAGCTATGATTTGGAATATAAATCTAGCTGTTTAAAATAATATACCTTCTAATTTTGTAAACATAAAACTCAAAGTATTTGTTTTCGCAATGCAACGTCTTAAATGACAATTTATAAACAATCATATAACTTGTTCGTAAAAGTATCACGATTAAAATTACTTCAAAACAATTGAGACATAACAATTATAAAACTTCTTTTTACAAGAAGACTTGAATGCGGTGTCTTTTTCTTTTCAACGAAATATATATATTGAAAGCTATGTTTTGTTCACAAAATACACCAATTGAAAACTCAACAAGTATAAAGTTTCGTAAAACAATGGGAATACGATTCTTTCTTTTCTAAAAAAATGTACTCTGAAAGCTACTTTTTGATTTTGCAAAATGAAGTAAGCTCATCGCAAGCAAATAAATAACTTCAATAATATTTAATGGGTAAAATACTTGCAATATTGATAGTTGACAAATAAAATCATTTTGGAGAAATCAATATGTCTAAATAAAAATTGGGAAATAATATAAGAACTATATAAACATATTGTTGTTCGGAAACATCATTAAAATATAACAGTTTTGCCAGGGTAGTCGAAATCCTATTTAGTTGCTATATGAATTCGGAAAGGAATATAGCCTTGTAAAGTAGCATACTGAAAAGAATGAATTTAGTCAAAATATTTAGAAGCAAACTCTTTGAAATACCTTTGAAATATAGAATATATCTTGAGGTACGTGCTTATAAGAAAATGTTTAACTACTTGGAAAAATAATAGTCCAATACTTCGTATAATTTCTAAGTCACCCCTCAAAGTTAATAAGAAATCCACCTACGTATCGTTTCTTATAGATCTTTATCTTAAATTGTCCAATCCTAGCATGGTACGCTAAATATTGATCGACTTAGAGCATTATAATCCACGATGCTTCAGCGCGCCACCCTGATCTACCATACTTCTCCACTAGATAATTTCAACCGCTAATTTCACTTGGTTAGATTCCACATGGAAAGAAACCACCACTTGTTCATACTTACCCTATTTCAGTTCAAGCCTACTCGATGCATCAATCCTTGCGTACTTCTATGAATCAACACTCAAATTCATAATTTTTTGTTATTCCACTATACTCGTTCTAGTATTGCTCGTTTATCACTATCATCGATAATCCTAATAGAACTAATATCTTCCGCTTATTTGATACTCTACAATTCAACATCTTAGTCACAACTATAACCCATTTGTATAATATTCTTGCTAGACTCTACTGATCATAACGCTAATAACTCCCTTTCTTAGTACTTCATTTTACTGTCAATCATTTCTTAGGAACTACCATTCCCACTTAGACTTAGTCGCGTTCCGACATTGTTGTCGATGTAGAGGCATGAACCCGGTTCATTTACCGAAATGGTATCGATTTAGCAGAGTCGGATCTAAGGAATTATACAAATGGTTATAATCAGCACCTAGATACTATAATTAACTCAAATCATATGGGACGCCCTAAACATAGGTGGGCATATCTCTTATCCGATCATCAGTTATGTCTAATGTCACGACTTATTTCTAGAATCGATACTCGGTATCATCGTTCCTTACGTCTAAAATCATTTCTTATTTCCAAGTTCAATACTTAGAATATAATCAAAGCTTACGACTAAGACCGGTGCTTGTGTTTAAGTCATGTCTAAGATCACTTCTTAGTTACAAATCGTACTTAGTATATAATCAGGTTTATGACTAAAATTAATGCTTAAGTTAAAGATCAACTCTTAATCAAGATCGTCGCTTATGTCTAAAATCGTGGCTTACGGGTAGGATCATCAGTTAATTTCTAAGGTCACCTCTTACTTCCAATAAGATGCTTCATATGTAATCATTGCTTACGACTAAAAATCGATACTTATTTCTAAGATCGTGACTTAAGAGCAAAATCGTAACTTAATTTCTAAGATCATAGCCTAAATTTATGCTTCCGCCGTGGATCTAGAGCCATGCTCTGATAGATCACACTGTCGAACACGTAGTACTTCTTAAACTCATTATGAAATTAGATCCAAGTGATTGGCAGTGTCAGTTGTGCTGCGCCATCATTCCTCCGCATCTCCTTCTCGAAGAATCTCAGGTCTGAGTGCAATGGTGGTGGAGGCGGTGCATGCTAGTTCAGCAGCTGGTGCCGCTGTGCTAAGGTGCTGGTCATGGTGACTATGACATCTTCAAGTGCTTGGGGATGATCCCCTGATTCTGGTGGTTCTCACCATCGTTCCCAGCTGGCTCACGTCGTGGAGACATTTCCTGTTATCAGAGTTCATGAGAAAAAATCGCATTAGTCAATAATAAATTGAAAGGTTGAACGCAGATAAATCGATAGTTAGACAAGGAAAGCTCACCCTCGGCACACACCTCCCATAACCCGATCATAACCTAGGTCTAAGATCATATCTTAAGTCTACTTTGTTTATTAGGGGTAAAATAGAAATTTTATAAAAGATAGTAACTTATGTCTAAGTGATCTAATTAAGCCTGCGTTTCCGAGGCGGATCTGAAGCCTCAGCTCTGATACCACCTGTAGCGCCCTGCTCCCAAGCCCTAACATCGGGAACAGTGCACCCGCCGTATCTCACTAAGGAGAATACAAGGTGTCGAATCAATCTTTTACATGTCAGAAATGACGTAGAATTTTTTTTTTCTCGCGGAAACGTAAATCGTAACTAAAATTAAACTCCAATAATCGTCATTACATTACTGAATAAAAATTCTGATAATAAAAGTAATAAAGAAGTCTGTGAAAATCCCCAAAAGATAACTACGAAAAATCAGCTGCAGAGTTCCCCCCGTATCCTAGCTGCAGCTATCAACCAACCCATTCAGCTATGTCCGTCCCGTCCTCAACAAAGATGTGCTCGTAGTCCTCATCTGGCTCACCTGGGAAGTAGGGGTGAGTGACAAAAAATCACCTAGTAGATGCCCGCCTCAAACCAATACAAAACGTACATACCAAAATGATATAGCCATATAGCACATAGACATGATATAACCACATAGCACATAAATATAAGATAACATGCATAAGATAAAGTAAATGCGGTAAGTAAAGCACTCCACATAAAAATGCGCAAGTACGTGATGCATGCTCAATCAACGTGTCACACGCAACAAAGTCATGTCACACATAATGCCAATATCCATACCGTGCAATGCATGAACCCGGGTCCTACTGAGCGGCTGCAGGTCGTACACCCCACAGTCACCATACTGAGTGTGCGTGGCCGCACCACCGCACACCATCCTGAGTGTCGTGGCCCCGCCACCGTACACCATCCTGAGCGCCCGTGATCCGTACGTCACGACCCGCCATCAATGCAATGCACGTGCCATGAATGCAAAAACACAATCGCCTGGGGCCCGTACGCCCATCCTCACCGTCTCCGACACTCAATATTTGGTTTCGTAAATTTTCGAATATTGAAAAGTTGTTATTTAGCATCCCCTTATTTTTCCTTAGCTTGTATTAATTTACTAGAATTTCCTACTAATTTTCCCTATGTTTCCCTTACTTAATTCTATTTATTATTATTAATTTTTAATTACTTAAATTTACCAACTTCAGAAATTAAGTGAAAATAATTTAATTTTAACCTTTTATATTTTCTTGAATTTATTTGAATTTATTGGTATTTAATTATATTTTCCTGGCCTGATCCGCCAGACCCGATACATCTTTTTTTTGAGAGGTTAATGGGCCACCTTCGGCCCGACCCACTGGCCAAACGACCCGGTCCGTTGGCCGTCCCGTTCTCTGCTTTAATTTAATTATTTATTTATTTATCTAATTTGATGTTCCACCCGTGGCAACGCGCACTGTGATTTGTTTTTCGATCCCAACCCCCATTTCCTCCTATGTCCAGTCTATAGGAACCTATTCTAAGACCAAAACACAACTTCTTAAAGACTCCTAATGTAAAAGTTCCCCTTTTTTCCCATTTTTTAAGGATATTTTATTTTCGATTCAATCATACCACCAATTTCACACACATACACGCACATAGCAGCCATAAATAATATATCTCATGCTTTCCAACATATAAAAAATTTACAACTTAAACAAATAAAAACAACGAAACAAAATTTACAACTTAAACAAGTAAAACAACGAAACACATTAGTATACCATTTAAGCATGCATGAATCATACTCGTTTGAGGGGGAAGAGGCACCTACCTTTTTGACGAATTAACTTCCTTCTCTTCTAGGCTCGAATCTAAACAATTTTAGTATAAACATCAATACCTAATAATAAAGGTTAATTTGACTGACTTAAAATAATTGGTTCGTAGATTTCTATTTTATTCTTATTTATCATATCAACATATATATATGTGTGTGTGTGTGTATATATATATATAATATAACAATAAAGCTCTCCCGCCCACTTTTATACCGCTTGTGCGCATTTCACATAACACACCTAACATAAATATATTCAATTTGCATGTGGCCATTCAATGCATTCACACCAATAGAAAACTAAATCTCACATCTATACTTAATCCCCACATGCACAAAAATTGACAACCATTCATATATAATTTAACATGCCATCAATTTTTCTATTAGCCCCTAGCTTCGGTCAGTGCTCAGTTAAAGAAACTGAGAACCTAAAATAAATAACATACATGCACACAGTTAAAGAAACAATAAAAAAACCCCATACAGAAAAATAGCCTTGCACTCACGGAAACCGAAATTGCCTAAACCAATTAACCAACCACATAAACCAATTAGCCATGCCCATACAGGAAACCCCACTACCAATTTCATATTCATTCATCTTGTCACCAGCGGTCCATATGCAAATCAACTCTTAGTATTATGCATCTTTTTATATAGGTATACACATATTCGATACCTAGATACAACAATTACATATGTATAATCAAACATCTATGCAATTCACAACTACGTATGCATGATCCAATTTGATACGAAAATAGCATAGTGACTTTGTAAAAACATAATAAATATAGTAAGAGTAATTGCCTCGTATCCTAATTAGATGTGCTACGTGAAGAACTGATTGAAGGGCGGGATTAAAAATTCACTCTTTTGCTCTATGCTGTAAGCGGCAGCAATTGCTATTTGGGAGAAAATAGAGACTGCCCATATGTTTATAATATGAAGATTGAAGAATGAGGATGGCGGCAGACTCAGATTTTAGAAAAGAATAAGGCTGGTGTTTGGTTGTGGTATGGAGAGTGGGGTAATGTATGAAAAATGGCATAAGGATTCTTTTATTGTTGTTGCCGCCCTGCTGTTGATGGAAAAAGGGCAGCCTGCTGGCGCCATTATTGGCGAAATCTGGGTGATAAAGGGCAGCATTGCTGCCATTCTGCTGGATGCCGAGGCTAGGGGTTTGGGTTATTTTAGTTTTAGGGTTACATAGGTATATATAGATAATTATGTCTAAATAATTTCTTAATAGATTTAAGAATTGTATTGAATAAATCTTTAAAATTTAGTTCATATCCATGTAATTTTCCTATTCCAATTCTAACAATATTTGGATAACTATTATCCTATATACTGTACTTATAACTTTTCATATTCCAAATTATATATTAAGATAAGTACTATGCTAATTAATATTTATTCTTTTTATTTCTTCTTCTTTTATTTTTCATTTACTCTTGAGGACACGGGTATAACAAGTACACCATATATGGAAAAGGTGTGTCCTTTTACATTGAATATGCAAGATGAAGGACGTGTTCTGTGTGTGCCGAGTAATAAATTGCATTGACCGTTTGCGTTGGAGTAATGAACCGCGTTTTTGTTATAGAGTTACAAATTATTATTTTTGTCTACTAAATAAGTTGGCAGAAATTATACCAGGGGACTCAAAATATGAACCGTTTAAAATTTGTAAATTATAAATAATATCATAAAATTTTAGATAAAATTAAATTGTTCTCATAAGTGGGGGACCCAATTGAGTTTTCTTTTAAAAAATGGACTACATGCGTTGATATTCGATTGTAACTTTTTTCATGATGATATATAATAATTGAAATAAAATACTCAAAATATAGTTATAGTCCTCGGATCAAACCGTACATAGGTATACTAGATGTCCTCAGTAAAGAAGAAAATATACTACTCTTAATTTGAACCACCATGAAACCAAATCATCACAACAAAATAGAATTTAAATTAAATCAAGCCCATAAGACATGGTAAACTTTGGATTCTTCCTCTTTTCCTTGATACTGACCGTATTCACATCAGATTCCAACACTTTATTGTGCAAAATTACTCATACTTAGCTGCAGATTGGACAATTAGTGTAAAACAACATTCATTCAAGAAAGGGCTACCTGATGGAATGACAGCTAAAATTCAATAAAATACTCTTTTATTGCCAAAGGACAGACAGTGATCGATGCACTCTGACACTTGTGATGTTTCAATCTCATAAGAATTAACGGAGCTCTTGTTTAGTTTGTTTGTCTCAATCTGATAAGAGTTACCGGAGATTTTGTTTGGTTTGTTTGTGTGCATATTGTCTTTAAAAAGTTTTGCCGTTTGTTTTACAGCTTTTTTTTAAAGAAGACAAACACGTATTATCTCCCTACGGGGCAACCATGAGCTCAGAAAGTCAGTTGTCACCTTCTCGGACGTTTTTTGGTGATTCAGGCAAAGGCGACGGATTCATAAATGCATTCCCCAGATTTAATCACAAGTTTCCAATGATTCTGGAAAACACCACCAGTGCACTGAGCACCGAACACAAAGAGCACAAGTGTTTTGATGATTTACCTGAGTCCAATATGCAAAAAAAAAATAACTAAACAAATTACATAACAAAAAAGCAATTTTCAGGCTGAAGTCACCAAACTCACAACTGGTTTGATGAAACAAGCGGTCAAACCAAAGTCAAGTTTTTGTCCAACTCACTGAACACAGCACTAAACTCATGAATTTTGTTCAGTAACTCAAGTCATCAAAACAGGATTGGCTTTCTCCAAATCTTTGGTCATGTAAATTTAAAACTTGAATTTTGTGAGAAAATCAGAATTTGACCCAACTCACGATAAAACTCAAAAACATGAGTTTGCTAAATGGATTCACCGATGATTTGATGGTGCATTCGGTGAAAAAATAGAGTTCCAGGAGAGGTGACCGAACTCAGGTTCAAACTAAAGTATGTACCTATTTGTTTCTATCACAACAAGAAAGGACGTGTAATAAGTGTATATAGAGCTAGACATGTTGGTATGCATGATTGGAAGATTAATGGTTGAAAACTAACCCAAAAGGACCCAATCATTAAAGAGTACCATAGTATAACTATTTTGTGCTTTAGTACTTAAACTATATAGAATAACCAAATTAAATAAGAGGCAACCAAATGACCTGTGGACAGCATGTGTTTCACTCATATGAAGGAAGACAAAAACCTATTCACCATGCTCAACTTTTAAGATGGTCAAACCGTTCACGTTGAAAAATGAAGAGTCAAAATCTTTGAACATGGAGAAAGTGGTAACTCTTTTTTGCTATTAATAAAGTACTATATGTAGAAAGGTTTTAATACAATATGATAAGTGTTATCTAACTTTGTGATGCTAATTTTAAAATTGAATTTGTAAAAAGAAAATGTACTATGAAAAAGAATGATGAAGTTGCTTTTGAGACTTTGAGGAAAATGATGTCTAAAAACTTAATACACATGATTTGATTTCTCAAACGGTTGCATGTCTAGTTGTTAAAAATTGTTTTGACTGGACTATGACATAAACCAGTTGGACATACTAGCTTCAAGAATGTTAAGGTGATTTGCAAAAATGAAAAAGTCCAACGTAGATTTGCAAAAATGAAAGAATCCAACGTCTTTCAAAATTGGACTTCATAAACCATGACATATGTGACTATGTCAAAAAAAAAGGCTTGTTAAGTCAAGCTTTAAGCCTAAAAGTAAAATCTCTACTACCAAAACTCTATACTTGCTTCATATTGATTTGTATAGAGACATTGGTACTGCAAGTCTAAGTAGAAAATATTACATCTTTGTACTAGTATATGACTTTCCTAGATTTACTTGGTTTATGTTTTTATCTAAAAAGAGTGATGCATGCCAAGAGTTTTTTAAGCTTTGTAAAAGACTAGAAAACTCAAAAGAAGACTATCAAGAAAATTAGGAGTGATATAAGTGGGAAGTTTGATGGTGAATTCTAAGAATTTTCTATATGCAGAGGATATGAACACAACTTCTTAGCTCCTAGAATCCTTCAACAAAATTGTATAGTAGAGAAAAAAATAGAACTCTTCAAGAAATAAGTAGCGCTGTGCTAAATGAGTTTGGGCTGTCTAAGTATTCTTCTTGCTATGGAATAAATAGAGTCTACTTGAAGTCATTTCTTAAAAAGACTCCTTATGAACTATCGAAAGAAAGAGTACCTATTATTGAGAATGTTAAGTTTTTTCGTTCTATCTGTTATATACTTGAACCAAAGATAACTTGGATAAGCCCGACTTCAAAGCATATGAAAGAATCTTTGTGAGACATGCAAATAATAGCAAGTCATTTAGTGTGCATAATAAAAAGAGCTTGAAAGTTGAAGAGTCCATTCATATTAAGTTTAATGAATAACTTGATGATTAATTGAAAATTAACAATGATGAATAAATTAAAGTTGTTGAGGTAAGTCCCATTAGAAAATATTGATAACACATCAAAGAGATATTTTTATGAGGATCTTAGAATTGAACAAATCAAAAGTGCATATCCTACTAAGGTGAAAAAAGAAATAGAATTTAAAGGTGATAATTCAAAATTGTAAGAATCTTTTAAATACAAGAAAGATCATCCTGAGGAATTAATTTTAGGTGAACCTAGCCAAGCAATGCTAACTAGAAGAAAGTGTAATGATAATGCATTCATTTCACAATTTGATTCAAAAAAACGTAAATGAAGCCTCAATCGATGAATATTGGATAATGGCTATGCAATAAGAGCTAAATCATTTGAGAGTTAGTTCTCAAACCTTGTTATCATCCTACTATTATAACTAAATGGATATTTACAAATAAAATAGATAACCAAGCGAATATAACAGAGAATAAAGCTAGGTTAGTAACATAAGGATATAGGCTAGAAGAAAGAATTGATTATGATAAGACATTTTCTCCTGTAACATGATTGGAGGCTATTAAGATTATTTTAGCCTATGCATGCTTTAGACATTTAAATTTATATCAATTGGATGTAAAATTAGCTTTCTTAAATAGTATTATTCAAGTAGAAGCATATGTGACTCAACTGGCAGCTTCTGAAGATCATGATTATTCAAATCATGTCTTCAAACTTAAAAAGACTCTATGGTTTCAAGCAAGCTTCTATAGGTTGATACGAGATATTAAACCACTACTTTCTTGAAAATTGTTTCTCAATAGGAAAAGTTGATACGACCTTCTTCATCAAAGAACAAGAAAATGATTGTTTATGTTCGTAGAAAATTGAATTTTTGACTTTCGTCGATTAAGCAATTTTTCTCCGATTAAATTCAAAATTCTTGCACATGTAATATATATTATGTCACACATAATATACATAAAATGAAGTGTATATTCATCTCCAATATGCTAATTAAAAGCGCCACATGTGCACTAACGAAGTTGTGTTTGAATTCTCCACAAATTTAGCACAAATTGTGGGTGATTTGTGTGTGCCACCATGGAATGATTTAGTGGCTGATATTAACATGTGAGCCACAAAAGTTTTGGCTATTTTTGATGCATATGGGCCGGACATCTTTATACGGCAAGTACGTGACACGTCGGTGAAGTTTCGGTAGTTACCCGATACGATAATTTTCGGTTTATTACCTTGCAACGTATCGTTATAATTTTGTCATCACCATGACTTATATCATATGATATAAGACCAGAATATACTCATAAATATGTGGTGTATATAGTGGTGTGACGTCGACATACGTTTGCAATATATGTAACGTGTCGGTAGTACATCAGAATACATGTGTATTGTGCCTTTTTTAAAAAATATGAATATATATATAATATATATATGGCGTGTAAAGTTGAATGGGGAGGAGACTTTCCATTTCCAAATTTGTTGTCATGTAGCTTCCACCAAATATGTCTCCAGTTAATGAACTAGTTAGTTCATTAACTTAAGCATTCCACTTAATGAACTAGATTAGTTCATTAATTGTGGCACCTGAAAATAGTACAAAGACAACATATTTTTTTCATATGATGTAAGCTTTAACGCTTCATGGCTTTTTAGTACGGCAACAATATATATAAGCATATAAAGCATGTATATCACATAAATGTGTCAAATAATAATTTATTTATGCATTTCGTAAACTCGTACCATTTAAATCATGCATTTGTAAACCATTCAAACATTTTTTCTCAACAGGTTGAATAGTGTGTTTATCCAAGTATGACTCTTTTTCAAATAAACCAATAATTGGTGTGTTCTTCAAAGAAAAGAAACTTGTGGAAATGAAAGAACACCAAATTTATAGAGGTTCAAGTCTAAGACTCTACTCCTCTACCTTCTTGCTTTAAACAAGAAGGATTTTGGAATAAGGGGATTGTCATTTCACTTTGGGGGAAGCAACAATCAAAGAAAATACAACAACAAGCTAAGTTCAACAAACTTAGCTCAAGAACAATGATAACTCAACTCCTTTGAAGCCTAGCCTCCTTAAGACCTTCTTTGCACCAAAGAATCCTTCTATGGAGTATGTTGTAGCTCATACACCATCAAGTAGCTCTTGGAAGCTTGAGTTTCAATTCAATAAGAAGCACCCTTGCTTATTGATCAACAATGTAGACCTTGCTCCTTAAAATCCTCACTTAGAAAAAGACTTCTCCTCTTTACAACACACTCTCAACAATAAAGTAACCTTACAATGATTTTGAGAGAAAAATAACAAGGTAGACTTGAGAGCTAGGAGGCAGAAAGTTGTCTTCAAAAATGGAGTCTTCCAAGCCTTATGGAAAGCCCTTCTAGACGTTGGAGTGGAGAGAGAAGAGTGGTTGAGATTTTTGTCCCACCTGTTGACACATCACCATCTTGAAAATCTCTTCTTGGATGAAGTTAAAGCTTCTTGTAGAAGCTTTGCTTTTTAAGCTCAAAAGGGAAAGATTTTCCCAACTACCCTTGATTTTCCTTTGGAATAGAGCTACAGCTGTCATGATTGCATGGGAAAGATAAAAAAACACATAGGCCAACTAAAAAATATAAGAGAGAGAAGGTTGTACGTACGGATGAAAATATGTTAGTCATCAAACGGTTAGATGAAGCGCTTGAAGTGACTTTGCACTTAAGAACAAAGATGCACGAGGCGCTTCATCCTTATCAATTCATTTTGAAGGAAAAAATGTGATTCTAAACATCACAAAACATGGAATTTTTTTGTTAAGAGAGCGAAGTAGTACAACGTTACTTTCTTGTAGATTAAGCGCTTTATGTAGCGCTTCATGTTTTCACCAAAACTCTTTGCCCAGAATGTTAAATAGATGAAGCGCTTTATGTGGTGCTTCACGGTTTCTCTAAAACTCTCTGTTTAGAATGTTCACTAGATGAAGCGCTTGGTGAAGCGCCTAAGGAATGAACAAAAGTTTCTGTTCAAACTTTCTAAGGGATGGAATGCTAGATCAAGCTTTTGAAGTTTGAGTACCAGTTTGTCAACCCAGTCTTTGAGTCTTTTAAAATTTAAGACTCATGCAAATCATCAAAACCAACTCATATTACAACAAAATTCTCAGCACGACTGATGAATCCCAACTAAGAAGCTCTGGACTACAAACAGGCCAGGAAAGTTAGTTTGCTGAAAAGCCAAATTGAGATCTCAAACAAGAGCAGAACTTACTAGTGCCAGGTTGCGGCACACTTTATCCGCAAGTTCCCGAAAATAAAGAGCATGAAACTTATCCAGTTCTGCGTACAACACCGACTCCCTATTTAAGCATCGTAAAACTTCTGTCTCCTCGACGCTTTCCTCTTCGATAGAAGATTCAACCTACTCTTCTGTGAATCTTACTGTTCTGCCATCCCAGCTCCCAAAGGCTGCGGCATCTCTACTGTTGAAGACCCAGCATGGCTGAGCCATTCTTGCAAATTAAAATAGGGCTACACAGATGGGCCAAGTCCCTAGCCCTGCCTCTTTTTTGTTGGGCGCAAAACCAGCTCAGTATTGTCATCCTCAACTTGATCAGAGCTGACATCCATGCCAGCTACAATGCTGATAGGTTCAGCACGCATATTTGACGTAGCTCCAATTACGAGCTTGAACCCCGGCTCTTGCAACAATTCTGCAAAATTGGCCAGAGTCAGTCTGAGTATAGAAAAAGAAGCCAAAGGAATGATGAAAATAAAACTTACCTGGTGTTAGGTGCACCCCTTGTTCCTACAGTTCTCTGAGTTCACTGCCCTCAGAAGCTCCTCTCGCCAAGCCACTTGGCGCACCTAATTGGGGCCCCTTTGCCCCCACAAATAGCCACTTCTGCCTGGCTTATCACAGTGGCCACTTCTTTTCCTCTCCTTTTGCCCTTCACTGCAGCCACAAGGTCAGCTATCACAGATGCCATAGTTCCTGCATGAATATCATGTCAACCCGGAACTAAATCAAAACTGCCACAAAATACAAAGGCTTGACCCCTACCCGAGACGACCTCTAAACTTTCCTCCCCCTAAAATGATGAAGCTAGAGCCACATACCAAATGATGTAGGTCAGCCTTCTCTAACACATGGCCATTGACTTTAAGCCAATTAACTAAGCTCCTAGCCACCTCTAGATGCTGACCAGTGGACAGTTTACTATCAGCCTTAAAGTCCTCCAAACATCGTGACTAGTGTTACCAACCTTCCTCACATAGAAAAATTTATCTTTCCAATTCTTGGTTGAGGAAGGAAGGTTAATGGCAAAACATAATGCTTTATTCAAGGACTGCCTGTTAAAATAGAACTAACTTTTAGAGGCCTTACATGTGAAGAACCCCTTGAGAGTCTCCATGTCAAAACTAACTTTTGGAGGCCTTACATGTGAAGAACCCCTTCTAGTGGTGCCTTGCAGATCCTACAAGTGGTATCAGAGCGCAGGAACACTCACTTCAAAGAATCCACGATTCAGTGAGATGGCAACCACAACCGTGCAAGAAGGAATGTCAACTGTAAGGTCTCCTTTTTTCGACGGTGAGTCTTTTATTCAATGGAAATTAAGAATGAAACTTTTTCTTATGGCTATTGATATTGATCTATGGTCCATCATAGAAGACGGTCCATTTGTTCCTACTAAGACGTCAATTATTGATGGTGTCACACTAGAGGTTACAAAAACGAAACAAGAATACACTAGTGATGACAAAAAGAAGTTGAGTATTAATGCTAAAGCCATGCAACTACTATTAAACGGCCTAAGTAAAAGTGAGGCTAGTTACGTGTCTAATTGCTATAGTGCTCAAGAGATGTGGCATATTCTTGAAATGAAACATGAAGGGACTAGCCAAGTAAAGGAGTCCAAAATCAATATACTTATGTCCACACTTGAGTCCTTTAAATTATTGCCAAATGAGTCTATTGTTGAGATGGATTTACGCTTGACTAACATTTACAATTCTCTTGAGTCTCTTGGCAAAGCCTTCACTATGCAGGAAAAGGTACAAAAGGTCTTGCGAAGCCTTCCATCTGAGTGGGATCCTAAAGTAACGGCCATAGAAGAAAGCAAAGAGACCAAATCGATTAAAATGGAAGAACTAATCGGATCACTTAAGGTATATGAAAACAAACTTGCTTTAAGACATTCTGAGTCCGTTTCTAATAATGATAGGGCTATAGCATTTAAATCAAATGAATACGTCGTAGATGATAGTGACACAGATTCCGATGATGAGGACTTAATCACAATGGCTAAAATATTAAGAAAAATATTGAGAAAATCGATTAAACATAAGTCTACCTCATCTAAGGATCATAAAAATAAAAATAAGGAAATAAAGTGCTATGAATGCGGCAAACTTGGACATCTATCATATGACTGCCCTAACAAAGAAAAACAAACAAACAAATACCCTGACAAGGATCGGAACAAGAATAGACTCGTCTCAGAACCTAAGCAAAGGAGAAGAGCATTCAAAGCCTCCACTTGGAGTGACACATCCGACTCTGAGACTGATGATACAGAAGAACACAAGGCACAAGTATGCTTTACATTTAAAGCATCAAATGAGGTATCTTCCGACTCTGATTCCGATACTGAATGTTCATATGATGATTTATTTAGTCAATATTTAGAATTGCATAAGTTTTCAAAGACTCTTGCAAAAGAAAAGAAGCGATTAATTGAAGACAAGAAATTGTTAGAATCTTCTAACAAAGATCTTGTGTCTCAATTAAACGATTCAAAAGAAGAGTCGTCATGCATTATAAATTCATTAAAATCTGAAATTTCATCATTGTCATCCGAGAACATTGAATTGAAATCTGAGATTTCAAACTTGAAATCAAGGAATGCGGGTGTAGAGAAAAAGGTTAAACAATTTGACACGGGATCTAACATGCTGCATCGTATTATCTTATCACAAAAGCATGATAGTGACACAACGGGGTTGGGATACGTTGATACTAATGAAGTGTCCACCAAACAAACTAAGTTTGTTGTGTCTAAGAAAGTAGACACCCCAATGCCTAAAATGGCGTCTAAGATGACGCAAAAATTGCCTATTTCCTCATCACGCCCCACTTCCTCTTCACGTCACGTGAAATACAACTTTGTATCACATAGATATGAAAAGAAAAGAGTAATGCATACACGACATTCATTCCATCCATGCACTACGCATACAAACACAAGGACATATCAAAAACGTCCTACATATAATGCGTATAAAGGAGTTCTTGGCCAAAGGCCAGATACAGTTGCACCAAAAGTTTATTATGTTGCGTTCTCATCATCTTTCTCACCTCTTGGAAGACCTAGAAAGGTCACCCAAATGTGGGTACCAAAAGGGACATTTTCAATGGGTTGAATAAATAACCCTTACGAACGCACATATATGAAATGCATGATTTTTTTTCTTCATCTTTACAGGCATCTTTTGATTTGCTTTCCAAAATAAAGGGGGAGAGAAAGCATGATTTAAAGGGGAGAGAGATACTGATTGTATAAATCAAGGGGGAGCGGATTCGAAATTTAAATTTCGAATTTTGAATTTATGCATAATTGAAGGGGGAGCGATAGGATTTAAATCATGTGCATAAGTTATTTTGAAAATCATCAAAAGGGGGAGATTGTAGAGAAAAAGGGGTTTGAGAGATTTTCAAATACATGATTTAAATGTGCACAAAAACGAGCATAAGATAAACGTGCATAAGATATACATGTATGCATGATACGTTGCTATTACTTGCCTTATTTAGCTTATATATAATATTGCCGGACTAACGAGCCATGAAGCGTTAAAGCTTAAATCATATGGCAAACATTTGTTGTGTTTATACTATTTTCAGGTGCCACTATTAATGAGCTAAACTAGTTCATTAAGTGAAGTACTTAGTTTATTAAACTAAGTAGTTCATTAAAGGAAGCCACATTTGGAAAAGGCACAAAGGCAACAAGGCTAAGGAAGGAAAGTTTTCTCCTCCTCCCCTCTTAATTATACACGCCTATATACGTATATATTACATATATTTTCAGATTGTTTATGAAAAGGCACATACACATGTATTCCAACGTACTACCGACACGTTATATATTTTACGTACGTACGTTAACGTCACACCACTATACTTAACTCATATTTATGAGTATATTCAGGTCTTATATTATATGATATAAGATATGGTGATGACAAATCAAATACGACACGATAAAAGGTTCTAAACCGAAAATTGTCGTATCAGGCGAATACCGAAACTTCGCCAACGTGTCACGTACTTGCCATAAATAAATGACCAGCCCCTATACTTCAAAATTCCATAAACATTTCGTGGGTTACATGAAAAATTCAGCCAAAAATACTTTCCATGTTGGCACACACAAATCACCCCACATTAAGGCCAAAATGTGAAGATTCCAAGTTTAATTTTGTCACATGTTAATGGTACCACTTTAGACCAGCCAAGTGCTGAGATTTAAAGTATATATTATATATATTATGTATAACATAATATATATAACATGTGCAAAAGTTGGAATTTAAATTAGAGGAAAATCGGGTAATCGATAAATATCGAAAATTCGGTTTTCTACGCACACAACACATGGAACGTTTTTGGTACATCATGTGACACGTATCTAGACACTTTTTACATATGTTATACATCTTAAAGTGTTCTAGAAAATTAAATTAAGGGCTGATTGGAATATAACATGTGTGTATTATTAAATGTGCATTATTTTACAAAGTTAGCAAAAATAAATTTCAGCACATGCACATACATATCCAACGCCACCTACAGCTGAGATGGAGCTTATTTGGAGCCTTGTTGGCATATTGATTGGTCAAGGATCAATCATACAATGTTGGTGAATTAAAGAGAGAAGCTACAAATGGTAAGAATTCAAAATTTGTCTCTCTTATAACACATGCTGAAAAATTTCAGCATGCTAACATGGGTGGCCGATTTTTACACTTCAATGTAACATATTTTGTCATCTCAAATTGTGTGATTGATCGGGAGAAGAAATGGAAATGATTTGAGTATTATTTAAATTAATAAAGTGTGATATTTTATATATCACACATGCTGAAAATTTTTCAGCATGTGTGAGACATGTGTAGGCCGAATTCTAGAGCTTAATAGTGTCCAAATTCATTTCTCAGGTGATAGGAATAATTACCATCAATTGGTGATTTACTCTTAAAAATAAAAATCAAAGAAAAATGGTAATATTTTGAATTATTCAACCATGTGTCACATGCTGAAAATTCAGCATGGTAACACCTATTATGGCCGATTTCTTGGCTTAGCAAGGAATGAATTGTTGTCTCGAAATTTATGTGATATATCTTATGATTTATGGAAATTATTTTGTGATGATTTTGGCACATGTTTTAAGTGTTATTCTCAGATTTTTCCAAGTTATCAATGATGACAACATTCAACCAATCATGAAGTGCCAAGTAAGCAAAGCTTAAATGATCATCCAATAAGAAGATGTCAAGTAAGCAAGACCATGTCACAATGACGTCTTACATCCTCCCAAGGACTTAGAAGATAATTTTCAAGAGGGAAACTACACTCTAGGGGGGCGGCCAAAACAAATTAAAAAGAGAGAAAGAAGAGCAAAACAAGAACAAGAACAAGAGTTGCAAGTTCAAGGATCAAAAGTGTTCTAGCCTTCTTCTTCTACATTCTCTTTCTTTCTTTCTTCTTGTAAGCCTATTGTATTCATATCTTTCAATCTTTGTAAAAGATTGATCCAGGTGTGATCAATCTTCATTCTTGCGAGGTGGTGGTGTTAGTGTGAATTGTACTCGTCATAGAAGGTTTGTAAAGGATTGGAGTTAGGTATAACTCTATCAACCCTGTGGTAAGGTGTGTTGTGTGTGTGTGATTAGTGTGAACCAAGGAAGGTGTTCCTTGAAGACTGGAGTAGGTTGTTTATAACCGAACCAGTATAAAAATCTTGGTGCAATTTACTTTCAGCATTTACTTTTCAGTTACTGCACAGTTTATGCTTCTTGTTCGCATTCGTAAAAAATAGTTAACGAATTTCAAAAATCACGAAAATTTCCTGAAATATACTCACACGTTCTAGGGTTAATTTGACACAAGTTTCAACCCTTTTGGATAAGTATAAGTCAATCAAACATCAAAAGTTCTGAGACTAGTGCAGTCTGATTTTCAAACTTGCAAAGATTGAGACTTTGATTGTAGTTGACCTACTTCCCAAAAGAATTTTGCAAAACTGTTTCAACCCATTTGAATATAGTAAATAAGGAGTTAGTGGTTAAATTTTCAGAGCTTTTGGACGTTCACACAAATAGGAATAAAGTTTTCAAAACCATCTACCGTTTCTGGCAGATTCGAGCAATCTGAGTACCAACGGTTTTTGAAGGGGTTAAAGGTTGAATTTTAATTTGAAATTTTTAGGGGACCCTCATAACATCTGAGGCTAAGTTCTCTCAAAAGTTCATAATTTTTGGAGACCTATAACCTGGTTTTAAAAACGTTTTAAAACTGGTCCTGAAAACAGAATCTGTTTTCAGAAGTTGAGTTGTTTAGGTTTAAACAAATTTTAAAAATCACACTTTCCGCACCACCTATTCAACCCCTCCCCCCTTCTAGTGGTGCCTTGCAGATCCTACAATGGGATCATCCTATCACAGTCAATTTGGTAAACTTGGGAGAGTTCAGAGAGCTTAACTAGGACAAAGTGCAGAACTGCATCTCCACTAAGCTCGAAGCTTCACCTCGGCCCACCGACTTGAAGGACAGAGAGTTAAGGTCCACTTCTAGAGGCTGACAATCCAGGCTAGGGTGCTCTAATAGCGCCGCGGTGGAAATTGTAGCGCCAGTAATGATGCTTGGCCCAGCCATAGTATCCGAGTTTCCCTCGGAGGACGGCCAGGAAATAGAAGAGCTCTCCACTGCGCCATCAGGAGAAGTAATTTCATGATTCAAGGAGTCACTTGACATAATGGCTGAAATAAAGGGAAAAGAGGACTTAGGAAATTGGAGGAATTAGGAGACTCAGGAAGCTCGACAACACCAGATTGAAAAAAGGACAACAAGGAAGACTTGCTCAGAAAACTCTATTGCTTGAAGCGAGAAATCAATGGCAGATATACGCTTATGTATACTAAGGAAGAAGGCAGACATGGGAACGTAGAGATGCCCAAAATTACTCTCACTAACACCACGCTTCACATTAAACGGGATTTAATTAACCTCTTAACCCACTATTTAGCGCCAGGCAATCAGATGTTGACACGTCACTAACGTGGGCAAGAAAAACACATTAGTAATTTATGGGCAATTAATTTAACATTAGCCTTCTCTTTTGACCGCGGCAAGTCTACTCTAGGGGCTACTTGACAAGCTCAGAAACCAGTTGCTAACAAAGACAAGTAATTCCACATCGACTAGTAACACTCAACGTTGCAGGGCCCCACCACTGGCGCATGCATTCACCTCGGCCAGCTCAGCTCCATTCCTACTCGGCTTAAAGGGAAAACCATCTCAATAGAATCCAGTTAGCTCAGCTCAGCCAGAGAGTTAGTCGCCATGTCAGCATGCGACGGCAGCCCACCTTAGTTCAGCTCGGTATGCGATCAAGGATAGTGCCCTTCAACTCAGCTCGCCAGAGCGCCATGGATCAATTCAAGCAATGCTACCCTCACTTGGTCTTTTTGGTTGTGCTGCCCAGAGAGCACCTCAGCTCACCCGTACGTTCTTAAGAAGACATCAGCCAGCCAGCTGCCTTAGCCATGCACCGTGACATATGGTGCCACGTGTCCACCATGCAGACAAAAACTGCCAGCAGGGCAGCCAGGTGCCATCATCTCACGAGTTCTTTCCATGTACCTCTCTGTCATGCCTACATAAAGAGGCCATCTCTCAACGGGGAAAAGGCCAGGCAAAGCTAAGCTTAAACAAGCCACTCTAAGCCATTCCTAGCTAAAGCAGCCATCCTCTACCGAGGCTGAACCCCTTACAAGGCTGCTTCCACCTCTACTTCATACATATATTAACATAAATATGCTTACAACTGACTTGAGCATCAGAAGGTTTTCTTTGGGGCAGTAGTCTCAGAACCTTTAACGTCGTCTTTTCTTTGTAGGTTTCAGGAAAAGATTACCTCAACGCTCTACCGATGTGCTAACAACTTTATCCTACAGGTGATCTCAAATCTTTTAGTGAAGATTAGACTTTGTCAACAAGATTCTCAAAGCGTACTAATTTTGTTTACCAATTTCGTATGCTGATTTCTTGGAAAAATTTTTGGTACGCCAGTCTGAGATGCGAACTTGCACAACACACCAGAATCCAAAACTACCGTGAAATCAAACGATTTTCATAGAACCAAATCTTAGATTAATCAAATGTTTAATGTGATTCAGAAAACATCCAAGCTCTGATACTAATGTTAGGTTTTGGGATGATATGTAAAACGAAAAAATCGGATTTTTACTATAAGTAACTGTAGGTAAAATGTTACATTTCTGTGTTTCGAAGGAGTTAATAGAAATTTACCATGAGCGGCAGATGATGATACTCCTTGCGGCCAGCGTATGGCATTTGTGTAAGGATGGTCTATAACTGTTCTTTTCTTTTCTTATGTTCATTCCTCAGTGAACTTTTTCTTTTATCGGGAAGGATTCAATCTGTTATAAACTCAAGCAAGAATATAGAGAATAAAAAAGAGAAGAGAAACTAGAGAAATTTGTATCTCAAGGTGTGTGTTTCATATATGATATAGGGTCCTATTTATAGGACTCATGAAGTGAAGATAAACTCTGAAAAACCCTTTGGATATCTATATCTAATCTGATATAAATGGTATACAAAAGATATAAAACTTTGGATATCCACATCTAATATAATGTCTATCTCTACAATGTATATCAACATCATGTTTATCCTTGTGATTCCAATATATCCATAACACTTCCCCTTGGATATCAAAACTCTATAGAATATATTTCATTAAAACCTTGCCAAGAAAAACCCTGTGGGATAAAAACTTGGTCGAAGGAAAAAGAGTATATATTCATAATAATTGGTAAGTGTGATACACTGCCTCGTTAAAACCTTGCCAAGAAAAACCCTGTGGGATAAAAAACTTGGACGAAGGAAAAAGAGTACAGTGTGCATGTAGTAATCACACTCCCCCTGATGCTGGCAAGAGATCTTTGAGTCGACGCATTCCAATGTTGTAGACCATCTCTTTAAATGTAGTGTTTTCGTGAACAAGTCAGCAAAATCCTGGCTCAGTTGTATCTGCTGGATATTAATATCACCATTCTTCTCGAGGTCATAAGTGTAGAAGAACTTTGGTGATATATGCTCCATTATTCTTATATGTAGCCATTTTCAACTTCAACAATACATCTTCCATTATCCTCAAACATTGTTTTCGGTGTCTTCAATATACTGAATCATCGACCTCAACCAAATGTATTCGCAGCTTGCTTTATGCAATGCCAAAATCTTGTAACGATGAAGAGATGGTTGTTATTGTATGTTTCACTCATCTCCATAATAAGACCGCACCAAAACATATCCATTCTGTGGTCTTTTCTTATACGATTCATATATATAGCCAATATCAGCATAACCCTGTAATTGTGGTGCTACCTTCCTTGAATAGTTTAAACACTCCTATTGTGTTCCAAGAAGATAAAAATGTGTTTGACATCATTTCAATGTATTCGTGTTGGTGTTGAACTATCTTTCTCAATAAATTCACTGAAAATACTATATATGGTATCGAAATTCGCAAGATACTTTAAAGCTCAACAACACTAAGATATAGTACTTCAGGACCTGATAATTCTTCGTTATCTTCTAGTGGTTGAAATGAGTCTTTCTTTATATCTAACGGTCGTACTATGCTATGACTACTCAAGGCTCGACTTGCAGGCCGAGAGAACATTTGACCTTCTCAAAGTTTTTCATCTCAAACTCTTTCATGATACAACCAGAGGTATTAGTAGGCTTTCATAAGTTCCAACAAGATTTAGATCATCAACATGTACATCCTACAATATTGTTTTAATCCATACAATGATTTCAATAATTTGATTGAGTATCGTTCATTCATCCTTTGATTACATGCTTCAGGCAAGTTAAATCCTTTTGGGATTTATATAAATATCATGATCTTATAATTCATATGAATAAGCGGTAACTACATTCATTAACTACACATCAAGGTTTAAGTGACTGCTAGGCTGACTGAATATGGCATCAATTATCAGGGAATATGTTTCATCATAGTCAAGCCTAGTTCTTTGTGGAAAAAAAATACCCATTTATATCCAATATATTTGGTCCCTTAAGGATTTTGACTGCAGGTCAAATAATTTGCGAATGCGACTTTCCTTTCAAGGGTTTTGGACTATGGGTCCAAATGCTTTGTGACTTTCTAATCATCGTAGTTCTGCTTAGATTGCATCTTTCTATTTTGTCCAATGATTTCTAGGTCGACACTTTTCAGTTAACATTGGTTCGGGATCTTGATTCAAAATTTTATATGCAATCCCTTAATCAAAACATGATCAATAATGATCATTTGTCTATCCCAAATTTCTCTTATACTTTAGGTGCATAATGCAAAGAGATCTTTTCAAAATTGTGTTCACTTGCTCCTTCGGGAGCAACTTGTTTATTTATTTTTAGACTGATCAGTTCTTATTTCTATAGCGCTTTCAAGTTGTGAATATCTAATCTCTTGTTGAGTATTCTCTTCTGGAGTATTATTTGTACCATTCTCTTTCGAGGGCTTTTATCTTGTACACCAACTAGGCATCCATTTTTTGACTTGTTTTTGGTATACCATTATCATGTCCTTCAGAGACATCAAGTCGAATCGACGTATTCATCGCCAAAACGTAGGATTTTGTTATCATTTTACTTCTTGCTCGCATTGATTTGTTCATGTGTTAAGGTGAGATAGTGAAGGAATGTTCCATGTAATTTCACGCCATTCTTCAGGAACCGGCACTTTCTCTCCCTCTAACGGCGGGAAAACTAGCTCACGAAATAAATGCTAATGCATGTATAATTACATGTCCCTAAACTCTGGTAGGTAAATTGGACCTTAAAATCAGACGTCTAGTAATCTGTTGTAAACATTTAATAAATGACACTGCTGGGCCATTTTAGGTGTGCATACTTGCAACTGAATGCTCAATGCCAATCTCAAGACATACAACAATCATTGAAAACTTGGGATATAAAATCACATGTATTATCAATACTTAATAAGTTTAATCAGATAATCATATAATCTTGGCAAGAAGCTTGGCAAAAGCTACTAGTCTTTTCGAAAGCTAATTCACATGAACAAGAAACACACATAAAATCATGAGATAATGTAATCTTTTTGTTCATGAAAGAGTTTCTAGAATCTTTTGGTTCTTTAAAGAGTACACATGTGAGTGTTGTACAACTGTACGTATCATTATTCTATCTGGGTGACCAAGTCGATTATGGCATGAATAACTTTGATTATCGAACTTCTGGTTTATCACAATATCATATTTGACTGGTTGTATAGTCGCATAATACAATCTATAGAGAAAATTGAGAGTTTTTCTTTAACAAGCTTCTGGCTTGAATCATTGTCTATGAAAATTTCATATTCCCCTTATTCATGGTTCATTATGAACGCATTAAGACGTATATCTTTTAAAGTCAATAGTTTCCTTTCAACTTGATGGAAATGATGCATATTAATCAATATATGTGTATCACCCGTTGATAAAATGATTGCTCTTTTGGAGCCTTAGATCAATGTCGTAGTACTCGAATTGGTACCAGCATTTTCTTTTGCCAATTAGAACTCTTCTGGAGCCCGTTGTGTGTGTTATTCCACTGCCAATTGGACATATGCCCATATCATTCACCTTGGATGATAAGTTAATATCAAAATTATTTTTGGAACATCAACTCAGAAATAGTCAATGGTGTTTCTTCAGGAAACACTATTCATATATTAATCAATGTAATGTTATCACTTTAAGATTTGAGTTCAATCAATATCATGAATAACAAAATATGGATTCAAATAAACTTGACATCCAAAACAGATTATTATAATATTCAAAATACTTTAAATAATGCATAATCTAATTGGACATTCTTGATACAATAAACAATATAATGATTTCACATTAATTCATGCTTTGCCAAAAGATTATGCCAAAAGATAGACGAGGTAATATTCAAAAGGAATGACAGAGCCAATGCTATCGAATCAGTATTCTCAATAGAACAATCCGTAGTCGAGTTAAGGATAGTCGAGTTAAAGATACACATGCTTTAGATATGGCGATTATTCATGCTTCAAGCATGTCCACTACTCATGCTTCAAGCATGAAAATTATTTGTGTTTCAGACATATCTACTATTCATGCTTCAGATATGTCAACTACTCATGCTTCCGGCATGTCGACTACTCATGCTTCTGGTATGTTGATTACTCATGCTTCCGACATGTCGACTACTCATGCTTCCGGCATGTCGACTACTCATGTTTCCGACATGTTAACAATTCATGCTTTGGACATGATAAAACGATTAATGCTTCGGACATGATAATAATTAACGCTTCAGGCATGTTAACAATTCATGCTTCAGGCATTATAAAACGATTCATGCTTTGGGCATGATAACAGTTAATGATTTAGGCATGTTAACAATTCATGCTTCGGGCATGATAAAATGATTCATGAATCGGGCATGTCAAACAATTCATGCTTCGGTCATGATAACAATTAATGCTTCAGGCATGTTAACAATTCATGCTTTGGGCATGATAAAAGTTTATCTATATAGCTGCAAGCCATATACTATTCTTCTTCTTTCAAAATAAATCTAGACTTCAGGCTAGATTAGTTCTTTTATAAATATTTCGAATATAAGGTAGAAATAGGTAACAAGAGAAACGCAACAAATGAACAAATCATAATTCTGAAAAAATTTCGGCAGAAAATTCAGTCTTAGAAATTACCATTTCGGCCAGATGTAGGCGTGTCCAAAACACATCTCCACCGTTCAAAATATACCTTTATGTGTTAGGAGTAATTTGTCAAAATTTGATGATGATCCAACGGTGGATGACTCATAAACTTTTGTTTTTCCAGACCTGCTCAAGGCTGGTACCGCATACGAAATTTTAAGGATGTTCTCCCTCTTTCCCTTCTTTCTCTAATACTTTTCTTCACTACTTTTTTTTGTTTCTTTGGCGCAATTCATGCTGATAACGTGTTATAAACTCAAGCAAGAATATAGAGAATAGAAAAAAGAAGAGAAACTGGAGAACTTTGTATCTCAAGGTGTGTCTTTCGTATATGATATGTGGTCCTATTTATAGGACTCATGGAGTGAAGATAAACTTGGACAAACCCTTTGGATATCTATATCTAATCTGATATAGATGGCATACAAAAGATATAATACTTTGGATATCCATATCTAATATAATGTCTATCTCTATAATGTATATCAACATCATGTTTACTCTTGAAATTCCAACATATCCATAACACAATCAACTTGTCAAATGGCATTTTTTTAACGGAGTTGACGCTGAGGGTCTATTTTTTCAAAAAGAGTTAATCGCTTTATTTTATCAAAATATTTCTGTGTTGTTTTGTAAAATATTCAAAACTTCAGAAATTCTAATTTGTATCCAAATGTTATTAAGTTTTTGCACTAAATCTCAGTTTTGTGTAGTTAACAACGATTTGATAGTCGAATTAGCGACTATTGAATGATCAAGATATATATTTAGTGTAACAAATAAATAAAATTTAGACTAACTGTCATTTTGAAAGTAGTAAATATTTTGTTAAATTATTGAAAAACATTTACATAAAAAATCTTGTTAATTGGGTCAAAAACAAAACCAAAAAAAATTAAAAAGAAAACAAAAAAAATTGTCATCATTTAACTTAGAGGAAAAATGAGATTCCTTCGGCTTTTACGAATGGGCTTTCATACCTGCTTTAGCAGCATCCATATTAAAATCGTTTCTATCAGTTATCATTAATTATGAACAACTTCCTAGATGACAAGATTATTGTCGCTTTTATCAGAGTGGTACTTATCTGTCAAGGTTCAATCACGCAAAATGAACGGTGACAAAGAAACGTTTAACAAATGATACCAAGATATAAAAACGGGTGAAAAATGATCAATACATAAACATACAGATATAATAACTCTGAAATGCATACTTATCACAGTTAAACTTGAAGCTTTTTAATAAATGCGGAAATTACAATAAATGAAAGCGGTCGTACATATCACAAAGTTCACGCTTTGGGATATATGTATATGTACATTCTGAATAATGCATATTGTTAAACCTAACTCGTCATCATTTGGCTATATGAGACTTTCTGAATAATAAGATTCTTTTTTGATGTGCTTTTCTCAATGAACGTTTCCTTTTTTTCTGGAAGGATTCAATCAACAGGACAAATATCGTGCTTTTAACGGACTGGACGGTGAAGGTCTAATTTTAAAAAAAGAGTTAATGGCTTTAATTAATCAAAATATTTCTATGTTGTCACGCAAAATATTCAAAATTTCATAAATTCTAGCTTGTATCCAAATCTTGTTAATGGTTTACACTAATATCAGTGTTTATATACTTAACGACGATTTGATAGTCGAATTAGCGACTGTTGAATGATCAAGGTAAATATCTAGTGTAACAAATAAATAAAATTTAGATGAAAACTGTGATGTTGAAAGTTTTAATATTTCGTGTAACTATTGAAAAACTTTTAGATAAAAATCTTTGTCAAAAATAACAATCACACAATGAAAAGAAATCAAGAGCAAGATCAAGAGAAAATTAGCCAAATGCTAGGCTCGGGATAAAATGCAGTTATCGCTGCAATGATTATTCGGTAACTGCCAAAATCAGAATTACATTTTGCATACCCCCATACTTCGGTTATAACAGGCGCTAAAGAAGAAGAAAGTGGTTAACTAGCAAATTTACAATAATGCCCTCCTAACTAAATCTGTACAACGCTTTTAAGAAAGAGCTGCATGTTGTCTAGTAAACAAAATGTAGTCATTCTTAGATTGAACATACCCCTCAGAGAGGAGAAATGAGGTGAGCTTGGCATTCCACTGTCTACTTGCTTGCTTAAGTCCATATAGTAACTTAAGAAGCTTGCATACAGTCCCAGGCGGTGCAGAAATTCCTCCTGGTGGATGCATGTAAATGTCTTGATCCAAGTCCCCATGAAGAAATGCATTACTCACGTCCAGCTGACGAACAACCCATCCTTTAATAGCAGCCAAGGCTAGCACCAACCTGACAGTGGTCATTTTGGCCACAGGAGAAAATATTGTTGAGAAAAAGAGTTTGAGTGATTCACAAAAATGCATGATTTAAATAACGTGTGATAAAGAAATGCATGACACATTTTATGAATTGACACATTTTTGTGACGAACTTGCCATATATACTTTATATATAATGTTGTTGTGCTAACAAGTCATGAAGCTTTAAAGCTTACATCAAATGGCAAACATTTGTTGTGCTTGAACTATTTTAAGGAGCCACCATTAATGAGCTAAACTAGTTTATTAAGTAAAGTACTTAGTTAAATAAACTAAGTAGTTCATTAAATGGAGAAATATTTGGAGAAGGCATAAAGGCAACAAACGTGGAAATAGAAAGTCTCTTCTCCTCTTTAAATCACACACCTTATATATATTTAAATATATATATTCAGATTTTATTTAAAAAGCCACAATACATATATATTCCAACGTACTACCGACACATAATATATATTACGAACGTACGTCAATGTCACACCACTATACTTACCTCATATTTATGAGTATATTCAGGTCTTATATCTTATGATTTAAGTCATGGTGATGAAAAAATTATTACGACACGTTACAAGGTTCTAAACCAAAAATTGGCGTATCGGGTGACTACCGAAACTTCGCTAACGTGTCACGTACTTGCCACATATAGATGGCCAGCCCCTACACTTCAAAAATGGCCACAAATTTCGTGGCAAACATGCTACACTAAGCCATAAAATCATTCCATGTTGGCACACACAAATCACCCCTAATTAAAGCCAAATTGTGGAGATTCTAAATTCACATTTCAAGCACATGTAGGCGCCACTTTAATCAGCCATTAGAGCTGAATATTAAAGCTATTTTATATATATTATGTGTGACAAAACATATATAACATGTGCAAAAATTTGGAATATAATCGGAGAAAAATCGCGCAATCGACAAAAGTCAAAAATTCAGTTTTCTACGAACACAACACATGGAACGTTTTTGGCATGACATGTAACATGTATCTAGACACTTTTTACATATTCAATACATACTAAAGTGTTCTAGAATATTCAAATTGGGCTGATTGGAATATACCATATGTGTATAATTATTGTGCACTATTTTACAAAGTTTACAAAAATAAATTCAACACATGTTCAAGCTTACTTCACATGCCTAATGCTTCTTGGTGAAGCCTATGTGGAGCTTAGTTGGCATCTTGATTGGTGAAGAATGTGTTACAGAAGGTTAGTGAGTTGATGGAGGGAGCTAGACAAGGTAATATTTCAAACTATGTTACAAATGTAATACATGCTGAAAATTCAACATGTGAGACATCAAGGTAGCCGAATTTTGGCTCTTAATTGTGATTAACTTTCTTCTCAATATTCAAGGGATTAATATGTAGTACTATGGCAACATTTTAAAGTCTTGAAATGATTTAGCACATGCTGAAAATTTCAGCATGTGAGCCAAATGAATGGCCGATTTTTTGGTCATAATGGAGACCAATTTTCTTCTCAAATTAGTTGGGATTAATTGTATGATGTTTGGAAAGATGTTTACTACTATTTTGGAACATGTTTTGAATGATATTCTCAGATTTTTACAGTTATCAAGTGATGAGAAATCTCATCCAATCAAGGAGTGCCAAGTAAGCAAGGCCAAGACAATCATCCAATCAAGCTATGTCAAGTAAGCAAGTTGATGTCACATCTATACAAGGCATTCTTCCAAGGAATTAAAAGAGAATTCTCAAGGTGAAGAAAAACCTAGAGGGTGGTGGCCAACTTGATTAAAAAGAGAAGAGATGTAGCAAACAAAGGCAAGACAATTCTCATATTCTCAAAAGTGCAAAAAGTGTCTTCTATTTTCTTCTTCTACCTTTCTTTCTTCTTATCTCTCAAGCCTATTGTTCTTATATTCAAATATATTGAATATGCTTTGTATAGACCACTATACACACTCATTGTTGTAAAAGGTTGATCAAGGTGTGATCAATCCTTCATCCGTTCGGTGGTATTCATGAAAGGTGTGATTGCTTGTAACGTTTGTGTAAAGGGTTGGAGTTGGTGTGTAACTCCAGAAACCCTTGTGGTAAGGTGTTATTTTGTTTAGTGATAACTGAGGAAGGTGTCCTCGAAGACTGGAGTTGGTTGATTTAACCGAACCAATATAAAATTCCATGTGTTCTTTACCTTACTGCACAGTACCTTCAGTTTCCAGCACTTTGCATTCATTTCGTTGCAATCTTAAAAATAGTAAACAAATTTTAAAAATTGTACAATTTTGCAGAAACACAACCGCCTCTATTAAGTATCATTTGGCACAAGTTTCAACCCATTTGGACAAGTATAAGTCATTAAAACGATGACAGTTGTGAGGCTAGTGCAATCTGATTTTCAGACTTGCAAAGGTTGCGAACTTGAAGGTATTTGACATACTTCCCAAAGGAATATTCCAAAACTGTTTCAACCCATTTAAATACATATAGCAAGGGGTTTGGCATTACATTTTCAGACCATTTGGAGCTACGGATTAATCGGAATAAAATTTTCAAATCAGAGTACTGTTTTTGCAGATTTGCGAAATCTGACCACCAACAATTTCAAAGGGTTATAGGTCGAATTTTGATCTGAAGATTTTAGGAGATACTCAGAACATCTGAGGCTACAAGTCCTCCAAATTTCAGAATTTTTGAGGGCCTGTAACCTAGTTTTTCAAACGTTGAAAAACAAGACTTGAAAACAGAAACCGTTTTCAGAAGTTGGGTTTTTGGGTCAAAACATTTTAAAAACCAAATTTTCCGCACTAACTATTCAAATCCCCTCCTCTAGTGGTGCCTTACAGGTCATACAAGTTGTATCATAGAGCAGGCACACTCACAACAAGGAGATCCAACGATCTTAGTGAGATGGCAACCACTAGCTACAAAACCAAGCAAGAAGGAATGTCAACCGTAAAGCCTCCTCTTTTTGATGGTGAGTCTTTTATTCAATGGAAACTTATAATGAAACTTTTCTTTATGGCCATTGATATAGACCTATGGTCCATTATAGAAGATGATCCTTTTGTCCCTTCTAAGTTGTCTATTGTTGATGTTGTCACAGTAAAGGTTATAAAAACGAAACAAGAATATACTAGTGATGATAAAAAGAGACTAAGTATGAATGCTAGAGCTATGTTATTACTGTTAAATAGACTAAGCAAAAGTGAATCTACTTACGTATCTAATTGCTCTAGTGCCCAAGAGATGTGGAGAATTCTTGACATGAAACATGAAAAGAAGAGCTAAGTAAAGGAGTCTAAGATTAATATGTTTATGTCCACACTTGAGTCTTTTAAATTATTGCCAAATGAATCTATTGTTGATATGGATCTAAGATTGACTAACATTTACAATTCTCTTGAGTCTCTTAGAAAGGTATTCTCTTCGCAGGAGAAGGTGCAAAAAGTGCTAAGAAGTCTCCCATCTGAATGGGATTCAAAAGTCACTACAATCGAAGAAAGTAAGGATACTAAATCGATAAAAATGGAGGAATTGATCGGATCACTAAAGGTATATGAAAACAAACTCACTTTAAGAAATTCTGAATCTATTTCTAAATATGATAAGGCTATAGTGTTTAAATCAAATGAATACGTCTCTACCTCTTATGATTGCGTAGATGATAGTGACATAGATTCCGATGATGAAGATTTAATCACGATGGCTAAAAGATTAAGAAAGATCTTGAGAAAATCAATTAAAAACAAACATAAGCCTACTTCATCTAAGGATCACAGAAATAAAAACAATGAAGACATAAAGTGCTATGAATGCAGGAAACTTGGACACATGTCATATGACTGCCTGAACAAGGACAAACAAACGAACAAATACCTTGACAAGGATCGATTAAAACTAGACTCGTCTCAGAACCTCAACAAAGGAGAAGACCCTTCAAAGCCTCCACTTGGAGTGATTCATCCGACTATGAGACTCACGATATGGAAGAACAAAAGGTAGAAATATGCATTACATATAAGGCATCAAATGAGGTATCTTCTGACTCTAATTCTGAATATTCTTCTTATGATTTATTTAGTCAATATTTAGAGTTGCATAAGTTATCAAAGACTCTTGCAAAAGAAAAGAAATGATTAATTGAAGACAAAAAGTTGTTAGAATCTTCTAACACGAAACTTGTTTCTCAACTAAACGATTCAAAAGAAGAGTCGTCTTGCATAATCAATGCATTGAAATCAGAGGTCACATCATTAATGAAACAAAGCAATGAAATGAAATCCGAGATTTCAAATTTGAAATCAAGGAATATAGATCTAGAAAAAATGGTGAAACAATCCGATACAGGTAAAAACATGCTAGATCACATCATTTCTTCACAAAAGCATGATACCGGCAAAACTGGATTAGGATACGTTGAGAAAAATGAGAAGTTAAATAAGGAAACCAAATTCATTCCATCTAAGAAAATAGATGCATCTAAGACATATGTGGCACCTATGAAGACGCATAGATCCCTCCCTATGTCATTTCAACGTGCTTCATCATCATATCATATGAGATATAATTTTGCACCGTATAAATATGAAAAGAAGCCATTGATGCATATGAGAAATCAATATCATAAAAATGCATCTAGATCACGCCCCGTGCATGCAAACCGAAATGCTTATCAAAAATAAAGATAATACTATGTGCATGATGGCATTCTCGGCCAAAGACCAAACGGATTTGCACTGAACATCTATTATATTGCATCTTCATCTCTTTTCTCACCATTGGGAAGACCTAGAAAGGTCACCCAAATTTGGGTACCAAAAGAGACATTTGCAAAGGGTTGAATAAATAACCCTTAAGAACGCACTTTTGATATTATTGCACAATACACTTGAAATGCATGATTTTCGTTGTTATACAAATTGCTATTTCTTTCTTACATGCACATTTGATTTTATTTCCAAAATAAAAGGGGAGAGAGTGCATGATTTAAGGGGGAGAGATGAGAGACGAGAGTAATTGATAGCACAAATCAAGGGAGAGAGAATTAAAAATTCAAAAATCTGAATTTGTCCACGATTGGAGGGGAGCGTTTAAATTTAAATCATGAACTAAGATTATTTTGTAAATCATCAAAAGGGGAGATTGTTGAGAAAAATAGTGTGAGTGATTCACAAAAATGCATGATTTAAATAACGTATGCTAAAGAAATGCATGACACATTTTATGACTTGACACGTTTTTGTGACAAACTTGTCTTATATACTTTATATATAATGTTGCCGCACTAACAAGCCATGAAGCTTTAAAGCTTACATCAAATGGCAAACATTTGTTGTGTTTGAACTATTTTCATGTGTCCACATTTATGAACTAAACTAGTTCATTAAGTAAATTACTTAGTTAAATGAACTAAGTAGTTCATTAAATGAAAGTATTTAGAGAAGGCATAAAGGCAACAAACATGGATATCGAAAGTCTCCAATCCTCTTTAAATCACACGCCGTATATATATTTAAATATATATATTCAGATTTTATTTAAAAAAGACACAATACATATATATTCCAATGTACTACCGACACGTTATATATATTACAAACGCACGTCAATGTCACACCACTACACTTACCTCACATTAATGAGTATATTCAGGTCTTATATCATATGATATAAGTCATGGTGATGATAAAATTATTACGACACGTTACAAGGTTCTAAACCAAAAATTACTGTATTGGGTGACTACCGAAACTTCGCTAACGTGTCACGTACTTGCTATATATAAATGGCCAGCCCCTACACTTCAAAAATGCCCACCAATTTCGTGTCTAACATGCTAAACTCAGCCATAAAATCATTCCATGTTGGTACACACAAATCACCCTCAATTAAGGCAAAATTGTGGAGATTCCAAATTCACATTTCAAGCACATGTAGGCGCCAATTTAATCATCCATTAGAGCTGAATATTAAAGTTATTTTACATATATTATGTGTGACATAATATATATAACATGTGAAAAAAATGGAATATAATCGGAGAAAAATCGCGTAATCGACAAAAGTCAAAATTTCGGTTTTCTTTGAACACAACACATGGAACGTTTTTTGCATGAAATGCAACATGTATCTAGACAATTTTTACATATTCAATACATACTAATGTGTTCTAGAATATTCAAATTAGGGCTAATTGGAATATACCATATGTGTATAATTATTGTGCACTATTTTACAAAGATTACAAAGATAAATTCAGCACATGTTCAAGCTTACTTCACAAGCCTAGTGCTGCTTGGTGAAGCCTATGTGGAGCTTAGTTGGTATCTTGATTGGTGAAGAATGGACTACACAAGGTTAGTGACTTAATGGAGGGAGCTACACAAGGTAATATTTCAAATTATGTTACAAATGTAACACATGCTGAAAATTCAGCATGTGGGACATCAAGGTGGCTGAATTTTGGCTCTTAATTGTGACTAATTTGCTTCTCAATATTCAAAGGATTAATGTATAGTAATATGACAACATTATAAAGTCTTGAAATGATTTAGCATATGCTGAAAATTTCAGCATGTGAGACAAATGAATGGCCGATTTTTTGGTCATAAAGGAGACTAATTTTCTTCCCAAATTAGCTGGGATTAATTGTATAATATTTGGAATGATGTTTAATACTATTTTGGCACATTTTTTGAATGATATTGTCAGATTTTTACAGTCATCAAGTGATGACAAATCTCATCCAATCAAGGAGTGCCAAGTAAGCAAGGCCAAGACAATCATCCAATCAAGCTATGTCAAGTAAGCAAGTTGATGTCACATCTATACAAGACATTCTTTCAAGGACTTAAAAGAGAATTCTCATAGTGAAGAAAACCCTAGAGGGCGGCGGAGAACTTGATTAAAAGGAGAAGAGATGTAGCAGACAGAAGCAAGACAATTCTCATATTCTCAAAAGTGTAAAAAGTGTCTTCTACTTTCTTCTTTTACCTTTCTTTCTTCATCTCTCTCAAGCCTATTGTTCTTATATTCAAATATATTGAATAGGATTTGTATAGACCACCATACACGCTCATTGTTGTAAAATGTTGATCAAGGTGTGATCAATCCTTCATCCGTTAGGTGGTGATGTTCATGAAAGGTGTGATTGCTTGTGACGTTTGTGTAAAGGGTTGGAGTTGGTGTGTAACTCCAGAAACTCTTGTGGTAAGGTGTTATTTTTTTTAGCGATAATCGAGGAAGGTGTCCTCGAAGACTGGAGTAGGGTGATTTAACCAACCAGTATGAAATTCCTTGTGTTCTTTACTTTACTGCACAATACTTTCAATTTCAAGCACTTTGCATCCATTTCGTCGCAATCTTAAAAATAGTAAACGAAATTCAAAAATTGTAAAATTTTGCAGAAACATAGCGACACCTCTTAAGTTTCATTTGGCGCAAGTTTCAACCCATTTAGACAAGTATAAGTCATTCACACGATAATAGTTCTGAGACTAGTGCAATCTGATTTTCAGACTTGCAAAGGTTTAGAACTTGAACGTATTTGACATAATTTGCAAAGGAATTTTTCAAAAATATTTCAACTAATTTAAATACATATAGTAAGGGTTTTGTCATCAAATTTTCAGACCATTTGGAGCTACGGATTAATCGAAATAAAATTTTCAAATCAGAGTATTATTTCTGGCAGATTTCCGCAATCTGACCACAAAAGATTTTTCAAAGACTTAGAGGTTGAATTTTGATCTGAAATTTGTAGAAGATACTCATAACATCTGAGAATATAATCTCTCCAAATTTCAAAATTTTTGAAGGCCTATAGCCTAGTTTTTTTAACGTTGCAAAACAGGACCAAAAAATAGAAATTGTTTTCATAAGTTGGGTTTTTGGGTCAAAACATGTTAAAAACCAAATTTTTCGCCTCCACTATTCAACCCTCTCCCATCTAGGTGGTGCCTTACAGGTCCTAAAAATGTGTCTCCATAGTCCACTTCTACCTGCTGTGCATACCCTTTGGCCACCAACCGAGCCTTATACCTTTCTATTGATCCATCTGCCTTTCTCTTGATTTTATATACCCATTTGCACCCAATTGGGTTTCTTTCCTGGTGGCAAGGTAGTAAGCATCTAGGTGTTATTAGCCTCCAGAGCTGCCAACTCCACCGCCATGGCTTGTTGCCAGCCCACTAAATCAGCTGCTTGCTGATAAGATTGAGGCTCTTGATGCATACTAACATTAAGTACATACCTTTTGAACAGTGGAGCTAAATGATCTAAAGAATAATAGTGTTCAACAGGATAGGACACATAATATGCAACAACAGTTTTCAGCGATGTAGCAAGGTGTGAAGCAGGCAAATGATTACATTAATAATCACTAAGATAGGATGGTTGTTTTCTGGTCCTGGTGGCACGAGGTTCTTTGTCATGAGCTGGTGGTGAGGAAATAGAGGTGTCAGGATTGATGTTGAGCTGATCTTCTGCTCTAATCACAGGAGGAATGCCGAGTGTAAAAGACGGCTGGTGCACATAACTTGGTGACTGATGAATGGAAGTGTTATGAGAGTCGGACGGTATGGAGTCTGATGGTTGAGAAGATTGTGATCGTAATGTTTGAGAAGGAGAAGGAGGATTACAAACATGGTTGACGATTTCTGCAGAAGGTATGTCTTGTATTGAAGAAGACAACCACAAAGGATCATGGATGTGAGGAGCTTTGGCATTGGTTACAGAAGATGGAGGGTCTGATGCTGCATTTGAAAAGGGAAATTGTGTTTCATAGAATTGGACATCCCTAGACACAAATATAGTTTTTGAAGCAAGGTTTTGCAGAATATATCCTTTTGAGATAGATGGAATCCCCAAGAACACACATCTGATACTTCTTGGAGTAAACTTGTGCTTATCTATGGATGTGTTGTGGGCAAAGGCCAAACACCCAAAAACCTTAAGGTGATGATATGATAGAGGCTGCTGAAAAAGGATTTCATGAGGAGTTTTTTGGGATAAAACTGGAGTTGATATTAGGTTGATAAGATACACAGCATGGGTTACAGCAAAGCCCCAGTGAGAATCAGGTAGTTGAGCTTGGAACTTTAGGGATCTAGCCACAGTCAATATACGTTTTCTCTCCACTAGTCCATTTTGTTGTGTGGTATATATAAAACTAGTTTGGTGAATTATGCCATGCTGCATATAATATTGAGACATTTTGAATTCTGGTGCATTTTCACTTCTAATCACCTTCATTTTCCTTTCAAATTGATTATGAACATAAGCAAAGAAGTTTTGAAGTATATGTCTAACTCCAGCTTTAGACTTCATCAAGTATAACCAAGTATACCTACTACAATCATCCATAATGGTAAGAAAATATTTTTGAGAATACAAGGTAGGGTACCTGTTTGGTCCCCTGACATCCACATGAATCAAATCAAAAGGCTGAGCAGAAATGGAAACAGAAACTGGAAATGGTAGTCTATGCAATCTGGCTAGAGGACAAACTATACATTATTCACTATGGGTATTGACAGAAACCGAATCATTAGATCTTTGAATTCCCCTTATTCTAGGGGCAGAAGCATGTTCCAGTCTATAGTGCCACAGCATAGCTGGTGAAACAATCTCAAAAGTGGAAGTGAAGCAAGCAGGTTTCTGATCAAACATACAGCCATGTAAACAATAATGACCTTGTGTCAACTTAGCTGAACCAATCATCCTCTTGGATAATTGATCCTGGATCAAACAATAAGCACCAGAAATTTGAATCAGTATATTAGGATATGAAGCTAACTTGTTAAGGGAAATGAGATTGTAAGAGAATGATGGCAC
Source organism: Eustoma russellianum (assembly GCA_036186865.1). Taxonomy (NCBI): domain Eukaryota; kingdom Viridiplantae; phylum Streptophyta; class Magnoliopsida; order Gentianales; family Gentianaceae; genus Eustoma; species Eustoma russellianum. Next base: position 22,896,350 of record AP025066.1, read on the forward strand.
AAAGAGAACATCATATAGAGTGAGGACTGAATTAATGGCTACAGAGTCAATGTGTGTGGCAGCACTCAGAAGTTATAAGGCAGATTTATAAAAACATTATTGACAGGTTTAGCAGAAGAAAACAGAGTAAGGCAAGAAGCAATGTGATCAGTAGCTCCAGAGTCCAAAATCCATGTACTATATTTGTTAGTATGAGAATTACCTTTCATCTCACCAACTTTAGCAGATAAAACAGTTCCCTGAGCCACAACCATACCTCTTTCCTGGTTATCATCATGCTTGTTCAACCAATTCAACTGCTTTTGATTTTGCTGAGGGGTGAGAACCAGGGACTGCATTCTTTTAGTCACTTGATCTTTCTGCGACTCCTCATTCTCTATCTCCACTGCTTCACTCAGATTCACCTAGTTCCTAAACTTAAAGCCAGGAGGATGCCCATGCTTTTTATAGCATCTATCAATCATATGCCCCTGCATTCCATAATGCACACACTCAAAACGTTTATTTCCCTCAGCACCATATATACCTCCTCCTCTTCTATATCCTTGGCCCCTGCCAGTATAGGCCACAAAACTATTCCCTGGCTGTGCATCAACCAACAAAGTCGTGGGACTGTTGTCAAAGGAGCTACCACCATTATCCTCCAACACCTTCCTTTCATATTTCAATGCCATGAAAAAAGTAGTATTTATATCAGGCAACGGTGTAAGCACAAACACCTGCGACTTGACTGGTTCAAAGATGTCACTAAGGCCTTTCAGAAATTTAATAAAATAGTCACTCTCCACAAATTTCCTCATCTTAGTTGTAACATCACACACAGAGTTTCTGCAAGTACAAGAAGATATTGATCTAACAGCCATTAACTCTTGCGAGACAATCTTGAGTTTAGTAAAATATTCACTCACACTTAATGAGTCTTGCTTAATTCCATAAAAAGTTTCAATCAAATCAGATAATCTAAATGGATCTGTGCTACCATATGTCAATGGGAGATCCAGCCAAGCGTCATGAGAATTATCACACCACATAATGCTTTGTGCAATTGAGTGTGAAACTGAATTCATCATCCATGACTGTACCATGGTATCCACTTGTCTCCACACTGAATATTGTGGATCTGTGACCAGAGGTTTCTGAATTGTACCATCTATAAAGCCTACGTTGTTCTTTACCATCAACGCCATCTCAAACGCTCGACTCCAAGTGTGATAGTTCCTTGAATTCAACGGAGCTTGTACCAGCACTATAGAAGGACTATTATTAGGATGGAGGTAGAATGAATTCTGTAATGGATTCTGCAGAGGGAAATCAATAATCTGATTATGATTTCCATTTCCTTTTGATCCAAATACAACGTTCTGTACTGGAGTTTCATTAATCATTTGATTTCATCTTCAACTAGGCGAACTATAAGGACTGTTGTTATGCGTCGCCATATCAAACTTAGCACCACAACTTTACCCACAATCGCAGCGGAACTTTTGCAATCAATCAAACTTTCAATCAAACTACAAGAAAAAATGTTCTGATACCATGTCAAAATAACAATCACATAATGAAAAGAAATCAAGAGCAAGATCAAGAGAAAATTAGCCAAATGCTAGGCTCGGGAGAAAATGTAGTTATCGTTGTAATGATTATTTGGTAACTGCCAAAATCAGAATTAGATTTTGCACACCCCCACCCTTTGGTTATAACAGGTGCTAAAGAAGAAGAAGAAACTGGTTAACTAGAAAATTTACAATAATGCCATTCTAAGTAAATTTGTACAATCGTTTTAAACAAGGACATTCTTGTAACTTCATATTATTTAAAACTTTCCAGCGTGCACTGTTGTTCTTCTTGCTCCCTTGCGCAGCTCTAACTCACAGCACCTTCCTCTGATCACTCCTCTCAACAACATCCAACTGCCTTCCACCCGTGATCCATTGTCCTCCAATAAATTCAAGACACTAAGACTGCATTGTCCTCCTGCACACACATAATCAATTGATCATCGCGATTAAAGGTTTTTGCTCATCTGTCACCACTTCCTCTTTACAGTCTGGATTGTCACCGATCTTCAAAAAAAATTTAATTGAGTAAAAAAATCAAAACAAAAAAAATATTAGTAAACAAACAAAAAGAAAACTTTTCATCATTTGACTTTGGGAAAAATGAGATTCCTCATGAGTTTTCATTACGTGCTTTATTAGCATCCATATTAAAATCATTTCTGTCTGTTATCATTTAATTATGAACAACTTCCTAGATGCAAGATTATTGCCTCTTTTACCAACTAGGTTAGTACTTCTCTTCAAAAGTCCCATCATCGCAAAACGAACAACGACGAAGAAACGTTCAACACTTGCCAACAGAGATTATAAGAACGGATGAAAGATGATCAATGCAGATACATAAGGCTCTATGCAGAGATGGTAACCCTGATACGTGCTTATCATTGGTTAAACTTTGAAGCTTTTTGAATAGGTGTAAGCACTTAAACAAACGAAAGTGGTCGTTTATGTCACAAATCGTGTATATGTACATATATATATATACACAAATATACATATATATATATATATATATATATATATATATATATACGCACATATATAAATGTGTATGTGTGTGTATATATGTATGCACAGATTCTTAGATAAAGGTCGTTCTGCGTTCGAAACGTATTTTTGAAAATTTTCCCCGGCCAGCTTGTAGCATTTGTGTAAAGGCTTGCTTTTTAACTTAATTAAACTTTGTAAAAACTATGCTTTCTAAGTTATCAGTTATTTTCAACATCTAAGTCTTGTAATTTATCAAAATTCTAGTGCGTCAATCTGAAGTGTGAACTTGCACCGCGTACCATAATTCAAAACTCAAGAAATTTTATGTTGCACCCGCAACAGTTAGTGGAATAATAAAATGATGTTACATAAGATATATATATGTAAAACAAAGGTGAATTGACCAAAACAGAAGACCCATACTACAATATATTTGATTAGTCAAGAAACAACTTTTCCTACTCGTTCTATGACTATGGTTAAATTTGCCTTCAAAACTATCTTCAAATCAAACGATTTCCACGTAACCAAATTTTAGATTAATCAACTGTTTTATATGATTCAGAACACACCAAGGCTTTGTTACAATTAATAATAAATTATGCCATTAAATTAAAAATATTTGTCAGTGCATCTAATGTCTTTGCACATTGTGTACAGTACATTCAAGGGCGATCAATAAAAATCAGGAGAGACAATCCTCTTTTTGCCTATTATCACGGTTTTGCCATTTCCTTTTTTCAATCAATTGTTTTTCCGCATGTTTCATTGAACGCCAAGATCCTGAAGAATTGTGTCGGGATAATGGTAGTGATCAAGTAATATAAAACCTTGAAGGTTTATTTGCTCAAAGGAGATTCAGTATTTAGGGTCCTAATGTGTTGGGAATCCCTCCTAGTTGGAGTCCCAATGTTTGGTCAAAAAACAATTACAACATTGGAGAGTTCCAACACAAGGAAGTTGGAATGTTGCTTTGATTCTCCAAGGAATGTTTATTGCTTGGAAGACTTTGAAGGCCTTGTGCATTGAAAAGGCACAAGATGGAGCACTATAAATAGAGGTGCTAAGTGGAACAAATGCAAGAGAGAACAAGAAAACAAGAAGAAAAATAAGAGAGACAAATACAAGTGAGGAAGAGTGAAAATTCGTAGGTGCTGGGCAGTCTGTCAGCTTCCGGAAAAATTGCATTTGCCGAGCATTGCACCGTTGGATCGTCACCATATTTTGACAGATTATTCCCAAGACACAGAAGTACATTCTGAACGGTGAAGATGTGTTTTGGAGGAGTCTAAGTGTGACCGATACCTGCATTCCCGAGACTGAAATTTTCTGTCCGAAAATTTCAGCTTTGTATTTTTGGTTCCTCTCTTGTATCTTGTTGTGTTCCAAGATTGTTTGGTTGATCTTGATGATGTTGTATTCCTCTAGATGAGCCTAGAGAGACTTGGTTGTACGCATTATTGATTATAGTGGAGATCGTTTAAGTGGCCTACGGGTCCCGTGGTTTTTTACTCCTACCTTGGGAGGTTTTTCCACGCTAAAATTGTTGGTGTTCTTGTTCGTGTTTCGTTCGATTATTTCTCTATAGTTGCTGCATTTGGGAGAGATTATTTCCTATTCCGCTGTGCTATCTCGCGGTTTCCTCCCAACATAATGATCAAATCAGATGAAGTTCAGGTCCCTAGTACATTATAGCATTACTTATTTTTATAATATCATAACAAGTCAATTGATATAAAAACAAAAATGCCTTATGTAATCTTCTTGTGTATATGAAAAAATGTAAAAATTATTTGCGTCCTTTTTTATTAGAATAGTTATTCGTGTGCTTCGCACAAAACTATAAATCTATTCTAAACGAAGGTTAAAATTACCAAACTCGCGCAGATTATGACACGCCAATAACCTCAAATGTGAATTCTATGAATATATCAACATGTACAAACTGCTGGGATGATAATCTAAACCCGATGTAGATGGTGTTAGCATCAACGATCAGCTTCTGTTGAATTTTTTCTGTTAAGTTGCTTTTGGAAGAAAAACTTTCTTTTTTTTTTCTTTTTTGGATGACGTTGCTAAAAGGGAAAAACGACATCTTCTTAATCTTTTTGGCATTTAACATATGTGAGAGAATATGACGAGACGGTCATTAATTTTGATCTTATCTTTTACTTAATATGAAGAGACGACCAATAATTCTTCTCTTATCCTTTTCTTATTAAATAAATCGATAAATGTATACATTATTGACTAAACCAAATCTTTTGAATTTTAGTTATCATCAATTTAGTCCTCAAATTTATGATAATGACTTTTTAGAATATATCTTATTCAGTAAGTAAAAAAGTCTATATTAATTAATAAAAACTACTTAATTAATTTTCTAATTAGTTAATTCTTCTAGCACTGCATAATATTACATATGACCCTATAAGTTTTCATCACGAAGACAGTAAATTCATAAAACTATCACAAACAAGAGCTTTAGAGTATTTCTATTTAATTTTTCACAACTTTAACAATGTTCTACCTAAAAACTTTTATCAAACATGTTTTAGACAAACTAACAAGAATGTAGTAAACGCATTCGATGAAAGTTCTTAGGTAGAACGTTATTAAAGTTGTGAAGAAGCAAGTAGAAAAACTTAAGGCAATTGCTTGTGATTGTTGTAGCAGTTGATGTTGCGCACGTTATTGGTGCAACAGTTGTGGTTGTGGTTTTTGTTGCACTAGTTGCTAGCGCACGTGATTATTGTTATCTTTCTTGTTCCTTGATGTAGGCAATAAAAAAGTTGTTGAAATCTACTTTTGATCAAAATGATAGTGAAATATAATCAAGAAGATTGGCACAATTCTAAGCCTTGTGTCTCCATTCATTATTTTTTGCCTCCGCCTTTCATATTTTTGAGATTATTTGGGTTTGATTCAACAAAATCATTAAAGAACTTTAAAAATAGCCTAATGGCCGATTCACCCCCTATCCCTCTAGAGTAATTATCACGGACTCTAACATCAAGAATCCTAATGGTGGAGACAATTTAACTATTGAGATATGTGTGAACATGCATCGTGCAGTTGCCATAATCTGATATACCAATATTCCGAAAATCACACATTACACCACGTAGATCCCAGTGATACGTATATTAGAATCTCGCTGTACACATATTTATACATATATAAGATTTAATAAAAAGTGCAGAACAAAATGAATTTTGTTATATCAACAGGAGCTCGTAATAACTACTATGACCTCGGTAGTCCAAGACATTGACCGTTTGCGTTGGAGCAGATGAAGTGCGTCAGAGGAATAATAAATCGCCTTTTTGTTGTGGAGGTATAATAGTTTTTTTGTCCACTAAAAAAGTGAAAAATCCAAGAACTCAACCTACTGAAGATTCATGGCAGAATCCGATTGCAACATGGATCTTATATGACTCATATTAAACTGCAAATCAGTGCACAAAGCACAGCAAAGATGAACGAACAAGAGAAAGGAAGCAAGTCAGTTAAGAAAGGGAGAGATAATTTCCAGAAAGAATTTCATCTCTGTTCTACTGAACATCGTCGAATGAGCCTTATACAAGGAAGAAGGCGGTTGTAACAAAAACCCCATGAAATTACAAGAATACCCTTATTGACCAACTAACATAAAAAAACAAAGTTAAGGGTATACAAGTAATTTCGCTAAATTTAGTTCTTTCCCGCCTGCGCTACTCTTCTTCTACCTTCGTTCCGCAGCTCAACCACTTCACCTCTTCAGCCCATCACGTGATCCGACCTTCCAGTTGCTTAATCTCTGATGCAACCAACGAACATCTTGGATTAAACTTCTTATTTGACGGTCTAGATGCTTTGTTACTTGGATTGATGCTATTCTGTTCATCATTTCTCAACTCTCCTAGCATGCTTTCTGTTCACCCACTTTTCTCTAAGTTCATCGTATTTTCAACACCCCCCCTCAAGCGGTGCTTGCTGTAAATGTTGCATACTCCAAGTTTCACTAAGAGCTCATTTAAACGCCTGCTGTCCAATGTTTTGGTAAATAAGTTTGTAAGATGGAACTGTGTCCTAATGGGCATCAACTTAATCACCTTTTCTTGCACCTTACTCCTGATATATGACAATCAATTTCAATATGTTTCGCACGTTCATGAAAGACTGGATTTTCAGTAATATAAAGTGCACACTTACTATCACAGAACATCTCCACTGGTGCTTGATCTCTCATCCATAAATCGTTACATAGATACAGTAACCATTGGATTTCACATACAGCGGAAACCATAGCCCTGTATTCCGCTTCTGCAGAGGAACATGACGCTGTGTCTTTGCTTCTTTGCTTTCCAAGATATCAATGTCTCTCCCAGAAACACACAATACCCTCACACATACTTCTTAGTCTCTTTGCATCCAGTCCAATCAGAGTCAACAAATGCTTTCAGCTTCAAATCTCCTGTACTAGGCAGTAACAACCCTTGACCAATGGTTCCCTTAAGATACCTTAAGACTCTATGAGCAGCTTTTAAATGATTAAGTGTAGGGCAGTCAAGAAATTGACTTAGCTGCTGTAGAGAAAATGATATATCCGGCCTGGTAATGGTAAGGTAAATCAGTTTACCTATGAGTCTTCTGTAAGCAACTATATCTTCAAATGCTTCAGGATCATTATGAGTCTACTTGAGGTGGACTTCCATTGGGCTAATGGCTGGCTTGCATTCCAAAAGACCAAATTCCTCCAACACCTCCAATGCATATTTCCTCTGATTGATCAACATTCCCTTGTAAGACTGTGCAACTTCTATGCCAGAAAGAATTTCAAATCACCAAGGTTCTTAATTCTAAACTCCCTATGTAGATCTTCTTTAATCCACTCAATTTCTTTCAAGTCATCACACGCCAGTATCAGATCATCTACATACACCAGGAGTACTAGCAATGAACAATCTGTCCTCTTTGTGAATAAAGTATAGTCATTTTTGGATTGTTTGAAGCCTTTTGAGATGAGAAAGGTCATCAATTTTGGCATTCCACTCTCTACTGGCTTGTTTCAACCCGTATAGAGATCTCTCTAATTTAAAAACCAATCCTTCTTGTGGTAACACCAGTCCTGGAGGTGGAGTCATATAAATCTCCTCATGTAACTCACCATGCAAAAAGGCATTGTTCACATCCAGCTGATGCCATGCCATCTTTGTCTAGCTGCCATAGCCAACAGCATTCTCACAGTGCTCATCTTTGCTACGGGTGAGAAAGTGTCTTGATAGTCCACCCCTAGTTGCTGTGTGTACCCCTTTGCAACCAGCATTGCTTTAACGTTCTCTACTATGCCATTAGCTTTGTGTTTTGTTTTATACACCCACTTGCAACCAATAGCCTTCTTTCCTGGTGGCAACGCTATCAACGTCCATGTCTTGTTCTCTTGCAAAGTAGTTATCTCAGCCTCCATAGCTTTCTGCCACTCAACTGAGCCAACTGCTTCTGCATAAGTTTTGGGCTCTGTACATGCACTAATGTTTAAAACATATGCTTTGAATTTAGGTGTTAACCGATCAAAGGTCAAGTACTTGTGTAAAGAATGTGGGGATGTGTAAGAAGGACTGTTTTGTGTGCTGGAAATGTAGACTGGTTTAATTAAGCCTGATGTTGGCACTGGTTGATTTGAAACTTGGCTGCAATAGTAATGTTGTAAGTAAGAAGGTCGCTGTATGTTTCTATGAGGTCTGGCTACAGGAAGTTCTATGTCAATGGATTTGTTGGGAATGGATCTTGAATCATTGGGATTATTGACAAGTTCTTTAATTTGTTCATTGTCTGAAGAGTGTTCTGATTCTGTGACAGATGACTGTTGATTACATGGATTTCAGAGATGTGGCTGATGAGTGTTAGAGTTAAGATGTGTGGACTGAGGAGAGTTCTGCAAATGGAATGGAATAGAATTGTGGAGGAATAGAATTGTGCTGAGGAATGGATGTGTATTGAGGGGAAAGCAGTTGTGAAGGCTGTTGTTGAGCCCCCTAGATGTGGCAGTTGGAAGGAGTGTGAAATAAGTGCCACAGCTAGTGGTAGAAGATTGAAATGTAGCATGATCAGAGGAGTGAGGCAGGGAAGAATTATTGATGGGTGTGCGTTGTGATGAATCAGGAGAAAAGGAAAATATGGATTCATGAAATATGACATCCCCAGAGATAAATATATCTCTGGATGCTAAATCTTGAAGAGTGTATGCTTTTGTATTGTGAGACAACCCTAGAAAGATACTTCTTCTGGATCTAGGACCAAACTTATCTTTTGGTGGTGAAGTGACAGTGGCATAACACAAACAATCAAAGACCTTTAGACTGCCATAAGAAGGAAGTGTGTTGTAGAGCATTTAATGAGGAGTTTTCTGGTTGAGAAGAGGAGTAGGGGTCAGGTTTATCAAATATACGGCATGCTGTACACAGAACCCCAGTAAGAGGTGGGAATATGAGTCTGAAGTTTAAGGTCTTTAGCAACATTTAGGGTGTGCTGTTGTTTCCTCTCAACGATACCATTTTGTTGAGGTGTATATATACAAATTGTTTGATGTACAATCCCTTTGGAAGAAAATAATGCAGTCATATTAAACTCAAGACCATTGTCAGTTCGAATCACCTTTATATTCGCGTTGAATTGTACATGTACATAATTCCAGAAACTTTCGATAATTTTTCCGGTTTTTGATTTTGCTGTAATCAAAAAATCCAACAATACCTATTATGATCATCAACAATGGTAAGAAAGTACCGTTGGTTATACATGGTGGGGTGTTTGTATGGACCCCATATGTCTACATGAACGAGAGAGAAAGGAGAGTTGGTTACAGAATGGGAGGTGGGGAAGGGGAGTCTTTTCTGCTTCGTATGAGGACATATACTACATGACTGAGAATCAAAAGAGATGTCACTGAGGAGTCAAGTTTGTTGATTTCCTTCATTCTGGATGAAGCTTGATGACCAAGCCTGAGTGCCAAAGAAAGGAAGAAGGCTTGGAAACTGCAAATGCTTGCCATGAACTAGCAGCAAGAGCATTGCATAGGGACTGACTAAGTAGATGATACAGTCCTTGGTGTATCTCAGCGGAACCAATCATCCTCTTGCTCACATGTTCCTGAATACAGCACATATTGGAGTGAAATGATAAGTCAATGTCACCAGTCAATGTAAGCTTGCTAAAGGATATGAGGTTAAAAGCAAAAGAGGGTACATGCAGTACATTATGTAGCTTGCAATCAGGTAAGATGTTCACAGTGCCAATGTGTTTGACAGTGACAGATTGGTTATTTGGCAATTCTACTGACATCCTAGTGACTGCTGATAAGAATCAAATAGGGAAAGGGAATAGCAGATATGATCTGTAGCACCTGAATCCAATATCCATATACGAGAAACATTAGGGGGTACATTATCTTGCCACTTACCAGAGTCAGTGACTTGTTGAGCGGAAAGAACAGTGTGCCGGTTTTTTGACTCTTCTACAGTGTTTAGACTCATCAAAATTCCTTTGCCCCTCTGCTCTTGCAATAAGCCAATAAGTCGCACATATTGCTCATGTGTTAGGGAAGGGGTCACGTGTGTAACATTGTCACTCACTACATCACTAGTCTGATATACATCAACTTCTGATTGGGCATATATACAGTGGGGTCTTGGTGCACACTAACATCATTTCTTACACAGTTCACATGTCCCTTACCCTTATAACCTTAAGGAAAGCCATGTTTTCTGTAACATTTATCCACAGTGTGGCCTATCATATTGCAATGAGTGCACACAGGAGCCTTGGATTTATAACCAGATTTTTGGTTCTGAAACTCATTTCTTCCACCTCTACCACCAGACTTCTGCCAACTAACATTTCCTTGTCTTGACACACCATTAGTGTTAAGAACAAGTGGTTGATTATTAGAGAACTAATTGTGACCACAAGAATAGTGCAATTTTCTCTCCAGCTTTACAGCCATAGCAAACGTTGTCTTTAAATCCGATAATGGACTAAACAGCAACACTTGTGACTTTACAGGTTCATACTCAACATTAAGTCCTTTTATAAACCGTATAACATGGTTATCTTTTATGAATTTGTTAATTTGACTAGAAATGTTACATGTGCATCTGTTACAAACACATTTAGGAATAGCTCTCAGTGCCATGAGTTCCTCCCACAGGACCTTAAGCCTTGTGCAGTACTCGATCAGAAAACCATCTTCTTGTTTAGTAGCATAAAATTGTTCTTGCAAGTCAGACAACCTAAACACATCAGCATTACCATACCTATGTTTCAAATCATTCCAAATGTCTAGAGCATTATCAAACCACATCGCACTTTGTCCAATAGACGGTATAACAGAATTCACAATCCAAGAAGCAACCATATTATTTGCCTTTGTCCAAGTAGCAAATTCACGACTAGTTTCCAGAGGTCTAAGAATGATACCTGTGATGAAGCCAACCTTATTCTTCGATTCAAGTGCTCTGCGAAAGGTTCTGCTCCAACCACGGTAATTGTTACCATCCAATAATGGTTGTACAAGCACTAGGGGCTATCTCCGGGATGAATGTAAAGTGGATCCTCAGACGGATTAATCGCACCAGATATCGCAGTCATTGGAGAATTACTGGAACTGCTGGGAGAATCATGATTTGAGGCCATAAATGTGCCAAAATTCATCAATTAATCGAATAATGTCTCTGATACCATGCGAAAAATCCAAGAACTCAACCTACTGAAGATTCATGGCAGAATCCGATTGCAACATGGATCTTATATGACTCGGATTAAGATGCAAATCATTGCACAAAGCAAAGCGAAGATGAAGGAACAGGAGAGAGGAAGCAAGTCAATAAAGAAAGGGAGAGATAACTGCCAGAAAGAATTTCATCTCTATTCTACTGAATATCGCCGAACGAGCCTTATACAAGGAAGAAGGCGGTTGTAACAGAAAATCCCATGAAATTACAAGAATACCCTTATTGACCAACTACCATACAAAAACAAAGTTAAGGGTATAAAAGTAATTTCGCTACATTTAATTCTTTCCCGCCTGCGCTACTCTTCTTCTACCTTTGTTCCGCAGTTCAACCACTTCACCTCTTTAGCCCATCACGTGATCCTACCTTCCAATTGGTTAATATATATCTGACGCAACCAACTAACATCGTGGATTAAACTTTTTATTTGACGGTCCAGATGCTTTGTTAGTTGGATTGATGTTATTCTGTTCATCATTCCTCAACTTTCCCAGCATGCTTTCTGTTCCCCCACCTTTCTCTAAGATCATCGTATTTTCAACAAAATAGGTTGGCAGAAATTCTACCAGCGTGCGCAAAATATGAACCGTTTATAATTCCACGCTTAGTATATCATACATAATATCATAAACTTTTGGATAAAATTAAATTGATCGCATAAGTGAGGGACCCAATTGAGTTTTCTTTTGGAAAATGGACTTAGTGTGTCAATGTTGGAAAGCCATCCAGGAGAAGAATCTCTCCAGAAAGCCATCCAATCTTCCTTCGTTCTTCAATCCGTTCTCGAGTAATCAAAGGCAAGTAATCTACTTATAAGTTCTTACGTTTTGTGAAAGAAAAATGGTCTATTTTGATATCAAATTGGATCACCATGCAGTAGTTTCGTTTTGTGATTCCTTGTTTATGATTTATGCGTTTTGGTTGCGAGTTTTGGCCGCTGTATATGAAAAGGCATTGCCGTTGTTGTTGATTATGTTGAATCCTACAAATCCCTACCCCGTAAACCCTTTTGATGTGCCTTCATTATTGGATAGGGTTGGGAATGGGAAAAGGTGGGATCTTTCGGGTTCGTGGGGAGGAACAACGAGCGGGTAGACATGAACGTGAGACGTGTTTTGAGAGGGTTTTGCGTTGATGAATTATGCATGGATTGATAGGGTGGTTAGGCTTGGATTGATAGGTTGGAGATAGGGAAAAGGCGTTGGTTGAAGGACTGCAGAAATTCGCAGAAGGAATGCTGGAGAATCGTTGACATCGATCGATCGATGTCAGGGATCGATGTCCTCTGATGGACATCGATCGATCGATGTGGAGGAAGGTTGAGAGATCGATGTCCTCTAATGGACATCGATCGATCGATGTAGGTGAGGGCTGAGAGATCGATGTCCCCTGTTGGACATCGATCGATCGATGTATAAGAGACTGAGAGATCGATGTACTCTGATGGACATTGATCGATCGATGTGAGGGTATGATGTCACATCGACTGATCGAAGTAAGGGGATGATGTCCGTCAGTTTTGTGGGGAAATAGAGGAAGGAAGAGGGAAGTTCGGGGAGTCTTTGGGTGACCTTAGAGACTTCTTAAGACCGGATTAAAGGTAGTCTAAGTCTCGGGAACATGACTTAGGATGGTGAATCAATTTGGAGAGTTCGAAAGGGGTTTTCGAATCGGATTTCAATGAGAATGACTTAGGAGGGTTAGGAGATGAAAGTACGAGGTGTTTGAGAGTTCAATGAAGGATGGTTAGGGATATTGCCTTAGGTTGTGAACCTTAGAGTCAAGATTAAGGGTTGACGAGATGGCAGAAGCCTAAGCTTCGATGTGTAAGTTAGTGAAAACTTGTGTGTGCTTATACTTGCGCATGGGTACATGAAATACTTATGTGAATTGCATATGAGAATGAGAATTGAGAATGAAACGAGGAGTCTTGCATCATGGCACTTGCATTTGCATATTGATTTGAAAAGAGAGGTGCTTCGGCATAGATTTGCGAAGGTGACCTGCAATGTTAACCGGGATGGAAATTTAAGCCGGGGTGCATTGCAGGGCACAAAAGACTGTAACGTAAACCGGGATGGAAATATAAGCCAGGGCGCGTTACAGGGTATAAAGTTGTCTGTAATGCTAATCGGGATGGAAATATAAGCCGAGGTGCATTACAGGGTATAAAGTTGGCTGTAACGTAAACCGGGATGGAAATATAAGCTGGGGCGCGTTACAGGGTATAAAGTTATGTGATGTGACCGGACATTGTGACATGCATTGCACTGTTTTAAAAGAGAAAGTGTGCATGCATATGTGAATGTGTAGCGTAGTGCATATTTTGGACATGCATCACGAGAGTCAATGTGGTATGAATGTGGGTGGTATCTGATTGCCAATGAATTGTTAATTGGGTGCAAATTGATGTACTTGCTTTAATACTTATTCGCATATATATTTGGAAACTTACAAGACATGTGCCCCACAATCCCCTTGAATTATATGTATTACTCATGTCTTGCCATGTGTTGATCCCGTATGTCTTATAAGCGGGTTACTTGCTAGCTTTTTCGCTAAGGGTACTACCTTTGTGATTGCAGATGAGCCTAGCTACGACATGATATTCATAGAAGACGATGGCGAGTGGGCTGAATGGGATACATAGAGACATGTTGGGAGCTAGATGAGACAGTTGTTATTTATTTCAGTTCTTTCCTACACTTGAGGATTAGTTCGTCATTACTGTGACTATCCTTAGAGATGTTATTATCACTTGATGTATTGAAGTGATGGTGGAGATTTATTAGATACATGTTTCCGCACTTATTTCTCTTACGTCATTGATGATGTGTAATCAAGAGATGAGACGTCTTGTAGTCTTCTCAGTAAGCTACGATGGGTGTACCGGTTCGGATTCCGCTGTCCGGGTCGGGGTGCTACAGGTGGTATCAGAGCCTAGGCTTCAGATCTACCTCGGAGACCTAGGTTATGACATGTAGAGTCTTAAGTTATGATTTTCACCTTAAGTTGATCTTTAAGTCTAAGCATGTAATCTTAGATTTAAGTTGGATTGGGATGGGTGTGTGTACGAGCGCGATTAAGTGTAAGCAATAAATGTTAATTATTTTAGTTCATAAACACCGCCTTGTATACATTATGGATCTCAAACACTGATTTATTTCTAAACTGCTAGATACTAATAAACGTGACCTTGCAGAAAATGCCTCCTAGACGTGACAACCAAGGAAATGGTGGCAATGGGAACAATGACCCACCACCACCACCTCCAGTTCTAGTACCCCAAGCACTGATTGATGCTATCTCAGTGATAGCACAAGGGGTTGCTCAGTAGCAGCAACAACCACAACAACCTCCTCCACCGCCTCCCCAACAGGGCATCAGGTACTATATTGGGGAAATGCGCAAGATGCATGCCCCAAACTTCGAAGGGACCACTGACCCAGAGGTGGCTGGGTTTTGGCTCGATGAAGTAGAGAAATGCTTTAGGCTTGTGCAAGTGCCTGAAGAACTCAAGGTGGATGTAGCCACGCCATTTCTGACTGGCAGAGCAAACGCATGGTGGAATGGCATCCTGCCAAAGATGACTCCTCCGATTCTGTGGAGACAATTTGTACAGGCTTATAAAGACTACTATGTGCCTGAGACTGCCATTTTGGAGAAGATGAGGCAGTTCGACAAATTTGAACAAGGAAGGATGACTGTTTCAGACTATGCGGATAGATTCCATGCCTTGGGCAAATTCACGCCCTTGGTATTGGAAAATAATCGGATGAAGATGCTGAAGTTCGAAGAGGGTCTGAACCCCCGCATACGGACGGCTATAGCGGGGTCGAGTCTGAAAACATTTGAGGAAATGCTGGACGCATGTTACCGAGTGGAAAGTGACATGCGCAGATCACAACCAAGAGAGGCTCGTGAAGAATCGAGCAAGAGGCCGAGAGTGGAGCAAAGTGGAAGTAGACCCGGACGTTTGGTCAGGATTCTTCTTTTTTCCTTCATACTGATGGTATTCACATTAGATTGGACAATTAGCATAAAAACCTTTATTCAAGAAAGAAAGGGTTAACTGATGAAATGACAATTAAAATTTAAAAATATGCTCTTTCGTTGCCAAAGGAGAGAGAACATTAATCGATGCATTCGGCACTTGTACTGATTCAATCTGATAAGAATTGCCTTAGATCTTGTTTGGTTTGTTTATTTGCATATTTATGTTACCGGCTGTAAAAATGTTTAGCATTAGCATGACTCTGTTTTTATATATTAATATACCAATGAGCTTAGATAACACTTTAATTGTCGATTTGACAAATTTGGAAGGATCAAAACTTATGAATCATTCGACAAAGTTAGTATTTCATCTGTAATCAAATAATTATCCTTTTTTAATGAAATTTGTAAAACAGTTCTTTAGTGATTTTATTTCTAAGTCTTTAAAAAGTTTTATCCTTTGCTTTACAACCATTTTCCCTGAGAACACAAACACGTACTATCCCCTAAGGGCAACCACGAGCTGAGAAAGTCAACTGTCGCCTTCTCCGGCCGTCCTTTGGTGCTTCTGGCAAAGTCGACAAATTCATAAATGACAAAGACAGATCTTAGATCATAGGTGATCCGTCAGATCACGCTGTTAACATCTCATCAGAATGCCAGGGGTGTTCCTCCCTTGGAACCTACGATGGAAGAACGACGTTAGCAGCCCATGGCTACTGCCCTGCGGAAAACCCTCCGGTCCTCAAGTCAGTGATGTGCATAATTATGTCAGTATATGTTTGAAGTAGATGTCGAACCAACCTGGTTGGATTTTTTCTTGAGGATGAAGATGGTTGTTTCAGCTTGGAATAGCTTAGACTCACTTGGCTTTTTCCCTGGCGAAGGATGGCTTCTTTATATGAGTTGGAGTAGATGGTGCATGGCAAGAAGTCGTGAGGTGATGACACCTGGATGCCTAGTTGACAGCTTTCATCTGCATGGTGGCCACGTGCCGTCACATGTCGTGTCGCATGCTGATGCAGCTGGCTGGTAGATGTAGGTCTGAGCACGTATGGCTGAGGTGAGATGCTCTCTGAGCGGAGCAACAAAAGAGACAAAGAGAGGGAAGAATGGCTTATATTGGTCATTAGTGCTCTGCCGAGCTGAGCTGAGGGCCGCTGCCCTCGAACACCTGCCGCGCTGAACTAAGGTGAGCTGCTACGGCATGTCGAGCTGGCAATTAAATCTACGGCCGAGCTGAGCTGATCAAGACCCACTGAGATGGTTTATCTTCTAGGCTGAGTAGAAGCAAAGCTCAGCAAGAGTAGGGTTGAGCAGGATAGAGCTAAGCCGACCGAGGTGAAGTGGCCTACGCAATCAGAGCCCAACAACGTTTACTGTTACTGACTGAGGTGGAATTACTTGTTTTATTTAGCTTTCTGGGCTTGTCAGTTGCCCACATATTAGTTTTGTCGAGGTAAAAAAGTGAAGGGTAATCTTCAAGTAATTGTCCATTAATTGCTAATCTGTTTTTCTTACCCACGTTCATGACGTGTCAAGATTTGATTGGCTGACGGTAAATAGAGGTTTAGAGGTTACTTAAACCCTTATTAATGTGGGACGTTGTGTTAGAGGGAGTAAATGCAGATAGCCTCACGTTCCCACGTGCGCCTTCTTCCTCAGCTTTAAATAGGCTCATATCAGCCATAAATTTCTCACTTGAAGCAAGATTTTTCTGAGCAAATCTTCTCTGGTGTCTTCCTTTCAATTTGCTGCTGTCAAACTTTCTAAGCTTCCTGAGTCTCTTAATTCCTCAAATTTCCTAGTTTTTTCTTCCAAGTCCTCTTTTTCCCTTATAGCCATTATGTCGAGTGATTCTCAAAATCCTGAAACTGCCTCTGCTAGTGGCATAATGCAGAGTTCTTCCATTTATTGGTCGTCCTCCGAGGGGAACTCGGTTAATGCGACGGGGCCAAGCATCATTTCTGCCCCTAGTGGTACAATTTCCACGATGATGCCATTTGAGCGCCCTAGCTTGAATTGTCATCCTACAGAGGTGAACATCAAGTCTCTTTCCTTTGAGTTAGTGAGCCAAGGTGAAGCTACAGGCTTAGTTGACACGCAGTTATGCACTTTGTCAGAGGCTGAGCTCTCTGAACTCTGCCAAGTTTGTCAAGTAAATAGTGATAGGTTCAACCCTGTCCTTTCTTTTACTGGCTGCACTGCCCATGATCCCCACGTTGGGTATGAGGCAGTGTATGAAGAATATTTGAAAACTAGTTATTCTTTGCATGTCCTAAATCCTCTGAAGTTGATTCTTTTGTTTTATTAGCTCAGACTACCTCAAATTTGGCCTAATGGCCTGCTATTTTATTTTTTTTTGCGCCATCCAAGTCAGCTTTGGCATTGAGACTTATAGCGGTTTCTTCACATGTAAGTCCTCTGAAAGTTGGTTCTTTTTTATTATGGAGGCCTTGAATAAGGCATTCCGCTTTGCTATTAGCCTTACTTCCTCAACCAAGAATTGGAAATGGAAGTTTTTCTATGTGAGAAAGGTTGGCACCACTAGCCAAGATGTTTGGAGGGTGTCCAAGGCTGATAATAAACTACACACTGGTCAGCATCAAGAGATGGCAAGGAGTTTGTAGCAATTTGAGGCCACAGTCAATCGGCTTAAGGTCAGTGGCCATGTATAGAAGAAGGCAGACCTGGATAATTTGATGTGTGGCTCCAGCTTCAGTATTTTTGGGGAGGAAAGTTTGGAGGCTGTCCAGAGTAGGGGTCAAGATTTTGTGTTTTTATGGTACTTTTGATTTGCCGCTGGGATGGCATGGTGCTCTTGACGGAACCATGACATCCATGACAGCTGACCTTGCGGCTGCAATGAAGGCGAGAAGGAGAGGAAAAGAAGAAGCCACAGAAACAAGCCAAGCAGGGATGGCTATTCAGGTGGTAGAAGGGCCCTAGTTATGCACGCCAAGTGGGCTGGCGCGAGGAGCTTCTGAGGGCAGTGAACTCATATAGCTGCAGGAACGAGGGGTGCACCTAGCACCAGTGCACCTAGCACCAGGTAAGTTTAGTTTTCAACTTTAGTTTGGCTGATTTTTCTGTACTTGGCATAACTCTGTTTAATTATGCAGAATTGTTGCAAGAGGCGAGGATCATATCCCCAACAGGAGTTACGTCAGCCCTGCATGTTGAACCCATCAGTGTTGTGGCTGGCATGGAAGTCATCTTTGAACATGATGAGGGCGATTAGGTTGAGCTGGCACCGTGCCCAGCAAAGAGAAAGCAGGGCAAGGGCTCAGCCCATCTACGCAGCCCCATTTCATCTTGCAAGAATGGCACAGCCCTGTTAGGCCTTCCACTGTCGAAATGCCATAACCTTCGAGAGCTGGGGGACGGAAGATTAGGGTAAGTCCGCTCCCAAAGGGGAGAGCGCAAAAGAGACAGAAGTGGCGCGTGGCCTAAACAGGGAGTCGGTGTTATCCGTTGGCCTGGATAATTCTAGGATCTGCCTTTTGAGGAGCTTGCAGATAAAGTGCATCTCGACCTAGCAGTGGTAAGTCTTTTGCACTTGTTTGAAATCTCAAATTGGTTGTTCAACGGACTACCTTTTCTGGTTTGTTTGCAGACCAGAGCGAGCTTCTGGAGAAGGAGTTGATTACATTGCATCAACTTTGCGATATTAGCTAAGGAGAGGTCTCAGCGGATTGCTGAGTTAGAAGCTGAGGTGGAGAAGACGAAGAAGAATGAGGCAGTTGTGGATGCTACTCTGTCTGTGCCTTCTTTAGCTAATGAGGCTATGCGAGGCCAAGTGGCAGAGGAGAAGCGGGCACTGAATGAGGTTGAGGCTGAGAACGAGGCCCTTATAGCTGATCTGGAGGAGGCAAATAATAGTCGAGCTAAGGCACAGCGTGAAGTAGATGAACTTCAAAGTGAAGGTACGCTGCTTCCGTAGCGGTTATTTGAGGCTCAGCAATAGGCTATCACAGAGCTCAAGAAATCTAGCTTCTTGACTCAGAATGTGGCCCTTCTACAAGGTAATTCCATGGAGATGGGTCAAACAGAGGCTATCGATGTCTGCGCTACAGTGGATCTCTTGCTGGACAAGAATGACCATGGCATGGCTGAACTGTATAATCCTAACGCAAAGAGGTGTTTGAGGTACAATGTAAGCATTTTAGCGAAGGTGTAAAACTTAGAGAGGATCTTGTGTAAATGTAAGAATTTATAGCCTTCTTTCAACCTCAATTTGATTAATCTTTGATGTAACTGTTCCACTTTTGAATGAAGAAACTTTATTCCTACCATCAAGTTCTCTTATAGGCAAATAGTTGAGCTTTCAATCCTTGTTGAAATAATAAAGACAAAGTCACGTGCTTGTACTTCTCAGTTAACTCAGTCAACTAGGGCGTTGATAATATCACCCTTAAGAATGTAAGTGGTTCTGCCATCCAATTGGGACAAGAGAAGTGCTGACATGACTTATGAAATCAAGCGTAGAAAACTTATCTTGTTTAATGAATCAAGTTGAACTGACGAATGTGTATCTTGGATAGATGGCATTGGCCGAGGTAACTCCTTTTATAACTCTAAAGGATCAACACTTGATGTACGACGCAATAAGAGGATTGGTCATTAGTGTGTGCCTTCCTTTTAAGATTGGCTGCAGTGAATCTTTTTATGAACCATATGATAGAGGATCCAATAGTTGAAGTATGACGCCAAAGGGGAAAGCGTCCCACAAATGGCACATCCTATTTGAGGTCAGTCGAGGTGAATCTCCTTATGAATCAGCAGAGGATCAATGCATGAAAGATGACATCAAACGGGAGAATGTCCCATGAGTGGCGCATCTTATTTGAGTTCGGCCGAGGTCAATCCTCTAATGAACCATAAGGCAGAGGATCACTACTTGAAGGATGACGCCGAAGGGGAGAATTTCCCATGAATGGCACCTCCTATTTGAGGTCAGCTGAGGTGAATCCCCTTATGAACCATAAGGCAGATGACCAATAGATAAAAGATGACGTCAAAGGGGATAATGTCCCATGAATGGCGCATCCTATCTGAGGTCGGCCGAGGTGAATCTCCTTTATGTACCATAAGGCAAAGGGTCACTACTTAAATGATAATACCAAAGGGGAGAGCGTCCCATGAATGGTGCCTCCTATGTGAGGTCGGCCGAGGTGAATAGGCCGAGCTCTGCTGGGCTCCAAGATGAAAAAATAGAAATCGCAGCAACTACATATGTCAAGATGTGCTAGGCTTAGTAATAGGGCTGAGGAAAATGTAACAAGATAATCAGAACAATGGTAGCGATAACAAATGCGCTCCGCTGAACATAGATACAACTGAGTAAATAAATTCAATATCACAACAAGATAAAAGAATAATAACAGCTAACCATGCACAACTATTACTAAGTAAAGCTCACCACAGTAAGACGGTGAGCAGGTACAATGAGTTCTTGTTGAGCTTTATAAATGGGAAGACAGTATACAAAGTCTTGACAAAGTAATTATTACAAAGGATAAAATAGCGATTTGGGCACGATGATAGATGTTAGGGTTCTAGGCCCCATGGTGCCGAATGAGATAGCTATGATAAACCTTCTTTGTATCTGAACACACATTTTGAGAATAGCAACATATATTTAACAAGTTGTGCTTGTTTTTCTATTGAATAATTTACATATAACATGTACAAAAGCCAAACTAGGATACAAGCCGAGAACCTCAAGATATTGACTGAATAAATCATAATAAGAAGGCTCAGAATCAGATTAAAAATTACAATTTACCTCATTCGGTGCTTTGGATGCAAAGCATACTTGTGCCCTTTCTTCTTCGTTTTCTTCAGTCTCAGAATCAGACGAGTCACTCCATGTGATGGCTTTGAGAGCTCGTCTTGTATTCCTTTGCTTAGGTTCTGAGACGGGTCTAATTTTTGTCCAATCCTTGTCACTATTTTTGTTCATTGGTTTGTCCTTGTTCGGGCAGTCATAAGAGATGTGTCCAAGTCTTCCACAAGTACAACACTTGATACCTTTATCATTATTATCACTTCTACGGTCTTAGATGAAGTGGGCTTATGTTTGTTTTTAAACAACTTTCTCATGATCCTTCTTAATCCTTTAGCCAACGTGATTAAATCTTTATTAGCAGAATCCGTGTCGCTATCATATATGCGATCAAAAGAGGTAGAGATGTATTCATTTGATTTAAAAGCTATGGCCTTACCTTGTTCAAAAGTTGATTCAGATTTCCTTAAAGTGAGTTTGTTTTCGTATACCTTTAGTGATCCGATCAATTTCTCCATTTTTATCGACTTGGTTTGCGGTGACTTTAGGATCCCATTCGGATGGGAGGCTTCTCAGTACCATCCTTTTCCTGTGAAGAAAATACCTTGCCAAGAGACTCAAGAGAATTGTAGATGTTAGTCAATCTTAAATCCATATCGACAACAGCTTCATTTGGTAATAGTTGAAGGATTCAAGAGTAGACATAATCATGTTTATCTTGGACTCTTTAACTTGACTAGTACCTTCATGCTTTATTTCAAGACATCTCCACATTTCTTGGGCACTAGAAGAATTTGATACATAACTTGATTCACTTTTACTTAAACCATTTAGGAAAAGTTGCATAGCCTTAGCATTCATACTCAATCTCGTTTTATCTTCTATAATATATTCTTGCTTAGGTTTTACAACTTCTAAGGTAATGTCATCAATCGTAATTATCTTAAACAGAATAAACGGGCCGTCTTCTATGATGGACCATAAGTCTATATATATAGCCAAAAGAAAAAGTTTCATACGAAGTTTTCATTGAATAAAAGACTCACTATCGAAAAGGAGAGGCCTTATGCTTGACATTCCTTCTTGCTCAGTTTTATGACTAGTGGATGCCATCTCACAAAGATTGTTGTATCTTCTTGTAATGAGTAAACCAAGCTCTGATACCACTTTCAAGACCTGCATAGCATCACTAGAGGAGGGGTTGAATAGTGAGTGCAGAAAATTGGTTTGTTTAAAAACTTGTGTTACTAATTTCTCACTTTTGAGAATAGATTCTGATCTCAGATCCTGTTTTAGATTGATTGAATGATCAGGTTATATACCTCCAAAAATCATGAAATTTGGCGACAATATACTCTCAAATGTTAAGTATGTGCCATAAAAATTTCAGAATAAAATTCAAAGTGTAACCCTTTGAAAAAACGTTTTCAATCAGACTGTATCAATCTGCTAGAAACTGTTCCTCAAAATAAAAATTTTATTCCTATTTATTGGCAAATCTAAATGATCTAAACATTTTATGTAATGACAATTAGGATTTATTATTTTAATGGGTTGAAACTGTTTTTTAAAATTCTTTTGGTAAGTATGTTCACCACGTTGATGTTCTCAACCTTTGCAGATCTGAGAATCAGATTGCACTAGTCTTAGAATTATGAATGTTTGAATACTTATACTTACCCAAATTCGATGAAACTTGTTTCAAATGAAAGCTAAACCTTTGGCTATGTTTCTGCAAAATTTGGTGATTTATGAAAGATGTTTGATATTTTTACCGTTGCTATAAAAACGATGCAGAAAAACAGGAACTCAAAGTAAAAGTGCTGAAAAATAAGAACACCGAGATTTTTATACTGGTTCGGTCATATCGACCTACTCCAGTATTTAAGGACACCTTCTTCGATATTCACTAAACACAAAAACACCTTGACATAAGAGTGGCTAGACTTATATTCCAACTCCTTAAAAATCCATCCTTCTTACAACGAACAAACAAAAACAGCCAACACAATTACAACCACCGCACAAATAAAGGTATGATCACACCTTGATCAACCTTGTACAAGGATGTGATGTATATGGGTTGTAAAATCAAAGCCTATAATAAATTTAGAATGTAAGAATGATAGACTTGAGGATATGCGCAAGAGAATAGAATAGGAGAAGAAAAGAAGTCTTGCTTGAACTTGCTTGAACATGGACTTTTTGATTTGCATTGTCTTGAACACCTTGCCCCTTCTTATAGGTGTAGAGGACGTCCCTAGGTGCGGAATTATTCCTCAAACTTTGTTCTGAATACCCTTGGAAGATGCCTTGTATAGATTTATGACACACCCTTTCTTACTTGGCGAAATATGATTGAAGAAACAATGTGTCTTTTCCTAGTTGTTACTCCATGATAGAGCTTTCATTTTCCATCTTGGCATTAATAATATGACCCGACATTTATCATAAAAATCTGAAACACATGTCAGAATCACACAAGCTAATTATCAATCAAGATGTGATTGTGCCTCGATTTTAAAAGACATTTGAAGCAAATTGACACCAAAAAATCGTCAAACAAAAATGTGCTGAAAATTTCAGCACTAGAGAAGTCTTGATTGAACTTCCTTGAATATGGACTTTTTGTCTTGCATTGTCTTGAACTCCTTGCCCCTTTTTATAGGTGTAGAGGACGCCCCTAGGTGCTGATATCTTCTTTGAAATTTGTCTTGGATACCCTTGGAAGATGTCTTGCATAGCTTTATGACACACCTTTGCTTACTTGGCGAAATATGATTGGACAAACGATGTGTCTTCGTCTAATTGTCACTCCATGATAGATCTTTCATTTTCCATGTTGGCACTAATAATATGACCTGGATATTTATCATAAAAAACTGAAACACATGTCAAAATCACACAAGTTAATTATCAATCAATCAAGATGTGATTGTCCCTCAATTTTGGAAGAAATTTGAAGCAAATTGACACCAAAAAACTGGCCAAACAAACATGTGTTGAGAACTTCAGCACATGGTTTTATATTGCAATCTTTCCTTGTGTGTCTTACCTTCTTTAATCTCACCAATAACATGTGGCTCATCATCCACCAATCAAAGTGGCAAACAAACTCCACCTAGGCTCCAAGAAGGCCGAAATGGCGTGTAAACACTAAGCTGCCATGTGCTAAAATTATCTTTTGAAATTTGTCCCATAATGGTGCACAATCTTCACACATAAGGTAAATTTTAATCAACCCTTAAATTTTTTCTAGAATACTCCAATATATCTTAGATGTATAAAGAGTGTCAAGATACATGTTACATACACATAAAAATGTCCCACATATATAAAAGTTTTGAAAACCGAATTTTCAACTTTCGCCGATTATGCGATTTTTCTCCAATTAATCTCAAACATTTTAGACATGTAATATATGTTATGTCACATATAATATAAATAAAATAAATTGTATTTTTAGCTACAATAGCTGAGATTAAAAATGCCCAATGTGATGGAAATATTTGAGTGTGAATTTTCCACAAATCAAGGCAAATTGTAGGTGATTGATGTCTATAAACATGGTATGACTTAGGGCCTCATTTTGACATGTGGT
Source organism: Eustoma russellianum (assembly GCA_036186865.1). NCBI lineage: Eukaryota > Viridiplantae > Streptophyta > Magnoliopsida > Gentianales > Gentianaceae > Eustoma > Eustoma russellianum. The sequence goes on from AP025066.1 coordinate 22,921,055, forward strand.
GCACAAAATTTCTGAGTACTTGGAGAGTATATAGGCTGGCCATCTTTATATGGTAAGTGACAAGTCAGTGATGGTTCAGTAGTCATCCGATGTGGCAATTTTAGGTTTATAGACTCGTGACAGGTCGACATAATTTTGGTAACTTTATGACATGTGATATATGATATAAAACCTGTATTTATTCACAAACATGATATGTACATGGTGATGTGATGTCGACGTATGTTTATGATGTATATGACGTGTCGGTGAAACGTCTGGATAGAATTATATAGTTCGTCGTTATAAAAAAATGTATATACATATATATCATATATGTGGCGCGTGTGTAAGGATGAGGAGAGGACTTTCCATTCCAAAATTTGTTGCCAAGTAGTTATCTCCATATATATTTCCTTGAGTACTTCATTTAATGAACTAGTAAGTTCATCCCCTTAAGCACTTCATTAAATGAACTAGTTTAGTTCATTTAACATGTCGCTTGAAAATAGTATAAAGACAAAAAAATGTTTACTATTTGATGTAAGCTCTAACGCTTCATGGCACGTTAGTACGACAACAATATATATAAACATGTAAAGCATATTTATCATGTACGCATGTCAAGTACCACTTGAATCATGTATTTTGGAAATATGTAACATTTAAATCATGCATTTTCAAATCACTCAAACCGCGGTTTCTCAACAATGTTCAATCTCATAGTGACAAATCTAACTATCAGAAGGCCATGGAAAACGGAAAAAAATTTTAAAAAAAATTAGATAGATTAGTGAAACTTTCGAAAGGGAAGATGGCCTTGAAAAACGTGAGTTTTTGATGCAGAAAGATGGCAACAAAAATATTGTGAAACACAAACGAGAGACTCACTGGTAAAGGTTTTCCAGAACAAAGAAGGAACTGACTTTGATGAGATTTTTTTTCGTTTATGAAGATTATGTCTATTTGAGATATAGGCGGTTGGTTGTCGGCATGGATTTTTAAATTGAACAGATGTATGTGGAAACAACCTTTTTTCACGCTGATCTGATGGAAGAAATATGTATGGGGCAGCCCGGAGATTTTCAAGTGCCAAAGGAAGAGCATCTCATTCGCAAATTGAAAAAAATTCTCTACAGTTTCAAGCAAACAGTGAGACATTGGTATAAAAAGTTTGATGCTTTCATGGTGAAACTCCAATACAAAAGAACTGTTCAAATCACTCTGTGTGATGGAAAATTTGCCATCCTATTACTCTATATGAATGATATGCTGATAATGGTGAGTGCTGTTCAGCGTGTTCTTGTTTCTTGGTTTACATAATTGTGGTCGGCTGAAATATTTGTCCAAATTAGGGGCCTTCAATGTTTGAAAAAAAATGTTATGCACCTGAAATTAGTGCAGGACTCTACACATAGTTCTTTTCATCTTCACTCACCTGTAAATAGACATTGTTTCTGCAGAAGTAATTACCAAAAAAGGTAATTTCTTTTGTAATAGACTGAGCTTGAATCCTCATGTAATTCAATTACGTAAAGAATTTTCATATCATAACAGTCTTCTTTCCGGAACAACCTAAATTTTATACCTAAAATAACTCTCTATCTCCTGTATATCTCCATCTCTGCCTACACTTCTGTGCCTCCATCTCTTGCGGAATTGTTTACCCAACTATATGAATTACAATTATAGGAGAATAGTAAAATAATTTACTGTATTCTCAATTATGCAAAATTTTATTGTTAGAAGCCTCAATACAGCCAAACCTCCGACATGTGGTTCAAGGACAATCGCCTATTGTAAGCAATTGGAGTAAGGACAGAGATAAAAGTGGCGTGTTTTGTTGGATTTTTTGTTTGTGAACTTTTGGTTGAGAACTGGGTGATGGTTTTTCTTTTGAGAAGAACAACATTGATAAATTAATGAGTTTCAATGACGGTTCTTGGGACTGCCTGCCTTATAGATGCATTGATGAATGACTACCTGATGAGTACTGAAAAGGACGTGGTGGAAGTAGCTAGGATGGTGGTGAGGATGGGGACGAAGAATGGATGGGGATGAAAAGATGGTGGGGAGTAGGCATAATTGAGGGGCCCAAGAAGAGAGGGAGTGGATGGGTGGTGGAATTTGAAGAGGGTGGGGACCGGTTATTATTGTACAAATTGGTTTTGATGATTTGTACAAATTAAAAGTCTCAAAACTGGGTTAATAAACTGTCTCTCAGACTTCAAACGCTTGATCTAGCGTTTCATTCTTCAAAAGGTTTTTGGCAGAAACCTTTGCTCAAATATTGAACGCTGCATTAAGCGTTTAATCTCGTAAAAATTCAGAACAAAGGTTTCCACAAAAACATGAAGCCCCACATAAAGCGCTTCATCTTTTGAAGTGTCTAAAACAGAGAGTTTTCACAGAAACATTAAACGCTACTTAAAGTGCTTCATCTCGTAAAGCTCTTGGCCAAAATGTTCTGATAAGAGCATAAAGCACTTTATATATTTCGTGCTCTTGAGTGCGAAATCACTTAAAGCGCTTCATCCAAAAGTTTGATGCATGTCAAAATTTCTTGCTATAGGTACAGTTTTCTCTCTCCTATATCTTTTAGTTGACCAGTGTGCTATTTATCTTTTCTGTGTAAGCATGACTTTTGTACCTCTATTTCAAAAAGCAAATCAAAGGTAAGTGGGAAAATCTTTCCCTTTTGAGCTTAAAAGGCAAAGCTTCCACAAGAAGTTTTGACTTCTTTCAAGAAGAGATTTTCAAGACAATGAGGTGTCAACATATGAGACAAAGTCTTCTTCGACTCTTCTCTCTTCTCTCCAACGGCTAGAATCTTTTTCTATAAGTCTTGGAAGACTCTATTTTTGAAGACAACTTTCTATCTCTAAGCCCTCAAGTCATTCTTTTCATTTTTGCTCTCAAAATATTGTAAAGATTGCTTTATTATTGAGAGTGTGTTATTTTGAAGGAGAAGAAGTCTTCTTCTAAGTGATGATTGTGAGAAGCAAAGTGTAGATTGTTGGTAAAGAAGCAAAGAGGCTTCTTGTTGGCGAAACTCAAGCTTCCAAGAGCTAGTTGATGGTGTAGGAGCTACACCATACTCCATAGAAAGTTTCTTTGGTGCAAAGAAGATCTTAAGGAGGCTAGGTTTGAAAGAAGTTGAGTGTTCACTATTCTTGAGCTAAGTTTGTTAAAACTAGCTTGTTCTTATATTTTCTTTGATTGCTATTCCCATCCCCCAAATTTAAATAACTAAATGCTTGTTCAAAAATCCTTCTGGTTCAAAGCAAGAAGGTAAAAGAGTAGAGTCTTTGACTTGAACCTCTACAAATTTGGTGTTCTTTCATTTCCTCAAATTATTTTCTTTGAAGAATACATCAAGTATTGATTTAAACACTTCTATTGTAAAAAGATTTGAAAAAGAATCATACTTGGATAACACACTATTCAACCCCCTTCTAGTGTGTTTCGCGGTCCTAACAATTGGTATTAGAGCCGAACCTTATTTGTTTGACACTCAAATAAGAAGGTTTGATCCTATCAAGTACGGAAGAAACTCCTTATGATTGGGAATCTTTGGGTGGTGAGTCTTCTAAAATAAGAAAAAGAATATTAGAGACTTTGATACCTTCTGTATCAAACATTCATACCAAAGTGCCTATGTTTGATCCAAATAATTATTCTCTATGGAAATCCAACATAGAAACACATCTTCGGGGATGAAGAATTGTTATTAATCAATAAGGGGTCAAAATCTCCTATTGACTATGACAATCCAACTCAAGAAGAAGAATTGTTATTTGCTATAAATGGAAAAGCTCTTGACATCTTGAATAGCTCTCTAACTCCAAATGAAAGAGCTAAGATTCAAGGTGTTCAATTCGCTCATGAAGCATGGATAAAGTTGGAAATGATTCATGAAGGTACCTGTCAAATTAGAAACACAAGGAGGAGAATGTTGATCAAGCAATTCTATAATTTATCCCTCCTCAAAGGTGAAAAGATTAAAGAAACTATCCAAAGGTTCACCAAAATTGTCAATCTACATAATGCAGTTGGAAAGAAGATCAAACAAGAAGATCTTGACCATCGACTTCTAAATAGATTGGGAAGAGAATGGAAACCTCAGATGACGACCATTAAAGAATCAAAGGATCTTGAAACTCTTACATTATACGAGTTATATGGAAATCTTATGACTCATGATATTCAACTTGAGGAATAAGAGAAAAATGATCCTATCAAACAATCAGCCGAGGCGTTGGTATGTGACACAGATGATTCGGATGATGAGTTTGGACTCCTTGTAAGGAGGTTCAAAAGATTTGCCAAAAAGAATGGAGATTAAGCCACGGTTCATCAAAGGAACTCTATCAAAAGACAAAGGGAATATGAAGGACCAAGATAACAAACGTTACAAGTGTGGAAAATATGGTCATTACATGAAAGATTGTCGAGTGAAGAATCCGCATCCAAAAGATAAGAAAGCCATGTATCAAAAGAAGAAGGCTCTCCAAGCGGAAGTAACTCATTGGGATAGTCTTCTATCCGACTCCGAAGGTGATCATGATGATGACAAGGATCTTGCTCTTTTATCCATAAGCGATGATGATCTTGAAGAGGCATATTCTTGTTTTATGACTATTGAAGATGATATAGAGGTATGTACAAAATCTTCTCATTACAATTTGCAAGATGAATTTGATGATATGATAGAGAAGAATGATTCGTCAAGTCTCAAATATAAGCGTGTTAAACGAGATTTTAGGGAGTGTATAAATGAGTATAATATCACGCTTGAAAACAATATTGCATTGCAAATTGAGTATGGTATTCTTATGACCATGCATAAAGTAGTTGCTAATGAGAATTTTTGTTTAAGATAGGAAAGTGAGATTCATTTTAGTACAATGGAAAAAATGTTTGAGGGCAAGCATTCTTTAAACAAGATGCCAATTAGTCAAAGAGTAAGTATTGATAAAACGGGATTACGCTATGATGCATCTAGTGTGAGAATGAAACCTTCAACCATGCATTTGATTAAATTTGTCAAATCAAGTAATGCATCCACTTCCTCCTTCAAAGAATCAAAATCATCCTTGAAGAAACAAAGACATATGCTTCATGGCAAGGAAAAAGCAATCAAGGTATCAAAACCTTTGGTTAAGTCCGTTGCTAAAGCCTCTTCCTTAGCACCGAGGAAGAACATTCATAAACATGAATCACGGATTATGCCTACACATAAGAATCATGATCATTCTTACTCTCATAAACGTATTCCTATATGATTCTATTGCAACAAGAAAGGGCATGTAGAAAAAGTTTGTAGAGCTAAGAGAAATACACATCTTGTATAGGTGTCAAACGGTCAAGTGCATGTTACTAACCCTCAAGAACCCAAAACAAAAAGGGTACCAATGCTTAGGTTGATTTTGTAGGCCCCAGCGTTAAATGGAGAAATCAAGGACAAAGGCGTCCAATAAGTCGTGGATAGTGGTGTTCCAACCATATGACGGGAAACAAAGGATTGTTTCATAAGATCACTATGCAAGATGGAGGAGTTGTCCATTTTGGAGGTAGCAAAGGCCAAATCAAATGACATGCTAAAGTGGGTAACGATTCTTTCTCTCTTAGTAATGTACTATATGTGGATGGGCTTAAATATCATTTGATAAGTGTGAGTCAATTGTGTGATGCAAATTATGAAGTTACATTTGTAAAACCAAAATGTATTGTGAAAAAGGATAATGTTGTTGTGTTTGAGGCCTTAATGGACAAAAGCATTTACAAAATTAGCATCAACGATTTGGTTTTACAAAACGTATCATGTCTAGTTGCCAAGAATGATTTGGTGCAACTATGGTATAGATGCCTCGGACATGTTTGTTTGAAAATGTTGAATACATTTGCGAAAATGAAAAAGTTCAAGGGCTTCTCAAAATGAATTTTGAAAACCAAGAACTTTGTAGCACTTGTCAAAAGGCAAAGCTTGTGAAAACAAGCTTTAGGCCCAAAACCAATATTTCCACCTCCAAACCCCTAAAAATGTTACATACGAATTTGTATGGGGATATTGGTACAAAGAGCTTGAGTGGCAAACATTACACCTGTAGCGCCCTGCTCCCGAGCCCTAGTATCGGGAACAGTGCACCCGTCGTATCTCGCTAAAGAGAATACAAGACGTCGATGCAAATCAACTACACGTCATCATAATAACGTGCCTCGATGTCAGCGGAAGTTATTATTAAAACTCTCGATAAAATAATCATCATCATTAGCACAATGTCCAAAAATTTCTAAATCAATGCAATAGTCAAATGTATGTAAACACTAATCTCGAAAATACATAAACCTCGAATATCAAAATAACTGTCTTAACTAACCCTCGAAAGTCTTTTCTTAATATCTTAGTCTCGAAATCTCCTGTCTCGATCTTCTACGGTATACCAACTCCTATGTAAGCATACCATAACTTCTCATGCCTGCAAAACTGGTGAGTGGTGTTATGAGCCAAAATCAATGGGCTTAGTAAGAAACCTACATATGCTTGTTATAGAGATCATACATGCAGAAGCAAATACACATAACCTTTATAGTTAACATACATGTCCTTAGTACACAAATAATTTCACTTAATTATCTTAACAGTTAACACTTCAAAAACACAAAATAAATAATTCATCAGCTCAACCTCAATTACCTTGATGCATGCTCTTCTCAAATATGACATATACAACAAACAAATAATCACATAACAAAGAAGAGAACAATACATACCAATGAAGTAGATAAACTGCGAAAGGTAAGTCACTCCACATAATAATGCGCAACTTCATGATACATGCCCCTCTCTACGTGTCACGCGCAACAAAAGACATGTCATGCACGATGCATATATCTCTATCGCGCAATGCATGATCCCAGGACCCAATGGTGATATAGTCTATCACCCTGACACCTGTGCCCATGTTAGACACAGCCTGCCGTTGTCGACACCCGTGCCCATTTAGAGCCAGCCTGCCTCGGTACCTGTGTCCATCTAGACCCGGCATACCGTCCGACACCCGTGCCCATTTAGACCCGGCCTGTCGTCCCCAACACCTGCGCCCATGTTAGACACAGCCTGTCATCCTCAGCACCTGCGCCCATATTAGATGCAACCTGCCATCCATCACTACCCATACTCACACATATGCTCGCGCTAATACACGTGCATATATACTTGTATGCATACCCCCACACATCCATATACATATACAATATACATTTAAATCGTACAACCCTACATACACCCAGTTTACATACATGTCTCACATATACACACAACTCCCATATAGAGAAAATCCAATTCCAGATATGGAACAACAACACACTATTGCATGATAAACATAACAGCACACATAGACCACTTACCTCTGATGCATGACAACATAACGAGCACAGATAGACCACTTACCTCTGATGCATGACAACATAACGAGCACAGATAGACCACTTACCTTTGAACGAACACTTAGCTTTCTTATTTTATGCTCGAACGTGAAGAAGATTACCATAAAAGTCTCTGCTTTGACATGTCCAACTTATCCTCTGGAATCTTCAAAATTTGAACCTGTAAGTTAACTATTTGTTTATTAACTTGTTTTTCAACTTCACCTTTGCACCACAAATTCCTTCTCCTTTGAATTACTCTGATTCTTTCACTACAATTATCCAACCATTATATATATTAAAATATTTAACTTCAAATACAAAAGTAACATAATAAATAGACATTTCATTCCAAAGGCACTTTATGTAATTAAATAAAATTTTGAATCTAGAAAAAAAACGGCAGGGTCTACTTCGAAGATATTATATTTATATATAGATATTTGTAAATCAGCAACACATAATATGAATGTATATGAATAACCTTAATTACACCAAAGAAACTTACTTACATTTCATTTTATAGTAAATCTGAATTTTTGTTTTCCTAAAGGAAACAGTGATAGTATACCCAAAACTTAACGTGACAGTGGTCAAATGAATTTCAAAATGTCGAATTAATGAAAATAAAAAAAATAGAAATCAAATATATAAGATAATAGCTTGCTGACTTTCAACTGGTTGTAAATATATATTCCTATATAAAATTTCCAGTGACAAAATTTGTATATGCAAAAAGAACCCATTTCAATCTACATATGCATAAATATGAAACTCATACTATCTTCCTTTAACAACTGATATATATTTATATCTATGAGACCGGAATTAACATGTAAACACCTAAGTTGTAACTCTTAAAAATAAACAATATATATATGTATATATATTAAATTAAAATATAAATAGTAGTTTTATTATATAAATATCTAAGGTCGAAATCCAGCAGCTATGTTTGGAAACTAAAGTACCATATGTTTAATAATTAAAAGAAGACATACTGGTGACCACATATTTACCTATGTGAAATTGGTACCATTTGAAACAGAATATATACACATATATGCAAATGAATTTTTTTCTTTAACGTAACAAAGAAACGCTCCCAATATGATGCATAAATCCAAAGATCACACACAAAAGAAACATCTATACATATAATCATACATTTACAACCAAAGTTCATACAAAAATTCATATATAATACAACTCAATGAAACTGTGGTAGAAAAATACTAAGTATAGGGGAGGAAATACTTACCATGATTTGAAGATACTATACCGTACTATTGATTTAGGACTTGTTGGAAACAAAACTATCTCTCCTCTCTTCAATTGATGTCAGCCGAATGAATGAAGTAGAAAAATAAAAACGAGACTGCTGTGGATTGGCCTTGTGTTGGGGAACAACGCATAGTGCAGCTAGGTTTTTTCCCCTTCTTTTGCTGCTGACAGCTGAGTTGAGAGGGTTTGGTGTATATTTTGTTTTTATTTGTGGAGGGAGGCAGCAGCTATGAGATTGATGGGAATTGTTAGTGTATTATGGGTGTATGTATATAAGTATATGGATATATCTTAGGAAGTTTCCTAATGGATGAAGCTTAACTTAAGCAAAATCAATCTCATTTTGAAATTTGATTACCAACCAACTTATCCATTCCATCCTAACCCCTTTTAGGATAAGTATTCCATTTAGTTGTATGACATTAATTAATTTATTTTTTTCCTTCTATTTCCTTGTTGGTACCGGGTCATAACATTCCTCCCTCCTTACAAATAAGTTTCGTCCTCAAAACTTGCGTATTTTCTACACTAAATTTTTCTTAATCGCAATACTAAGCCTCTCGATAAAAGTAATACATAATCAATCCGCCACTAGTAAAAAAACAATAATAATGTTGTTTCAACATCATTCTTAATAAATGTAGCTTTGAAAGTCCCTTAAACCACTTAATATCTATCACTGAATTAGCACAATACCTATATGTATTGGCCTGCAAGTATTGTACGATCCAATGCCTAAGTAATAACTTTCCGGATAACTTTAAATATCTAATACATGTTTCTAAAGTATAGATCTTCAACCCTCTTCAATAAATAACTAATTCACAAGACCAATCCTTATATACTTAATATTTTGAACCTATCATCAATAGCATAATACAACACAAAACTTGTGCGCTTAAACTACTTTCCTTATACTCAAACGAGAATAGAAGCATTCAGACTGGAAAGCATGTTTATTTGAAATCTTTCCTACTATTTTTCTGTTTCTTTGTTAACCACAACTTAAGGTTGTAATGAGAATCTTAAAATATAATTTGTCTCATGTATCATTTTTGAATAAAATGTAATAATCCCTCAGTTCGGAAAAGTACTCCTATTGAAATAAAGTAAATCCAAAAGACTGATAAAGTATTTCCGAACTCCTATTGAAATAAAGTAAATCCAAAAGACTGATAAGGTATCATACTATAGTTTGTTGGAAGAAATTTTTTGGTTTTCAAAACTATTTTTAGACAATGTTTTGCTCTTTATTTGTTTCACAAATGCTTATTCTAGTACCAAATGAAAAAAACATAATTGATTAAGTTTTGAGGGAAAATAAAATTTAACCTTAGAAAAATAACTACTTGAGCAATATAAGGTCACGAACTTTATAATGATTTTAATTTCAACGGAGTAAAGCCACAAAACCTTTGCTATACAAATGTAGGATTTTAACAATCATAGTGATTGCATGAGAAATTTTTTTTTAAAAAAACAAAAACCTCCAAAATATAGTACTACAAATCCATAAAAACAAATACGTCTTCAAATTTGTTGTTTTGCAAAAAAAAATCTCTCAAAAGTCATTAGCGTAATTTAGATATTCATCATACTCAAACACAAGTTCAATCAATAGTTTAGTAAAGTCACGGGATTATGAAGAAGAAAACATTAACAGCTTAGCTAAATTTAAAAGCTACCATGGTTACCAAAATAAGGATTTTCAA
>AP025066.1:22931467-22958521 GCA_036186865.1 Eustoma russellianum
ATATTAGGCAACTTATGATATTCTAATACATCACACTGCTTCCATTTGAACATTAGTGAATGCCAGCGGTTACCAAGAATATTATACACTTATTTATACAAATTTGATCATTGCTTACTTTTAATCAATAAAAAGTAGAAAGGAAATTTCTTATAAATCTTTAGCCTAAGTTGTCCCACCCTAGCATGACACACTAAATATTAATTGACTTAGGGTATTCTAATCTACCATGCTTCCGCGCGCCAAACTGATCCACCAGACTTCTTTCTTGGTTATTTCAACCGTTAATTCTAATTTAGTTAGATCTCACTTGAAAAGCACCCACTACTTGTTCATACTTATTCTATTTCAATTCAAGCATACACGATACACCAGTACTTATGTGTTCCTAAGAAGCAACACTTCACTTAAATTTATAGTAATTCGTCATTCCACTATATTTATTTTAGTAGTGCTCGCTTATCACTATCAATTGATATCCTAAATAAGACTAATATCTTCAGCCGATTTGATACTCTAAAATCCAACATCTTAATCATAACTATAAACTCCTCTGTACGATATTATTTGTTAAACTCTACTAATCATAACGCTAATAAATCATTTTTCTTGATCATTTGTTTTATTATAAATCTCTTAGGAACTACATTTTAGACCTAGTCGCGTCCGACATTATTGTAGGGGTAGAGGCGCGAACTTCCTTCATTTACCATAATGGTACCAGGTTCACAGAGGTCAGATCTAAAGGATTATATAAATGGTTATAATCAGTACTTAGGTAAGACAAATAATTCAGCGTCGTATGGGGTGCCCTAGGTATACGTGGTCACATCCCTTATCCGATCACCAGTTAGGTCGAATGTCAAGACTTATTCTATAATTGATACTTGATATCATCATTTCTTACGTCTAAAATTATTACTTATTTCTAAGTTCAATGCTTAGAACATAATCATAGCTTAAGACTAGGATCAGCACTTATGTTCAAATTATCACCTAATATTCAGATCACCATTTAATTTCTAGAGTCGATATTTAGTATCATCATTCCTTAAGTCTGAAATTGTAGCGCCCCGCTCCCCAACACCAGTATCGGAAACGGTGCACCCGCCGTAGTCTACTACGAGAACTACAAAGCGTCATTCAATTCTCTTACAAGTCAGCAGTGATGTAGAAAAATTCGCAACAGAAACGAAATAAATAAAATAAACGTTTATTTTATTACAACATCCCAAATCTACATTAGATAAGTACCAAGCCCAAGTTTACTATTACATCGCAACGTATAGGAAATAAAATTGCCAAAGTAAACATCTTCTGGCTCTAACTACCCCACCGTCTGAACCCAGCTTTGTCTTCTATGTATATGTAGTCGTACTCATGCTCGCCTGGGGGAAAAAATAAAGGGGTGAGTGATATAGAAATATCATCCAGTAGGTTTCCACCTCCTTCCGAACAATTTCATATATGGCAACAGATAGCACGTAGCACATGTATAGACATGAATAACTAAGTAAATAAATATAAGCACAACACAACAATTATGCGATGTCGTGAGGCATGCTTGTGTCACACGCAACGACATCTCCACGTACAAATGCCTGTCTCTCTACCGTGCAATGCATGAACCTCGAGGTGATCCTACCACACGCCTCGTCAGACCACACGCCCCGTCGGGCCACACGTCTCATAGGGCCACACGCCTTATAGGGCAACACGCCTCGTAGGGCAACACGCCTCGTAGGGCCACACGCCTCGTAGGGCCACACGCCTCATAGGGCAACACGGCACATAGGCCAATGCAATGTTCGTGCCATGAATGCAAATGCATAATCATACGTAATCCGGTGCATCCATAATCATATATATGCCCGTGTCCATACACGTGCATATATACGTGTATGCATACTCCCACACATCATATATCAATAATTATTTTCCAATCCCACTTAACACATTCTTTCCTATCCCCTTTTCTTCACTCATTTCCATATTTCAACAATTTTCCTTATCTCCTCTTAATTAACTTTAAATTATTAACTTTCTTATATACAAATATAAATTTAATCTGCTGAAAACAATTCAAACACTTTTCTTTCAAACAGTTAATGAAATGTACCATTTTAGTTACAAAACAGTATTTTTTTTTATGAAAACAGAGATTTTATTAATGAGAAGAAATCCTCACTTATGGCGGAGGAAAATCTTATTACAATCATCAAAGTATGTGAAGAAATACAATAAAGAGGCAATGATAACACATCTCCAGTCGTATATGATATGCCGCATTAAAACCTTGCCAGGAAAAACCACCCTTGTGGATAAAACCCTGGCGAAGGAAAAAGCGTACATATTTATACGGCCTTCATTGATACGTATGTAGTCTATGATAGAGTACAAATATGTTGCTGCTGCAGTTGGGGATGCATGATATTGGCGCCGGTTGAGTCCACGAAAGGCCTTGTGTGTCCCTATCCAACAAGCCAGTGTTGTCTCCGAAGCCATTCGATGTCGCAACCATGTAGAACGGAAATGATGCGCTGAGTATAACAGAGATAATGTAGAGAATGGAACGCTATAAAAGGAACGAAGGAGGATCATACCGAGCCTGCCAGCACAAATGAATGCGCCGGCAGCCAGTGAAAGAAACGCACAGCCCTGCAATAGTGTGGCAACGAGTCTGCCTGTACTCAATCGAGCACAGGCAGATAACATAAAGTATCGCCAATCCAGATGGAAGGCTTGTGCCGAGTAGACATGATGGCAGCAACCCAGAGAAGCCGTTGAGAGTATCCACCAAGCGAAGCGTGTGAAGTATAATAACAAAGCATAAGTGCCACTAATGAGTAAAGCAGAGCAGTAGAATAATGGGTTAGGAAACGTACCGCGCCTGCCCGTAACTGTGACGATACGGGCAGCTAAAAATAGTACACGCCAATCCATAAGGAAGACATATTATCAGCCTACGCGTAGGTGAGGTGATGCGAGATCAAGGAGAACTGTGGCACGCACTATCGAGGGTAGATTATTAGTGCCGAAATATCCTGTCTCTGGGTGAAGCATGGCATGCTGAGCTAATGAGTGGGCTGCCATATTTGCTTCTCGGTATGTATGTGTGATATCCAATCCAGTCGAATGTAGGAGCGAATGTAGTAGGTGCAGATGAAAATTGCCATGTATGCGTTGTGTGGCTCGAAGTCTCATGACCAAGTGTTCACAATCGTTTCTACCAGCAGTGAGCGGAAAAGTGGTAAAAAGTACAAGAGACCAAATAATGTTGCCTGGATTTCTGCCATCAAAGGTGTGCACTGTGGTAACCTAAAGGAAATGGCACCCACACAAGCACCAGTAGAAGTGCGTAAAATTGCACCGCCCGCCGCATATCTAGCACCAACCGCGCCATCAACATTCAATTTATATCTGCCAGATGGCGGACATTGCCACTTAATAAGTCGAAGTCGGGGTGGTCGAAGGCGTGGGATCCAGGAAAGCGAAAGAGTTGGGCCTATTACCAGTTTAGAGCCTTGTATAGACTGAACCCAGACATTAATGTCAAAATGTATGGCATTACGCAGCCTAGACAGCGAAAAGGATGAAGAATCCCCATAGATGAGCTGAGCATATTGCTTCCAGATGTTTGTGACAATGATCGCCGGGACAACGATTTTTAAAACGCCTGATAAGGTTGATGTGGTGGCCCGATACCACCAAGATAACAAGTATGGCCGAAGCGATGTCCGAACCGGAAGCAAACCATGTAGTTTAGTAGCAAAAAACATCCAAATTGGAAGAATGCAATTACAGCGGAGAAAGACGTGGACTAGTGTGGATGAAGCATGTCTGCAAAAAGGACACTGAGTAGGACGAACCATTGAGTAGCGGCCAATGCAGTCCTCAAAAGGCAGAGCGGAATGGAAGATACGCTAGAGTAAAAGTCTTGTATATGGTGAGTGATGCTTGGACCATATAAACTTTGAAAATAACTGCGTAGAAATGGAGGTCCGACATGTTTCATAGGCTGATTTAAGAGTGAATTCACCTGTTGTGGATGGTGTCCATGAGAGGGTGGTGGCTGTGCCGGTCGTGTGGGATATACAATGAGGATGAACGCGGCAAATCAACTTCCATGTCACAGAATCAAAAAGCCGAGGCCTGAAATCACCACGTCTGCCGTATTTTAGATGCATGTAAGTACTCCACAAAGTATCTTTTTTATGGTATGCCCACCATATACGGCAGTGATATGCGCGTTGTAACTGAGTAAGATCCCGAAGGCCCAGACCGCCTTCATCAAATGGCTGTGTAATCCGAGACCAAGAAACCCAATGACATCGGTCACCCCAAAAGAAAGAAGCCATTTTGCGATTGATTATATGGATGACAGATTTTGGTAATCCGCCCGCTGCTAAAACATGCAACGGGAGGGCAACTATCACTGATCTGAGGAGGACTAAGCGACCAGAATGCGATAGGAGTCGTGTGTGCCAACCTTGCAAGCGGCCATCAATATGTTGGAGCAAGGAAGTACAATATACTGCTCGATTGATACCTTTGTGAAGATATGAACCCAAATAGCGAAAAGGAAGTGAAGAGAGGCGCATATCAAGTATATCTTTAAAACTTCGTCGTTGAGACACAGTCACACTTGCAGATGGGATGAAATTACTTTTATGATAATTCACTTTTTGCCCACAAGCCATTTCATACTGGGTCAAGAAAGTCCGGAAATGTGTAAGATTACGACGTGTACCTTTAAGAAAAACAAGCAGATCATCCGCATATGCCAGATGAGTAATAGTCAATGGGATACGCCCTAGCCGAAATGACTGAAGTTGTCCGGCTGCTGAGAGGGATTTCATTCCTCGGCTAAAACCTTTCGATGATAGTATAAAGAGTAGCGGAGACAAAGGGTCCCCCTACTTGACTCCTCGTAATGGGCGAAATGAAGAAGATGGCTGGCCATTGATTAAGACTGATACCCGAGTGGCACTAAGATGATTAATAACCAGTCGTATAAAGAAGTCCGAAAAACCGAATTTACGCAATAATAGCTCCAAATATTCCCAGCTAACCCTGTCAAAAGCCTTCATCATATCCAACTTCAGGCACAACTGAGAACCTCCTTTATCTAACATATAAATCATTTCCTGGGCTAGCAACACTTGTGATGAAATATCATGCCCTGGCAAAAATCCTGTTTGCTCCGGCGATATTAAACGTGGTAGCAGCGTTCCTAATCGTGTAGCAATAATTCTCGTACAAACTTTACTCAAGAAATTAGTAAGACAAATGGGCCGAAAATCTCCAAATGTTTGCGGGGAGCTAACCTTTGGGATCAATGTGATCAATGCTCTAGCCATGATGGATGGCTGCAGTACGCCCAGAAAAAATTCTTGTGCAGCTTTAAAGACATCCGAATGTATCACATTCCAGCATGAGCGATAAAAATGACCATGAAAACCGTTTGGCCCGGAGGCGCTATAAGGATCTAAACTCCACACTGCTACTTTTACCTCTGATTCTGTCGGAAGACCAGTTAACATGAGATTATCCTGAGTTGTTAATAAACAAGGAATATGTGAAAGAATTGCCGAATGATTGTGTGTTGTCTCCCGTGCAAAAAGAGCAGTATAAAACTCAACCGCAGTAGCCATGATATCGTCCTGATTTGTTAGCAAAAGGCCCTCAGAATTCCTTATTTGCTGTATACGCAGCTGTGTGCGCTTACCTTTGACAAGTGAATGAAAGTATTGAGTGTTTGCATCTCCATCCTTCAACCATTTGACTCGTGCCTTCTGCTGCCAGAAATGTAATTCATAGTTTGACGCAATCAAATAATCTGCTTTTGCCTTATGAAACGCTTGACGTGTTTCCTGTGAGGGTTCATCATCCCAACGAGCTTCAGCCTGAGATAATAAATTTTCTGCATGCTTAAGATTGTTGAAGATATTTCCAAAGACATCTTTATTCCAACGCTGGATGTCTTTTTTTAAAGCAAATAATTTGTTGTAAAAACCACGCATGCCCCCTGTTGTTGGATATGATTGCCAGGCGTGGTGGACATAAGCTGGAAATTCCGAATGCAAGAGCCACGCATCCAAAAAACGAAAAGCACGATGAGGCATTGTAGAACTTATCCGGCATTGCAAAAGATGTGGAGTGTGATCAGAAGTTACTCGGGGTAGATGAGATAACTTTAGATCCTCAAACCGTTCATGAATCAAAGAGTTAATAAAAACCCAGTCTAGACGGCGTCGGACACGGCCAAGACCCCTGCCATCTGCCCATGTAAATCTAGTACCATGATATGAAGGAGCCATAAGAGAACAGTCCTCAATACACTCATTAAAATCTTGTAGTGCTGACAGAGACGGAGAGGATCGCCCACTATGGTCATCCAAAGATCTGAAGGTATTAAAATCTCCCCCCACTATCCAAGGCAATTGCGATGTAACATGAAAGTCACGCATCGATTGCCAAAGAAACCGACGTTGAGGAGGTGTATGATGCGCATAAACCAATGACAAGACAAAAGTATACTGCATCGATAACGACTGCATTGTGAAATGTATCACCTGGTCCTTATCCTGCACAGCAAGCATACTAAATTCATGATCCCTCCAAAAGAAACAAATTCGTTCTGACTGTGAAACAAAATTCTGTGAGAAACCTAAACGTAACCATATCTCGGTATTTGCGATGGGGTATGCTTGGGCTCAATCAAAGCTAGAAGATGCAACTTATGTTCTTGGATCAAATTACGTAACCTTGGTAAAGAGGCACGCATGCCCCGAATATTCCATATTAAGATATTCATTGAGTTAAGGTAGAAACACTTCTCTGGATAATTTCCGAAGCACTACGTGTCAAGATTGTGGATGGTGGCAGAGGAGGAAAATCCTTGCGGGATCTGCGCTTACGACGCGGTACCACGGGAATAAACGGGCCGTCCGAAGTAGGGTCTTGAAGTCGCGAGATCAACAACTCATCATCCGGAGAAGTCTGCATGAGCTGCATGCGATGAGCCACGTCAGCAGATACCATGGAAATTTCTTGAACTACCGAGTTGGCAGGCAGATCATTGTCGGAAACATGCCCAATATCAAATTGAGCAGCGTCCTCAGTGGCAGGGAAATCCGCCGCATCACAGAATTCTTCATGCGAAGGAGGTTCAGAAGGAGGAGCAGCCGGCAGCGAAGTCATCAAAGTTGGCATGGGATCAGCGCCACAAGGAGTTGGTACGGTCTGAGCTGAATCAACTCCAGGCACAGAGGGCTGCTGCGCATTATCATCTACCGGGACATCGTCATTGGAGGGAGGATCCATGAGAGTGTCCACCTCTGTGACACCATCCTGGGCTGAGTGAGGCGCAGTGGGCTTACGTTTCACAGGTGTCCAACGTGTCTTGGCTGGTCGAGAAGTAGGAGGCGGTGGCGGCGGCGGCGGTGGGACAGTAAATGCGGCGGTGGAAGAGCAATTACCAGATGCATGCCCCAGCCGGCGGCAGTCTTTGCAGAACAACAGGAGGTCTTCATAAGCTATGTTTTGCAATATCAAGCGCCCCTTTGCCTGCAGGTATATTTTTTGGGGCAAGTCCTGAGAGACATCAAGTTCAACGCACACTCTAGCTACTGAAGGTCGAAGTCCCTTCGATGTTGCAATATCAAGCTTAATCGGCAACCCAATGGCGCGAACAATTTCAAAAAGGGCCTCCTGCTGATGTAAGTGTACTGGTAGCGCAGGAAGGGCAACCCAAACCGGCACAATTGGAGCATCGGACGTAGGGTCAAAATCAACTGTCCATTTCGTAACCCTCATATGACAACCAGAAATATGCCAAGAACGACGATAGAAACAGCGTAAATAATCCGCTTCATTGTGAAAATTAAGCAAGATATGGGATTGATCAATGAGCGTAATCCGAAGGTCATGATGAAAACCAATCTTCTCAAAAACATCACGGATAACCTTTAACGGGGGACGGTCATACCAAAATGTTCCAACAAGAGAATACCGAAAAGGAGCTGCAAGGGCATCTATTTCCGAATCTAGAAAAGAAACCAAGGGGATACCTTTGTGACGCGTTGCTACCTTTGGAGAAATGGAGATCGGCGGTGCCGTGTTTCCGGCCACAACTGCGGCAAAAGAAGGCGCAGCCGCCATGTCTATTCCGATGAAAAGAAATAAAAGAGTGGAGCTTTGATGAAGCAATGTGTGGGAGGCGAGAATGGAATGGTGATCGCAGTAAACGGCAACAGTGCGATGAAGCTACGGTGGTGGAACGAATGCGGCAGCGGCTACTGCCGCCGCGGAACCGTGTCGCCAGAGCACATCCTATATGTGTGTATATATTGATTGATGAAGATGTAACCAAGTTAGAAAACAGTATTTATTTTATATAAATATGTATGATTCTTACATTAGATTAGTACTGATGAATATAATGTAAAATTTGACGGTAAGCTAAATATTGGTACACTTCTAAAATTAAAACAAGTTACCTATATAGACACAGTGAAAAGAATCGATAACAAAAAATTATATATATAAGATTTAATTATGAAACAGTTTAATTTTATTAAAATATAACCATAGTTCTTTAGGAAATTTAATATTTATACAACAAATATGAAACAGTGACCACTACATACTATGCTGATGGAATTGCAAAATTTGTATATATGCTTATAAAGACAATTTTTGAAACGGCAGTTTTGTATATGTAATTCACATAATCAATTTTATGCCTAACAAGTTTCGAAGAATTTAAATTTGTATGAATTCAATTGCTTGGAAGTGCAAACGTGCATGACTTTTCTAAACAAACTGAAATCACCTTCATATATATGATACATTAGGAAATTGTAACTTACATATATAAATAGTTCTTTAGGTAATTAACTTATATACAACAAAAACATGAAACCAATGATTGTTTATATACACTGCCAAAAGAAAACAATATTCATTTTGAAACACACAATACTGAAAACTGCAAAAAAAATATATACTTTATACAAACAAGCGTTTTAAACAGATAACTACATTTATTTATCGATATCTTACATATATACTTATATATATAATCTCAGCCATAACCGAAAATATATGCATGTATATATAATCTTCTAATTAATTTGTTTTTTGACAGAAATAACTATCTAACCCAAATTTTGAACCCACATCAATACATACGTAACATTTTTATCCAGCAATGCAAGCAACTAAAGCATATAGCATCTCAATTTGAATTATAACATACAAAATAAACAACAAATAACTACATATATGAAATTAGCTCAAAAAGAGAGGGGTCACCTACCTCTTGGTTGTAGTCTAAGATTCGTGGTGGTGATATGATGGTGTTGGTGGTTGTGTTGGTGGTGTTTGCCTTCTTCCCCATTTTTCCTCTCTTTTCTCTATACTTTCTTCCTTTATTCTTCCTCCTCCTTTCTTTTTCTTTAATCTTCTCACACTACTTCTTTTTTTTTTTTACTGGTGTTGGCCAAAGGGCCCAATTTATTTAAGAGGGAGGGGGGAATATGAGAGGTGTGTATGGGGAGATTAAATGAATTAATTGTAGGAGTTAATGAATGGGTTTAGGATAAGGGTGGGGTTAAACATCTTCTGGCTCTAACTACCCCACCGTCCGAACCCAGCTTTGTCTTCTATGTATATGTAGTCGTACTCCTGCTCGCCTGGGGGAGAAAATAAAGGGGTGAGTGATATAGAAATATCACCCAGTAGGTTTCCACCTCCTTCCAAACAATTTCATATATGGCAACAAATAGCACGTAGCACATGTATAGACATGAATAACTAAGTAAAGAAATATAAGCACAACACAACAATTATGCGATGTCGTGATGCATGCTTGTGTCACACGCAATGACATCTCCACATACAAATGACTGTCTCTCTACCGTGCAATGCATGAACCTCGAGGTGATCCTACCACACGCCTCGTCAGACCACACGCCCCGTCGGGCCACACGCCTCATAGGGCCACACGCCTCATAGAGCAACACGCCTCGTAGGGCAACACGCCTCGTAGGGCCACACGCCTCATAGGGCAACACGGCACATAGGCCAATGCAATGCTCGTGCCATGAATGCAAATGCATAATCATACGTAATCCGGTGCATCCATACTCATATAAATGCCCGCGCCCATACACGTGCATATATACGTGTATGCATACTCCCACACATCATATATCAATAATTATTTTCCAATCCCACTTAACACATTCTTTCCTATCCCCTTTTCTTCACTCATTTCCACATTTCAACAATTTTCCTTATCTCCTCTTAATTAACTTTAAATTATTAACTTTCTTATATACAAATATAAATTTAATCTGCTGAAAATAATTCAAACACTTTTCTTTCAAACATTTAATGAAATGTACCATTTTAGTTACAAAACAGTATTTATTTTATATAAATATGTATGATTCTTACATTAGATTAGTACTGATGAATATAATGTAAAATTTGACGGTAAGCTAAATATTGGTACACTTCTAAAATTAAAACAAGTTACCTATATAGACACAGTGAAAAGAATCGATAACAGAAAATTATATATATAAGATTTAATTCTGAAACAGTTTAATTTTATTAAAATATAACCATAGTTCTTTAGGAAATTTAACATTTATACAACAAATATGAAACAGTGACCACTACATACTATGCTGATGGAATTGCAAAATTTGTAATATATACTTATAAAGACAATTTTTGAAACGGCAGTTTTGTATATGTAATTCACATAATCAATTTTATGCCTAAAAAGTTTCGAAGAATTTAAATTTGTATGAATTCAATTGCTTGGAAGTGCAAACGTGCATAACTTTTCTAAACAAACTGAAATCACCTTCATATATATGATACATTAGGAAATTGTAACTTACATATATAAATAGTTCTTCAGGTAATTAACTTATATACAACAAAAACATGAAACCAATGATTGTTTATATACACTGCCAAAAGAAAACAATATTCATTTTGAAACACACAATACTGAAAACTGCAAAAAAAATATATACTTTATACAAACAAGCGTTTTAAACAGATAACTACATTTATTTATCGATATCTTACATATATACTTATATATATAATCTCATCCATAACCGAAAATATATGCATGTATATATAATCTTCTAATTAATTTGTTTTTTTGACAGAAATAACTATCTAACCCAAATTTTGAACCCAAATCAATACATACGTAACATTTTTATCCAGCAATGCAAGCAACTAAAGCAGATAGCATCTCAATTTGAATTATAACATACAAAATAAACAACAAATAACTACATATATGAAATTAGCTCAAAAATAGAGGGGTCACCTACCTCTTGGTTGTAGTCTAAGATTCGTGGTGGTGATATGATGGTGTTGGTGGTGTTTGCCTTCTTCCCCATTTTCCTCTCTTTTCTCTATACTTTCTCCCTTTATTCTTCCTCCTCCTTTCTTTTTCTTTAATCTTCTCACGGTACTTCTTTTTTTAACTGGTGTTGGCCAAATGGCCCAATTTATTTAAGAGGGAGGGGGGAATATGAGAGGTGTGTATGGGGAGATTAAATGAATTAATTGTAGGAGTTAATGAATGGGTTTAGGATAAGGGTGGGGTTATGTCAAAAGTTTTCCTTGTTTTTTTTGCATTTTATTATTATTAATTTTTTTTTACGGGTTGTAACAGAAATAGTAACTGATGGACAAGGTCATCACTTATGTCCAAGATCAATTCTTAGTTACAAATCATACTTAGTATATAATCAGCATTTATGACTAAAGCTAATGCTTAAGTCAAAGATCAACTCTTCATCAAGATTGTCGCTTATGTCTAAAATCGTGACTTGCGGGTAGGATCATCACTTAATTTCTAAGGTCACGTTTTATTTCTAATAACATGCCCAATATATAATCATTGCTTACGACTAGAAATCGACACTTATGTCCAAAATCGTGACTTAATGGCAAAATCATAACTTAATTCTAAGATCATGGCTTAATCCTATGCTTCCGCCGTGGATCTAGAGCCATGCTCTGATACTACCTGTAGCGCCCCTGCTCCCGAGCCCTAGTATCGGGAACAGTGTACCCGTCGTATCTCGCTAAGGAGAATACAAGACGTCGATACAAATCAACTACACGTCATCATAATAACGTACCTCGACGTCAGCAGAAGTTATTACTAAAACCCTCGATAAAATAATCATCATCATTAGCACAATGTCCAAAAATTTCTAAATCAATACAATAAACAAATGTAAACACTAATCTCGAAAATACATAAACCTCGAATATCAAAATAACTGTCTTAACCAACCCTCGAAAGTCTTTTCTGAATATCTTAGTCTCGAAATCTCCTGTATCGATCTTCTACGGTATACCAGCTCCTGTGTAAGCATACCATAACTTCTCATGCCTGCAAAACAGGTAAGTGGTGGTGTGAGCCAAAATAAACGGGCTCAGTAAGCAACCTACATATGCTTGTTATAGAGATCATACATGCAGAAGCAAATACACATAACCTTTATAGTTAACATACATGTCCTTAGTACACAAATAATTTCACTTAATTATCTTAATAGTTAACACTTTAAAAACACAAAATAAATAATTCATCAGCTCAACCTCAATTACCTTGATGCAGTGCTCTTCTCAAATATGACATGCACAACAAACAAATAATCACATAACAAAGAAGAGAACATACATACCAATGAAGTAGATAAACTACGGAAGGTAAGTCACTCCACATAATAATGCGCAACTTCATGATGCATGCCCCTCTCTACGTATCACGCGCAACAAAAGACATGTCATGCACGATGCATATATCTCTATCGCGCAATGCATGATCCCGGGACCTAATGGTGATATAGTCTATCACCCCGACACTTGTGCCCATGTTAGACACAGCCTGCCGTTGTCGACACCCGTGCCCATTTAGAGCCAGCCTGCCTCGGTACCCGTGCCCATCTAGACCTGGCCTACGTTCCGACACCCGTGCCTATTTAGACCCGGCATGTCGTCCCCGACACCTGCGCCCATGTTAGACACACCCTGTCGTCCTCGGCACCTGCGTCCATATTAGACGCAGCCTGCCATCCATCACTATCCATCAATAACAGTGCCCATGGTAGGCACAACCGTTTCAAATGCAATGCAATGCTTGTGCCATGAGTGCAAACGCATATCATACATAATCTGGTGTATCCATACTCCCACATATGCTCACGCCTGATACACGTGGCATATATACGTGTATGCATACGCTCACACATCCATATACATACACAATACGTATTGAAATCGTACAACCCTACATACACCCAGTTTACATACATGTCTCACATATACACACAACTCCCATATAGAGAAAATCCAATTCCAGATATGCAACAAAAATACAATAATGCATGGTAAACATAACAGCACACATAGACCACTTACCTCTGATGCATGACAACATAACGAGCACAGATAGACCACTTACCTCTGATGCATGGCAACATAACGAGCACAGATAGACCACTTACCTTTGAACGGACACTTAGCTTTCTTATTCTATGCTCGAACGTGAAGAAGATTACCATAAAAGTCTCTGCTTTGACATGTCCAACTTATCCTCTGGAATCTTCAAAATTTGAACCTGTAAGTTAACTATTTTTTTATTAACTTGTTTTTCAACTTCACCTTTACACCACAAATTCCTTGTCCTTTGAATTACTCTTATTCTTTCACTACAATTATCCGACCATTATATATATTAAATTATTTAACTTCAAATCCAAAAGTAACATAATGAATAGACATTTCATTCCAAAGAGACTTTATGTAATTAAATATAATTTTGAATATAGAAAAAAAACGGCAGGGTCTAATTCGAAGATATCATATTTATATATAGATATTTGTAAATTAGCAACTCATAATATGAATGTATATGAATAACCTTAATTACACCAAAGCAACTTACTTACATTTCATTTTATAGTAAATCTGAATTTTTGTTTTCCTAAAGGAAACAGTGATAGTGTACCCAAAACTTAACGCGACAGTGGTCAAATGAATTTCAAAATGTCGAATTACTGAAAATAAAAAAACAAAAATCAAATATATAAGATAATAGCTTGCTGACTTTCAGCTGGTTGTAAATATATATTCCTGTATAAAATTTCCGGTGACAAAATTTGCATATGTAAAAAGAACCCATTTCAATCTACATATGCATAAATATGAAACTTATACCATCTTCCTTTAACAACGGATATATATTTATATCTATGAGACCCTAATTAACATGTAAACACCTAAGTTGTAACTCTCAGAAATAAACAATATATATATGTATATATTTTAAATTAAAATATAAATAGTAGCTTTATTATATAAATATCTAAGGTTGAAATCCACCAGCTATGTTTGGAAACTGAAGTACCATATGTTTAATAATTAAAAGAAGGCATACTGGTGACCAAATATTTACCTACGTGAAATTGGTACCATTTCAAACAGAATATATACACATATATGCAAATGTATTTTTTTTCTTTAACATAAACAAAGAAACGCCCCCAATATAATGCATAAATCCAAAGATCACACACAAAAGAAACATCTATGCATATAATCATACATTTACAACCAAAGTTCATACAAAAATTCATATATAATACAACTCAATAAAACTATGGTAGAAAAATACTAAGTATAGGGGAGGAATACTTACCTGTGATTTGAAGATACTATACCGTACTATTGATTCAAGACTTGTTGGAAACATAACTATCTCTCCTCTCTTCAATTGATGTCAGCCGAATGAATGGAGTAGAAAAGTAAAAACAAGACTGCTGTGGGTTGCCCTTGTGCTGGGGAACAACGCATAGTGCAGCTATGTTTTTTTCCTTCTTTTGCTGCTGACGGCTGAGTTGAGAGGGTTTGGTGTATATTTTGTTTTTATTTGTGGAGGGAGGTGGCAGCTGAGAGGTCGAGGGGAATTGTTAGGGTATTATGGGTGTATGTATATAAGTATATGGATATACCTTAGGAAGTTTCCTAATGGATGAAGCTTAACTTAAGCAAAGTCAATTTCATTTTGAAATTTGATTACCAACCAACTTATCCATTCCATCCTAACCCCTTTTAGGATAAGTATTCCATTTAGTTGTATTACAGTAATTAATTTCTTTTTTTCCTTCTATTTCCTTGTTGGTACCGGGTCATAACAACACATTTGTTGTAGTAGATGATTAAACGAGATATACATGGGTAAATTTTCTTGCTAAGAAAAGTGATGCATATAATAATATCATTGATCTATGTAGGTAATTAGAAATTTACATAAGTTACACTAGTAAGACTATTAGGAATAATCGTAATGGGGAGTTTGATGGAGATTTTCAAAGGTTTTGTGTATCCAAAGAATATGTACATAAATTCTCGGCTCCAAGGACTCCCAAACAAAATAGTGTACCTGAACGAAAGAATAGAACCCTACAAGAGATGAGTAGGGCAATGCTAAATGAGTTCGGCTTGCCCAAGTATTTTTGGGCTAAAGCAGTTAATGCTGCTTGTCATGCAAGTAATTGTTTCTAGCTTGAGACCTTACCTGAATATGACACCTTATACACTTTGGAATGGCAAAGTTCCCAACATTGGGCATTTCAAAGTGTTTGATTTCAAGTGTTTCATACTTAACACTAAAGACACTTTAGGCAAGTTTCATTTCAAAGCGGATGAAGGTATATTTTTGGGTTACGCTTCAAATAGCTAAGCATTTTGTGCATTCAACAAAAGAAGTCAAAAGGTGAAAGAGTCAATCAATGTTAAGTTTAGTGAATCATTTAGTGATAAACCTCAACTTAATGAAGAAAATGAAGACGGTGAAGTCAATGCTTCTCAAGAAGAAATGCTTGATGACATTCCAAGGGTTGCTTATCAAGAAGAGATTGTTGATTAATCACCTAAAGGAAAACTCTACATTGACTTGAAAATTGATCCTATTGAGAGCACACAACCACCTAATGTCAAAGAGCAAAGTGAAATAAGTAGAGACATTTCACAAGCTCCTTTTGATGATACACAGAGTGTTGACAATGCATCTTATTTTCCAGAAAATAATTCACACATTGACAATGATCATTTATCTCTTCCGGAAAGTGATCACGAGGAAGCTAGAGACGATGTATCCAACCTTCCTAGATCATTTAAGCATAAAAGTTCCAACCCCAAGTTCTAATCATAAGTGATATAAATCGTGGAATTACAACTGGAAGGCAATATAGAGAAAACGCTTTTGTATCTCTTATAGAGCCTAAGAACATTAAAGAAGCACTTCTTGATGAGGATTGGATTTTAGCTATGCAAGAAGAGATAAATCAATTTGAGAGAAGTGATGTTTGGGAATTAGTTCCCAAACCACATAACCATCCCAATATCGGTACAAAATAGGTATTTTGCAATAAAATGGATGATCAAGGTAATGTGACAAGAAACAAAGCTAGATTAGTTGCTCAAAGATATCGCCAAGAAGAATGTATTGATTTTGATGAAACATTTGTACCCGTAGCACGGACTTAAAGCTATTAGAATGTTATTGGATTATGCTTGTTATAAGGATTTCAAGCTTTACCAAATAGATGTTAAATCCGCATCCTTGAACGGTATTACTTCAAGAAGAAGTATATGTGGCTCAACCTCCCGATTTTCAATGTCATGATTCTCCGCATCATGTTTATAAACTCAAGAATGCACTTTATGGCCTTAATCAAGCTCCTAGAGCTTGGTATGATAGGTTGAGTATATTTCTTCTTAATTGTGGATTTTCAAGAGGTAAAGTGGATACAACCATGTTTATCAAAAAATAAGGCAAGAATCACTTGCTTGTACAAGTATATGTAGATGACATTATTTTTGGTGCTAATAACAATCTTCTTTGTGAGCAATTTGCTACCTTGATGCAAGGTGAATTTGAAATGAGTATGATGGGAGAATTCACTTATTTAATTGGGCTTCAAATCAAGCAAACTCAAGATGGTGTATACATCTCTCAAACCAAGTATACAAAAGATTCGCTCAAAAAGTACAACTTTGGTGAAGGAAGACATGTTAACACACATATGAGCACAAGCTTGAAACTCGACAACGATGAAAAAGGAAAGCAAATTGAGGCAACCTTGTATCGTGGTATGATTGGTAGTCTACATTATTTGACTGCCAGTAGACCACATATTTTGCATGCCATGTGTTTATGTGCTAGATTTCGAAGTGATCCTACAGAAATACATCTCATTGCGGTAAAACATATATTTTGTTATCTTAGAGGAACTTTGAAGTTTGGTCTATTTTATCCTAAGAATGCATGCTTTGATCTAAGAGGTTATAGTGACTCCGACTACGCCGGAAGTCTTGTTGATAGGAAGAGCATATTCTGAACATGTCAATTTCTTGAAGATTGTCTTGTTTCTTAGTTTTCCAAGAAACAAAATAGTGTTGCTCTTTCTACGCAGAATCCGAATATGTTTCGGCCACCTTTTGGCGCACAATTATTATAGATGTCACATACATTAAATAATTACAATGTTCATTTTTCCAAGATGCCTATCTTGTGTGACAATACTTCCGCTATTAATATTGCACAAAATCCAGTTCATCATAGTCGAACTAAACATATCAAAGTGAGATATCACTTTATTAGGGATTGTGTGCAAAAAGGTTTGGTTTGTGTTGAATTTGTTCCTACTAGTGACAAACTAGCATATGTATTCACAAAACCATTGCCTAACAAAGTATTTGAGTCGATTAGATCGATTGGGATTACTTAAAATTGATCAAAGTCAAATGGTGTAAAAATATAAGTGTTCTTTTGACTTCAAGCACTTTATATTACTTTGAACTTATGTTCAAAGTCAAATTAAACGCTTCAGGGTGTTCAAAGACAGTGCATAGTTGAAACTTTTAAATGTTCTCAACTTAAAGTGCTCCATGTAATCACTTCAATCGCTCAACGGCATCAGAAGCTTGAAGGGTTAACATTTTATACAGATGAAACTATGAAAATTTTTAAAACTGAAGACTCTAGGCGCTATATGTCATCATAACTATTATTCAATGATTCATCAGTTACTTTATCACGTGCCGTATGTGGACATCGCACACACGATCCAGCGCTTTATCCTTGGCAGGATTATTTTAAAATTTGAATATTCAAGCGGTTGAACATGTCAAATTCCAACATTTAAAACTGCACACTCCTCCATTAACCGTTTGAACTTCTCCCTTTGAACGGTCTTTATCCCTTAAACCTTCTGCCTCTCCACTGTATACTCATCCTTCTTCTTAATCTTATCATAATTCCTCAGACTACTCAAATTTCAATTTACAAAATTCTTCCTCTTCTATACCGTAGCCTCTCAAGGAACTGGAAAGGGCACCAAGCGCGGCAGAACACAGCGTTCACACAGGAGAAAGGAGTCTGCAGTCCTTGAAGAATACAAAAAATTCAGTGGGATCAGAAGCCATCTTCAGAGGTATCACTATCTATGGATGCCGAAGAAGAATAAGGACATAAACAAAAAACCAGTGGGCCTAGGAGTTGGAGTTCATCTCTACAAGTATTCTCAACTGCTATTTGAAGAGTGGGACTACCGCTAAAAGGCCACTGTCCCTCTTAAATTGGTAAAGCTCGCTGATTTCAAGGATCATCCAGAGATAGGAATAATCTAAACTTTATAGAAAAACCCAAGGATTGGACAAATTATGGTCCACCGATGAGATGGACTCATACTTTACAACGTATCCTCGAATGTTCTATGCCAATTTTTGGGTAACCTATAAGACTAATGAGGAACACTTCTTCCTGAACTCCGTAATTGATGGTGTCCCTATAAAATTTCTCTTCAAGAATTCTGTGATGCACTTCAAGTTAAAATGAGGGGTTAGATACGTTTGATGTCTTTGGTTGGAATAAGGAAGCCTATGGCTTGATAAAGGAAGAAGTTAAAACATAATTAGGCTTTCTTCCGTCAAAAAACTCCAACAAATGCCTTTAGTCAACAGGGTGTTGCATGGCATTGTTATGACTTACGTAAATGGTAAAGCAACCAGAAATCCAAACAATCTAGATTTCTATGTTACTTACTATATTTCAAAAAGAAGGTAGGTAAATTTTGGGTGGATCTTTATAGCTGTCGTTCTTGATTCCTTAACCAAGAAAACCAAAGCCTTACCTTTTTCGAATTGCATTCATGTGTTTCTTGTGCATTGTGGTATTGAGCTTGATTCTATTCATCTTGAAAAACTTAGGGTAAAAGGGAAGTATGATGGGTTGAACATTTCTCAAATAAAAGGGCCCAAAAAGGAAGAAGCCAGACTGAAAGCTCCAGAGAAGGCATTGACAAGGATCCTGCTAGTGATCTCAACAGAGAAGGTGCAAAAACTGACAATTCTACTGTCCTGCATCAGCTGAAGGCTCAAATCACTGCGTTAGAGCATGAGGTGGAGAATTTGAAGAATTTTAACGCTCATCAAGTGCAACAGCAGTCCCTCAATGATGTGCGTTTTGAGTATTTAAAATCAACACTTTTCCATGCCAAAGTTGTTGCAACCTTTGATGATGAACCAAAGAGTGTTTAGAATTCTCTGGATTGATTCTTTCCCCTTGGTGGCATTTTTGACAATTTAGGGGGAGAAAAGGTGTTGTTTGCGCTAATGTTTAGTTCTCGTACTGTTGTTGGTTTTGCTGTACTTTGCTGTTTTGATTATGTTGGGCTGATGAGCTGTTGTTTATATGGGATGCTTATGTTGATCTGTTTTGTGGTCATGCTTGTTAGGAGTCAAAGATATGTAATTGTTGGTTGATCCTGCAAATTTTTGGTTTCAAATGGTGTCATGTCAAGTAGTAATATATTTTGAAGTAGATGTTTGTTCTTGCTACCTTGAATATGTATTCTTGGAATAAAATCAACTTTAAGAAAATGCATCTAATAAGGGGGAGCGTTTTGTGAAATCATCAAAAAGAGGAAGATTGTTATTGTACAAATTGGTTTTGATGATTTGCACATGTTAAAAGTCTCAAAACTTGATTAATAAACTACCTCTCAGACTTCAAAAGCTCAATCTAGCGTTTCATTCCTCAAAAGATTTTTGACAGAAACATTTGCTCAAACATTGAACGCTGCAAGCGCTTAATCTCGTAAAAATTTAAAACAGAGGTTTCCGCAGAAACATGAAACGCCACATAAACCGCTTCATCTTTTGAAGTCTAAAACAGAGAGTTTTGGCAGAAACATTAAACGCCACATAAAGCGCCTCATCTCGCTAAACTCTTGGACAGAATGTTTTGATAAGAGCATAAAGGGCTTCATGTACCCGTGTTCTGCAGTGCAAAATCACTTCATTCAAAAGTCTGATGCATGTCGACATTTCTGGCACAGGTACAATTTTCTCTCTGCTATATCTTTTAGTTGACAAATGTGCTTTTTGTCTTTCCTATGTAATCATGACTTTCGTAGCTCTATTTCAAAAATCAAATCAAAGATAGTTGGAAAAATCTTTCACTTTTGAGCTTAAAAGGCAAAGCTTCCACAAGAAGTTTTGACTTCTTTCAAGAAGAGATTTTCAAGATAATGAGGTGTCAACATATGAGATAAAGTCTTCTTCCACTCTTCTTTTCTCTCCAATGGCTAGAAGATTTTTCTATAGGCTTGAGAGATTCCATTTTTGAATACAACTTTCTATGTTTAAGCTCTCAAGTCTTCCTTGTTATTTTTTGCTCTCAAAATCATTGTAAAGATTGCTTTATTGTTGATAGTGTGTGATTATAAAGGAGAAGAAGTTTTCTTCTAAGTGAAGATTGTGAGGAGCAAAATGTAGATTGTTGGTCAAGAAGCAAAGAGGCTCCTTGTTAGCGAAACTCAAGCTTCCAAGATCTAGTTATGGTGCAAGAGATACATCATACTCTATAGAAGGTTTCTTTGGTGCAAAGAAGATCTTAAGGAGGCTAGACTTCAAAGAAGTTGCGTGTTCATTGTTGTTGACTTAGTTTGTTAAACCTAGCTTGTTCTTGAATTTTCTTTGATTGTTGTCCCCTCCCCCCAAAGTGAAATAGCAATCACCTTGTTCAAAAATCCTTCTTGTTCAAAGCAAGAAGGTAGAGGAGTGGAGTCTTTGACTTAAATCTCTATATATTTGATGTTGTTTCATTTCATCAAGTTATTTTCTTTAAAGAACACATCAAGTATTGGTTTAAACACTTACATTGCAAAAAGATTTGAGAAAGAACCATGCTTGGTAAACACACTATTCAACCCCTCTTCTAGTGTGTTTCACGGACCTAACTGTAGCGCCTCGCTCCTGAGCCCTAGCATCGGGAACAGTGCACCCGCCGTATCTCGCTAAGGAGAATACAAAGCGTCGAATCAATCTCTTACTTGTCAAAAATGACGTAGAAATTTTTTGCCGAAACGTAAACCAGTAACATAAATTAAACTCCAATAGTCGTCATTACATTGCTGAATAGAAATTCTGATGATAAAAGTAGCAAAGAAGTCTGTGACAAATCCTTAAGTATAATAAGAACAAAACGGCTGCAAAGTTCCCTCATATCCTAGCTGGAGCTCTCAACCGGCCCACTCCGCTACGTCCGTCCCGTCCTCAACAAAGATGTGCTCGTAGTCCTCATCCGGCTCACATGGAAAGTAGAGGTGAGTGACAGAAATCACCTAGTAGATGCCCGCCTCAAACAAATACAAAACGTACATACCGAAATGATATAACCACATAACACATAAACATGCTATAACAAGCATAAGATAAAATAAATGTGGTAAGTAAAGCACTCCACATAAAATGCACAAGTACGTGATGCATGCTCAACCAACGTGTCACACGCAACGAGGATCATGTCATGCAATATGCCCCTAGACCTATATGCAATGCATGATCCCGGGATTGACTAGATGCCTGTAGCCCATACACTACAATCCACCCTTACGGATTCCCGTGCCCCGTACACCAGGATCCACCCCAACCGATGCCCATGGCTTGTGCACCATGATCCACCATAACCGTTGCCCATGGCCCGTACACCATGATCCACCATAACTGAATACTCATGGCCCGTACACCATGGTCCACTCCACTCGAGTGTCTGAGACTCGTACATCTCAACCTACTCCAAATGCAAATGCACGTGCCATGAATGCAACAACAAAAGTCGCCTAGGGCCCGTACGCCCATCCTCACCACCTCCGGCACTCAATATTTTGTTGCGTAAATTTTTAAAGTATTGAAAAGTTATTATTTATCATTACCCTTATTTTTCTTAACTTGATATAATTTTCTATAATTTTCTACTAATTTTTCCTATTTTTCCCTTACTTAATTCTATTTATTATTAATTATTTTTAATTACTTGCATTTACGAAAATTCATAAATTAAGTGGAAATAATTTAATTTTAACCTTTTATATTTTTTAGAATTTATTTAGAATTTTCTGATAATTAAATATATTTTTTTGGAATTTTAAACTAATTTTAATTAATTATTTATCCATTTCAGAAATTAAATTTCAGATATTTTTATTTTTTTTTTAATTTCTGGTTGGGCCAGCCTGCTGCCCTGGTCCGGTCCGCTGGCCATCCGGTCCGGTCCGGCAGCCAGGTCCGGTCATCTCCTTTTACCTTTTTTTTCTTTTAACAATTTTCGGTCAGGCTCACTCCTGGCCGGACCAGCCCGCCTGAGAACCGGGTCAGCCGGGTCAACCGGCCCGCTGACCAGGATTATTTTATTTTTTTTCTTTTTTTTTCTATTTTCTTTTGACCTCAATAAAATCTTCGTTTTAACTCCGTTGACCTCAAACCAGTTGCATTGGACTCGTTATAATGCGATGCAACTTTTGGTCCTGGACACGTCAGCACGTGACCGGACGCGCCGTCAGAGGCCGCGCGTGGGTCGCATGCGTTCATCAGACCCGTTTTTTCGACTTTCAACCCAATCCTAACCTATTTTGGGCTAGATGAACCTATTCTAAGGCCAAAACGTAATTTTAAAGAACCCTAAGTATGAAAATATTCATCCTTTTGATTTCATTCAAGGGTGTTTCCAATCCGAATCACAATTACCATCAATTTCAATAGACACGCACATAGACATACAGCCATAAACAACACATCTCATGCTTTCACATATAAAACAAAGCAAAATTCACATCTTAAACAAATAAAAACAACGAATCACATTAATATACCATTAAAGCATGCATGAATCATACCCGTTTGAGGGGGGAAGAGGCACCTACCTCGATTTACGATAACACGAATAATTTCAACGGATTAAAACCTGGGTTCGGGGCCTCGCCTGCTTTCTTCTTCTCTTTTTTTCTCTTTTCTCTCTCTTTTTTTCTTCTTTTTTTCTTGGGCGTGCGCGTGTGTGCAGTGGCTGGATGGGTTTTTTTTTGTGTGGTGTTATGCGTATATATGTATATATATGATGGGGGAGTTAGGGTAGATTTTAGGTTTCCCATTAGATTTTTGGTTTAGGTTTCCTAGTGTAACTCTACTTATCTTTTTAATTGCAATTTATGTCTATCCTTCATTTTATTACTATTCCTTTCTTTTTTTCTTTTCCTTTTTTTTTGGCCGTAACATCCTACCCACCTTACAATGAAGTTTCATCCTTGAAACTTGACGTACCTTATTCGAAGAGGTAGGGGTAGCATTCTCGCATCTGCTCCTCTAGCTCCCACGTCGCTTCGCGCTCCGTATGGTTAGTTCACTGAACTTTAACATGAGAAATGACTCGGTGTCTGAACACCTGGTCTTTGCGATCCACGATCCTGATAGGGGTCTCCTCATATGTCGTGTCTGGCAGTATCCTCAATGGTGGCGCGTCTAGTACATGGCTCGGATTCGGCACATATCTCTTCAACTGAGAAACATGAAATACGCTATGTACCAGAGCCCAGAGAGGGGGTAACGCTAACCGGTAGCTAAGGTACCGACCCTCTCAAGTATCTCATAAGGGCCAATGTAGCGAGGCCTCAGCTTACCCTTCAAACCAAATCGTGAAACCCCCTTCGCAGGCGACACCCTCAAGTAAACCTTCTCGCCCACATCAAACTTTAGGGGAAGTCGCTTCGAATCAGCCCAGCTCTTGCTTTGATAAACCATAATTAAATCGTCTCTTAGTTAACAACAGTCAACGGTTCAACTCCAGTAGCTCAGCACTCAAGTACCGCAGTTCAGCAGTTCAGCGACTAAGCATGGCTGTTCAGCCTTGACTGCACTTCAGCAAGGCAGCATGACACTTATTATATAACCAAAGAATATGCCAAGGCTTGC
Source organism: Eustoma russellianum (assembly GCA_036186865.1). Taxonomy (NCBI): domain Eukaryota; kingdom Viridiplantae; phylum Streptophyta; class Magnoliopsida; order Gentianales; family Gentianaceae; genus Eustoma; species Eustoma russellianum. The sequence continues at coordinate 22,955,834 of AP025066.1, forward strand.
ACCTCGGCATCAACTTCAGTTTCTACACAAATGCCACACTTTAGACCACTTCAGCTAGGCAAGGCCTAGTCATGCACTTCAGCAAGACTTGATATTCCACTTCGGCAGAGTTCAGTTGGGTACTTCGGCAAAGGAACCCAGCACGACATTACCTTGTGGGACCATCCAACAGAAGTGCAGTTTGAATATAGTAACTACAGCTGGTTATACTTTCTTAACACGCTAAGGTCATTCCAGCAGGCCTATTAGTCATATCAGCCGATCTATCAGTCACATCAGCAGACCTACGGCGTCCTAGGCTTTCTGCCCCAAGCAAACGTCCTATCCATAATCTACTATCAGAAGCTAAAGCAGAAAAAGGTCTATAAAAGCAAGCCAACCAAGACAAAGGAGGGGGATCCGGAATTCAAACATTCATACCCTAAAGCAAACTCATACACTTTGCTCCTCGGCTTATATTGTGAGAAACTCCTAACTCACCTTCTAAATTATAATCTCAGTGAGATATGACCCAAACTGACTTGAGCGTCGGAGGTTTTTCCCGGGGCCTACCCCCCGGGACCTCTGATCTGTGCTTTCTTGTGCAGGATATTTTAGAGGTTATTCCAGCTACCACTTTCAGCCCAGTTAACAACTCTTCAAGTTAACTGACGGAGCTAATTTGAGGTCGTCTAGACCCTTGGTGAAGATCCGGCTTCATCATGCTTCTTGAGCAATCTTGAGTCTATCACGTATCAACTTCACTTTCTCTCTAGTCTGCTCAACCAACTCAGGACCGGTAATAACGCGCCCATCGACCTCATCCCAATGAACTGGGGACCTGCACTTACGTCCATAGAGTGCCTCAAAGGGTGCCATGCTGATGGCATTGTGGTGACTGTTGTTGTAGGAGAAATCAATTAGCTTGATCATACTGTCCCAGTTCCCCTTGAAGTCCAATGCGCACACTCTACATATCCTCTAACGTCTGAATGGTCCTCTCAGACTGCCCGTCTGTCTGCAGATGAAAAGCGGTACTCAATCGCAGCTCCGTCCCTAACCTTCTCTGACATGCTGACCAAAATCTTGAGGTGAATCTCGGATCACGGTCTAAAACGATGCTGACTGGGACCCCATGAAGACTGACGATATCATCGATGTACAACGTCACTAACCTCTCCAAGGTTACATCACTCGGCACAGTTAAGAAGTGTGCAGACTTCGTCAATCGATCCACGATTACCCAGATCATGTCGTTGCTGTTTCTTATTTTAGGGAGTCCTACTACAAAGTCCATCGCCACATACTCCCACTTCCACTCTGGTATCTCCAACGGCAACATCAAACCTCCCAGCCTCTGATGCTTTGCCTTAACCTGCTGGCAAACAAGGCATCTCTCAATGAACTCAGCGATGTGTCTCTTCTACCACCCCACAAATAATGCTTCTTTAAATCATTATACATCTTTGTAGCCCCAAGATGAATCGACAACTTCGAATTGTGTGCCTCCCTCAATAATTCCTTCCTTAGATCCTCATCATCAGGCACGCACAACCTTCCCTGGTACCAAATACTACCATCTTTATGTATCTGGAAGCCCTCAATCAGACCGATCAACATCCTCTCTCGTAAATTTCTGAGCATCACATCCTCCTTCAGTGCCTCCTTAATCCGCTCAATCAGAGATGGTGTAATGACTAAGGTCGCCAGAATATTAGCTGTGGGATCAACAATGTCAAGATCAAACTCTGCCATCTCTTTCTCCAGTGGCGTCCGTTTGGCGTGATTAGACTTTCTACTCAAGGCATCTGCAACTCGATTTGCCTTCCCCGGATGCTAACTGATGGTCAGGTCATCGTCTTTCAGTAGCTCAAGCCATCTCCTCTGACGCATATCGGCTCTTTCTGTATGAATAAATACTTCAAGCTCTTTTGATCTGTGAAGAATTCGCACTTTACACCGTATACATAATGGCGCCAAATATTTAATGCAAACATCACTGCTGCCAGCTCCAGATCATGAGTCAGGTAATTTTGTTCATATATCTTCAACTGCCTCGAAGCGTATGCACTAACCCTATCTCTTTGCATTAACACGCATCCTAGCCCATTCTTCGAGGCATCACTGTAGATGACAAACCCTTCAGTGTCAGAGGGATGTGCCAATACTGGTGCAGTCGTCAACCTCCACAAAACTTTTCTCACACTCGGAGGTCCATAGGAATTTGGTCTTTTTCTGAGTCAGTCGACTCTAGAAGTGATGCGATACTCGAATATCCCTCCACGAATTTGCGATAATAAACTATAAGGCCAAGAAAACTGCATACCTCAGTGACATTAGTAGGTCGGAGCCATTCTGTAATCGCTTCTATCTTCTTTGGGTCAACAGAAATGCACTCCTCAGAAATAAGTGGCCTAAGAAAGTCACACTCTCTAACCAGGACTTACACTTGCTGAACTTTGCATACAACTTTTTTTTCTTCCTGAGAGTCTCCAATAGCTCCCGCAAGTGTTCAATATATGTCTCCTTATCAGGTGAATACACCAAGATGTCTCAATGAACACTACAACAAAACAATCCAACTGCGCCTTGAACACTGCGTTCATCAAATCCATAAAGGCCACAGGTGCATTCGTTAGTCCAAAGGACATTACAAGAAACTTGTAGTGCCCGTATCGAGTGCGAAATGCCGTCTTTGCTATATCCTTC
>AP025066.1:22958531-22980044 GCA_036186865.1 Eustoma russellianum
GTAATGTCCCTGTTTGCCACAGTTGCAGCAAACCTTTTGAGCTCTCCAACACTGACCTGTGTGCGAACGCACTGGGGGTGGCGGTCCAACTGCCTTGAGTGGCTGTGCTGCCGTCGCTGCGGGACCCTCAATCATCAATGGTCGAGACGCCGATCCCAGTCCCTGCCGTGGTAGGTTGCAAGATTGCACGTTCAGATGGAGGCACAGAATCTTTAGCCATCTCCCCGATCTCCCAGAACAGAACTCCTCTCGTGGTCTCTTAGCCCTGTCGACCGTTGTAACCCTCTCGAGATCACCCTCGGCCTCAAAACACACCTCAAACAACTCATTAAAAGTGGTAGGCCGGGTGCAGATGATCAAAGGCTGAATACGAGTGCTCAAGCTGTCCTTGAGCTCCAGCATCTTCGCTTTCTCGCTATCCATGATGGCGATCATGTATCTCACAAGTGCATGGAACCTCTCAAAATACTTGTCCCAGTCATGGACCCCTGTGTCAGAAGCTGAAACTCTGTCATCCTCCTCTGAATGACATTTTCAGGAACATAATGCTTCTGGTGCTCCTCCCTGAACCAGGTCCATACGGTGGTGGAGTCAGTCTGCGTGTCATGCCCTGCCACCATTGCTCGGCATCACCCTCTAAGAATGGTACAACCACATCAACCTTCATGCCATCCGAAACCTGCATCAACCTCAACTGCTCAGACACACTCTTGAGCCAGATCTCTGCCTCCTCTGGTCGTCTGGTACCCCTGAACATAGGTATCCGATAGTTCTGCATCTCCCGGTTGAAAAATTGAAGCCCCCTGGGGTGGTGGTGCTGGTGGTGGCTGCTGCTACTACTGCTGCAGGTGAGCCATCTGTATCTGCTGCTGGGCCACCAATGTAGTCAGCATGGCCAGGGTATCTGCAAGGACCTGAGGAACGGCCCCCTGACCCTGCTGATCATCGCCTTCGTATCCTCCGTTTCCAGCTGGTGGCTCGCGTCGTGGAGGCATTATCCGAAATTTGAGTTCATGAGACGAATACAGATTAATCAAGAGTAAGTTGAAGGATTGGACGCTTATAAAACGGTAATTAAACAAGGAAAGCTCACCATCGGCATACACCTCCCATAACCCGATCATAACTTAAGTCTACTTTATTTATTAGGGGCAAAATTGTCATTTCGCAAAAGATCATGACTTATGTCTAGTGATCGAGTTAATCTTGCGTTTTCAAGGCGGATCTGAAGTCTCGGCTCTGATACTACCTGTAGCGCCCCACTTCCGAGCCCTAGTATCGGAAACGGTGCACCCGCCGTATCTCGCTAAAGAGAATACAAAGCGTCGAATCAATCTCTTACTTGTCAAAGATGACGTAGAAATTTTTCTTGGAAACGTAAACCATAATATAAATTAAACTCCAATAGTCGTCATTACATTGCTGAATAGAAATTCTGATAATAAAAGTAGTAAAGAAGTCTGTGACAAATCCTCAAAGTATAATAAGAACAAAACGGCTGCAGAGTTCCCTCATATCCTAGCTGCAGCTCTCAACCGGCCCACTCCGCTACGTCTGTCCCGTCCTCAACAAAGATGTACTCGTAGTCCTCATCCGGCTCACCTGGGAAGTAGGGGTGAGTGAAAGAAATCACCTAGTAGATGTCCGTCTCAAACAAATACAAAACGTACATACCGAAATGATATAACCACATAACACATAAACATGCTATAACATGCATAGGATAAAATAAATGCGGTAAGTAAAGCACTCCACATAAAATGCGCAAGTACGTGATGCATGCTCAACCAACGTGTCACACGCAACGAGGATCATGTCATGCAATATGCCCCTAGACATACATGCAATGCATGATCCCGGGATTGACTGGATGCCTGTAACCCGTACGCTACAATCCACCCTTACGGATGCCCGTGGCTCGTACACCACAATCCACCCCAACCGATGCCCGTGGCCCGCACACCACGATCCACCATAACCGATGCCCATGGCCCGTACACCATGATCCACCATAACAGATGCCCATGGCCCGTACACCATGATCCACCATCACTGAATACTCATGGCCCGTACACCATGGTCCACTCCACTCGAGCGTCTGAGACCCGTACATCTCAACCCACTCCAAATGCAAATGCACGTGCCATGAATGCAACAAGAAAAGTCGCCTGTGGCCCGTACGCCCATCCTCACCACCTCCGGCACTCAATATTTGGTTGCGTAAATTTTTAAAGTATTCAGAAGTTATTATTTATCATTACCCTTATTTTTCCTTAACTTGATATTAATTTTCTATAATTTTCTACTAATTTCTCCTATTTTTTCCTTATTTAATTCTATTTATTATTAATTACTTTTAATTACTCACATTTACCAAAATTAAGAAATTAAGTGGAAATAATTTAATTTTAACTTTATATATTTTCTGGAATTTATTTAGAATTTTCTAATAATTAAATATATTTTTCTAGAATTTTAAACTAATTTTAATTAATTATTTATCCATTTAAGAAATTAAATTTTAGATTTATTTATTTATTTTTTTTTCTGGTTGGGCCGGCCTGCTGCCCTTATCCGGTCCGCTGGCCATCCGGCTCGGTCCGGCAGCCAGGTCCGGTCCATCTCCTTTTATCCTTTTTTCTTTTAACAATTTTCGGTCCAGCCCACTCCTGGACGGACCAGCCCGCCTGAGAACCGGGTCAGCCGGCTGACCAGGATTATTTTATTTTTTTTTCTTTTTTTCTTTTTTCTTCTAATCTCAATAAAATCTTCGTTTTAACTCCGATTGACCTCAAACCAGTTGCGTTGGACTTGCTATAATGCGACGCAACTTTTGGGGTGGACACATCAGCACGTGTCCGGACGCACCGTCAGGGACCGCGCGTGGGTCCAATGCGTCACCCCATGAAACGCGTCCAGCAGACTCATTTTTTCGACTTTCAACCCAATCCCAACCTATTCCGGGCTAGATGAACCTATTCTAAGGCCAAAACGCATTTTTAAAGAACCCTAAGTATGAAAATATTCAACTTTTCGATTTCATTCAAGGGTGTTTCCAATCCGAATCACAATTACCATCAATTTCAATAGACACGCACATAGACATGCAGCCATAAACAACACATCTCATGCTTTCACATATAAAACAAAGCAAAATTCACATCTTAAACAAATAAAAACAACAAATCACATTAATATACCATTAAAGCATGCATGAATAATATCCGTTTGAGGGGGGGAAGAGGCACCTGCCTCGATTTATGATAACACGAATAATTTCAACGGATTAAAACTTGGGTTCGGGGCCTCGCCTGCCTCCTTCTTCTCTCTTTTTTTTCTTCTTTTTTTTCTTGGGCGTGCATGTGTGTGTAGCAGCTGGGTGGAGGTTTTTTTGTGTGGTGTTATGCGTATATATGTATATATATGGTGGGAGAGTTAGGGTAGATTTTAGGTTTCCCATTAGATTTTTGGTTTAGGTTTCCTAGTGTAACTTTACTTACCTTTTTAATTTCAGTTTTTCTCTCTCCTTCATTTTATTACTATTCCGTTCTTTTTTCTTTTCCTTTTTGTTTTGGCCGTAACACTAACACTGGTAGTTCTTTCTGTCAACATGTTGAACATAAGTCTCTGTCATGAGTTGTATGTTTGTAGGTTTGTTTAAATTTTTTGACTATTATTGTGTGTTTCCTTTTTTGTGGTTTGTTTTTAAGTTTTTTTTTAGAAATGCGCAAAAATGTAAAATAATCAGTAAAACATAAAAAAAATTTCTGAACGTCCAGATAAACATATAGTTAATAAATAAAAATACTTGGAGAAAAAGTACACAATAATAAGTACAACGTGCAGGAAAAACATGAGGGAAACTTAGAAAACATACAACTTTGAAGCACAAATGCCCTTATTAATCAACATGCTAAAGTTAAAAAAACGCTTGGATGGAAGGGGGTTTAAGAAATGAGGTTAAGGTGTTAACCCATTCTTGAATCGCTTCACCGCCCCTTGTGAACCTTCTTTATAGTAAAGTTGAGAAGAAACATCTCAAAATGGTATGCATACTCCTTGTTCAGCATCTGGTTCGTCGAATGCACAAATGCAATCATCAGGATTCGGACATTTAGTGTTGTAAACAGAACATACCTCGTCAGAACAGACTTGAAGGAGTTCTCTACTTGAAGGTGTTGGTAATTGATACCCTCTGCTCGTTGATGATGAAACTTCTTTGTCTTCTAGTTCAGCTGCAATGATTTTTCACATTAACGCTAATGTAGCATCGATAAGTTGATGAAACTTCTTTCTCTACTTGATTTTTCATTGATATCATTAAGTATTACCATATATATGATTAACTTTTCAATATGAAAGGTTGAGCATACCCGGCGGCTCTGCCAACTGATGGCGGAGGATCGGATTCGCAACGGCAGATGGTGCACGGTCCAATGTGTCATCCTTTGCGTTACTTGACAAAATGCCTGCAAGAAGTGCTGCAAAATCCAAAACATACACCATTGTTGTTAAGTTAGCCTAGTCAAAATAATTGATGTTGCTGAATTTGCCCATACCCATTCAACAAGACCATGTCCATGGTCGATTGTGAACGAGATGAAAGATTATTTTGTTTGTGAGGTAGAACGTAGAAGAACATATCCGAAGATACGTATGGGATGAAGTAAACAACGGATTCAAAACACAACACACGTGCACATACAAAACATAACTCGCTTTGTATTCGGAAAATAACTCAAAACCGAACAACTATTCTTGACACACTCTTGGCACTCTTGCAATTATGCAAACACGTCTCACTCTTTGGTTTTGCTACTCACGTTGCTCAGTTGTCATCTATGGCCAACAACCCTTTGCTTATATAGGCCAACTATTCTAAACAAAATCAAACTCTACTTGGACTGGATAAACATCACGAAAAACAAATTATAACTAGAATAGATAAAGACTACTAAGGAATATTAAGATAATGACTCTATTTTTAATTCCTACTAATTAAAATCCAAATCTAACAAGAAAATTATCCAACATGGGAAATTCGTGCACTAACAAATAGCAAATCAAGCGGAAACTATGAAAGGATTTTATAGTGTATTGGGTTATATGTTCCCGAAGGCAGGTATATGATGGAAACTTTTCCATGAACAGTATGAACCACAGTTCGTTCATATATAGCCCTTGTTAACTGATAAATATAGCTACTCATACATAATAGGTACACATACATACATGTATGTATGCATACATATAATGTATGTGTACATATATGTATACATACATGCATACATACATACAAATATCTATACGTACATATATACACACATTATATGCATTCATACCTTATATGTATCCACATATACATATGGATATACATATGCATATATATATATATATATATATATATATATATATATATATATATATATATATATATATATATATAAAGGCCTGAAGGAAGCTGGTGCTCGCTTTATGCTCTCAAAGAAAGACTTACAGAAGATCAAGAGAACAAACATGGCCATCAAACAAAATATTTTTGCCATCTCTTTTGATTGCAAATGGTTGATGCAAATCTTAAAGAGAAACTTGATCGCTTTGCTCAGTTATTATCATTGGTTCTAAGAGGAACCCTTTATATAATAAGAGTCCTACAGCTTTTTCACGTGACTTTTGGAGACACATTATGCAAAATTAACCATACTTGCGTGACAGATTCAACAGTTAGTATAATACAAAGACACACATTTGTTTTTAATGGATAGAAAATTATTTTGTTGAATGTGAGGATCCAAAATATGCATTTTGTTGAAAAAGAATTTGACTATATGACACTTTGTGAATGATAATATTCCTTTCTTATGTGTAAAATGGTGACTATTTCTATGACGACCGAGTAATTTGTCATGACCTCACATGAATTGAATTCCCTTTCTTTCCTCTTTCATATTCATAAAAATAATCTAAGTTCATTTTTCAATAAACTTTTTTTTTGATGGATTCAATCAACTGGTCAAATGGCGTGTTTTGAATGGATTGAACATTGACGGCCTATTTTTCAGAGAGTTAATCATTTTATTTTATCAAAATATTTCTATGCTCTTGCCCAAAACATTCAAAACTTTTGATCCACTGCGTATCCAAATCTTGTTAATTTTTTTCACTAAATATGAATTTTGTATAATTAAGGACGATTCGATGGGAAAAGTAGCAACTATTGAATGACCAAGATACATATTTTGTATAACACACACAAAAAAGATTGGCCGCCACATCCATCCGGCGATTTCGCGCGTCTTCATCTTCATCAGGTAACCGCCGCCGCCACCTGCCCCGACGGCACCACCGTCAGTCGCTGACATCCTCTGTGGTAATTCTCCTCTTATGATTCAGCCGAAGCCGCCATCTAGATTCAAGGGCTGCCCTTCCATTCAATTTTCCGACGAAGAGGTCGACTCCTTGATCACTCCTTTTCAACACACTCTAGTCGGATCATTTTGACATGACTGACCATCAATGGCTGCTTTGAAAAAAGCATTCGACCGAATCGGATTCACAGGGCCTGTGAGTATCGGCCTTCTTAATAAAACGCACATACTCATTCGATTCGATCAAGAACGGGACTACAGCCACTGTTTCTGGCGTCGTACTTGGACAATCCTTGGATATCCGATGCGTATCATGAAGTATACTTATGATTTCGACCCAAGGTATGATGCACCTATTGTCCCTGTTTGGATTTCATTATCTGCTCTTCCTATTTACCTGCATCATCAAGCATCATTATTTGCCATTGCTTCTATGATCGGTACGCCTATTCGATTAGACACAGTGACACAAAAAATGCTGCTTCCTTCAGTTGCCCGTGTATGCCTTGAGATAGATGCATCTAAAGAACTGCCTGTCAAGTTACATATTCAGAGTCAGAATCATGAATTTTTCCAACAAGTAATATATGAGGATGTTCTATTATTTTGTTCTGCATGTTGCGTATTAGGACATAAAACAGGCGACTGTCCCACTTCAGAGAAGGTTTTTCAACCTCATGTCCCAAAGTTTGGAAAGAAAAGCCTTCAAATGCCCTGCCTGCTACTTTGCAACTTCCGGTGCATGGGTTGGAAAATACCAGTGGACTCCCGTCAAATGCTATTGTGGCCTCCCCACAGCCGGTTATTGTGGATTCTGACATTTCTTTGCCTCAAACAGATATTCCACCATCAGTGGAAATTCCACCTCCGACTTATTCGCAAGACTTAGATATCTTGGGTCGTGCTAAAGAAGACATGCAGTGTTATGCCCCGTACCCTCCGTAGGGTAATTAAAAGGCAAAGAAGAATTTTACGGGAATTAATGACGGTCAACCGTACTAATTACGAATTAAATAATAGGATTAATGAGAATTAAATGAAGGGTTAAATATTAGGAATTAAATTGCATTTAAATTTTTTTGAATTAAATATTAATAGTTACCCTTTAAGAAAAATAGGAAAATAAGATATAATTTAGAAACACCAAACTTAACCCTGGCCATATAAAAACCTGACCAACGTCAGTTCCCTCATTACGCAGAGAAAACTGACGCAGTCTCCTCTCCCCATAAGCGACTCCATCAACCCTAGAGAAGAAGGCCTCGAATTTCCATTCAACTTCCATCCGTTCTTTAATCCGATCTCGAGTAATCAAAGGCAAGTAACTTTCTTATAAGTTCCTACGATTTGTGAAAGACAAACGGCCTATTTTGATATCAAACTGGATCACCATGCAGTAGATTCGTTCTTTGATTAATTGTTTATGATCTATGTGCTTTTGTTTCGAGATTTGGCCAATGTATATGGAAAAGTATTCGTTGCTGTTGTTGACTATGTGAAATCATGCAAATCCCTATCCCTTGAATCCCTTCTTGATGTGATTGCGTAGTTGCGTGGGTTTGGGAAAAAGATGAGATTTTTTTTTCTTGGGATTGAGGAAGTCGTATAATTGCGTTCTAGGCTTGAACCATGGTACGATATGCGTACAAGCGTTTGAAACTATAGTTTAAGCATGGATGGTAGCCGGGACTAGGCTTGGATTGATTGGGGATGAAGTTTGGATCATTGGTGTTTTTGGTTCTGCATAAGTTGCACAAAACGCAGAGAAACTTTGGAGAAACCGCAGACATCGATCGATCGATGTCAGAGATCGATGTCCCCAGGATGACATCGATCGATCGATGTACAGATTGCTCAGAGATCGATGTCCCCAGAAGGACATCGATCGATCGATGTGCAGGTAGTCTGAGAGATCGATGTCCCCAGACGGACATCGATCGATCGATGTAGGTGCAGGTTGAGAGATCGATGTCCCCAGTTGGACATCGATCGATCGAAGTGGAGGGATCGATGTCCTTAGTTGGACATCGATCGATCGAAGTAGGGGATGAAGTCCCCCAGTTTTGTGGAAAGATAGAGGAAGAAAGAGGGAAGATTGGGGAGTCTTCGGGTGACACTAGAGGCTTCTTAAGGCCTGATTAAAGGTAGTTTAAGCTTTGGGAATATGAGTTAAGATGGTGAATTAACTTGGTGCCTTCGATGAGTTCTCGAATCGAGTTTCGATGTGAATGACTTAGTGGGTTAGGAAATGAACGTACAAGGTGTCTTAGAGCTCAATGAAGGAAAGATAGGGATACCCTCGTTGGGTTGCGAACTTTAGAACCAAGGTTAAGTGGTGATGAGCTAGTTGAAGCCTAAGTGTTGACGAACAAGCCAGTGAACTCTTGTGTGTTACTTGTACTTGCGCATGTGAATGTGGATTGCCTACGTAAACAAGAAGTGTGATTGGAATAAGAAGTCTTGCATCATGGCACGTGCATTTGCATATTGATTTGAAAAGAAAGGTGCTTCGGCACAGATTTGCGAAGGTGACCTGCAATGTTAACTGGGATGGAAATTTTAGCCGGGGTGCATTACAGGGCACAAAAGACTGTAACGTAAACCGGGATGGAAATATAAGCCGGGGCGCGTTACAGGGTATAAAGTTGTCTGTAATGCTAATCGGGATGGAAATATAAGCCGAGGTGCATTACATGGTATAAAGTTGGCTGTAACGTAAACCGGGATGGAAATATAAGCCGGGGCGCGTTACAGGGTATAAAGTTATGTGAAGTGACCGGACATTGTGACATGCATTGCATTGTTTTAAAAGAGAAAGTGTTCATGCATATGTGAATGTGTAGTGTAGTGCATATTTTGACATGCATCATGAGAGTCAAGGTGACATGAATGTAAGTAGCGTTTGACTGCCAATGAATTGTTATTTGCGCGTAAATTGCTGTACTTGCTTTATTACGTTACTCGCCTATGAATATTTGAAAGTTTACAAGACATGTGCCCCACGATTCCCTTGAATTACATATTACTCATGTTTTGCCATGTGATGATCCCGTATGCCTTATAAGCGGGTTACTTGCTAGCGTTTTTCGCTAAGGGTACTACTTTTGTCATTGCAGATGAGCCTAGCTATGATATGATTTTCATTGAGGATGACAGCGAGTGGGCAGAATGGGATGCCTAGACCTTGTGGAGAGAATTGATTAGATAGTTTCTGTTATTTCTGTTTCTGATTTCATTTGAGCTTTTAGATGGCCGCGACCATACACAGTTCTTTTGGTGTTCACATTGTCTTTGACATACTGCATTGATGGGTTAGATTGACAGGATATGTTTCCGCGTTTGTTTCTCTTACGTCATTGATGATGTGTATTCGAGAGATGAGACGTCTTGTAGTCTTCTCAGTAAGCTACGACGGGTGAACCGGTTCGGATTCTGCTGTCCGGGTCGGGGCGCTACAGGTGGTATCAGAGCCTAGGCTTCAGATCTACCTCGGAAACCTAGGTTATGACATGTAGAGTCTTAAGCCATGATTTTCACCTTAAGTTGATCCTTAAGTCTAAGTATGCAATCTTAGATTTAAGTTTGATTGGGATGGGTGTGTGTACGAGCGCGATTAAGTGTAAGCGATAAATGTTAATTATTTTAGTTCGTAAACTCCGCCTTGTACACATTTTGGATTCCAAGCACTGATTTATTTCTAAACTGCTAGATACTAATAAGCGCGACCTTGCAGAAAATGCCTCCTAGACGTGACAACCAAGGAAATGGTGGCAATGGGAACAATGACCCACCACCAACACCTCCAGTTCTAGTACCCCAAGCACTGATTGATGCTATCACAGTGATAGCACAAGGGGTTGCTCAGCAGCAGCAACAACCACAACAACCTCCTCCACCACCTCCCTAACAAGGCATCAGGTACTATATTGAGGAGATGCGCAAGATGCATGCCCCAAATTTTGAAGGGACCACAGACCCAGAGGTGGCTGGGTTTTGGCTGGATGAAGTAGAAAAATGCTTCAGGCTGGTGCAAGTGCCTGAAGAACTCAAGGTGGATGTAGCCACGCCATTTTTGATTGGCAGGGCTAATGCCTGGTGGAACGGCACGTTACCAAAGATGACTCTTCCCATTCAATGGAGACAATTTGTACAGGCATACAAAGATTACTATGTGCCTGAGACTGCCATTTTGGAGAAAATGAGGCAGTTTGACAAGTTTGAGCAAGGGAGGATGTCTGTCTCGGATTATGCAGATAGGTTTCATGCCTTGGGCAAGTTTACGCCCATGGTACTGGAAAACAACCGCATGAAAATGCTGAAGTTTGAGGAAGGTTTGAACCCCCGCATACGGACGGCCATAGCGGGGTCTAGCTTGAAAACTTTTGAGGAAATGTTGGACGCATGTTACCGGGTGGAGAGTGACATGCGTAGGTCACAACAAAGAGAGGCTCGGGAAGAATCGAGCAAGAGGCCAAGGGTGGAGCAAAGCAGAAGTAGACCCGGACGTTGGGTCAAGATCCCCAGAAGGGGACAAGCGGGGCCAGTTCAAAGGACACCGCAGCCAAATCAACCTGATCGTCAAGCACCTGCAGAATGCCCACATTGCCATAAAAGACACGTGGGCGAATGTTGGAAAATAACAGGTGCGTGCTTCAGATGTGGGAAGCCATGCCATAGGATCAAGGACTGCCCAGAATGGAATCCTAAACCGCAAGCCGGAGCAGGGCCAGCCCAACAGCAGAGAGGTAGGCCCAATGCCAGAGTCCACGCCATGACAGACGCGGAAGTCCAGGAGGACGCCAACGTTGTGACAGGTATGACTTGAGTTCAATAATAGTAGCCCAAGTTGAATTCTAGCCTTTTAAGTTAATGATAAAACGTGTTTTATGTGGAAACTTTATGTGCTACCCTCTTGTGATTAGGTGTGATCTTAGTTAACAAAGTATCTGCCAACGTGTTATTTGATAGTGGAGCTAGCCACTCTTTCATCTCTAAGCGATTCGCCAAAGGGCTCGACTGTTTACCCGAATGGCTTGAGAACCCATTTAGGGTGCAGGCAGCAGGCGAGCAAGTACTGGTTTCTCACCACCAGTACAAAGAGTGTGAGTTGGAAGTGGACGGAAAACTATTCTCAGTGACCTTAGTCCCAATTCCAATGAAGGACTTCGATGTAATATTGGGCATGAATTGGCTGACCAAGAATCATACCAATATCGATTGTAAGCTCAAGCAAGTGACCCTCAAGGACCCTGAGATGAATATCATCATGATACAAGGGAATGTCAAAATGACCAAAGCTCCAAAGAAGGTATACTTAACGCGATTAAGGCCTTTAAGGCTTTGCGAAAAGGAGCAGAGGGATATATGGTGTATGCATTAGATGCGAAGCAAGAGGTTCCCTCTATGGATTAAATTCCGGTGATCAATGAGTTCAAGGACGTATTCCCGGATGATTTGCCGGGAGTTCCGCCATCGAGAGAAGTGGAGTTTGAGATCAATTTGATACCAGGAGCCGAGCCTATATCTAAGGCACCCTACAGAATGGCTCCAGCTGAACTTAAGGAACTTAAGGGACAACTCCAAGGGTTGTTGGACAAGAAGTTGATTCGCCCCAGTGTATCACCCTGGGGAGCCCCTGTATTATTTGTGAAGAAGAAAGATGGCAGCATGCGGTTGTGTATTGATTACCGCGAGTTGAACAAGGTCACCATTAAGAATAAATATCCTCTGCCAAGGATAGAGGACCTATTTGATCAACTAAAAGGTGCTCGATGGTTCTCCAAGATTGATCTTCGTCAAGGGTACCATCAGTTGCTTGTGAAAGCGGGAGACGTCCCTAAGACCGCTTTTCGGACTAGATACGGACATTACGAATTCTTAGTGATGTCTTTCGGACTGACCAATGCCCCAGCGGCCTTTATGGACTTGATGAACACCGTATTTCGAGAGCAGTTGAATCAATTTGTGGTGGTGTTCATTGATGACATCCTAGTATACTCTCCCGATGAGCAAGCACATGCTGAACACTTAAGAGTGGTGTTACAAATTCTGAGGCAACAGCAACTTTATGCCAAATTCAGCAAGTGTGAATTTTGGCTAAGAAGTGTAGCCTTTCTTGGTCACGTGATTTCGGAAGATGGGATCTCAGTAGATCCTAAGAAGATAGAAGCCATCACTGAATGGCCAAGACCCACCAATGTGACCGAAGTCAGAAGCTTCCTAGGCTTGGCAGGCTACTATAGGAAGTTTGTTGAGGGTTTCTCAACAATAGCAGTTCCATTGAGCCGACTTACACAGAAGAAGACTAAGTTCGAATGGACTGCCGAATGCGAGCAGAGCTTCACCGAGCTCAAGAAGAGATTGACCACAGCCCCGATGTTGGCACAACCTTCCGGCACCGACGGTTTTGTGATCTATAGTGATGCATCCAAGAAAGGACTAGGTATGTACACCATTACAATTAATGCATTGTATATACTCAAGCTAGTCCTGAACTAATTCTCTGTTTATAGGGTGTGTCTTGATGCAAAATGAACGAGTCATTTCGTACGCGTCAAGACAGCTGAAACCATATGAGCAGAACTTCCCGACGCATGACTTGGAACTCGCAGCTGTGGTATTTGCTCTTAAGATCTGGAGACACTATCTATATGGAGAGAAATGTGCTGTGTTCACCGATCATAAGAGCTTGAAGTACCTATTCTCGCAGAAGGAGTTAAATATGAGACAGAGAAGATGGTCAGAGTTACTCAAGGACTATGACTTGACCATCAACTACCACCCGGGTAAGGCCAACAGAGTGGCGGACGCGTTGAGCAGAAAGTCTAGCCACGCGAGACAATCTCCGTTAGAAAGAGAAATCGAGGAGTTTGACCTCGAATTGCTGGATTCAGTGGCAAATGTCCTTACGGCGTTGTCTATCAGTCCAGACTTGGTAGACTGAATTAAAGAAGCGCAGTACGAGGACCCAGCACTGAAAGAAATCCGCGACAAAGTATCCACAGGACCAGTAAAGGACTTCCAGTTGCGAGAAGATGGAAGTCTATGGTTTCAAAACCGGTTATGCGTGCCAAGTAAAGACGAACTCCGAGCGGAATTGCTCCAAGAAGCGCATAACTCAAAGACGTCTATCCACCCTGGGAGCACAAAGATGTACAAGAATCTCAAAAGAAACTATTGGTGGATAGGGATGAAAAGATCAATTGCGACACATGTCGAAAGGTGTTTGGTATGCCAACAAGTAAAGGCCGAACATCAACGACCTGGTGGCTTGATGATGCCGCTAGAGATTCCGGAGTGGAAATGGGAACACGTAACGATGGATTTCGTAATGGGATTACCCAAGACCCGAAATGGAAATGAGATGATCTGGGTGATAGTGGACCGATTGACAAAGACGACTCACTTTATAGCTATGCCACAGGGTACATCGTATGAGAAACTTTCCAATATATATGTGGATAACATTGTGAGCCTACACAGAGTCCCAGTCAGCATTGTGTCGGACCGTGATCCCAAGTTTACCTCTAAGTTCTGGAGGGCATTTCAAAAGGCTATGGGTACCGAACTGAGGATGAGTACCGCATACCACCCGCAAACCGATGGACAATCCGAGAGGACCATCCAAACCTTGGAAGACATGTTGAGAGCATGCGCTTTCGATTTCAAAGGAAACTGGGATAGCATGTTGAAGTTAATGGAGTTCTCCTATAATAACAGCTATCACAGTGCAATTGGCATGGCGCCATTTGAAGCGCTATACGGGCGTAAGTGTAGATCCCCAGTTTGTTGGGATGAAGTTGGAGAAAGGACAATCACTGCACCCGAGTTGGTTAAGAAAACTATTGGGAAGGTCAAAGTGATTAGAGAGAAACTCAAAGTGGCTCAAGATCGCAGTAAAAGTTGGGCTGACACCAAGAGACGACCGTTGGAGTTTGAGGAGGGCGATAAGGTTTACCTACGAGTTTCGCCAACCAAGGGAGTTGCTAGATTCGGAATGAAGGGCAAGTTAAGCCCTAGATATATTGGACCCTACGAAATACTTGGTAAAGTGGACGAAAGAGCATACCGACTAGCCTTACCTCCGAGCTTATCCCATGTCCATAACGTGTTTCATGTGTCTCAACTAAGGAGATATGTATCGGATCCAAACCACGTCCTTGAAGCCCAGCCCTTAGATGTGAAAGAAGACGTCACTTATGAAGAACAGCCAATAAGGGTAGTGGATAGAAAAGATCAAATCCTACGTCGACGCATCATCCCGTATGTCAAAGTTCAGTGGAGTAACCATACGGAACGCGAAGCCACGTGGGAGCTGGAGGACCAAATGAAGGAGCTATATCCACATCTCTTCCAATAAGGTACGCCAGTTTCGAGGACGAAACTTTCTGTAAGGGGGGTGGAATGTTATGCCCCGCACCCTCCGTAGGGTAATTAAAAGGCAAAGAAGAATTTTACGGGAATTAATGACGGTCAACCGTACTAATTACGAATTAAATAATAGGATTAATGAGAATTAAATGAAGGGTTAAATATTAGGAATTAAATTGCATTTAAATTTTTTTGAATTAAATATTAATAGTTACCCTTTAAGGAAAATAGGAAAATAAGATATAATTTAGAAACACCAAACTTTACCCTGGCCATATAAAAACCTGACCAACGTCAGTTTCCTCATTACGCAGAGAAAACTGACGCAGTCTCCTCTCCCCGTAAGCGACTCCATCAACCCTAGAGAAGAAGGCCTCGAATTTCCATTCAACTTCCATCCGTTCTTCAATCCGATCTCGAGTAATCAAAGGCAAGTAACTTTCTTATAAGTTCCTACGATTTGTGAAAGACAAACGGCCTATTTTGATATCAAACTGGATCACCATGCAGTAGATTCGTTCTTTGATTAATTGTTTAT
Organism: Eustoma russellianum; assembly: GCA_036186865.1. Taxonomy (NCBI): domain Eukaryota; kingdom Viridiplantae; phylum Streptophyta; class Magnoliopsida; order Gentianales; family Gentianaceae; genus Eustoma; species Eustoma russellianum. The sequence continues at coordinate 22,973,808 of AP025066.1, forward strand.
GATCTATGTGCTTTCGTTTCGAGATTTGGCCAATGTATATGGAAAAGTATTCGTTGCTGTTGTTGACTATGTGAAATCATGCAAATCCTTATCCCTTGAATCCCTTCTTGATGTGATTGCGTAGTTGCGTGGGTTTGGGAAAAAGATGAGATTTTTTTTCTTGGGATTGAGGAAGTCGTATAATTGCGTTCTAGGCTTGAACCATGGTACGATATGCGTACAAGCGTTTGAAACTATAGTTTAAGCATGGATGGTAGCCGGGACTAGGCTTGGATTGATTGGGGATGAAGTTTGGATCTTTGGTGTTTTGGTTCTGCATAAGTTGCACAAAAAGCAGAGAAACTTTGGAGAAACCGCAGACATCGATCGATCGATGTCAGAGATCGATGTCCCCAGAAGGACATCGATCGATCGATGTACAGATTGCTCAGAGATCGATGTCCCCAGAAGGACATCGATCGATCGATGTGCAGGTAGTCTGAGAGATCGATGTCCCTAGATGGACATCGATCGATCGATGTAGGTGCAGGTTGAGAGATCGAGGTCCCCAGTTGGACATCGATCGATCGAAGTGGAGGGATCGATGTCCTCAGTTGGACATCGATCGATCGAAGTAGGGGATGAAGTCCCCCAGTTTTGTGGAAAGATAGAGGAAGAAAGAGGGAAGATTGGGGAGTCTTCGGGTGACCCTAGAGGCTTCTTAAGGCCTGATTAAAGGTAGTTTAAGCTTTGGGAATATGACTTAAGATGGTGAATTAACTTGGTGCCTTCGATGAGTTCTCGAATCGAGTTTCGATGTGAATGACTTAGTGGGTTAGGAAATGAACGTACAAGGTGTCTTAGAGCTCAATGAAGGAAAGATAGGGATACCCTCGTTGGGTTGCGAACTTTAGAGCCAAGGTTAAGTGGTGATGAGCTAGTTGAAGCCTAAGTGTTGACGAACAAGCCAGTGAACTCTTGTGTGTTACTTGTACTTGCGGATGTGAATGTGGATTGCCTACGTAAACGAGAAGTGTGATTGGAATAAGAAGTCTTGCATCATGGCACGTGCATTTGCATATTGGTTTGAAAAGAAAGGTGCTTCGGCACAGATTTGTGAAGGTGACCTGCAATGTTAACCGGGATGGAAATTTAAGCCGGGGTGCATTGCAGGGCACAAAAGACTGTAACGTAAACCAGGATGGAAATATAAGCCGGGGCGCGTTACAGGGTATAAAGTTGTCTGTAATGCTAATCGGGATGGAAATATAAGCCGAGGTGCATTACATGGTATAAAGTTGGCTGTAACGTAAACCGGGATGGAAATATAAGCCGGGACGCGTTACAGGGTATAAAGTTATGTGAAGTGACCGGACATTGTGACATGCATTGCATTGTTTGAAAAGAGAAAGTGTTCATGCATATGTGAATGTGTAGTGTAGTGCATATTTTGACATGCATCATGAGAGTCAAGGTGACATGAATGTAAGTAGCGTTTGACTGCCAACGAATTGTTATTTGCGCGTAAATTGCTGTACTTGCTTTATTACGTTACTCGCCTATGAATATTTGAAAGTTTACAAGACATGTGCCCCACGATTCCCTTGAATTACATATTACTCATGTCTTGCCATGTGATGATCCCGTATGCCTTATAAGCGGGTTACTTGCTAGCGTTTTTCGCTAAGGGTACTACTTTTGTCATTGCAGATGAGCCTAGCTATGATATGATTTTCATTGAGGATGACGGCGAGTGGGCAGAATGGGATGCCTAGACCTTGTGGAGAGAATTGATTAGATAGTTTCTGTTATTTCTGTTTCTGATTTCATTTGAGCTTTTAGATGGCCGCGACCATACACAGTTCTTTTGGTGTTCACATTGTCTTTGACATACTGCATTGATGGGTTAGATTGACAGGATATGTTTCCGCGTTTGTTTCTCTTACGTCATTGATGATGTGTATTCGAGAGATGAGACGTCTTGTAGTCTTCTCAGTAAGCTACGACGGATGAACCGGTTCGGATTCCGCTGTCCGGGTCGGGGCGCTACATGCAGTAGCCATATTCAAGCTATGAAGATCTCCTTCATGGTCACTCGAACACGGAAGTATATTTTCAGTCGCATCCATCTTGTGAATCTTCTGATATTTCTGCTCTTTGTTCCACCTATCAAGTTGCATCGGATAATATTGCGTTTTGTATGGCTCACTTTGCTCCTCCTCCATCGGATGAAACATTACTTTAGCAGATGCTCCAGCCACCTACTATTAATGATGATCAAGGATTTGTAGTGCATGTCAAAAAGCGACACTGACGATCAGCATCACATGTATCATGGCCCCCACTTCAAGTTGTCACCCGCAATTCTGCTCAGGCTTCAAGCTCAGGCGTTAGCACCTCCTAGTGCATCTCTTACTTGGAATATTAGAGGTTTACGAACCTCTCTATCTAGATTACGTTTGTTACTGCATCAATATCTTGTGGCTTTTCTTGTTGTTATTGAACCGCAGCAACCTCCTTCTCGATTACAGCGTGCTCAAATTCAACTTGGTTTTACATCTTCCATTTCTATATGTGGTGATTGTGTCTGGTGTTTCTGGTGTAGCGATGTTTTATATTTGCAGGAAGTTCAAATCAAGGAGCAGGTCTCTCATTTTCATATGCGTATAACTGTGTCTTATGTCAGTTATTGGCATTCTTGTGTTTATGGTCGGCATACAGTAATGGACCGCCGTAGTCTATGGGCCAAACTTATATCTTTTGGGACTGACATGATGACTCCTTGGCTGATATTAGGTAATCTAATACTTTCCTTTCATTGGAAGATCATCAAGGACTTGGTAGACCATCTCTTTGTGACTTTATTGCAACTGTTGATTCTTTTTCATGGCATATTATTCCGCATTTTGGCACACGTTTTATATGGCTTGGAGGTCGTGGATTGGGTCAGGTACGTTGTCCGTTAGACTGGGTCTTCTGTAATGCATCCTTCTACGACTTGTTTTCAGAGGTTAAACTCAACCGCTTGAGTTGGGTCACTTCATATCACTGTCCTCTATTATTACATTGTCTTTCCGCTCTGACTGCATCACCTAGAGAGTTTTTTTCTCTCGGTGTAGATCTCCCACTCTCAATTTCTCACTTTTACTCACCACAAATGGGAGTCGTATCCTACCATAGGTGGTACGCGGGGCGTTTGTCATAAACTCCACTGGCTCAAGAGCGATTTATCTCTCTGGAATAAAGACGTTTTTGGCAATATATTTAAAGAAGTGGAGTATACCGAGGCCATAGTGCAGCAGACTAAGTTGGCTTATGATAATTCCACCACTGAGGAAAATCGGCAAGCCTATCATGCAGCGTAGGCAGATTTTGGGCTTGCTTGTGCTCAAAAATCGGCCTATTGGCAGCAAAAGACCCGTGTAAATGGCTGAAAGAAGGTGAGGCTAATACGGCTTATTATCATGCAATTGTTTGTGATCGGCATCAGTGGCAGTATATACACCAGATACATCGACCGGATGGTATCCTCTGTGATACTCAACAATCTATTTAGCAGGCTGCCGTTGATTTTTATACTGACATGTTTACAGCTTAACCTACACAAAATCATCCATCTCTACTCGACACCATCCCTCATAATATCACGGACGAACACAACACGTCCTTAATGGCTATGGCCATTGAGGAAGAAATAAAGCAGGCAGTCTGAGCACTTGATCCTCAAAGTGCAGCTGGCTCGGATGGTTATAATGGATGTTTTTATCGTACATGCTGGGACATTATCCATTCTGACGTCTATAAAGTTGTGCAAGAATTCTTCTTGGGTTTGCCCTTACCCAAAGCATCGGCACGCACTTTGATCGTTTTGCTCCCTAAGACACCACTCAAACAACATTTGCTGATTATCGGCCGATAGCTTTATGTACATTCTTGAGTAAAATTCAGACTCACATTCTAGCTACGCACTTAAGCGCATTGTTGCCTCTTATTATTTAATCCGAACAAGCAGGTTTCAAAAATGGTAAAGGCATTCCAGAACATGTATTACTAGCAAGAAATGATCCATTCGTTCGATCGCACCCCTCGTTTAGCAAACTGTCTGATTAAATTGGATCTTGCAAAAGCATTTGATCGGGTAAACTGGAGCATTTTACATTTGGTCTTGGCCAGATTTGGTTTCTCGGATTTTTTATCAAGCTAGCACATAATCATCTCAGCAGAACATTTTTTTTCTATACTAATTAATGGAGTCTCAAGTGGTTTCTTTCAGCTGACACAGGAGGTAAAGCAGGGTGATCCCCTATCACCGTTGCTCTTTATTGTAGTGGCCGAAGTTTTTACTCGGGTCTCCATTCACATGTGCAGCACGGTTATATACGTCCATTTCCTGGGGCGCCTTTCACTCCAAATTCAACATTTATCATACGCCGATGATCTTCTTGTTTTTGTGGCTGCAGATAGACGAAATTTGGTGCATGTAAAAATTTTCTTAACTACATATGAGCAGATATATGTGCAGAACATTAATTATCATAAGAGCACAATTATGTTTTCCTCCTCAATTTCCAATCACCGATGGTGTGACTTGCTTGGACCCTTAGATATGCACCAATCAGCTTTACGCATCAAATACTTAGGATCTTATTTTCATAAAGGTATTACGCGCACCTATCAGTGTGTGGGACCTTCTCTCCTATGTAGACAGGCGATTACAAAGCTGGCAGCAATGTCTTCTGGTTATAGCACGTAGAATGGTACTGATTAAATCTGTTTTATCTTCCTTGCCATTGCACCTAATGGCAGGAACATGTCTCTCGAGGGGAGTTATTCGTGCTCTAGAGGCTTGATTTTCGAGGTTTTTGTGGAGACCAGACTGACACCATTGGCTCTCTTGGAGGAAACTTTGTTTGCCTACACAGGAAGGTGGATTAGGGATTCGTGACTTAACATTCATTCAGACTGCTTGCTCCTGTAAGATTTGGCACCTTTACCGTTGTAGTGACCCCTTATGAGGCAATATGTACGTGCGCGATATAGTGCTCAGGCTGATCTCCGGCCACGTCTATATGACTCTCTTGGCTGGAAACGCATATGTGCTACACACTCTTTATGTTCAGACATCACTACCATTGCCTTCGTTCCAATCTGGCCGACTCTATCTGGGGCATTTACATTACGAGTAGCTTATTCTATGATAAGACTGTTACAGCAGTGAAAAAAAGATATAAAGAAATAATAATATTAATAATAATAATAATAATATATGATAATAATAATAGAGGATAAAGATAAAAGAAAAAAGAAAGGAATAGTAATAAAATGAATGATAGAGATAAATACAATTAAATGGTAAGTAGAGTTGCACTAGGAAACCTAAACCAAAATCTAATGGAAAACTTAAAATCTACCCTAACTCCCCCCACCATACATATACATATACACGCATAACAATACAAACCCCCCCACCCAGCCGCTCAACACACGCACACGCACAAGAAAAAGAAAAAAAAGAAAAGAGAAAAAATAGAGAAGAAGAAGGCAAGCGAGGCCCCGAACCCAAGTTTTAATCTGTTGAATTTATTCGTGTTATCGTCAATCGATGTAGGTGCCTCTTCTCCTCTCAAACGGGTATAATCCATGCATGTTTTGATGGTATATTTATGTGAATCGTTGTTTTTATTTGTTAAGATATTAATTTTACATATGTTTTATATGACAAAGCATGAGATAATTTGTTTATGCCTGCTACATGCGTGTATGTGTATGGATTTGGTGGTAAGATTGTGTTAGATTAAAAATACCCTCAAATTAATCCAAAAGATTAGAGATTTTCATAATTGTAGTTGTTTAAAATTACCTTTTGGCCTAAGAATAGGTTTATCTAGCCCGGAATAGGTTGGTATTGGGTTGGAAGTCGAAAATTAGGTCTGACGGACACGTTTCAGGGGGTGGTACGTGGAGCCCACGCGCGGCCCCTGACGATGCGTCTGAACAAGCGCTAACGTGTTCACTTCCAAAAGATGCATCACATTATAACGAGTCCAATGCAACTGGATTGAGGTCAATCGGAGTTAAAACGAAGATTTTATTGAGGTTTGAAGGAAATAGGAATTAATTGAAAAAAAAAGTAACTTCCAGGCTAGCCGGGCCAGGCCGACCCGGTTTCTGGTCTGGGCTGGTCCGAAAATTTTTTTAAAAAAATGAGTGAAGGAATGGAACGTACCTGGCTGCGGACCGGACCAGGACAGCAGACCG
>AP025066.1:22987095-23005711 GCA_036186865.1 Eustoma russellianum
CGCGTTTACTTTATCTTATGCATGTTATATCATATTTATGTGCTACGTGGTTATATCATTTCGGTATGTACGTTTTGTATTTGTTTGAGGCGGGCATCTACTAGGTGATTTTCTGTCACTCACCCCTACTTCCCAAGTGAGCCGGATGAGGACTACGAGCACATCTTTGTTGAGGACGGGACGGACATAGCGGAGTGGGCCAGTTGAGAGCTGCAGCTAGGATAGGAGGGGACGCTGCAGCTGTTTTGTTCTTCGTTATCTTTTAGGGATTTTCACAGACTTCTTTATTATTTATTATCAGATTTCTTTTATTCAGTGATGTAATAACAATTATTCGAGTTTAATTTAAGTTAGGTTTTATGTTTCCGCGAGAAAATTTCTACGTCATTTCTGACGTGTAAGAGATTGATTCGACGCCTTGTATTCTCCTTAGCGAGATACGGCGAGCGCACTGTTTCCGATGTTAGGGCTCGGGAGCGGGGCGCTACAAAGACCGTTGCGATCGACACTCCTTTCATATGATTACATTTGGTATTGCACACAAAGGCCTGCTATTCAGCTGTTCTTATGGCGATTCTATCATCGAGCTCTCCCTTTACCAGATATTCTACGCCGCTTTATGACAATTATGCCATCTATCTATCCATTTTGCCACAACAACCATGCGACTACTTTGCATCTCTTTTTTTTGTCCAGAGGTACGCATGATATGGTCTTATTTCGTCGCTTTACTGGATATCCTTCCATTTACATTATGGCTCGTGGCGTTCTTATTTACTCAACATTTGTGTTCGATGTCATCTAGTTTTTTGGGTGCCATGCAAACAATCCTCCTTGGGGTGATACTTTGGAATATTTGGAAAATGTATGCATCAATTATATTTGATGATCAATCATGGTCTCCTCTCTTGCTTATACGCCTTATTCGACTAGATCAATACACTTGGGCATTCAGCATGTCTGGTACACAAATAGCTGCTACGATACCCCACTTGGTCACAACCCGTCTTTCGCCCCCATTACGGCCTCTTCGACCGCGTACACTGCGTTGGGCAACTCCACCGAATGGAAGGCTGAAATTTAACACAGATGCAGCAGTTGGTCGGACACATGCCAGTAGAGGAGCACTCCTCCGTGACTCCTCTGAGACTTTTATACACGGGATATCCTACCTACTGTGTCTGGATATGCCCTTGAGGGTAGAAGCTCAAGCTGCCCTACTAGCCAATCTATATTATCTTCCACGCTATAGGGATTTAATAGTGGAGGTTGACTATGCTGAGTTACTTTCCATTACCACGTCGTGGGTTTCTTTACTCGCCTCGGATTTAGCCAGACTGCATACCTTGCTGCTTTCATTGTCCTTATCCTTTATACACACACCTAGAGAAACAAATATGCCTGCTCACTTATTGGCGCAGCTTGCAGTCCCCATTCAGATCTTCACATCATTTGATTCGGTGGGTTCCTTACTGTCAACCTCAGAGGTGTCATCATAGCAGATGCAGCACTTCCGAAATTTCGACACCCTGGTTCAGACATACATAATGGGCCACGACCTCCATGACAGTTATCACATGTTGCTGTCTCCCATATGTGTTGGCATCGACAATCCTCCGTTGCCTGTGGTCTATTTGGCTACAGGCAACATGGGTACGCATATACTTCTTCGATATTACTCTTGTTTATACTTACTATTATTGCTATTAACTTTTTCACTTGCTTGTTTTGGAACTATCAGCATCTGGATGCACATAACTCGGATGTCTCCCATTTGGGTTGGCTCATTACATCGGCTGGTTGCCTTGGTCTATTTGGCCAAGGTGACATGGGTATGTTGCTTATTTCTCTCTCAGATTGATACTATATATCATAAAATTATCTTGTTTAACCATTTTCCTCATTCGATATGCTGCATGGGGGAGCTTATCATCGTGGAATTCAAGACATCGCAGACCATCAGTCAAATGTCCGTCTACTTCAACAAAAATACGACTATTGTTAGGATTATCTGCGAATGTATTCATTTCTTACACAATTATTTATAGACTCATGCATATTACATTATTTATTTTGGTTTTGGGAGAGTCTCCCGTTGATATAAGACTATTATGTAACTACGGTATTTCTCGACCATAAGTGAAGGCTATATAAATAAATAAAACCCCGGATGATACTGTTCGTCCTTCCACTAAAAAAAGTAAGAAGATTTGATAAACACTGTCATTTTGAAAGTTTTATATATTTTTCGCATCGACAAATAAACAAAGAAGCAAAAAACATGTATAGAATGAATGTCGTTTTTTATTAAATAATCATATCATACAACGTTCTATATGTAACAAGCGTATAGCTTAAGAAAAGATATCTACAAGCTACAATTAGGGGATTTATTTGATTCAAATTGATCCCCGTGATAGAATATTCCTATTCTAAAATATTGTGATCTTGTCTCCTATAACAATAATGAACCAGAGACATATATCATAATTGTGTAACATACTAACAAAAAATAATGATAATAAAACCTCTTTATTAATAATAAATGTATAACATAAACATCCAAATCATGGTTTAGGACGCATACACTAACAGTGTAGTGGGATCACCAATACCTAACTTGCACAATACCGACTCGCAAGATTATCCACGAGCTGATCTTTATATCAAACAAACAGAAGTTCGACAACTCCTTCCTCGAGCTTTTCCTTAATGAAATGTTGATTTACAGCAATATACTGTTGAGAAATATGTTTGGATAATTTTCACAGTCATGATTTTAAGTGGTGAATACTTAAAAATGTCACACATGGTGTTATATGTGATTAAAAGTTGAAAAAGTTGAAAAAATTGACATCGATCTCTCAGGTTGTTGCACATCGATCGATCTATGCACATGGATCTCTCACATTGATCGATCTATGTAAGGCAGAAAAGTTTAAGACCTTTCTGTGAGACATCGATCTCTAAACCTGAGACACATCAATCGATCGATGTACATCGAACTCTCACTTCGATCGATCGATGTAGGTCAGAGACAAAACCTGAACCTTTCTGTGAGACATCGATCTCTAAAGCTGAGGCACTTCGATCGATCGATGTCTAGGGTTTTTAGAAATAATTTTCTAAAATGTGTTAAAGTGATTGTTTTCATTTGTACATGATTTATACATGCTCATTATGTGATTATTATGTGTTTTTGGTGATTATTATTGTCTTGTGACTAACGTGCCTTGGAAGTTTCTACAACTTAGCAAAAAGGGCAAAATTGGTATTTTGAGTTTTGTAAGAACATGATATGGTGGAAATATTTCAAGAGCATATTCTTCTACTATTTATGATGACAAAGTTGGTATCATGGTTATTTCTGACCATCGGGGTCATTTCTGGAGTTTTCTCACACCAGGGGTATTTTGGTCATTTCACCTCCAAGGGTATCTTTGATATTTTCACTCAAGGAAACCCTTGAGCATATTATTATCTTCATTCTGGAGCTGTGTTATTATTATTTTGAAGATAATATGGTGATCTTATATCTTATTCTCTCAACCGGTGATATTATTGAGTATAGCTGGATATATGACGATTTGAGATGTCACATTCTATTTTTTCTTGAAGACCCTCTTATATATGTTGTAAGAGAATATTTATCATCATTATTCAGAGATATTAAAGGTGTCAAAGGTGTGGAAATGTTCTCAACATATAAGAAGAAATATTGGGGAATTTCGGTGTTACACGTTGACATAATCTTGTCAATTGTTATCTATTTATTTCTTCTTCAAAAATCTGAGTTGCTACACATATATATATGTTGAAAAACGTGTATACTCAGGTGTATATGATGGTGTATTCATTTTGTGAGTTGGAGACAAGTGGACCAACCAAAAAGGAGCTAGTTGACAAAATTGCCAACTTAGAAATTTCAACAATTCCCAACGGCTATGGCTTCTCTTGGAGGGTTTTTCATCAGATTTTTTGAAGTAAAATGGAGTTCTCACATGTCCTATTATCATTCTTGAAGTTGAGGATAATTTGGTGGTATTATCCTTTCTTATTTTATTAAGAAAAATGAAAACTATTTTTGAAAACAAAACTGGTAAGCCAACGGCTACTACTCACTTTAAAGCTGAAATTTGAATTTAAAATGGTCTCCCACATGCCTATTATCTTGCCAAAAAGTTGAGAAGATGATGGAGTTGTTATGGTGGTATTATCTTCACATTTTCAAGATAATTCCCAGTCATCTTTGAGCTGAAAATTTCGGTCAACATGGAGTGCCAAGGTGGACCAATCATTGTGTTTTATTTTGTCAAGTGTACAAAGCCTACCAATGATGAGAAAACATTTGGAGTTGATGATGAAGATGATGACACATTGGCATTCTTATCTTCAAGGCTCAAATCACACTATAAATAGAGACAATGGTGAAGAAGATGAAACACACTTGAAGCTCACAAGCATTTGTTGAATTGTCTAGCTTTCATCTTCATCTTCTTGTTGTTACTGTTTTATTCATTGTAGCAAAGGTGTTCTTGTTGTATTTTGGTGAGCTACAAGCCTCTTGAGCTTCATTTGTAAGATTGATTAGCCATCTTTATAAGGCTACATCAATAGGTGTTAGAGGAGTTGCAACTAAGTGTTGCTTAGAAGGTTATTATCCAAGTCTTGAATAGGGTTGATGTATAACCCAAGGATCAAGCTTGGCTCTTGTTGTAAGGTGCTCATTTCGTAGTGAAATCCAAGGAAAGGTGTTTCTTGGGACTGGAGTAGGTCACATTGACCGAACCAGGATAAATCCTCGGTGTTCTTCTCTTGTTTCGTTATTTCTGTTTTCTGTCCTTTTCACTGCAGTTTTCACTTAACTTCATACAATTTGAAAAAATAGCTAAACATTTTCAAAATTCGTGATTTTTGGTGGAGTTATACTTCAGACTGTTAGCTTTCATTTGCAACAATAATCACTTGATTTGAGCAAGAAAAAGTTAGTCTTTCAGTCTTTGCAAGATAACTGCTCCAATCTGGCTGCAATCTGATCAGTTATGAGAAAACTTAAATTCTGTATTTTTCAAGAATAGTTTAAGGTCAGGACCTTTTGGAAACTTCATCTACAGATCCTAAGGAGTGTTTTGATATAAAGATAAATCTTTTTGGTTGAATATTCAAAGAGAAACACGTTTTGCAAAATCAGCAACATTCTGTCCAATTATGTCCAGATTGACCATCTGAATCTTTTTATTTGTTTGAAGGGCTAACGATCTTATTTTTGTCTGATTTTTGGATAGAGTCTTGTTAACTCATTGAAGTTTGAATCTGGAAAGTTTCATAATTTTTGAAGTTGTGTACAATTATTTATGAATTTTTGAAAAACGGGTTCTGAATCTAAGGTGGTCTCAGATTCTGTTTTCAAAGGGGATTTTAACAAAGGATTGTAGTGTAATTTCCGCTAACCACTATTCACCCCCCCCTTTAGTGGTGTTCATTGCAGGTGCACGGTCCAACATTTGGTACCAGAGACAGACTAACACCACTCAAAAGAAGCAAGATTCAACACCATACGAAAAATACAAGGCCAAGAAACAACGATTCATTATATACTGCTTGTCTCAAATCCAAGGTATATACTATGGCTATTGTTTCTCACAAAGGTGAGTTGGAAGGTATGTCTACACAATGCCCTCCTCTTTTTGATGACAATAATTTTGTTCATTGGAAACTAAGAATGAGGCTATTCTTAATGGCTATAGACATCGATTTATGGTCTATAGTCGAAGATAGGCCATACATTCCAATGAAAGTTGTACAAGTTAGTGGAGTCACACCGGAGGTTGAAAAATATAAAAGTGAATGGTCATCGGATGATAAAAAGAAAATGTCCATGAATGCTAAAGCTTTGCAGTTACTTTTGAATGGACTTACAACTTCTGAAGCAGGATATGTGTCAAATTGTACAAGCGCACACGACATGTGAAAATCACTTGTATTAAAGCATGAAGGTACTAGTGGTGTTAAAGAGTCAAAAATAAGCATGCTTATGTCTGGATTAGAGACTTTCAAAATGTTGCCAAACGAATCCATAACATCTATGGATTTGAGGATTACTAATATTTTCAATGCCCTTGAAGCTTTAGGGAAGTTATTTTCAAACAGTGAAAAGGTTCAAAAGGTGCTACGAAGCCTCCCTGCTGAATGGGATCCAAAGGTGACTGCAATCGAGGAGACAAAGTCAATCACTAAAATGGATGAATTGATTGGGTCTCTTAAAGTCTATGAGGTAAAACTGAACCAACGAAAGTCTGAATCGTCTAAGTCATCCGGTAAGTCAATAGCTTTCAAAACAACCGAAACACATGCTAGTAACGATGATAGTAATAGTGATACTGAATTAGACGATGACTTGATATTGATAGCTAGAAAACTAAGAAAGTTTTTCAAACATCCAAATAGGAATAGACAACGTAATTCTTCTTCTTCTTCTTCTTCTTCTTCTCAACCTAGGAAGAATAACACAAACAAATGGTATAATAAAGAATTAAAGTGTTATGAATGCGGTCAAAAAGGACATATTTCATACGATTGTCCAACAAAAAAAATAATAACAACAACAATAATAAACAAGACAAGGACAAGGAGGCACAAATGACAAAGCCAAAGGAGTCTAAGGCAAGAAAAGGGAAACGAGCAATGAAGGTGAGCACATGGAGCGGCTCATCCGACTCAGAATCCGAAACTGAGGAAGCTCAAGTCTGCTTCGTATCCAACGAGGTATGTTCTTCTTCTGATAGTGACATGACATTTGATGAAATGTATGAAGAATTCCTAAGAATGCATGCCCACTGTAAGGGGCTCTCTAAAGAAAAGAGGAAACTAGTTGAAGAAAATGACAAGTTGAAGACGTCCAACTTGGAATTTTTCGATCAACTAGAATCTCTTAAACAAGAGTCTTCTAATACTCTTGATTCTTTAGAGAATAAAATTGAATCATATCGGAAAGATGAACAAAAGTTACAAATGGAAAATAAAATGTTAAAATCCAAGTTAGAAAGTTGTGAAAATGAAATAGTGCAACTTAAGTCTTCTAAATTTACCTTAGAAAAAATGATAGAACAATTTAAATCTGGTGCAAATTTGTTAGATACACTTATATCATCACAAAAGTATGGAAATGATAAAACTGGATTAGGATATAAAGAAGAAGATGACAAATTAGATAAAAAGACTAAGTTTGTATCATCAACTACGAAACAACCTTATAAAGTTATAAAAACAAACTTGCCTGCTAAATCTTCTTCTACTCATTCTTCTTCTTATTCAAAGATAAAGATGCAGCATGCACCCATAAAAACACATAGGCATAACTATATATCTAGGCCAAACTTTGCATCTAGACAATCTAGAAATTATGCCTATATGTATACAAATGCAACGAGACATAATAAAACGCATTAAACATATTATGAACCTAAGTATAGGCAACACTCTTATAAGTCTTGTAGAAATGCCTATGAACACACTTATACTGCGCCATGTAAGAAACAAATTCACTTGCCTTATACACCTCATAAATCTCGGCCATCCTATAATGATTATCAACCATGGCACAACATGTATAACAATGCATCTTCACTTATGAGGAATAATCATCTATATGCTTATCCTTCTTATTTTAACCATGCTAAAAATGTGCCTAAAAGGTATGTTCAAGTTTGGATACCTAAGGGTTATCTAAATAAGAATAATGCCCCTAACATTCAAGGATCTAAATAAAGGGTACCTAAAACTTTGTCTCCATTGTAGGAGCAATGCAAGGAATACAAGAAGGAGGCAAAGTCAAAGAATCTAAAAGCCAAATGCTTTTTAGATAGTGGATGTTCAAGACATATGACGGGGAACCCCAAACTATTCACAGAACTTGAACATATTGATAGTGAAAAGGTGACATTCGGTGACAACAACAAAGGAAAAGTTGTTGGAAGAGGAACAATCGGGGACCCTAACACATTTCAAATATGAAATGTGTTATTAGTAAGCAATCTATCCTATAATTTACTTAGTATTTCTCAACTTATAGATTGTGGTTATAATGTCTCCTTTCTTCGCAATTCTTGTGATATAATAAATGAAAAAGGAGAAACGGTTTTAAAAGGAAATAGAGATGGAAATATTTATACTCTTACCTTAGATAACATATCAGATGCTAAGGTTAAGTGTTTAATATCACATGACTTAGATGTGAATTTATGGCATAGAAGATTAGGCCATATAGGAATTTCAACCATTAGAAAATTATCTAAAAAGAATTTAATTAGAGGTATGCCTAAGTTAGACTTAGATAATTTTCAAATGTGTGAAACATGTATTAAAGGAAAACACATTAAAGAAACATTAAAACCGAAACATGAAGTGAGTACTAGTCATATACTAGAATTGCTTCACTTAGACTTATTTGGTCCAAGTAGGACAAGAAGTCTAGGTGGACACTACTATGTGTGTGTCATAGTAGATGATTACTCACGCTACACATGGACATTGTTCTTAACACACAAAGACAATGCTCCATTAGCAATCGAAACCCTTATCAAGCAACTTGACAACATTTACGAAGAAAATGTCAAAAGAATTAGAAGTGATTGAGGTGGAGAATTTAAAAATAAAGACGTAATCAAATTTTGTGAACTACATGGAATAAAACATGAATTCTCACCACCTAGAACACCACAACTCAATGGAGTTGTTGAACGTAAAAATAGAACGATTCAAGAAGTTGCTAGGACAATGCTTTGTGAAAATAAATTACCTAAATATTTATGGGCTGAAGCTGTTAGTTGTGCATGCTATATTATAAATAGGCTTACTATTAGAAAGAAATTAAATAAAAAGCCTTATGAATTGCAAAACAATAGACAACCTAAAATAGATAATCTTAAAGTATTTGGATGTAAATGTTTTGTGCTAAACACCAAGGATAATCTAGATAAATTTGAACAAAAGTCTATTGAATGCATATTTGTTGGATACTCAACTAACTCAAGAGCATATAGATGTTATAATCCTGCATCTAGAAAAATAATTGAATCCATACATGTTAAATTCAATTAAAATGCATGCTTTGAAGTTAGTGATAAACATCAACATAAACAAAAAACAAATGTTGAAAATATGTTTGATGATGATGTATTACTTGAGCCTGTACTTGATCGTCTAGAACCAGCTCTCCCTGAACAAGACATGCATGAACCCTTAGATGAAATAAATCAAGAGAATTTGCAATTGGAAGATGATACAACTAATGATCCAATTACATATGATAACGTTCACACTAATGAAACATTGGAACAAGATGAGGGTGAACCTAGTCAATCTAGAAATTGGTGGCACCCTAGAGAACTAATCATTGGGGATCCAAGTGTTGGGGTTAGAACATGTAGAAATATAAGTCAACTTGAAGGACATAGCTTAATCTCACACTTAGAACCTAAGAATGTAAAAGAAGCCTTAGGTGATATATCGTGGATAGATGCTATCCATGAGGAATTAAATCAGTTCACAAGGAACAATGTGTAGGACTTAGTACCTAAACCCGAAAACAAGTCAATAATAGGAACGAAATGGGTGTTTAGGAATAAGATAGACGAACAAGGAAACATTACAAGAAATAAGGCTAGACTAGTCACACAAGGTTATAATCAACAAGAAGGAATAGATTATGAAGAAACCTTTGCACCCGTTGCACGACTAGAAGCAATTAGACTATTACTTGCGATTGCAAGTCTAAATAACATTAAACTCTTCCAAATGGATGTCAAGAGTGTATTCTTGAATGGATACATCCAAGAAGAGGTGTTTGTCAAACAACCCCCTGGGTTCGAAGATCCAAAGAATCCTATTTATGTGTACAAGCTTAAGAAAGCTTTATATGGTTTAAAACAAGCTCCAAGAGCTTGGTATGATAGATTTGCAAACTTTCTTATTGCAAATAATTATCAAAGGGGGACCATCGACAACACATTATTCCTAAGAAGAAAAGGTAATGATTTGTTAATAGTTCAAATATACGTAGACGATATTATCTTTGGTTCAACTAACCCTACCTTAGTAAAAGACTTCGAAGAATGTATGAAGTCAGAATTTGAAATGTCAATGGTAGGAGAATTGAACTACTTCTTAGGCCTTCAAATCAAACAAACCCCTCAAAGAATTCATATTAGCCAACTTAAGTATGTAAATGATATGATTAAGAAGTTTGGCTTTGAAGAGTTGAAACCTACAACCACCCCCATGAGTGTTAGTACCAAACTTGATAAGGATGAAAATGGTAAACCTTTTGATGACACACTCTATAGATCTATGATTGGATCAGTGTTATACTTAACTGCATCAAGACGTGATATCATGTTTGGTGTGTGTATGTGTGCTAGGTTTCAATCTTGTCCTAAGGTATCACATTACAATGCAGTGAAAAAGATCTTTAGATATCTTAAGCATACACCTCACTTAGGACTGTGGTATGATAGAAACGCTAAGTTGGAATTACACGCATATAGTGATGCTGATTATGGTGGTTGCAAGTTAGATAGAAAATCCACTAGCGGTACTTGTCAATTCATAGGAACCAACTTGATTTCTTGGTTTTCTAAAAAGCAAGCTAGTGTAGCTCTTTCTACCACTGAAGCCGAGTATATTGCTTTGAGTTTATGTACTACCCAAATACTATGGCTTAAACAGCAACTTAGTGATTTTGGCATTAAAATGAAAAAGATTCCAATTTTCTGCGATAGCACAAGTGCAATAAATCTTTCCCGGAATCCGGTGCTTCATTCTAAGGCCAAACACATTGAGGTGCGATACCACTTTCTTCGCGATCATGTTCAAAATGAGGATATAGTGATAAACCATATAAGAACTGATCACCAAATCGCTGACATCTTCACCAAACCCCTTAATCAAGCCACTTTTGAAAACTTACAAGCCAAATTAGGTATGATGACTTACGATACAATTGCATAGTTCTATCTTTTGCATGATTTGCAAAATAAAGGGGGAGATAGAATAAGAACATGATTTTAGTTGGTAAGTCATGATGACTCATATGCTAAGTTTTAATTGGTATAAATTTTGGAGCATAGGTTAAGGGGGAGAGTATGAGTTGAGGGGGGGCAACATACTATTTAAAAGTTGAAAACATTTGGTTAAACTTTTTAAACTTTTGGTTATAAGTTGTGACATTAAAATCATGTTAGGTTATTTTGAAAATCATCCAAAAGGGGGAGAATGTTGAGAAATATGTTTGGATAATTTTCAAAGTCATGATTTTAAGTGTTGAATACTTAAAAATGTCACACATGGTGTTATATGTGATTAAAAGTTGAAAAGTTGAAAAAGTTGACATCGGTCTCTCAGGTTGTTGCACATCGATCGATCTATGTACATGGATCTCTCACATTGATCGATCTATGTAAGGCAGAAAAGTTTAAGACCTTTCTGTGAGACATCGATCTCTAAATCTGAGACACATCGATCGATCGATGTACATCGAACTCTCACTTCAATCGATCGATGTAGGTCAGAGACAAAACCTGAACCTTTCTGTGAGACATCAATCTCTGAAGCTGAGGCACTTCGATCGATCGATGTCTAGGGTTTTTAGAAATAATTTTCTAAAATTTGTTAAAGTGATTGTTTTCATTTGTACATGATTTATACATGTTCATTATGTGATTATTATGTGTTTTTGGTGATTATTATTGTCTTGTGACTAACGTGCCTTGGAAGTTTCTACAACTTACCAAAAAGAGCAAAATTGGTATTTTGAGTTTTGTAGGAACATGATATGGTGGAAATATTTCAAGAGCATATTCTTCTACTATTTATGATGACAAAGTTGGTATCATGGTTATTTCTGACCATCGGGGTCATTTCTGGAGTTTTCTCACACCAGGGGTATTTTGGTCATTTCACCTCCAAGGGTATTTTTGGTATTTTCACTCAAGGAATCTCTTGAGCATATTATTGTATTTATTCTGGAGCTGTGTTATTATTATTTTGAAGATAATATGGTGATCTTATATCTTATTCTCTCAACCGATGATATTATTGACTATAGCTGGATATGTGACGATTTGAGATGTCACATTCTATTTTTTCTTGAAGACCCTCTTATATATGTTATAAGAGAATATTTATCATCATTATTCAGAGATATTAAAGGTGTCAAAGGTGTGGAAATGCTCTCAACATATAAGAAGAAATATTGGGGAATTTCGGTGTTACACGTTGACATAATCTTGTCACCTGTTATCTATTTATTTCTTCTTCGAAAATCTGAGTTGCTACACATATATATATGTTGAAAAAAATGTATACTCAGGTGTATATGATGGTGTATTCATTTTGTGAGTTGGAGACAAGTGGACCAACCAAAAAGGAGCTAGTTGGCAAAATTGCCAACTTAGAAATTTCAAAAATTCCCAACGGCTATGGCTGCTCTTGGAGGGTTTTTCATCAGATTTTTTGAAGTAAAATAGAGATCTCACATGTCCTATTATCATGCTTGAAGTTGAGGATAATTTGGTGGTATTATCCTTTCTTATTTTATTAAGGAAAATGAAAACTATTTTTGAAAACAAAAGTAGTAAGCCAACGGCTACTACTCACTTTAAAGCTGAAATTTGAATTTAAAATGGTCTCCCACATGCCTATTATCTTGCCAAAGAGTTGAGAAGATGATGGAGTTGTTATGGTGGTATTATCTTCACATTTTCAAGATAATTCCAAGTCATCTTTGAGCTGAAAATTTCGGTCAACATGGAGTGCCAAGGACCAATCATTGTGTTTTATTTTGCCAAGTGTACAAAGCCAACCAATGATGAGAAGACATTTGGAGTTAATGATGAAGATGATGACACATTGGCATTCTTATCTTCAAGGCTCAAATCACACTATAAATAGAGGCAATGGTGAAGAAGATGAAACACACTTGAAGCTCACAAGCATTTGTTGAATTGTCTAGCTTTCATCTTCATCTTCTTATTGTTATTGTTTTATTCATTGTAGCAAAGGTGTTCTTGTTGTATTGTGGTGAGCTACAAGCCTCTTGAGCTTCATTTGTAAGATTGATTAGCCATCTTTATAAGGCTACATCAATATGTGTTAGAGGAGTTGCAACTAAGTGTTGCTTAGAAGGTGATTATCCAAGTCTTGAATAGGGTTGGTGTATAACCCAAGGATCAAGCTTGGCTCT
Organism: Eustoma russellianum; assembly: GCA_036186865.1. NCBI lineage: Eukaryota > Viridiplantae > Streptophyta > Magnoliopsida > Gentianales > Gentianaceae > Eustoma > Eustoma russellianum. The sequence goes on from AP025066.1 coordinate 23,000,336, forward strand.
TGTTGTAAGGTGCTCATTTCATAGTGAAATCCAAGGAAAAGTGTTTCTTGGGACTGGAGTAGGTCACATTGACCGAACCAGGATAAATCCTCGGTGTTCTTCTCTTGTTTCTTTATTTCTGTTTTCTGCCCCTTTTTGACTGCAGTTTTCACACAAATTCACACAATTTGAAAAAATAGCTAAACATTTTCAAAATTCATGATTTTTGGTGGGGTTATACTTCAGACTGTTAGCTTTCTTTTGCAACAAGAAGCACTTGATTTGAGCAAGAAAAAGTTAATCTTTCAGTCTTTGCAAGATAACTGCTCCAATCTGGCTGCAATCTGACCAGTTTTGAGAAAACTTAAATTCTGTATTTTTCAAGAATTGTTTAAGGTCAGGGGCTTTTGGAAACTTCATCTACACATCCTAAGGAGTTTTTTTTATATAAAGATCAACCTTTTTGGTTGAGTATTCAAAGAGAAACACGTTTTGCAAAATCAGCAACATTCTGTCCAATTCTGTCCAGATTGACCATCTGAATATTTTTATTTGTTTGAAGGGTCAAACGATCTTATTTTTGTCTGATTTTTGGACATAGTCTTGTTAACTCATTGAAGTTAAAATCTGGAAAGTTTCATAAATGTTGGAGTTGTGTACAATTATTTGTGAATTTTGGAAAAACAGGTTCTGAATCTGAGGTGGTCTCAGATTCTGTTTTCAATAACCACTATTCACCCCCCCTCTAGTGGTGTTCATTGCAGGTGCACGGTCCAACACGTACTTGGTTCGATCATGTTGTACTGGGTTCTCAAAAATACTGATCGGAGCTTTATTATCACACAACAACTGTGTCGGAAGTCGCAGCGGAAAACGAATCTCACATATCAACGCTTTTAACCACATAGTCCCTATGACGCCTTTCCCAATTCCTCTAAACTCCGCCTCTGCACTAGACAACACTACCACCTTTTGCTTCTTACTCCTTCATGTAATTAAGTTCCCACCACCTGGTGCAAAGCATCCTGAAGTTGACCGTCAGTCATTTGGATTCCCCGCCTAATATGCGTCAGTAAAGACCTCCACATCCAAGTTCCCACATTTTCTAAATAAGATCCCTCATTCTGCTGCACCCTTCAAATATCATATTATCCTCCTAATGGCCATCATATTTTCTTCTTTGGGACAGTGCATAAACTGGCTGATGACTCCCATCGCATAAGCTATTTCAGATCTCGTACGCGAAAGGTAAATCAACTTACCCACAAGCTTCTGATACTACTGCCGATCATCCGTAAGGGGCATTTCTGTCATATGTAGCTTGGGATTTACAATGATCGAAGTTTCATATGGCTTACAGTCTAACATCCCAACTCCAGTAACAAGCCTATAATATATTTTTGCTAAGATATCACAATTCCCTCACTCAACAGGTGAACTTCAATGCCAAGGAATTATGTCAACTCCATTAAGTCCTTCATCTGAAATTCTATGAACAAATTATCTTGGTGTTTTGTGATCTCTCCCCTCTTCAAGAAGAACAACGTGTGATCGGTGTTACTCTGCTTATACCTATTTCGAAATACAGCCAGAGTAAATTTGTCCAAACCATGTTTGTGGAGACTATTTTAACCTGTATAACGCCTTTCTGACTTTGCACACCTCTCCATTCTGAAACTCACCTAAGAAACCCGATGGAGCCTATATATATATATATATATATATATATATTTTAAAGAAATTATTTATATATTAAAAGCCTCACTTATGGTGGAGGAAAACCATATTACATTGTCAGAGTATTCGAAATAATGAAATAACGAAACAAGAATGGCATATCTCGAGTCATATATGATATGCCGCATTAAAACCTTGCCAAGTAAAACCACCCTTGTGGATAAAACCTTGGCGAAGGAAAAAGCGTACATATTTATACGACTGTCATTGATATGATGAGAACATAGTATGGGGTAGAAATCCATGAATGCCAGCGTATTGTGCGTGAACAGCAGAATGTGGAGGGTGTTGCAATGGACGCATCGTTGTCTTGTCATAGTCTTGAAAGCCCAAACCTCAGAAAATGTCCAGAGAGAAAGGAGGTCAATGTAAGCATGTAACGTAGCAATCAGCAGCAGAAAAATCCAACACATACCGGAGTCGCCTTGGCAGTTGAAGTGCCAAGGCGACAAAGAGGAAAACAACGCCACGGCCATCCATGTTGTGAGGTCCGAAAATGCATGAATAATGGGCTCCACTTCAGGAATATAGCTCACCACCATGATGTGGAAAAGAATCTCGCACGAATGGGAATAGCACATGAATAGAGCATTAGTGTTTAAAATAATAAACACAAACATATTAAGGAAATGCATACCCAAGTCGCCTTGACCAAGGGGCCAAGGCGACAGTGGTAAGAGTCCTGCCACATGAAATCCGTATGAAACCACCATGCAAGTAAACCATGAGCAGCGTATGATCCAGCGACACAGTTTGCCAATCACCGATATGCGAATAGATAGATGATGAGATAACCAAGTCGCTCCCATGAGAAAAAGTGGAATATTAGACATGCGAAATATAATGTATAAATCATAGAGAAGTGGATGGTCAACCATACCGTGCCTGCCTGCCCCCCGAAGGTTGCAGGAAGTAGAAGTGTACCCTAGCCAATCCATATGGAAGACTGCTGTTAAGGCACCCGCAAATGAACGGACGTAAGATCCAGTGTGACTGCCGCACGAACTATAGAGGGCAGAGTGTTCGATGTAAAGCGTTCCGTGTGCAGGTGTAACATTGCATGCTGTGCTAAGTAGTGTGCCGCCATGTTTGCCTCCCGATAAATGTGGTTGCAAGAGAGACGATGAAAATGAACAAGGGAATGAAGCCTCTGAAGATGTTGATTGCCATGTACAATGTGTTGCTGTGTCAACCGGTCAATCAATTGGGAACAATCTGACTCAAGGATGAGGGATCGGTAGAATGGAAAGAAATAGAGGAGCCCAAAAATAGCTGCTTGAATCTCTGCATGTAAGGGTGAACTGAATGGTAGGCGAAAGGAAATTGCACCAATGCAGGAACCTGTATGATCACGCAGTATTGCGCCTCCAGATGCGAAATTTCGACCCACAGCAGCATCAACATTTAATTTCAATCGTCCAGAAGGTGGTGTGACCCAGCGAACGATCAGTGGACGAGGTGGCCGAACAATCTCCCCCTCAGCAATTGCTCCTGCTGGGAATCGAACCCGTGACCTTGCTCTGATACCACTTGTAGGACCTCAGGCGCTACCATCTCTCCTAAAACCAATTGGTGACAGGAGATGCGCATACCCTAGCCTTATAGTGCATTCAGCACACAAGCGCCCACAGCATTCGACTGTGACTTGGTCCACACGGCCTTCGCCCACCGGCCTACGCCACGGGACAATTGATGCACCTAACACGGCCAACCCTTATTTGCTGCCACAGAGACTAACACTCAAGTAGTATTAATCTTTGCGGCCGAAGAAAATTTTTATGAGTAGTCTATTTCGTTTGTCTAACTATATCTTTTTGCCACAAATGTACCCTTATATCGTTCAATACTCTCATCTGCTCTATATTTTATAGTGAAGACCCACCTGCAACATACTATCTCTTTATTCGAGGTAGCACACACTTTTTCCATGTACGATTTTTTACAAGGCCTACATTTCAATGTTCATTGCCTCTTGCCATTCGGATTTCTTACTAGCCTTTTAAGCCAATCGTGGAATGTCTTATGAGCATAATGTAGTCAATAGCGTCTTTGCATTTTCCTTGGCTACATTCACTGGGTACCTGGATGTCCTAGACACTGGTTCTTGTGAGAATCTGTTTGGTGGTGCCTGTTCTTTGTCCTTGGAGGTAGGACCTGCACATACTGCTCAATCAGACCATCTATACACTCCAATTCATGTAAAACAGAGAGTTCTTTATCACTACATAGAACAATTATCTTTTATGGGACATCCACCATAGTAGAGTGATCAGGAGTGGGAACGACCTCGTTGACCTAAGATCTGTCAGGAGAGGTCTGCTATATGCGTCACTTGCTCATTCTTGCTCGTTCTTGTTGGTCAATCGCTAGGGACTCATTCGATTCCTCCCCCAAGGCCTAGGTTGGGCAATGAAAATATACTATGACTCAAGAAATACACAGTCCATTATGGCATGGATTTGACGCCTAATAGGATTATAGTGTTGGTAGCCTTTTTGGTGAGTCGCATATCAGACAAAGATACATTTCTCGGCATAAGGGTCTAGTTTTAAGCATTTACTTTCGGGATATGTTTAAACACGTAGAAACCAAATATACGAGGATGAAGGGTTAAGACTGTTGGAACGGTAGCTTGAGTGGCTAACATTTGTAACAATGTTTTATGGTTCATGATTTTAGTAAATAGTCGGTTCAGGAGGTAAATAGAGGTAGCCATAGAGTTAGGCCAAAAGTGTTCAGGAACACATGACTAAAGGATTGCAGCATGTGTCATTTCAAGACAAATTTTCCTTTCTGTAGTACTGTTTTGTTATCGTGTATTTATGCAATTTGTCTGATATAACAAGACATTTTCTCGGAAAAAGGATTACATGAGCTGTTCACATATTTTGGCCATCATATGAGCAGAGGATATTTATTTTGGTATTGTATTGTGATTGGACCATGTGAAAAAAGTGTATAAATTTTTTGGGGCATCAGATTTGTGTTTTAGGAAGTATACATGTCATGCGATAAAAGTCATCAATAAATAATAAAAAATACTGAAACTAGCTGTGATTAGGTACATGTGTTGGACCCCATAAAACAAAATGCACCAAAGAAAAAACTTTGCTGACACGAGTATTATTTAAGCAGAAGGTAGCGTGGTAATTCTTTGCATAAATGCATGTCTCACGAGTTATGTGCCTTGTGTTATTTTTAAATAAATTAGGAAACAGACGCGTAAGGTAATTGAATGAAGGTTAATCTAAACAGCAGTGCCATAGTCTCAGCTATCTGTGAGTTGTCCCTTGAGCGAGCATGAACCAACCCTTTTCAGCAACTTCATCATCATAGTACAACCGCCGCACTCAGTGCCATTCCCATTTATACTTCTGTGTGGATATCCTCTTAGAGAAATAGGGATACATGAGCACCAAACAATTTAGTTCTTTACTTACATGATGCATAGATACTAATTTCGAGGACAATGAAGGCGCATAGAGATGGTTATCAAGTCACATTGGTCGAGAGACCAAAACGGACCCCTACTATATAATGGACTAGCTTGCCAGTGGCAATTGCGATGTCTATTTTTGAAGGTCTATGAAGGTGTAAGAACTCATGTAGATCATTGTCATGGTGTCAGTCACTCTACAACCGCGATCCACTTGGTGGTTT
>AP025066.1:23005721-23028365 GCA_036186865.1 Eustoma russellianum
ACTTGGTGGTTTTATGGGAAGTGTTCGAGGCATGAGTATGAAGGCCATGGAAAGTTGCATGGTCTACGTGCATTTTTAGAATTGTATGACTACTTTGGGTAATTTTGTGGGTTTATGAAATATTAATGGTCTAATCTAGAATTTCTGAAGTATGGCAGGGCAAATTGGGTATTACAGTTCATTTTAGGGGCGCATTTAGAATTTGAGTATAATTGAGGGTTGATTTCTAAAGTGGGACAAAAGATGAGGTTGGGGCCAAAAGTTATGGAAGCTGTAGGGGCAATGGGGTAATTTTACATTTGCGAAGTTAAAAAGAGGGACTGGGGACAACAGCTGCAACCTTGCTTGCCACATTCGATTTGGCCGAAAGTTTTGTCTCATGGGTGTTTTCATCTTCTTCACTCCTCTGGTTTTGTAAGTCCCTTTCTTCGTCAAAAAAAACACGGCTGCTCTAGGGGCAAAATATGCAGCTACTGACGTCTTCTGGGATGTCCACGGCTGTAGCCCCCTTCCGACGCCAATCATATTTGGTGGGTTCTGATCTTCCCACTAATCAGGATATCCTATGAGGAGAAAGTAAGTTTTTTGGGTGTGTTTCTTTGGACCACAGTGAGAACACCTTAGATTCGACTATTCTTCTCTCTCCACAAGGTGATGATTAGAAATCCAAGTGCCGTCCGCATGGCCTCCGTTGGTCCTGAGCATTTGGTTCCTGTTGTCCCTGTCCACTCGGTCGAAACAACTCGTCGTGACCTTTGCCTGCCGTGCTCCATGTAGCAAGTCCTAAACCCACCCCCGATGACGTGTTCTCTAAAACTGATAGGGTAGATTTAAGAATAGCCATTCAGGCCTCGTTCTGTGTGATCATGCCATAAGCTGCCTCCTCCAGGGTCAAGGTTCCTCTTTCAATATATCTTTCTTGATGGACTTGTATTTATCATCTATGGCTACCAACAGTTGGTATAATCTCTGCTCTTGATGCTTTTGGAATAGGTTACAAGCAGAGAAACAAATCAAAGTGGTCGTACACATCACAACTGCTGAAGGCTTCTCCCGGGGATTGAAGCCTTATTTCAAACTGGGCGATTAATAGGATTTCAGAGTAGCCGTGTGCCTGTGGTGTGACAACTTTGGTTCGTCGATGATCTGTTAATCTTCTTGAATGGTTCGGTTCATAATTTGAAGATTTTAAGAACTTCTTGGAGCAGTATCAGCGTGCTTCAGGCCAATTAGTGAACTATCATAAAAGTCAATTGGTGGTTGATGGTAATGCATCTTCTATTTGGTGACATGGTATTGAATATGCGTGTGACTGCCCTTCCTATTAAGTACTTGGGTTCTTATTTGTTCAAGGGCATTAATCGGTCTTAGTACTGTACATCTCTGATGGCTCATTTTGATACGTGGTTAATGGGCTGGTCGCAAAAAATACTCAGCATGGCATGTAGATTAACGCTTATCTTGTCGGTTTTATCGGGCTAGTGCTCGTCTTCCTAAAAGTGTTATCACAGAATTAAATCGTAAAATGTCTCAGTTCTTATGGGGAGGTCGACATCATTGGAGAGCGTGGATTACTATTTGTCATCCTAAAGACAAGGGTGGACTAGGAATTCGTAGTCTTGAGGTGTTCCAAAAGGCATACGAATGTAAGTTGTTGTGGATGTTTCAAACTTTGCAATCATCTTGGGCACATTATCTTCGCCAGAAGTATGGGATTAGAGGTGAAATGCGTTCGTCTCTATATGATTTTGCGGATTGGAAATGGTTGTGTAATATTCATTCTTTTTGTGAGCTACATGCACACAATACACCGGATGGTTCGTCTTGGTTGGCCGCTGAGAATGGTCAATTCACACTTCAAAGTGGATACTCTACGTGTCATACACAAGCGAGTATAATTCCTTATAGCAGGTATATATGGTGGGGGGTACTCCTCATCAGGGTCAAGTGTTGTTGTGGCGATTGTGGTACAACGCACTCTCTATGCTAGATATTATTGGCGGCTGGTTAGTGGCTAATCCTACATGTTGCATTTTCTGTAGGAGGCACTTAGGGGAAAAAAATCATATATTTTTTATGTGTTCGATGATCCAAGACATATGGCGACATATGTCTCTGATCTTTTCGGGGCCAATGCCAACATGTGTCTCTTTCAAACAATATCTTATGGCTTGGTGGAGTAGAGCAGCGAGGAATACTATGATGGGACAGTTAGCAGTTGTTGTTCCTATGCTGACATCTTGGTCCATTTGGAAAGAATATGCAGCAATAAATTTTGGGGATGAATCCGTTTCAAAATTTTACGTCTTCAAGAACGAATAAGAGTAGCTATATATGCTTGGTGTTCGGCTGTTTCAGGAAGCAAATTTGCGGATTCCATTCAGCTTTTGATTTCAACACGCTATTCGCCACCTTTAACGCCGCGGAAAATACAGATTACACGATGGAAACTACCACCTTTAGGCAAGTTAAAACTTAACGTTGACGCTGCTGCAGGACGTCAGGGGGCAGCAGGAGGAGCGATTTTGCAAAATGATGAGGGTCGGCTTCTCTTGGCTATTTGCTTTCCTTTACCGATTTTACCTCCGTTCCATGCAGAGTTGCAGGCAATGTTATTTTCTATTATTTATTTTACAACTCGGGGCTTCACTAAATTTCACATTGAGATAGATTTTAAACCCTTGCTTGACATGCTCCATAATCCGGTACCTTTAGCATCAAGATTAGGTCAGGATTATGCACGTGTGGTGATGATGGAATCCTGCATGGCCTATTCGGTTTCATATATCCATGGGATAGGAATAGCGTTGCACATTTACTTGCACAACATGGATTGATGAGCGGGCGTCTATGTATTTTTTTCTCGACAGATGACCTTTCGCCAATGGCACGTGGCAACTTGATGGCGGATATTCATACGCCATATATACGTCGATGACATTTCGGTTGGACATATGTTATCTTGCTTGCATCCATTCGATGCAGACGGTTGGGTACGTTATTCATATAATGTTTCCTTACAATGTTTTTAAGCTTTTGGTCATCCTGCTGATGTTTGAATATCTCTTGATGAGGATCAATATTGGAGGCATATACAAGTTTGGCTGGAGTATTTCAGTGGCATCGGTGCTAGGAGGGAGACAACGCAGCATTATACTTGGACTTTGCTGGTGGACGACACATGCACAGCAAGACCTACTGTATCTTTGGACGGGACTTGTCTTGGGTCATCACTCCAATTATATAAATATGTATGCTTTTTTCCTTCGTCTAGGTTTTATCCACAAGGGTTGTTTTATTTGGTAAAGTTTTAATGCGGCATATCATATATGATTAGAGGATGACAATCATCACTGCTTTACATTCTCTTTTTACATATGATACATTGATGTAATATGGTTTTTTTCCGCTATAAGAGAGGCGCAGTTTTTATAAAATAGACCTTATCTAAAAAAAATTGTACACAGACACATATATGTATACATATATATACAGATACATACAGGTTTATATATATACATAGAATATGTGTGTATCTGTATGTGTGTGTATATATACGCACATTTTGAGATGTAGGTTTTTAGAAATTCTCCCAAGGATCTGTCCAGTTTATGGCATTTGTGTAAAGGCTTGCTTTTCAACTGTTTTCAACTTTGTAAAAACTCTGCTTGCTAAGTCATCAGATAGTTTCAACATCAGGTCTTGTACAGTAAAGTGGATGTATTAATTTCAACAGATTTCAACTTTGTAAAAACTCTGCTTTTTTAATGACAAGATTCCCACTGCGTCAAAAAATAAAAATTACAAGATTCCCACTGTCTTGTTCGATTGAATTCTCCATCTTAGATTGTTCTCCGAAAAAACACTTCCTTCCATTTATTTTCTTTTTTAGTGGCGTTACTGGTAAATAAAACGACCTCTTCGTAATATTTCCCTAATTTAACGTGCATGAGAAATGTGACGAGACGCAATTTTGGTCTTAATAAATTGATAAATATTTATGTTAATGACTAACCCAAACATTTTGATTTATCATGGTCATCAATTTAGTCCTCAAATTTATAATAAGGACTTACATATAATATAACTCATCAATGAAATAACTAGCAATCCAATGACTTGAAAATTTCTATTTTAAATAATAATAACTAATTAATTATCTTATAAATTAATTATTCCATCACTCAATGTTATTGTGTGTGACCTTCTAGATTTCTAACATAAATATAGTAAATCTATACAGATCATGGTAACCAACTAACATCAGTTGTTGGTCATCCAACATGATATAAAAATAGCGGTGAACCATAAACCTCCGGCAAACAATTGGTGTATAATTAATTCTTTTCGTTTTATTATCCAAATTACTATTGGTACGTGAAGTGTCATTATCAATGATAATATTTACTCGGTTCTAGAAATAACTTGAATCGATTATATGACTAATTCATCACGTCATATCTATGGACTTATCAAGTCACTTATATTCTAACCAAGAGGCAAGTGATGTTTATAATTGAAGGAAGCAACGAATCATCTTGTGATGCTACACTACTTCCTCTACACTTTATGTACTGTCCAAAATCTAGTTAAATATAGATGTTTTTCATACTATGTTAAAAAAGAGGCAAAATAATACAATTAATGCATGAAGTAAATAAATATCTCTAAGTCTAGGGATTATTTGTACTTCGCACAAGCTGAGAATAACAAAATGGCACCAAATATATGTAATATTCTCAACAGCAGTAAGCACTATGTTAAAAAGGAGTCGAAATGATACAATTAATGCATGAAATAAATAAATGTCTCTATGTCTGAATATTATTACACTTTGCACAAGTTGAGAATAAATTGATGACGCTAAATACATGTAATATTCTCAACGGTAGTCAATCTAATGAACTCTCTCAATTTAAAAGCACAACACATATGAACTGGAAAAAAAATCCCTCGCTCAAGTAACAATGACCTTTAGCCATCATATCCAGACTATTAATGTCTGCTCTTAATAGTGAATCTGACGAAGGACAATATTGTTGAAGATAGGTTGGTGAATAGCTCAGTTAAGAATGACGGGGATCATGGTGAGGCGGATGGTGATCAAGGTGGAATGGAATGACAGCCGTGGGATAAGAGGCTTAATCAACGGTTGGTGGTGAAGAAGACGGTTATGGAAGTGCGTATTGAGAGAATCTGGAAGTGGTGCAGGGGGGCTGATGTGCAATGGTGCAGGAGGTGCGTGAAGAAGATGAGGCCTGGGCGCCAAATCTTTTAAATGGAGGGAAATGACAGTACTGCCCTTTTAGTTTGAACGTTACCAGAATTAACCGTAGGGGCATATTTGTAATTTCATAATGGACGGTTATTTCTTCTTCGTTCTGCTGCATATATTGTGCGATGTAATCAACAATTTTCAGACTTTTGATTTCATCAATATAATTCCTCTTTTTCTCTCCGGTTTCCCCCTTGAACTTTGGGGTTTCTCTCCTTGATTGCATTTCGTTGATTCATTTGTGAATCATAGTTTGAGTTACTTCTTGAGTGCTCTTCAATTTCTATTTACTGACTGCAGCATCAGCTGCAGAGTTGCATTGCATTCACAATTTTCACATGGTATCAGAGCCAATTCGGTGGTAGTAATTGATGAATTTAGGTTCATTCATGGCCTCAAATGTGAATGCTCCTAGCTCCTCATCAAATTTTCATGCTACTGGCGTGGATCCTACAGAAGATCCCTTGTATATACATCCGAGTGACAGTCCCTCACTCGTTCTGGTGCAGCCTCTGCTTGATGGAAATAATTACCATGGCTGGAGTAGGACGTTTAGAAGAGCGTTGGAGTCTAAGAACAAGACTGGATTTGTGACTGGTGCTGTGATTAAACCAGACGAAGGAAATCGAAGATATGCAACTTGGAGTAAGGCTAACAACATGGTAGCCTCATGGATTGTGAACTCGGTGATACCTTCCATAGGACAAAGCGTTATGTGATTTGATAATGCAATTGACATATGAAACGATCTAAAGCACAGGTATGGGAACGCTGATGCGTTTAGACTGTCAGATTTACAGGAGCAGTTTTATGCAATTAAGCAAGGTGAGTGCTCCGTAACCAATTATTATACGAAGTTGAAGGTTTTATGGGAAGAATTGATGGTGCTTAGATCTATTCAAAGTTGTGTGTGTAATAGATGTACTTGCAATATGTCTAATCAGATTAACAAATTTGTTCAAGAGGATTATGTGATTAAGTTCATTAAAGGACTTAATGAGGAATTTGAACCTGTGAAGTCACAGGTTCTGCTGTGTATTCCGTTACCCGATCTTAAAACTACTTTTGCAATGGCTGTAAAACTGGAGAGAAAATTGAACTACTCAGGGATGCAGAACCAAATTAATAATAGTCCAACGATGGTTATGAATGTCAATGGGGTCAATAGAGCTGGAAATTTTTTGCCTAGGCCTGGGGGATTTACAAGCTCATGCCAAGGATGGCAGAGACCTGCGGGTAGAGGTTTCAAAAAGGATTTTTCAAGGTCTGTCCAAGGAAATTCTAGAGCACCAGTGTGTACACATTGCAATATGATTGGACACACTGTACATAGATGCTATAAAAAATACGGTTACCCCCTGGCTATAAGCCAAGAAGTCAAGCAAACTGTGTTGATGTTGATGCAATGGCTGAACAAGAGTTTGTGGGATATGAAAATGTTGAATATGATGGAGGTCAGGCCATTGATAATGGCAATGAGCATGGAGTTAACTCAGTCTCACAGGCTATTCCCATGTTTACACATGAGCAGTATATGCAATTGATGAATTTATTGCAGGATCATAAGGAGAAGATGAGGAGCAATCAAGGGGAAAGAGACATTGGTGGGGGGCAGCACGTAGTAATGTCTGCTCAGTGCTCAGATGCTTCTGACAAAGGGAAAGGTAATGTATTGCATAAGCCCTTAAACATGTGGATTCTGGATTCTGGTGCCACTGACCATATCAGCTGTTCTCTTTTTGTCTTTAATTCATACCATTCTGTTAATTCCATGTCAGTAAAATTGCCAAACAAACATTCTGCCTTGGTCACACATGTTGGATCAGTTAGAGTCAGTCCTATCCTCGTTCTGAAAAATGTGTTACATGTTCCATCTTTTGCCTTTAACTTGATGTCATTGAGTAAGTTGACTGAATCTGGTGAAATTGATGTGTCATTCCATTCCAATACGTGTGTTATCCAGGAGCATGTAACCAGGAGGACGATTGGTTCAGCTAGAGTCACACGTGGTCTTTACTATCTCTTCGGATCTCAAGTTCCAAATCTTCATGCTCTTGCTATCCAAACCTCCACAGCTTCTGTCACAAGCTCAAAGTTGTGGCATTCAAGGCTTGGCCATCCAGCCAATTCCAGATTACAAGACATACACAAAATTGATCCTCAAGTCACAGTACAAGATGATACTGATACATGTAACATCTGTCCATTAGCTTAACAGAAGAGATTACAATTTCCTGCTTCTTCCTCTGTGTCTCATTCTACTTTTGATTTGATCCATATGGATATCTGGGGGCCATATAGGCACCCTACCTTGTATCAACAGAAATACTTTCTTACTATAGTAGATGACCTTTCAAGATATTGCTGGGTGTATTTGTTAAAAACAAAAGCTGAAGTCAGAGTCATCATTCAAAGTTTCTGCAATTTTGTGTATGTGCATTTCAATACTTCTGTTAAAACCATTAGGACTGACAACGGGCTTGAGTTCAAAATGACTTCATACTATGCTGATAAAGGCATACAACACCAGACCAGCTGTGTATATACACCACAGCAGAATGGCATTGTTGAAAGAAAACATCAACACCTCTTAACCATAGCCAGAGCTCTCAGATTCCAAGCCAACTTGCCCATCAAATACTGGGGCTTTTGCATAGAACATGCCTCATATCTCATAAACCTTATACCATCTCCATTACTGCATCATCACACCCCTTATGAACTTCTTTACAAAAAACTCCCAGACCACTCAAATCTTAAAGTACTTGGATGTCTAGTGTATGCTGTTGATACGTCCCCGTCCAAAGACAAGTTTAGTTCCAGATCAAGGAGGTGTGTATTTTTAGGCATCTTTCATACCAGCAAAGTTTATATTCTCCAGGATCTAAAATCGTCAGAAATCTTCATCTCAAGGGATGTTCAATTTCTTGAACATACCTTTCCTTTCAGCCAAGAGCCTACTTATGATCAACTCAGTTCACGCTCATTTTCACAGAGTCCTGTAGACACTGCCATATCATCTGGTTGTCCGTCTAGGGGGGCAATGTTCTACATGGTCAATGTCAACATTCAGTTCAGCCAGATCAACCACATTCGCCACATTCACCCTCAACTCAGCAAAAGTCCTTCTCCAAAGCACATTCAGTTCAGCCAGATCAACCACATTCGCCATATTCACCCTCAACTCAGCAAAAGTCCTTCTCCAAAGCACATTCAGTTCAGCCAGATCAACCACATTCACCACATTCACCCTCAACTCAGCAAAAATCCTTCTCCAAAGAACATTCAGTTCAGCCGCATGAACAGCAAGCTCAACTCAATCTGCCAATGGTCTCAATCCAACACCAATCATCTGAGTCTAATTCTGAATCTTCACAAAGTCAAATCCCCATGCCTGTTCCCATAACTGCCATTGACATTCCCATACACATCCCTGAGCCAGTTGAATCCCATCATCTTAAGCGCATCAGAAAGCCACCACCTTATCTACAGCAGTATCACTGCAATCAAATCTCCACTCCTCATTCGTTAGACAAGTACTTCACCATGGATCATTTGGCACCAAAACACAGCATATGTTTTAAGTGTTGATGCACACACAGAACCTAACTCTTTCGCAGAAGCATCTAGAGTTCCCGAGTGGCAAGAAGCCATGAGAACTGAGCTAAAAGCACTTGAAGCGAATGATACATGGTGTTTTGTGCCATTACCTGAGGGAAAGAAACCCATTGGTTGCAAATGGGTTTACAAAGTAAAACAGAAAGCTGATGGCTCCATTGAGAGATACAAAGCTATATTGGTGGCAAAGGGGTACACGCAACAGTACGGTGTAGACTATCAAGACACCTTTTCGCCAGTAGCGAAGATGGCCACTGTAAGGATTGTTCTAGCCATGGTGGCAAGGCTTGGTTGGCATCTCCATCAACTGGATGTGAACAATGTGTTTTTACATGGGGACCTTCATGAGGAGATCTATATGTCACCACCACAAGGAATAAAACTGCACCAACCAAACCTTGTATGCAAGTTACAAAAGTCCCTTTATGCGTTGAAGCAGGCAAGTAGGGAGTGGAATGCAAAGTTGACTGGTTTCTTGTTGAGTCAAGGATTTGCACAGTCAAAAAATGACTACACATTGTTCACCAAGGTGAATAGAGGATCACTGCTGGTAGTGCTGGTTTATGTGGACGACGTGATTGTTGCCAGTGAAGACAGGGATGCTATCCAGAAGATCAATCATGCTTTGCACCAAAAATTCCGGATTAAGGATTTGGGAGAACTGAAGTTTTCCTTAGGAATTGAAGTGGCTAGATCTCAGAAGGGAATCTATATTAATCAAAGGAAGTATACAGTGGAATTGTTGAAGGAAATGAACTTTCTTGGGTCTAAACCAGCTATCTCTCCCATGGAGAGTCATGTCAAATTGGTGCACAATGACTCTGAATTACTGGAGGATGTAACACATTATAGGCAATTGATTGGCAAGTTGATATATCTCAAGATCACCAGACCGGATATTTCATTTACAGTACAACAGTTAAGCCAGTTCTTGGATTGCCCGACGGTGAATCATTTAAAGGCTAAACACAGGCTACTTAGATACCTCAAAGGCACAATTGGACAAGGGCTCTTATTTCCCAGCTCAGGAGACTTAATGCTGAAAGGATTTGTTGACTCTGATTGGGCAGGATGCCAAGAGACCAGACGATCAGTCACTGGGTATTTCATTTTCTTAGGAGGAGCTCTAATTCCTTGGAGGGCAAAGAAACAGTCCACTGTATCCAGATCTTCTGCGGAGGCTGAATACAGAGCAATGACGTTGGCAGTCTGTGAATTGCAATGGTTGATATATTTGACTAGAGATTTGAGTCTAGAAGAAAGGAAACCAGTAGAGTTGTTTTGTGATAGAAAAAGCACTACATATATAGCTGAAAATCCAGTATTTCATGAAAGGACAAAGCACATTGAGATTGATTGTCATGTGGTGAGAGACAAGGTGATTGATGGGGTAATCAAGCTGATGCCTGTGCATACTGAGTTACAATTGGCGGACATGTATACCAAGCCTTTGGACAGAAGGAGACTGGGAAAATTGCTGGAGCTATCTGGGTCATTCAACATTTATACCAAGCCATGCTTGAGGGGGTGTTGAAGATAGGTTGGTGACTAGCTCAGTTAAGAATGACGGGGATCATGTTGAGGCGGATGGTGATCCAGGTGGAATTGAATGACAGCCGTGGGATAAGAGGCTTAATCAACGGTTGGTGGTGAAGAAGACGGTTATGGAAGTGCGTATTGAGAGAATCTGGAAGTGGTGCATGGGGGCTGATGTGCAATGGTGCAGGAGGTGCGTAAAGAAGATGAGGCCTAGGCGCCAAATCTTTTAAATGGAGGAAAATGACAGTACTGCCCTTTTAGTTTGAACGTTACCAGAATTAACCGTAGGGGCATATTTGTAATTTCATAATGGACGGTTATTTCTTCTTCGTTCTTCTGCATATATTGTGCGATGTAATCAACAATTTTCAGACTTTTGATTTCATCAATATAATTCCTCTTTTTCTCTCCGGTTTCCCCCTTGAACTTTGGGGTTTCTCTCCTTGATTGCATTTCGTTGATTCATTTGTGAATCATAGTCTGAGTTACTTCTTGAGTGCTCTTTAATTTCTGTTTACTGACCGCAGCATCAGCTGCAGAGTTGCATTGCATTCACAATTTTCACAAATATTTAATAGCACAAATGTCCTAAATTTTTCTTTAACGATAAATCCTTAATTACCAATTTATGAGATCATACTAATAACTAATGTTCTAAGTACTTTATTGATTAATTATCACGAGCAGAAAAGTAATAAAATTAATAATAAATTTTGTCATTAAATAAAAAATACTCATAAGTACATCTAGTGTCTCGACATATTGTTCACAATACTTTCAAGGGCAATCAATAAATATCGGGAGATACCACCCTTTTTTTTTTTTGCCTATGATCATCGTTTTCACATTTCTTTTTTAATCAATTGCTTTTCTGCACATTTCGTTGAACACCAGGATCCCGGTTATCGATATTAACAATAATTTGATCAGTTCAGTTGACATAATTAATCGTCTCTAGAAAATATTCTGAAGTTTTAAAGAAAAGATACATGTGCTGTAAAAACCTCGTATATTTTCCGTTATCAATAAATTTTTAAAGAAAAAAATATATCATCTTAAAAGTATCTAATGTTCATTACCAACTTCATGTCCACATTTTCCGTACTCTAATAGTTGTTATTTTTTTTCTCGGCCAAACTTTCGTAATACCGTATTTAACATGATACTCTTAATATGTGATTGATTAATTGTGTAGTTACAAGAAATTAATTGTTTGGTTTTTCACTTTCTTGTGCTTAAAATAAGCTTTTCATTTACTATTTTGATATTAATTTTGATTCGAATAATACCTAAACGCAAATAATAGTAGTTGGGAGTTTTGAGATCACAGTGGTGATCAAATAATTTAAAAGCGGGATCGCTATATTTCAAGGTTCCCGATGATCAAATCATAAGAACAACAGGTCACCAGTATATTATAGAATGACTTGTTTTTATATAATATTATACACCACAAAAGAAAAAGACATATAGCGACAGACAAAAATCGTCGCCATTTCGTCGCTACAGGCACATAGCGACGAAATAGCGACGAAAACAGTAGGTCGCGATACGGCTTGTCGCAAAGTGAATTTCGTCGGTGAAGCGTCGCTATATTGGGACAGAAAAATTTCGTCGGTGTTTCGTCGTACAGTTGCGACGAAAATCTGTCAAGTCTGCGACCTGTTATTGCCGTCGTTTTTTCGTCGGTGTATTTTTTCGTCGCTATTTTATAATTTTTTATTTTTTTTATTTCCTTTCTGCGACATATTATTTCGTCGCAAAGTTTTGTCGGTATACTTTTTCGTCGCTATTTTTAAATTTTTGATTTTTTATTTCCGGTCTTCTACATTTCGGTTTCGTCGCAGGTTCGTCGCTATTTTTTAATTTAATATTTAATATTAATTTAATATTAAATATTAAATATTTTTAATTTATAAATAATACAATATATTATTAATTAAATAGTTTTTATTATTATTTAATTTTTATAATATATTTTATTTTGTATATTAAATCATTTGTACGAATGTTATACAGAAATACAGTACTTGCGTATTGAAGTTCGTATAATTAAACAACACAAACGAAATAGAATCCGTATAAATGTCATATAAAATATAAAAGTACAAAGAATATGTCAATACAATAAATGAAATAGACTGTACGAAAAATCAAAAAATGAAATACTATGCAGAGGAAGATGGAGGGGGATCATGCGGAGAAGAGTGACCATCAGGTGGAAGCTGAGGCTGCGAGGAGCTGGAAATGATAGAGATGATGAGATGCGATAGCTGCGAGATTTGCTGATTCGTCTGCTGCTGCACCTGCATCGTTTGCTGCTGCGCATGCTCAACCGCCTGCTGAAGCGACTGCTGCAGCTCCTGCTGGGTCTGAGTCAGCTGCGACCGCAGTGCTTGTACACTCTTCTCATGCTGCGCCCTGATGGTCTCCACCTCATGCTGCAGCGCCCATGCTCTGATTCCAGGCGCGAAGGACTCTCTGGGGCCATAGAAGGCGCGGAGGTGCTAGCCTCAGAGGAAGCACCTAGATGCAGAACTTCGGGAAAGAATCGCGGCGCTGCTGATCCAACCCCGTACACCTCCCTCTTCTTCTTATTCTTAGGGCCGACGGTCCGAACCGCATCCCAATAAGCGCAGTTCTTGTCGGCCTCTTCTCCCCTAAGTGCGAGTAATATGTTGTACTCGTCCTGAAATGAGAATAAGAATTGTTAGGGTTTAGGGTTTAGCAATAAAACAAACTAAGGAAAAAACAAATGATATCGTAGTCTACTTACACTGATGTCGCGGGCCTTCGCCGTGATCCAGTCCTCCATCCCGTTGGAGGCTTTCTTCCGATGCGTCTTGTAGAAGAGATCGTAGGAGGCTGGCCACTCCCCTGTCTCCTCCTGCTGAAAGAATGAAATAAAATATGTTAGTGAAATCCATAATTTTAAAAATTTCGGCATGACCTATTCGTTTATTGGAGGTATCCCGGACTTAAAGGTCTCTCCCAAGTCAAAGCAAAAAGAAAAAAAAAAGACAAATGAACACATATACTATTTAAATTAACCATATACGAATACCAAAAAAACAACAGCGTAACATAAGAAATCAATGAATATAAATAATCCACTTAAGTCAATGAATGTAAATAATCCACTTAAGTCAATGAATCTAAATAATCCAATGAAATCAATGAATCTATATAATCCAATATTAAAATACTTACCATAGAACGCATCGTGGTGCCGTGGGAAACCGACCCACCTGAGTGTGTGGCAGGTGCTGGGCCCTGTACATTGCCGCTGCACCGGTTCGCCTCGTTCCGGGCGCTGCGGGCTTGGGTAGCAGGGTCCATCCAACCTTCTATCCACCCCGCCCAGGTGGCCTCGGATACGTAGGCAGGCCTGGCATAATTGGGGTCACACTCCCACTTGGTCTTGTGCGAGTTGATGAAGTCCCTGTAGCGTTTGGCGGCCCTATGCCGCCAGGCCTGCTCCACGTCGTGGGCGATGTCAGCTGGCCAGCTGTACGCCTTCTGCAATTATTATACGGAGGTAAAGTAAAAACGTGGTTAGAAAAGTAATGATCGATTACGTATCAAAAAGTGAAATTCACCAAATTTGAATACCTGAAACTCATCCCAGTAGAACCTACGTGTCTGCATGGTGACACGGGACCAGGCATATCCATCTGGGTCCTGCCTCAGGTGGAAGGACCGAGTGATGCAACCGGAAATCTGGCCCGAGTCCGGTGCAAACCTGAAAGAGGTAAAGTTGTTAGGAAAAAATAACGCGTGAAATATATTTGAAAACGTGTTAAAAAAAATAAATCATTACTTACGTATGGGTATCATGTGACCAAGGGAGGGCACGACGCCCGTGTATGACACCCTCGTCCGATGCCGCATCAGACGCCGGATGAAGTGCTGAACCGGTGGGTGTGGGTGGCGGCGTAGATCGGGGGGGGGTGCGGACCTCTCGGCAGACCCTAAAAGGTCTGCGTCCGCAGCAAGAGCGGCGGTCGAAACCGACCCAAGCTGCTCATGCTGAGAGAGGAAAATATTAAACTCTCCTGAGATGTCATGTGTAGATGGTGGGTAGGTGGATCGAGTCGGTAAACCCTCACTAGCCATCAGATCTGCAAGGGTGAAAAATTTAAAAGGCACATTCAACGAGTTTAGGGTTGGTTGGCCAGACAAATAAGATGTCCAAAAAATGACAAGTGTTTACATACATTTAATGCAAGATATTAATAATTTTGAAAATTTCGGCCTGACCTATTCGTTTATCGGAGGTTTTCCGGCCTTAATGGCCTCTCCAAAGACAAATGTATGTCCAACTCTCGAGCTTAGTAAACACCTTGAACTAGTATCATACCGAAAATCATATGCAAACCTCTTACAAAAAAGTTTGTACATGCATCATTCATTGGCCAAGCACACCACATTTCTACTAATTCAACCTTAACAACAATTTTGGTGCATACGCACCCTAGTCACCAACAGCCCTTTTTCGGTACATGCAAGGCAAAATAGTATGTAATATCCAAAACTTATTCATTTTCATATCTTAACATATATATTATACATATATACATGTGTACTACATAATAAGGTTATTTTTTCATAAAAGGCCTAAGGGCAAAAAATAATACATATATATATATATATAATACATATATACACCGAATATATGTATAATACGTATATACACCTAAATATATATTTTGTATATAAATATATATATAACTGCCGTATATATATATATATTTATATATATATATGTATATATATACTTAAAAAACAGTGAACTATATATATATACATATGTGAAACCGTATATATATATATATATATATATATATATATATATATATATATTTATAAAAAAAACAGTGAGATATATATATATATATATAAATGTAAAACCGTATATATATATATATTTATGTATATATACCTAAAAACAGTGAAATATATATATATATATATATATACATGTATAAAACCGTATACATGTATATATCAAAAACCGTATATACATATATAAACCGCCTCACCCCCGCCCCAACCTGCACCATCCAGCCGAACCCGCCCCACCCGGACCCCACCCACAGCCACCCAGCCCCACGCACAGCCACCCTGCCCCACCTGGACCCCACGCACAGCCACGCAGCCCCACCCAGCCCCACAGCCACCCATCCCCTCCAACACCCAGGCTACACCACTGCCCCTCCGCCATCCCCTCCGACATCCCCTCCAACACCCAGCCCCACACCGCCCCACCCAGCCCGAATCCCTCCACCCCAGCACAATCTCTCCTCCCAAACTGCTCTCAAGTGTATAACAACAACAAAAACAAGCGGCACAATCCACAATTTCTTGATGAAAAACAGAATAGATCTTATAAAAACAAACAAAATAATAAAAACAAATAAAATACCTCCTAAATGGCCTCTGCTGTATTCGCCAGAGAAGATGGGGGGAGGAGGCGACGAGAGTTCGTTGAAAATTTGGGGAAGGGGGAAAGGAGGGAAACGCAGAAATGGGGAAGAAGAGAAGGGTTTTCAGCTTTTAGTCGAAAATTTTGCGACGCACTAGCGACGAAAGTCCGTCGCTATTACTGTGGCGTCGCTATTTCATGTGTCGTCGTTATTTCAAATTTGCGACGACAGGTTTCGTCGGTAACTTGTCGGTGCCATCAGTATTGAAAAAAAAATAATAAAAAATATAAAGTACTTACAGACACACATTATGTATATACATGTGTATAAGTACATCAACACATACACACTTTCGCCTAGTGAGATACATAAAAAATTGTGACTAACCTCAATCTTCATTGTCATCCGCATCCTCATACGCATCTTCATTTTCATCCTCATTTTCATCTTCATCTACATGCTCGTCGTCCTCCTCATCCTCGTATTCGTCTTCACCTACATCTTCAATATTGTCAGGCAGTTGTATGTTGAGATGAATTTCGATGAAACCGCCGTTGGGGTCATTTAGAAGGAGGTTGTGCAGTTCAACATGTGTCGTATCCAGAACGGGCGGGTTTTCTTCTTGAAATGCGGCATCCGTGCCATCTGAACCTGGCTGTATACTGATATCAAACTTGCTCGATTTCACTTTGCACACGGCTCGCCAGTCTTTTGAGCTCGCATTCATCCTCGTTGTTGGATACGATAGATAGTACACCTGGAACGCTTGACTAGCCAAAACGAATGGATCGTACTTTCTATACCATCGCCCTTGGTGTATGTCTACCAACTTATATCGGTCATGAACCTTTGTGCCAGCGCGATAACCTTCCCGAGTTGGATCGTACCATTCGCATTTGAATAGCACCACCCGCTTTATAGGCAATGCGGGATATTCGAGCTCAATGATGTCAGTAAGGTAGCCGTAGAAGTCATCCTCGTCTGTGCTATTGTCATACCGCTTGACACACACTCCGCTGTTCTCCGACGATTTTCGGCTGGCATGGGAGACTGTGTGGAATCTATAACCGTTGACAAAACACATATCGTGGCGCGTGACTCTGTTCAATGGACCCTCGGCTACTGGTGTCAGAATGTAACCGTACTCATCGTCAGCCAGATGACCTTTGCTCGCCTGTAAAACGACAAGTAAGTATACATCAGCGGGGCAATAAATGCGTATCACATGACGTACACGTAACCGGAAAATATGTAAACTTACATGCCACCTGAACCAATCAGCAAACTTGGCATCTAACTCATTGTTTATTGCATCGCTCGATATACCCGGTGAACGGTGTTGCAATAAATCAACGAACAAGCTGAAGCAAATTACGAATGAGTACCATGTATATCTTTGTAATATAATGGATATAGTAGCGCAAGGTATTTACAAATTAAAATTGGATATCGTTTATACCTCTGGAAACGGTCGACTTGACGGCAGTTGCGCAGAACATAAGAATGAGCAATCTTCAGCTCGCTGTCCCCCAATATCATTTCTTTTCCCTGTCCGTGAAATCTGATTGGATGTGTGAATATGGGAGGACACTGGATCTGGAAATGCCGTCATCGTTCCGGGGAACATCTCTGCACCTCGACGGGACATCTAGATCGAAGTAATAAGACACGAAGGTCGAGGCTTCCTCCGTCAGGTAGGCATTGCACATCGAGGCCTCGACTTTCGCCTTGTTCTTGATGTTCAGCTTCAAATGCCTGAGATATCTGTTCATATAGGGAATATCTGTTCAAATGCTTGCGCTTAGACACATAAGAACGTCACGTAATAAATAAGAGTACCTCTCGAACAGATACATCCACCTGTACTGAACAGGACCACCAACGCGTGCCTCGTATGGTAGATGAACTGGCAGGTGTTCCATTGAATCAAAGAAGGCCAGAGGGAATACAGTTTCCAGCTTGCAAATGATCAATGGGATTTCGCCCTCCAGCCTTGACATATCATCCGCCCTGAGTCTCGTGGATGTAAGACATCTGAAGAACAAACTCATCTCGGTAAGTGCTTCACATACATTGGTTGGAAGCAGCTCGCGGAATACAATGGGCATCAACCGTTGCATGAACACGCGACAGTCGTGGCTCTTCATCCCGTGCAAACCGCGTTTATTCACGTCGATGTTCTTAGACAGGTTCGAAACATGGCCGTCAAGAAATCTAGCCGTTTCCAGCCACGCTAACAACGCACTGACCTGCTCCGCATTCAGTGTGTAAGAGGACTTCGGCATGTAGGATGTGCCAACGGGATGCAGCTCCGGTCGCATATTGAGGTCGCGCATATCAAGTCGTGCCTTCAAATTGTCTTTCGTTTTTCCAGGCACATTCAGCACCGTATTGAAAATGTTGTCAAACACGTTCTTCTCAATGTGCATGACATCCAGGTTGTGTCGGATCATATTGCTCTTCCAATACGGAAGCTCCCAGAATATGCTTCTCTTCTTCCACCCGATACAGTAACGGGCCAGGTCTACGTTGTGGCTGCCTCCGGATCATCAGCGACCCCCACGAATCCACAACTGTCTATCTCCTCCAACACCTCCGCACCCGGGAGAAGCTCAGGCTTCATGTCCTTCTCGACGATGTCAGGCATGAACGACGTCACGTTCCTTCTGTACAAATGACGCCTGGGCAGGAACTTCCTATGGCTGTCGAACCAGCAAATCTTACGTCCATGTTTCAAGGACATCGTCTTCGCTTGCTTCATGCAACAAGGGCAAGCGTATTTCCCCGCTGTGCTCCACCCCAACAACATAGAATAAGCCGGGAAGTCGCTGATGGTCCACATCAGCGCAACGCGTAGCTGGAAGTTTTGTTTGGTCGATACATCGAACGTCTCCACGCCAAACTCCCACAACCACTTCAGCTCATGTATCAATGGCTGCAGGTATAGGTCGATCTTCTGTTTCGGATTCCTAGGCCCTGGTGCGATCACAGTTAAGAACATGTACGGCTTCTTCATGCACATCCAAGGTGGTAGATTGTATGACGTCACGATTACAGGCCACGAAGAATACTGCTCTCCCGACTGTCCGAACGGGTTGAACCCATCAGTGCATAACCCCAACCTAACGTTCCTTGTCTCCGACAAAAAACCCAGATGTGTCGCATCGAACGTCCTCCAAGATTCGCTGTCAAATGGATGGCACATCTCACCGTCTTTCGTGTAGTGCTCCGCGTGCCACCTCATCTGGCTAGCTGTGGCACCGGATGCGTAGAGCCTCTGCAGTCTAGGGGCGAGAGGTAAATAGTAGAATTGCTTTCTTGGCACGTTCCGGTTTCTTTTGTTCGTTCTCCACCTGCGTGTCCCATAGACCCTGCACTTGTCTTTATCCTCGTCGATGCCCCAGTATATGATGCACCCCTCTGAACAACAATCGATCTTCTGAACAGGCAGTCCCAACGCCTGCAGCTAATTCTTCGTCGAATAAAAACTGTCGACCATTGTGTTCCCTTCGGGAAGAGATTCCCTCATCAGCTGACACATCCCATCGTACAATCTCTCCGTCATGCGGTGCTTCGTCTTCATGCTCGTCATCCGACCGATCATGGACATCTGTGTGTGACTGCCGCAACCGGGATACAGCGGCGTGTTTGCGGCGTTCAGCATCTCAAAAAACTGTCTCGCCTGAGGGTTCGGATCTTCCTCCACGAATACATGCGGCTGTTCATCTGGATCCTGCATTTGTAAGTACTACTCTCCCGTAAATGCACCGGCGGCTGCGTCTTACACCATCTGCATGTATGGGTTTTGAGATCCCTCGCCTATTTCTTCGGCATCAACCTGACCGGGTCCCCTTTCGACGTGTACAGTTGCAGATGTAGACGCCCCCTCATATTCGCCGTGGCAGTACCATGTATGATAATTGTGCACGAAACCTTGTTTCAATAAGTGAACCCTCACGTCAGCCGGATGTATATATTTATGGTTCTTGCATTTCTTACACGGACATCTAATCTGCGTTCCACTTTAATTACTCGTCGCAAAATCCATAAATTCTTCGAGACCTTCAACAAATCTAAAACTCCACTCCCCGTTGTTTACTCTCTCGTACATCCACTTTCTATCACTCCTCCTCGGATCCATTTTCTCGCTATACCTTCAAAATAACAACAGCTATCTTTTCTCGGTGGTGGAAAACATCAAAATTCCACACAATAAGATTTCTTCCTTCTATATTTTTGTTGAAAAGTGATGATTTATGTGTTTGAAATGGGAGAAGAATGGGAGAAGAGTGGAAGAAGAAAGCTGCGTTTTATGGTTCTCAGCCTGCAATATTACCGACGTATTAGCGACGATATAGCAACGCTAAGCGACGACCAAGAATCACGAATTCCGGAAACAAACAAACACAAATACCGACGACTTAGCGACGCCTCAGCGACGACCAAGAAACACAAATCCCGGAAACAAACAAATACAAACATCGACGACTTAGCGACGCTCAGCGACGACCAAGAAACACAAATACCGACGACTTAACGACGCTCAGCGACGAACGACGTATCTTCACACCATATGATGTGTTTCGTCGCTGAGGGCGTCGCTAAGGCGTCGCTATTCGGCGGTGTCCGCACAGTGCCCGACTGTTACACTTACGATGCATTTACGTCGCTATTTCGTCGCTATGTCGTCGCTGAATTCCCTATATAAACAGGATGGACCGTGACCCCCAACTACATAGAAAACAACCTCCTTTATAATCATAAAAAAGACCCAAATATGGTTCGTACTAAAGCACAAGCGCGACGTGGTAGTGGCCATTCAGCGGCAAGACGGCCTATTCAACAACCCTCTTCTTTAGCGGTTTCTCCACCCCAAGAATCACCCCCACAGGCTGAGTCCTCTGAACCCAGTCTTTTTGGGCCACGTCGGGATCGCCAAATTGACGATCTCCATAAAGAAATACAAGAACTGTGGAAAACAGTGGATGACCTGAGGGAGCATATTATGTACCAGGATGAGCGTCTCCAATACCTGGACACAAGGCAGATGCAGATTAAATCCAAAGCTGCACAGCTGAGACGCCTCCTGAAGGCGTGCGCGGAGAGTGTTGCTACTCTCTGTTCGGATGACGAACAGTGAATGGCTCCTCTCCGCTATTCATTTAGATTGTTTTTTCATTATTGTCCTAGTATATTTTGTAATTTATAATTCTATATTAATGAAGTTTTATTTTTCTAATCATCGCTTTTGTTTTCTTAATTTAAACACGTGTTTAATCTCTTACGAATCTTGACGACGCTAAAATACAAACGAAATGTGGCTCAGAAAAATTTGAGACGACTAATTCACCGACTAAACATCAACTATATACCGACGAAACTTAATACAACGACGAGAACCTACTAACCATATCGACGAAACTTAATACAATGACGAGAACCTATTATCCGCGAATTTATTGTCTTTAGCGACGCTTTACCGACGAACTAGCGACGCACGACGTCTCTTCACATCATTCGACGCGTTTTGTCGCTACGGCGTCGCTAATGCGTCGCTATTCCGTTCAGTTCCCAACGGTTACAACGTACGATATTACGATATTATCTTCATCAGCTGAGCTGATATTATCAACGAATTTAGCGACGGGTTACCGACGAGCTAGCGACGCACGACGTCTTCACACCATTCGACGCGTTTCGTCGCTACTGCGTCGCTAATGCGTCGCTATTCCGCAGTGTCCGTTCAGTTCCCAATGGTTACAACGTGTTTACGTTGCTAATTCCTCGCTAAATGCGTCGCTAATTCCAACGAACCGTCACGCCCGTACACATTACGTCGCTAATTCGTCGCTAATTGCACACGAAGCGTCACACCCGCACATATTCCCATCTTGGTTAACGGTCGAAAAATTCGTCGCAAGTTCGTCGCTATTCCGTTCAGTTCCCAACGGTTACAACGTACGATATTACGATATTATCTTCATCAGCTGAGCTGATATTATCAACGAATTTAGCGACGGGTTACCGACGAACTAGCGACGCACGACGTCTTCACACCATTCGACGCGTTTTGTCGCTACTGCGTCGCTAATGCGTCGCTATTCCGCAGTGTCCATTCAATTCCTAACGGTTAGAACATGTTTACGTCGCTAATTCGTCGCTAAACGCGTCGCTAATTCCGACGAACCGTCACGCCCGTACACATTACGTCGCTAATTCTTCGCTAATTTCGCACGAAGCGTCACACCCGCACATATTCCCATCTTGGTTAACGGTCGAAAAATTCGTCGCAAGTTCGTCGCTATTTCGTCGCTAAATTTACCTATTTATACCCCAAATATCCGCACATATATATACACACATACAAAGTTATAAAACATCAAAATATGCCGCGTCGTTTTAGAAGAACCCCAAGGCGTGGTGGAGGGGCAAACAGTGCCCCGCCACAAGGGCCTCCTCCCCAACCACCATCGGTTGAGCGGGAGGGTTCCGTATCTGTGTATGGCCCACTACCGTGAGAGGATGCTCAAGAACAAATGCCGGAACAGGATATCGACTACCGTATGCTGATAGCAAACATGCAGCAGCAGTCGAGGCAACTGCACAGCATGACTAGAAGGCTGCGGAAGTTGAAATTCAGATATTACAAGCTGAAGCGCCTCCTCAGAGAGTTCGCAGATAATGTGGCGGCCACTCTTTCTTCCGATGACGAAGAGTGAACGGCCCCTCTGCGCCTCTCTTTTAGATTTCTTTTTTTAATTTTTCGTTTCATAATGTAAATTTTTA
>AP025066.1:23028375-23047504 GCA_036186865.1 Eustoma russellianum
GACACGCGGGTTTCATCGACAAAAAAACCGACGATACACAACGCCAAGAACCTACTCACCGACGAATTTATTTTATCCGTGTTCTGGAATTTTAGTGACAAAACAGCGACGATATAGCGACGTAATGCTACAAACTACATAGCGACGAATAAAACACACATAATAGCGACGAACCACCGACAAAACACCGACGAACATATTAACCTGACTACTTTTTTTTTAGCGACAATGCTTTTCATCGTAATTTCGTCGCAATTAACGACGAAAATGAGTGTATCGCAAATGCGTCGCAAAGTACCGACGCAACACCGACGAACCGTGGTTCGTCGGTGAATTTTTCGTCGGTAAATGAAATTCTTTTTGTGGTGATAAGAAATGATTTGATATATAATGACAAAAATGCATGATGTATTTTTCTGGTGTACATGAAGAAAATGTAAAAATTGTTGAAAGAGAACAAATATCATAACTTCATCAAGAATATTTCCCACGATGGAAAGAGTTGTCAAACACAAATCAACTATTCCATCCCTAGACTTGTCAGCATTTGTAGACTTAAAACTTCAATCATTCCCTTTGTGTATTATAAATAATGTCATAAAATTTTTGATAAAATTAAATTGGTCGCATAAGTGGGGGACCCAATTGAGTTTCTTTTAAAAAATGGACTTCATGTGTTGATATCTGATTATAACTTTTTTTCATGATGATAGATAATATTTGAAATAAAATACTCAAAATATAGTTATAGTCGTCGAATCAAACCGTACATAGGTATATTAAATGTCCTCAGTAAAGAAGAAAATGTACTCTTAATTTGAACGAAAACCAAGTCATCACAACAAAATAGAATTTAAATTAAATCAAGTCTATGAGACATGGTAAACTTTGGATTCTTCCTTTTTTTCTTGATGCTGATGGTATTCACATTAGATTCCAACACTTTACAATGCAAATTTACTCATACTTGGCTGGCAGATTGGACAATTAGTATAAAACAACATTCATTCAGGAAAGAACTAACTGATGGAATGACAGCTAAAATTCCATAAAATACTCTTTCATTGCCAATGGAGAGAACAGTGATAAACGCACTCGACACTTGTAATGTTTCAATCGGATAGGAATTATCCGAGATCTTGTTTGGTTTGTTTGTCTCAATTTGATAAGAATTACCGGAGATCTTGTTTGGTTTGGTTTTTTGCATATTGCCTTTAAAAAGTTTTGCCGTTTGTTTTACAGCTGTTTTTCTTAAAGAAGACAAACATGTGCTATCTCCCTACGGGGCAACCATGAGCGGAGAAAGTCAGCTGTCACTTTAAATGCATGCCCCAGATCTAATCACAAGTTTCCGTGAATTTTGGAAAACACCACCAGCGCACTGAGCACCGAACAAAAAGAGCACAATAAAATGTTAGATTATTACTGCATTTTGATGATTTACCTGAGTCAAATATGATAAAAATAAACAAATTACATAACAGAAAAGGAATTTTTAGGCTGAAGTCACCGAACTCACAACTGGTTTGGCCAAACAAGTGGTCAAACCCAAGTAAACTTTTTGTCCAACTCACTAAACACAACATTGAACTCAGGATTTTTGTTTAGTAACTCAAGTCATCGAACACAGGATTGGCTTTCTCCAAACCTTTGGTCAGGTAAATACAAAATTTGAATTTTGTTAGAAAATCAGAGTTCGACCCAACTCAGGAAAAAACTCAAAAAACATGAGTTTGCTAAATGGATTCACCAATGATTTGATGGTTTGTTCAGTGAAAAAATAGGGTTCCAAGAGAGGTGACCGAACTCAGGATCAAACCAAAGTATTTACCTATTTGTTTCTATCGCAACAAGAAAGGACGTGTGATGAGTGTATGTAGAGCTAGACATGTTGGTATGCATGATTGGAAGAATAAGGGTTTAAAAACTAACCCAAAAGGACCCAATCATTAAAAGGTACCATAGTATAAACTATTTTGTGTTTTAGATGTCAAGCTATATAGAATAACCAAATAAGAAACAACCAAATGACTTATGGATAGCATTTGTTTTACTCATATGAAGAAAAACAAAAACCTATTCACCAGGCTCAACTTTTAGGATGGTAGAAGGGTTCACTTTAAAAAAATGAAGAGTCAAAATCTTTAAACATGGAGAAAGTTGTAACTCTTTTTTTTACTATTAATAACGTACTACATGTAGAAAGGCTTTAATACAATATGATAAGTGTTAGCCAACTATGTGATGCTAATTTTAAAATTAAATTTGTAAAAAGTAAATATATTATGAAAAATAATGATGAAGTTGCTTTTGAGACTTTGAAGAAAATGATTTTTACAAACTTAACACACATGATTTGATTTCTCAAACGGTTGCATGTCTAGTTGTTAAAAATTATTTTGCTTGGACTATTGCATAAACCACTTGGACATACTAGCTTCAAGAATTCCAAAAAGGTTTGCAAAAATTAAAGAGTCCAAGGTCTTCAAAAATTGGACTTCATAAACCATAGCATATGTTACTCTTGTAAAAAAAAGTTTGGTAAGTCAAGTTTTAAGTCCAAAAGTAAATCTCTACTACCAAAACTCTACACTTGCGTAGTATTGATTTGTATAGGAATATTGGTACTGCAAGTCTAAGTAGAAAACATTACATCTTTGTGCTGTTGTATGACTTTTTTAGATTTACTTGGATTATGTTCTCATCTAAAAAGAATGATGCATGCAAAAAGTTTATTAAGCATTGTAAGAGACTCGAAAACTCAAAAGAAGACTATCAAGAAAATTAGGAGTGATAGAGGTGGGAAGCTTGATGGTGAATTCTAAGAATTTTCTATATGCAGAGGATATGAACACAACTTCTTGGCTCCTAAATCTCTCAACAAAATTGTATAGTAGAGAAAAAAAATAAAACTCATCAAGAAATAAGTAGAGCTATGCTAAATGAGTTTGAGTTGTCTAAGTATTTTTAGACCAAAACAGTCAACTCCACTGGATATCGGATAAATAAGGTCTACTTGAGGTCATTTCTTAGAATTCTCCTTATGAACTATCGAAAGAAAGAGTACCCATTATTGAGTATGTTAAGGTTTTCGATTCTAAGTGTTTTACACTTAAAACCAAAGATAACTCTAACAACCCGACTTGAAAGCAGATGAAAGAATATTTGTGGAACATGAAAAAAAATAGCAAGTCATTCATTGTGCGTAATAAAAAGAGCTTGAAAGTAGTCCATTCGTATTAAGTTTAATAAATAACTTGATGATTAATCGAAAGCTGACGATGATGAAGAAATTAAAATAATTGAGGTAAGTGCCATTAGAAAACATTGATAATACATCAAAGAGACATTTTTATGGTGATCTTAGAATTGAACAAATCAAAAGTGCACATCCTACTAAGGTGACAAAAGAAATAGAATTTAAAGGTGATACTTCAAAATTGTCAGAATCTTTTAAATACAAGAAAGATTAACCTAAAGAATTAATTTTAAGTGAACCTGGCAAGCAATGCTAACTGAAAGAAAGTTTAATGAAAATGCATTCATTTCACAATTTGATTCTAAAAACGTAAATGAAGTCTTAATCGATGAATATTGGGTAATGGCTACGCAATAAGAGCAAAATCAATTCAAGAGTTAGTTCTCAAACCTAGTTATCATCCTACTATTATAACTAAATGGATATTTAGAAATAAAATGGATAACAAAGAGAATATAACAACGAATAAAGCTAGGTTAGTAACATAAGGATATAGGCTAGAAGAAAGAATCGATTATGATGAGACATTTTATCATGTAACATGATTAGAGGCTATTAAGATATGTAAAGTTAGCTTTCTTAAACAGAATTAGTCAAGAAGAGGCATATTTTTTCAGACCTGTATAGCACCACCAGAAGGAGTGGTGGAATAGTGAGTGCGGAAAAATTGGTTCTAAAAAATATTTAGTGACCAATACTCACTTCTGAAAATAGATTCAGTTTTCAGACACCGTTTTTGATTAACTAAATAACTAGGTTCTGGACCTCTAAAATTTGTGAACTTTTGTGACAGTGTACTTCAAGATGCTATCTATATGTCATAAACATTTCAAATCAAAATTCAAAGTCTAAACCTCTGAAAAAATGTTTTTGATTGAACACTAACAATATGTAAAAAAGTTTCCCTTATAATGAAAAATTAATTCCTAATTAATGAAAACTTCAAATGATCTAAAATTCTGACGAGATGTCCTTTATGATATCTATTTTAATTTGATGGAATAGTTTTTTAAAATTATGTTGGAAAGTATATCAACCACATTGATGTTCTCAACCTTTGCTTATCTGAAAATAAGATTGCGCTAGTCGCAGAAATTTGAACATTTGGATATAATTATCCAAATTCGATGAAATTTGTCTTAAATTAAAACTAAGACCCTTATATGTGTCTTTGCAAAATTTGGTGATTTTTGAAAATCGTTTGCTATTTTTTCAGTTGCGTTGAAAACATTGCACAAATACAAACTGAAAGCGAAAGTGCAGAAAGTAAGAACACTAAGATTTTTATACTGGTTCGGTCAATGTGACCTACTTCTGTCTTCGAAGATACCTTCCTCGGTATTCACTAATCACCAAAGTCACCTTAGAACAAGGGTGGCTGGAGTTATACACCAACTCCTTTAATGTCCAATCCATTTACAATGAATCAAAACAACAATCAACAAAATCACCATGCCCTCACTAATGAAGGTTTGATCACACCTTATCAACCTTTACAAGCATGGAACGTGTATAGGTGATATATATGAAGCCTATACAGATTTTCGAATGCATATTTCATAAACTTAAGGCTTTGTGGAAGAGAAGAAGATTAGAGATTAAGAGAATTCTTGCTTTGTATTTGATAGAATGTAGAATATGAGTCTTGTCTTTTTGTTTGATCTTCCTCCTCTTTTTGTATTGTATGGGAACGCCCCCTAGGCTTAAAGTCCTCTTGAAGAATGTCTTGAATGCTCTTAGAAGATACATTGTAAAGCCTTGTGACATACCTTTGCTTACTTGGCGAGATATGATTGGATAAGTGATTTGTCTTCTTCGCCATGTCGTCACTTTATGATCGGGCCTTCATTTAGCCACCTTGGCACATAATATATGACATGGAAATCACCAAGAAAAATCTGAAAATAGTTTGAATTTCAAATGTCTTGATTGCCAATCAATCATACGTGTGATAGCTCCTCATTTTTGTAATGATTGGAACCTTGAAACTCCTCCCAAATTCGACCACACGTGCTGAAATCTTCAGCATTCCTTTTGAATTTTGAAAGCTTAAGTTGTGTGTCTTGATCTCCATAAATACTTACATTCTTTTGTGGATCATTCTCCACCAATTATAGTGCAAGATGAGCTCCACCTAGGCTCCAAATCTGTTCAATTCAGCCGCCCACTCAGCATGCATGTGTTGAAAACAATTTTTGAATTTGGAATGATAATAATGTAGTATCTTCATAAGCATGGGAAATTTCAATCACCATTTAACTTTGTCTTCTAGAATACTCCAATATATGTCTTGGATGTGTAAGACATGTCTAGATACATGTCACATGAGCAAAGAAAAAAAAAGCCCCTTGTAGAAGAAGTAGCAACTTGAATTTTCGAATTCCGTCGATTGTGCGGTTTTTCTCCAATTTATCGCAAACCCTTTAGACATGTAAAATGTGTTCTACACCATATATTATACATAATAAAATGTATAATCCTAGCTCCAAAAGGTGTAAGAAAATAGGCCATAAGGTGTAGCATTTTTGAATTTGAATTTTCAAGAAATCAAGGCAGATATTTGATATATGTAATTGTGGTATGACATTGGTGTTGTATTTTCCAGGTACAAGAAACCTTGAGGTGCTTGGAGTTTATATTGGCTAGCCATCTTTGTAAGATAAGTGTACGAAGTGTCGGTAACGGTTCGGTAATCATTTGATGTGGTGATTTTCGGTTTATGAACTTTTGACGTGTTGGTATATTTATGGAAGTTTGATGACATGGAATATATGATCTGGAATATCTTGGATATGTATATACTCAAAAAGATGATGTGTATATGGTTGCTTGATGTTGACGTACGTTGATGACGTATCGATGAAATGCCGGGATAGAAGAATATAGCTTGCTGTCTTGAATATACACACACACAGACATATATATACATATATATATACACACATATATTATTGAAGGACGTGCGGTACCATAATGGGTTTTATTTATATATATTACCCTCACTTATGGCGGAGGAATACCGTGGTTACACAAAAGCCCTATACCAACGGGAGACTCTCCCAATAAAAAATAATCTGAATACATGAGTCTACAAATAATTGAAAAAGAAATCAATACATGATTTGATACTCCTAATGATAGTCGTATCCTAGCTGAAGTAGACGATCTTGTGATAGTTGACCGGCAGTGACTTTGGACAATATATATTTTTTTGATAAAAGGAATCAGACCGCTACTTTATTTATTAACCCTCACTTTTGACAGAAGAAAACCATGATTACAATGTAGATCCCAAGTTAATAAAATGAAACAACTGAGCAGTCGAAAAACAGTAACTGCAATTTGTATAAGCATCAAGGGGAATGGATGATGTCCACAACGGATATGATATGCCTCATTAAAACCTTGACAATCAAAACCATCCTTGGGGTTAAATCTTGCACAAAAGAAAAAGAGTACATATTTATCCAATGTGGGTCGAATGGTATGCAATGTCCGAAGAGTCCAATTCCGCTGAAGGGATGTTGTAGATAGGCGTCAAAATCCATATTGCGCCCGATGATGTCCAATGTCCTGCGTGTCATGCAATAAATCAGGAAATAGTTTAGCAAAGGTGTGTAATAGGGTGCGAAATCAAGGATGCCTAGTGAAGATAATGTACCTGATCTGCCTGCATTATTGTAAATGTAGGCGGAGACAATATAATTGCGCCAATCCATATGGAAGACAGTCAATTCTAAGCTGCAGGCAGTATCCATGTATCCTCGCAAGAAATTTTAACAGACAAAGCATGCGAAATGACAGCAAAGTACTAAAACAAAAATTACATTTCTTTGTCCAATAAAGGAGGAATATGATACACGAGCTGCCCGTATCCGCAAAGTGATACAGGTAGAAATGGTGTTATTAGCCATATCAGTCACGCATGTAAGGGGTAGTCAAGTCAGTGAGCAGATAGCCTCGTACAATGGGCGACATTGTAGAGAGATGAGTGAGCTCAAAGAAGTTGCATCGATGCAGCGCATAAGCTGCTAAATAATGAGCCACAGAATTTGCCTCTTGCAGAGTATATAGAAGTTCCGAGTGCGTAAGCCACAAAAAAATTGTAATCTGACCAAATCATCCAGAAGTCACCGGAAACCAAACATGTGTGCATTGACCAATGCAGAATAAGCAGACAATTAGTCTTGTGGACACTAGATCGGGTAGTAACTGTACAAATCGTTTACCAAAAGTCGAAGCACACCAAGTATAAACATCCATTCAAATGCATTCCTCTAACCTTCGAAAGTTATATGAATCCTCCCCGAACACTATACTGGCATATTCCTTCCATCAGTTCCAACATATAACCTGAGTAATCACCACTTTGAGATGTCTTTTCATAGTTTTGGAAGAAGATACTAACCAGCAACTCATGAGATGAGATCGGAGGGATGTAGACAGAAAGTTTGGTCCAGGAAGCAAGGAAGAATATTTTTGCCATATGCTAGCAATCGACTTGCAATGCAAAAACAAGTGATTTAGTTCACTTGTTGATCGCACACAAAATGGACAAATTGTTGGATAAGGCACCGAATAGGACTGGATATTTTCAGGCAATGGCAGTGACTTGTAATGTAACTTCCCCATAAACATCTTTGCTGCATTAGAGATTCCTAGCCACCAAATATATTTGCAGGTACGCAATGTAGAACGCGATGGGCGACACTCTTGATATGCACTTTTCAGCGAGAATTGCCCATTAGCATGAGGCTTCCAATCAAGACCAATTCGTCCCAAATGGACACGGTTTTGACAAAAGGAATTAATCCGACAAATGCGTTTCCAATCTGGCCAATCATAAATCAAAGGGTTATATTGTCCTCGACGTGCATACTTTTGATGGATGAAATCCGCCCAAACTGTCGAACGCTGTTGATAATCCACCAGATTTTGAATTCATAAGCTTGCTGTAAAGATGATAAAGAGAGAACCCCAAGTCCGCCTTCCAATGTCGGGTAACAGATATCATGCCACGAGCGCCAATGATGCTGGCCTGCCCAAAAAAACCTTGCCATCTTCCCTTGTAATTCGGTGATGACACTACTTGGCAGTCTGGAAATTGCAAGCAAGTGCAACGGAATCACTGAAAGCACCAACCAAATGAGAACCAAATGTCCCGCGGCAATTAATAATTTATTTCTCCATCCAGCCAATCTCAAGTCAAAATGTGCTAACAACGTGGTGCAGTGTGAAGCCCGACATATTCCTTGATGAATTGGTGCTCCCAAGTATCGCATCAGCAATGTAGACAAACGCATGCCTAGTAATTCTGCTGTTCTGGCACCAGCATGGTAAGCACTGAGACCACTAAGCTTTTATGATAATTTACCTAATTTCCGGATGCTTGCTGATACTTGTGTAGAAAGACCATAAAACGTTGTAAATTTGATGCCGATGCTGACATAAAAATGAGTAAATCATCCGCATACTCCAAATGAGATGGGGTAGACACTCAACTTTCTACAAATCCTTGAATCCATTGATTCCTCACCAATGCATTTAGACCTCTACTGAGTCCTTCTAAGGCAAGAATGAATAAAAGAGGCGATAATGGATCACCTTGTTTAACGCCATGTGATGGGCTGAAAAAACCACAAAGTTTACCATTGACTAATACCGAGCATTTGGTGGCCATTAAATTATTGATAATAAGCCAAACAAAGAAAGCCTGGAATCCATTTGTAGTAGTAATCATTCAAGATAATCCCAACTGACCCGACCAAATGCCTTGGCCATATCTAGTTTAACAATGGCACGACCTCCACGTTGCGGTTTATCCAATAACTGCACCATCTCCTTAACCATCAATATTTGCTCTTCTATGCCATGACCCAACATAAATCCAGACTGTTCTGGAGAAGTTAACCGCGGGAGAAGGATTGCCACCTAGTAGATAATATCCGCGTCACAACTTTAGAAA
This sequence comes from Eustoma russellianum, assembly GCA_036186865.1. NCBI lineage: Eukaryota > Viridiplantae > Streptophyta > Magnoliopsida > Gentianales > Gentianaceae > Eustoma > Eustoma russellianum. The sequence continues at coordinate 23,037,600 of AP025066.1, forward strand.
TATAATTGGCAAGGCAAATGGGCCGGTAATCTGCTAAAGTTTCTGGCGACTGCACTTTAGGTATAAAAGCGATAAGGGATGTCGCCATCGCTCTTGGCACTCGAACCATGAAAAAAAATATTCTTGAACTGCTTTTAAAACATCTAGGTGAATGATGTTAAACAAAATCGATAGAAATGACCATGATATCCATCCGGTGTATATATATATATATATATATTTTGATAAAAAGTTATTTTATTGAGATAAGCCTCACTTATGGCAGAGGAAAATCTTATTACAGAAAAAGAGCTACGTTAGAGTATTGCGAAAGAAAAAATTTGATGATTATCACTTTCCAAAACATATATGATATGCCGCATTAAAACCTTGCCAAGTAAAACCACCCTTGTGGATAAAACCTTGGCGAAGGAAAAAGCGTACATATTTATATGTTTGGAATAGTGATAGACATTACAGTACATTATGATAGAAAATACAATCCGAATGGACAAAGAAAAGAGCCGTGAAGTGTCCGCCAGGAAATCATGAAGCGATAAGGGTTGTTGAGGCCGCCTCCCAGCAAACATTGCGTCGTCAGCGTCAAAGATATAGCGCACCATGCCATGTTTCCCCATCCATGCACATGTGAAAGAAAATGCTAAGTCAAACAGGTATGGCAGAGGAAACAATAATAAAGATACCAATAGAATGTGGAGCATACCGAGTCTGCCTGCCCCCTCCAGGGTACAGGCGGAAAAAAAGAAAGAAATGCCGATCCATTTGGAAGACCAGAAAAGCTCAAGGGATGCGCAAACACACGGTTGAGATGTCCAATGAGACGGAGCTTCGAACTAGATGTGGAAGAGTATGGCGAGATTAGTATGTTGTCGAAGGCACCAACATTGCATGCTGAGCAAGGTAGTGAGCAACCATGTTTGCCTCTCTTTAAACATGTGCAAAATCCAACCGATGAAAATGAAGTAGTGTCTGTAATAAACGCAGATGATAGTTTCCAAAAACCGATTGCTGTTGGCGTAGACGTGTTAGCATCTGAGCACAATCTGATTCCAGAATAATTGAACGATAAAGTGGGAGGAAATATAGCAGACCAAACACCGTTGCCTATATCTCTTCCATAATTGGTGTGCTTGGCGGCAAGCGAAAAGGAATCGCTCCCACACATACACCCTCATGATCACGTAAAATAGCCCCCCCACCAGCATAACATTTGCCCACCGCCGCATCTATATTTAACTTTAATATGCCAGAAGGGGGACAGCGCCAACGTACTACAAGCGGACGCGAAGATCGAAGCTGTGGAATCCACGAAGGCTGTGATGTTATCCCTCTCGCAAGTTTAGAACCATGAATCGTCTTGCTCCAAATGACAAGGTCATACTGAATAGAAGCCCGAATAGAGGACTGTGCAAAAGAGTTTGAGTCTCCATACACTAAGGACGCGTAGGTGCGCCATATACTAGACACAATAATAGTCGGAACAACTATTTTTAACACACCAAATAGTGATGAAAATGTAGCCTGATACCACCAAGATAATAGATACTGACGAAGATGTAGTGGCATGGGGGACAAACAGTGTAACTCATATGCATAAAAATCCCAGATAGGATGAATGCGTGCGCAGTAGAGAAAAACATGATCCACCGTGGCCGAAGCTAGCTTACAAAAAGGACATTGTGTGGGACGAGCGGCATAATACTTACCAATGTAGTCCTCAAAAGGGATAGCACAATGATTAAATCGCCATAATAAAAGTTGATTGGCATGTGAATGATACTTGAACCAAATGTATTTTGCAGAAAGCAGTGTTGGAGAGAGAAGGCGGGTGTGCCAGCCGTGTAGTCGATCCTCAATGTGTAGCAGAGAAGAACAAAATCTAGACCGATTAATTCCTTTGTGGAGATATGATCCAAGGTACCGAAAAGGCAGAGAAGTAATTCTCATACCTAATATTTCTTGGAATGACCGACTCTGATGTGGAGTAATGTTGACCGAAGGGATGAAGCTACTCTTATGAAAGTTCACCTTTTGACCAGAAGCAGTTTCATACATTATTAAAAAAGAGTGAAATCTTCGTAGATTGCGCTTTGTACCATGCAGAAAAATAAGTAGATCATCTGCGTACGCCAAGTGAGTAATTGAAAAAGGAATGCGCCTTAGGCGAAATGGCTGTATAGTGCCAGAGGCAACGAGTGACTTTAATCCTCTGCTGAAACCCTCTGATGACAGAATAAAGAGCAATGGGGATAATGGATTACCCTGCTTGACACCTCTATACGGTCGAAAAGGCGGTGATGGCTGACCATTTATCAAAACCGATAGTGTAGTGGCACGTAGATGGTTGATGATAATTCGAATGAAAAAGTTGGAGAAACCAAACTGTCGCAATAAGAGCTCAAGATACTCCCAACTTACCCGATCAAATGCATTCATCATATCTAACTTCAGGCATAATTGGGACCCTCCTTTATCAAGCATATGAACCATTTCACGTGCCAATAAAACTTGCGTAGAAATATCATGTCCAGGTATAAATCCTGTTTGCTCCGGTGAGATTAATTTCGGTAATAGTGTTCCCAAACGCGTGCCAATAATACGGGTACAAACTTTGCTCAGAATGTTCGTAAGACAGATAGACTGAAAATCACTAAATGTTTGAGGAGATTGCGTTTTGGGGATCAATGTAATCAAAGCACTAGCCATTACTGCAGGTTGTGGGACTCCAAGAAAAAATTCCTGCACTGCTTTAACTACATTAGAATGTATGACTGGCCAACATGAACGATGAAACTTACCATGAAAGCCATCTGGTCCGGCGGCACTCTGAGGATCCAAATGCCACACTGCCTCCTTTACCTCTGTCTCCAGTGGAAGCTGTGTAAGCATAAGATTGTCTGACTCTGTAATCAAACTAGGGATGTGTGATAGAATTGATGAATGATTTTGTGTTGCCTCCCGAGCAAATAAATTGGTGTAGAATGAGACAGCTGTGGACATAATATCGCTTGGAACCGTTAGAAGCATGCCAGCCGTGTTACGAATCTGCTGGATTCGAAGGTTTGACCGCCTTCCTTTGACAATGGAGTGAAAATACTTCGTGTTAGCATCGCCTTCTTTTAGCCATTTTATCCTCGCCTTTTGTTTCCAAAATTGCAATTCATAATTCGAAGCTCGGACATATTCTGCTTTTGCACGATGGTATCCCTCACGCATTTTTGCAGTGGGATCCGCATCCCACATAGCTTCTGCGCTATTAAGCTGGTTCTCTGCATGCTTCATATTACTGAAAATGTTCGCAAAGATGTCCTTATTCCATCGCTGTATATCTTTCCTGAGTGAAAATAATTTTTTATAGAAACCATGCATGCCTCTAGTTGTTGGATATGATAACCATGCATTCTGCATATAGGAATGAAAATCTGAATGAGAAAGCCAGGCGTCGAGGAAGCGAAATGAGCGGGGGCCATTTGTTTGCCCTAGCCGACACAAGAATAAAAGCGGCATGTGATCCGATGTCACCCGCGGCAGATGAGTTAGCTGCAAATCCTCAAATACATCTTGAAAAGCAGAATTAACAAAAATCCAATCCAATCTACGACGCACTCGACCAAGACCTCTTCCATCTGCCCAAGTAAACCTGGAGCCTTGATATTGTGGTGTCATAAGGGAGCATGCTTCAATACATTCATTAAAATCTTGTAATACTGCTAAAGATGGAGTTGAGCGACTACTATGATCTTCAATGGTTCGAAAAGTATTAAAGTCACCTCCCACTAGCAAGGGTAATTGGGTTACCTCAGCGAAGTCACACATGGATTGCCATAGCAGACGACGTTGAAAGGTTGTATGTTTCGCATATACAACTGATAAAACAAAAGTAAAGTGAAGCGAAAGAGACAGCAAAGTGAAATGGACCACTTGATCCTGATCCTGCGTGGCAAGCAAACGAATTTCAGTATCACACCAGAAAAACCAAATACGTTCCGACTGAGAGGCATAAGACCGAGAAAAACCAAGACGTAAACCAAACCCATCGATTTGTGAAGGAGCATGCTTGGGTTCAATCAGAGCAAGTAAATGCAAACGATGTTCTCTAATCAAATATTGTAACCTAGATAAGGAGGCACGCATGCCTCGAATGTTCCATATTAATGTATTCATTGAGTAAGAGTGGAGGAACTTCCCTGTATGATGTGTGACGCGCTGCGCGTCAAAATAGTGGATGGCGGCAGGGGGTAAATCCTTGCGGGCATGACTCTTTCGGCGAGGAACAACTGGTATGAATTCAGCCTCCTCAGCATGCTCTTGCAATCGCGATATCAATGTCTCCTGATCTGGCGATGGCGGTATTAACTGCATGCGACGAGCAACTTCGTTAGGTACATTAGGTATATCCTCAATATGGTCCTCAACTGACAAATCAGCATCCGAAGACTGCCCCATGTCGATTTGCGTGGAATCATTTGGCAGGTGATTTTCCGCAGCATCACAGAATTCCTCAACAAGATGGTCATCAGAATCGTGGATATTGACCGTCTCTGAAGGCTGCAGAGGGGCATTATCTGGCTGGTCAGAATGATCAGTGCTGTTAGCGTGCGCTGCATGTGCTTCGGGAGGTGGTACAACTGTTTTCCTCTTAACCGGAGTCCAGCGCTGTTTTGCGGGATGAGGCGGCGGTGGGGGAGGCGGCGGAGGAGGCACATTAGGGTTCTCCTTGGACGGGCATGCAGTGGTTGTATGACCCAGTCTTCGACAGGAAGTGCAGAATGAGGGCAAATCTTCATAGACCACTGTTTGTAGGATCAACCTACCTTTCGCCTGCAAATATTTCTTCTGCGGTAGCTCCTGAGAAACATCTACCTCTACACATATACGAGCAACGGAAGGCCTCAGCCCATCTGTTGTTGGAACATCGAGTTTAATAGGCGTCTCAATCGGACGAACAATTTCAAATAGGGCTTCCCGACGTTGGAGATGGATCGGTAGGGCTGGGAGTGCAATCCAAACCGGGACAATAGGGACGTCTGCAGAGGGATCAAAATCAACAGTCCACTTCGTGATTCTCATGTGGCATCCGGAGATATGCCAAGAACGACGATAAAAGCATCTCAAATAATCCGCTTCATTGCGGAAATTCAAAAGTATGTGTGTTTGATCAATCAGTGTAATACGCAAATCATGATTAAATCCAATTTTCTCAAAGACTTCACGTATAACTTTGAAAGGTGGCCGGCCATACCAGGAAGTGCCAACTAATGAATATCTGAATGGCACAGCAAGAGCATCAATCTCCGAATCAAGGAAGGAAATCATGGGGATACCTTTATAACGCGAAACCGTTTTTGGAGAGATGGTAACATTGCAGGAGGCATCGGCGCCAGCGACAACCGCAGCGAAAGTGGGTGCGGTTGTCATCGCGATCGAAGTATGGATGGCCGGGAATAGAAACTGCCAGTAAAGATCAGTAGAGTCGGATGGTGTATCAGATATCGCGATCGACGGCAAGTAGCAGCAGCGAAAGAAGGGTGCCGGCAATGGCGGCGACTAGTGCCGCCGGAGAGATACCGCGATCGCTAGAGCTATTTTCGTGTAAAAAAAAATCTTCATTTCACTACCATATATATATATATATATATATATATATATATATATTCAGATTTTTTTAAAAGGCACATGCACATATATTCCAACGTACTACAGGAACACGTTATATATTTTACGTACGTACGTTAACGTCACACCACTATATTTAACTCATATTTATAAGTATATTCAGGTATTATATCATATGATATAAGTCATGGTGATGAAAAATTTATTACGACACGTTAAAAGGTTCTAAACCAAAAATTGTCGTATCGGACAAATACCAAAACTTCGCCAACATGTCACGTACTTTCTATATATAGATGGCCAGCCCCTACACTTCAAAAATGGCCACAAATTTCGTGGCTTACATGGTATGTGCAGCCATAAAATCATTCCATGTTGGCACACACAAATCGCTCCAAATTAAGGCCAAATTGTGGAGATTCCAAATTAAATTTTGTCACATGTTGGGCGCCACTTTAGATCAGCCTAAGTGCTGAATATTAAAGTTTAATTTATGTATATTATGTGTAACATAATATATATAACATGTGAAAAAGTTAGAATTTAATCGGAGAAAAATCGGATAATCGATAAACGTCGAAAGTTCGGTTTTCTACGAACACGACACATGGAACATTTTTGGCATAGCATATAACATGTATCTAGACACTTTTTACATACTTCATACATTCTAAAGTGTTCTAGAAAAATCAATTAAGGGCTAATTGGAATATACCACATGTGTATAATTATATGTGCACTATTTTACAAAGTTTACAAAAATAAAATTCAGCACATGTATATTCATCATACATGCCTAGCTCAGCCATGTTGGAGCATATGTGGAGCTTTATTGGCATCTTGATTGGCCAAGAATGTAGCATGCCATGTTGGTGACATAAAGAAAGGAACTACAAAAGGTAACATTTCAAACTTTGTCACATTTTGACACATGCTGAAAATTCAGCATGTGCTGTCTTAGGCTGGCCGATTTTTACTTGGAAATTGTGATTAGTTGAAAGATGTTATGGCAATGTTTTGAATATATTATGGAATCAATATAATGATATCTTTGAATATCACACATGCTGAAAATTTCAGCATGTGTGGGAATGCATGAGGCCGAATTCTTGGCCCTATTGGTGGCTAATTTTTATTCCAAAATGAGTGGAAATGTTATGTACTAAATGATGATTGATTTCTTCTTTATTTTCAAGGAATAAATCAAATACAAACTTGGCAATAATTTGAATAAAATGTGAATATTACACATGCTGAAATTTCAGCATGTAAATAGACATAATGGTCGATTTTTGCAGGGAAATTGTGATTAGTTGTCTTGCTAATTATTGTAGGATCTGCAAGGCACCACTAGAAGAGGGGGGAGGGTTGAATAGTTGGTGCGGAAAGTTGGTTTTTAAAATTGTTTAAAACCAAAAACTCAACTTCAAAAAACAGATTCTGTTTTCAGGACCAGTTTTAAAACGTTTTTAAAACTAGGTTGTAGGTCTTCAAAAATTCTGAAATTTTGAGAGAACTTAGCCTCAGATGTTATGAGTGTCTCCTAAAAATATCATATTTAAATTCAATCTTTAACCCCTTCAAAGATCGTTGGTGGTCAGATTGCGCGAATCTGCCAAAAACGGTAGACTATTTTGAAAAATTTATTCCTATTTGTTCTTAACTCCAATTGCTCTGAAATTTTAGCCACTAACCCCTTATACGTTGTATTTAAATGGGTTGAAACCGTTTTAAAAAATTCTTTCAGGAAGTTAGTCAAATATACTCAAAGTCTCAACCTTTGCAAGCCTGAAATCAGACTGTATTTGTCTCAGAACTTTGGATGTTTGATTGACTTATACTTATCCAAAAGGGTTGAAACTTGTGCCGAATTAACCCTAAGAGGTGTGACTATGTTTCTGAAACTTTCGTAATTTTTTGAAACACGTTTACTATTTTTATGAACGTAAATAAAAAGAGTAAACAGTGCTGAACCAGAATATAAGTGCTGAAAGTAATCCTCGGTTCACACTAGTCACACAACACAAATACACCTTACCACAGGGTTGATGGAGTTACACACGAACTCCAACCCTTTAAAATCTTGTATGATAAATACAATTACGCACGAACACCACCACCTTGCAAGAATGAAAATTGATCACACCTTGATCAATCTTTTACAAAGATATAGAATATGTGGTGGTCTAAGATAAGCCTATTCAAGAATATGAATGTAAGTACAATAGGCTTTCAAGAAGAAGAAAGAAAGAGAGTGTAGTAGAAGAAGTGCTAGGCGTTTTTGATCACAAGAATGTAATGCTTGTTCTTGTCTTTGTTTTGCTCATCTCCTTTCCATTTAAGCAACATGGCCGTCCCCCCTTAGGCGCTCTCCCCTCTTGAAAAATTGTCTTCTAAGTCCTTGGGAGAATGTGTGGCATCATTGTGACATGATCTTGCTTACTTGGCACCTTCTCATTGGATGATCATTTAACCTTTGCTTACTTGGCACTTCATGATTGGTTGAATGTTGTCATAATTTGAGGACTTAGAAAATCTGAAAATTCCACTAAAAGCATGTGCCAAAATCAACATAAATTAGTTGCCATAACTCATAAGATTATCATCCAATTCAAGCAAGATAAAATTCCTCCACACAAGGTAAAAATTTCGGCCATAATGAGTAGTTGACATGCTGAAATTTCAGCATGTGGTACATGATGCTCCATTTCAAATTACCTCCAAATTTTCATTGATATTTCTTTTAAAATAAATCACCAATTAGTAGAAAATATTCTCATCATTTTGGAAATGAAATTTGGACAATAATAAGGCCACAAAATCGGCCAAGGTACATTCCCACACATGCTGAAAAATTTCAGCATGTGTGATATTCAAGATATCACACTTTATGACTTTGTATCTTATTCAAATTACTTCCAATTCTTCTTCCAATTAACCACATAATTCAAGACACAAAATTTGTCTAATTTTGGAGAGGAAATTCGGCCACCCTATCTCCCACATGCTGAAAGTTTCAGCATGTGTTTCAAATGAGATAAAGTTTGAAACCTTACCTTTAAAAGCTTCTTTCTTAAAATCACCAACATTGTATGATTGATTCTTGACCAATCAATATGCCAACAAGGCTCCACATATGCTCCATCTCATCTGTAGGGGCGTGTATAATTGTGTATACATGTGCTGAATTTTATTTTTGCAAACTTTGTAAAATAGTGCACATTTAATAATACACACATGTTATATTCCAATCAGCCCTTAATTTAATTTTCTAAAACACTTTAAGATGTATGACATATGTAAAAAGTGTCTAGATACGTGTCGTATGATGTGCCAAAAATTTTCCATGTGTTGTGTATATAGAAAACCGAATTTTCGATGTTTATCGATTACCCGATTTTTCTCTAATTAAATTCCAACTTTTTGCACATGTTATATATATTATGTTACACATAATATATATAATATAAACTTTAATTTTCAGCACTTGGCTGGTCTAAGGTGGCGCCATTAACATGTGACAAAATTGAAATTGGAATCTCCATAGTTTGGCCTTAATGTGGGGTGATTTGTGTGTGCCAACATGGAATGAATTTATGGCTGAAAAGATCATCATATGCACGAAAATAATAAGTTTTTTTGAGGTGTAGGGGCTGGCCATCTATTTATTGCAAGTACGTGACACGTTGTCAAAGTTTTGGTATTCGCCCGATACGACAATTTTTGGTTTAGAACCTTTTAACGTGTCGTATTTAATTTGTCATCACCATGACTTATATCATATGATATAAGACCTGAATATACTCGTAAATATGAGTTAAGTATGGTGGTGTGACGTTAACGTACGTACGTAAATATGAGTTAAGTATGGTGGTGAGACTTTCCTTTCTTAGCCTTGTTGCCTTTGTGCCTTGTTCAAATGTAGCTTCCTTTAACGAACTACTTAGTTTAATTAACTAAGTACTTCACTTAATGAACTAGTTTAGTTCATTAATTGTGGCACCTGAAAATAGTATAAACATAATAAATGTTTGCATTTGATGTAAGCTTTAAATCTTCATGGCCCGTTAGTGCGGCAACATAATATATGAACTATATAAGGCAAGTTATAAGCAATATATCATGCACATTTATCTTATGCTCGTTTTTATGCACATTTAAATCATATATTTTGAAATCACTCAAACCCTCTTTTTCTCTACAATCTCCCCCTTTTGATGATTTTCAAAATGACCTATGCACATGATTTAAATCCTATCGCTCCCCTTCAATCATGCATAAATTCAAAA
>AP025066.1:23047514-23057790 GCA_036186865.1 Eustoma russellianum
AATCCTATCGCTCCCCCTTCAATCATGCATAAATTCAAAATTTGAAATTTAAATTTCGAATATGCTCCCCTTTGATTTATGCAATCAATATCAATTGGTATCTCTCTCCCTTAAATCATGCTTTCTTTCCACCTTTATTTTGGAAAGTAAATCAAAAGATGCCTGTAAATAAGGAAAGAGAATCAAATCAACTCAAGTCAAGTCATATCAGCTGAGATCATGCCTAATTTAGAACGAAGAGATTCATACGTGGCTTGATTTAAGGCTTTCGTAAAGATATCCGCTACTTGTGCTTCTGTGTGTACCTGATCTATAATGATATCACCATTATTTACGTGATCACGAAGAAAGTGATAGCGTACTTCTATATGCTTGGCCTTAGAGTGTAATACGGGGTTTTTAGATAGATTAATTGCACTCATACTATCACAATACATGGGAATTCTATTTACGGTAATTCCAAAGTCCAAAAGTTGTTGTTTTATCCACAACAACTGTGTGCAGCAAAGGCTAAATGCCATGTACTCAGCCTCAGTAGTGGACAAAGCACGCTTGCTTGCTTTTTGGAAAACCATGAAATGAGTGAGTTTCCTATAAATTGGCAAGTGCCACTCGTGCTCTTCCTATCTATTTTACAGCCACCGTAATCTGCATCAGTATAAGCATGTAAGTTAAATTCGGAATCTTTATCATACCAAATTCGTAAGGTGGGCGTGTGCTTAATATAACAGAATATTCTTTTTACCGCATTATAGTGAGACACCTTTGGTTGACTCTGAAAACGTGCACACATGCATACACTGAACATGATATCAGGCCTACTAGCAGTTAAATATAGCAAAGAACCAATCATAGACCGATATAAGGCATTGTCAAAATTTTACCAAGTTCATCCTTATCCAATTTGGTGGTGACACTCATAGGGGTGGGGGATGGTTTCAAATTTTCAAAGTTGAACATTTTAATCATGTCATTTATATATTTAGCTTGACTTATATGAATGCCTTTACTCGTTTGCTTAATCTGCAAGCCAAGAAAATAGTTAAGTTCACCAACCATAGACATTTCAAATTCGGATTTCATGCAATTTTCAAAATCTTCAACAAGTCTATATGAGGTAGAACCGAAAATAATGTCATCAACGTAGATTTGAATAATAAGTAAATCCGATTTATCTTGTTTCAAAAATAGTGTACTATCTATAGTACCTCGTTTAAAATCATTTTCTAAAAGGAAAGTAGCAAAATGATCATACCATGCTCTAGGTGCTTGTTTTAGTCCGTATAGTGCATTCTTTAGTTTGTACACGTGATCGGGATGTTTCAAATCTTCAAAACCGGGCCATTTAGGAATGCACTTTTTACGCCCATTTGATACAATTTGAAATCTTTCATGCATGCAATGGCAAGTAAGAGTCGTATAGCTTCTAAACGTGCTACGGGTGCAAATGTTTCATCGTAGTCAATTCCTTCTTCTTGATTATAGCCTTGTGCTACAAGTCTAGCTTTATTTCTAACGACCTTTCCTTCTTCATTCATTTTATTCATAAACACTCACTTTGTGCCTATTATGGTCTTATCTTGTGGTCGTGGCACTAAATCCCATACATCATTTCTAACAAATTGATTAAGCTCATCATGCATAGCATCAATCCAAGAAGAATTACTCAAAGCATCATGCACATTTTTGGGTTCAATTTCATAAATCATAGCATGAAATTGATTTATTTCATCCGAAGTAATTTTTCTACGTGGTCGCACACCGTGAGTGATGTCGCCTATAATGAGATCATGTGGGTGATCTCTATGCCATCTTGGTTGATTATTTTCAATGTTATCATGCATTTCTAAGTGATCATGCATTTCTAGTGTATCATTCATGTCATGCATATCAAATGTACCATCATCTTCATTCAACACGGGTTTCAATTCAAAGTCATTATCATATTCTTTATCTTTATCAATCTCACCAAATTCATTGAACTTCACATGAATAGATTCTATGATTTGTCTAGTGAGAGGATCATAACATCTATATGCCTTTGAATTTATAGAATATCCGACAAAAATGGACTCAATTGATTTGGATTCAAATTTATCTAAATTATCGTTTGTATTTAAAATAAAACATTTGCATCCAAACACACGAAAATAGTCAATCTTAGGCATGCGATCATTCAATATCTCATAAGGCGTCCTGTTTATTTTCTTTCTAATAGATAGGCGATTTACTATGTAGCATGCACAATTTACGGCTTCCGACCACAGAAATCTAGGCAATTTATTTTCGCATAACATAGTCCTAGCGAGTTCTTGTAATGTTCGATTCTTTCTTTCTACTACTCCATTTAATTTTGGAGTTCTAGGTGGCGAAAACTCATGCTTGATTCCTTTTTCTTCGCACAACGAAATCATATCTTTGTTTTTAAATTCACCGTCTCTATCGCTTCTTATCTTTTTCACATTGACACCGTATTGATTTTCAAGTTGTTTGATTAATTTCGCAATTTCAATCGCACTATCATCCTTATGTGCAAGAAATAAAGTCCAAGTATAATGAGAAAAATCATCAACAATCACGCATGCATAGTGGCGCCCACCAAGGCTTGTAGTACGACTTGGACCAAACAAATCAATGTGTATTAGTTCTAAGACTCTAGTCGTGCTTATTTCATTCTTAGGCTTAAGTGACTCACGTGTTTGTTTGCCTTTTATGCAAGATTCACACAAGTTAAAGTTGTCTAAATCAAGTGTAGGCAATCCTCGTACTAGGTTCTTGCGTTGGAGTTTTTCTAGTGTGGAAATACTAATGTGTCCTAAACGTCTATGCCATAAATTTACATTGGGTTCATTTGACATAAAGCACTTAACTTTAGCGTCTACCATATCATCCATCGAAAGCGTAAAGATGTTACCTTCTCGTTTTCCTTTTAAAACGGTTTCTCCATTTTTATTTATTATATTGCAATAAGGGTGAGTGAAACACACATCAAAGCCATTGTTAATAAATTGAGAAATGCTAAGAAGATTGTAAGATAAGTTGCTTACCAAATAGACGTTAGAGATTTGAAGAGTGCTTGGATTACCTATCGTACCTTTTCCGATGATCTTGCCTTCGTTGTTGTCTCCAAAGGTCACGGATCCGCCTTTTGTGACCTTTAATTTTGTGAACAAGCTCGGATCATCTGTCATGTGCCTCGAGCAGCCACTGTCAAGGAACCACTTTATAGTTGTTTCTTTTGATGTGTGGGCTCCCTGCAATGTGCAAAAATGATTTAGGTACCCTTTTAACTTTAGGTCCTTTCGAGTTAGTTAATCACCTCTTGGTAAAAGTACCTTTCGGTACCCATACTTGGGTGATCCTTCTCGCTCTAGCAAATGGCAAGGATGTAGATGAAGGTGCGATATAGTAGACATGTGGTGAATGCACTTTGGACCTTTGCCCAAGAAATCCTTTATACTCATTGTATGAAGGACGTTTTTGATATGTCCTTGTGTGTGTGCATAGTGCGTGGATGAAATGATTGCCGTGTATGCATCACTCTTTTCTTTTCATATCTATATGATACAAAATTGTATTTCGCATGATATGAAGAGGAAGTGGGGCGTGATGAGGGAAGAGGCGGTTTTTTGCGTCATCTTAGACGCCATTTGAGGCTTTGGGGTGTCTACTTTCTTAGACACAACAAACTTAGTTGGTTTGATGGATACTTCATTAGTATCAACGTATCCTAAACCCGTTTTATCACTATCATGCTTTTGTGATAAGATAATACGATGCAGCATGTTAGATCCCGTATCAAACTATTTCATAATTTTCTCTAAGTCTATATTCCTTGATTTCAAACTTGAGATCTCGGATTTCATTTTGTTATTTGGAGTGTTTAATGATTAAATCTCTGTCTTTAATGCAGTGATGATGCATGATGACTCTTTCTTTGAATCGTTTAATTGAGCGACAAGATTCTCGTTAGAAGATTCTAACAGTTTCTTATCTTCAATTAATCGCTTCTTTTCCTTAGCGAGAGTCTTAGTGAATTTATGCAATTCTAAATACTGACTAAAAAGATCATCATAAGAAGGCTCAGAGTCAGAATCAGAATCAGATGATACCTCATTGGATGCTTTGGACACAAAGCATACTTGTGCAGTCTCTTCTTCAGTTTCAGTCTCGGAATCCGATGTATCACTCCAGGTGGAGGCCTTTAGAGCACGTTTTCTTTGCTTGGGTTATGAGACGAGTCTATTCTTGTTCTGTTCCTTGTCAGGGTATTTATTTGTTTGCTTTTCTTTTTTTTTTATTTTATTTAAATGATTTTTTTTTATACGCAATTTATTTATTGATGCAATGCCTCACTTATGGTGGAGGAAAATCATATTACATTATCAGAGTACTCGAAGTAATGAAATAACGAAACAATAATGATATATCTCCAGTCATATATGATATGCCGCATTAAAACCTTGCCAAGAAAAACCACCCTTGTGGACAAAACCTTGGCGAAGGAAAAAGCGTACATATTTATATGACTGTCATTGATATGATGAGAATATAAGCCTTGGAACAAATCCGTGAATGTCGCTAGCCTATACATTAAAACGCTGATGAAGATTGTGTGACCGCTTCCTTGGCTTGAAATATTCTTGATAGTTCCAACCTCAGAAGACACCCAGAGCAAAAAGTGAGTACTATGAGTTTTGAGTTGAAAAAGCAAAGATTGATAGAGCAAGTACGCACCGGGGCCACCTTGGTAGGTGAAGTACCAAGGTGGTAAGGAAGAAATAAAAGTCAGCGCTTGCCACATCAGTAGGGCCGAAGGTGCTGCATGGGCACACGGACTAATTCTTGCCAGTATGATTTGAAACTCGCACAAACATGAATAGGACATAAATAGATCATCAGTGTCCAAATGAAAAAAGATTAACCAGGGATGAAAATGCGTACCCGGGTCGCCTTGACCATAGGGCCAAGGCGACAATGGTATGATATCGGCAATGGGGAGCCCAAACAGATCAAGACTCATGCAAAGGTGAGCTCCGATATTTAGTATGGCCATCCTCGACAAGTAGCAATACAGGGAATGATGTATCCAAAGTGTTCGCATGAGACAAAAAAAAAACGTTATACATAAATAGGATAAAGAATAAACCGTCGAGTAATGGTTTGTTGTTTGTTTGCTTTTCTTTATTTGGACAGTCATATGATAAATCTCCATGTTTGTCACATTCATAACATTTAACATCTTTATCATTTGTCTTGTTCTTATTTCTTTTAGTCGTAGTGCCCTTATTTTTGTTTCTAAATGAGCTTCTCATAAATTTTCTTAAACCTTTAGCCAATAGAATTAGGTCATCGTTTTCGGATTCAGAATCACTACCATCTACATGATCGGAAGAAGCAGAGACGTATTCATTTGATTTAAAAGCAATAGCTTTACCTTGTTTAGATGATTCCGATTTCCGTATGGTGAGTTTATTTTCATACACCTTAAGTGACCAATTAACTCTTCCATCTTTATTGAGTTTGTTTCTTTGCTTTCTTCTAGAAAGGAGAGACTCAAATGGACCCAGCTGAACGCATACAAACGGATGTAACGAAGCCAAGGAAGAAGAAGGCAAGGAAGGAGGCGCCAAAATTCAATTAAAGGAAGAAAATACGATTAAGCCCTTTTTAAGTCAGTTGTAGCTATATTAGTTGTAAGGGTAATTTAGTCATTTAGCAGATAGAAGAAGTAGTTAAATAAGGTGGTTGTAGTGCAGGAAAAAAACAGTTTTTCAGTTACAGTTTCTTTAGAATTTTCCCAATTCAATAATTCTTCAATTTTCTTCCAATTCTCCTTATCGTTTTCTTTGATTCTGGTGTATGTTATTGATTTCAAGTTGAGTTTTGTGTTTGATCAAGTTTTTCATCAGCACGCATGCCGTCCTTGTGCTGTATCGATAGGAAGTGACCTAATCGACGTCCTGGCTTAAAGGCATATTTTATACGGTCGCACGATTAAAGATTGATAACTCGTGTGTATGTATACATACACACACACACTAATATGAATAACATACCCTAAATTCTATAAGAATGAATGTTTTTATACCCAAAATTTTGTCCTTTGAATGTTGAATTTGCAAAGTGTTAAGTGGTCCATTGTCTAAGTTGATACATGCATTACAAATGTTAATAAATAATTGCTAAGTGTCGGTATATGGGAATGGAGTTGTTCATGTAGTAAGTACGATATTATTCAAGCTTCATTAATTCGTAAACTTAGCTGAACTCTTCCTCAATATATACTAATAAACAAATGTGGACCTTAAATAAATTGACGTAGTTCCTTATTCTCAAACTTGAATCTGTAAGGCAGAGCTCTATTCATAAAATATAGTTGGTCTATTACCATAATTAATACTTAAGTAACACCAAATTATGTCACGTCGAAATTTTAGGATGACATGTTCCTTTATTGGAGCAAATGAGTTGAAATTTGTTATGAAATAAGGAATCAAGACCAACAAACAAGAGAGAATGAACAAGAAAAGAAATTAGCTTGAGACGTGAATATCACTTTCCGTAAGGAATATTTGTCTCCACTAGTTGCTGCAGGGTTGTAAGCAAACTTCTTCCTAGAATACAACATCGAACAATCTCTTATTCTCGGCAAAAGAATAGAGATTCAATGAACTTTCAAAAACAAGAGTGAAATAGAGCAGGAAGAAGAACATAGGATGCAAGTTTCAACTTGGTTGCGAGATGTCTTGAAAAATGTGTTTTAACAGCCTATTTATAAGCTTTTAAACTCCATTCAAACGTTCAAGACCGTTGCATGGTGATTGGGTATATTCCTTGGTGCATTAGTTGTGATTCTACATGAAAAGACACTTCTGTTGGCACATCGATCGATGTATGTGACATCGATCGATCGATGTCTCACAGTTAGCTCCAAGACCACTTCGATCTGTCACATCGATCGATCGAAGTCACTTCGATCGATCTATGTGATCGATCTATGTTGGACTAAAAGTTTCAACTCTGCACTGCGGGTACATCGATCGATCGATGTGATTGATCTATGTCCGGGTCCCATTCTGATGGAAGGCTTTGCAAGACTTTCTGTACTTTTTCCAGCATGGTAAAAGCTTTACCAAGAGACTCAAGAGAGTTGTAGATGTTAGTCAAACGAAGATCCATATCAACAATAGATTCATTAGGCAATAGTTTAAACGACTCATGTGTAGACATAAGCATGTTTATCTTTGACTCTTTTACTTGACTCGTGCCTTCGTGTTTCATTTCGAGTATCCTCCATATTTCTTGTGCACTAGAACAATTTGAGACATAACTAGACTCACTCTTACTTAATCCATTTAAGAGCAATTGCATAGCCCTAGCATTCATGCTAAGTTTCTTTTTATCATCACTTGTATATTCTTGTCTAGGTTTAACAACTTCTAGTGTGACTCCGTCTACGGTGGATAACTTTGATGGAACAAAAGGTTCGTCTTCTATAATCGACCAAAGATCAATATCTATTGCCATAAGAAAAAGCTTCATTCTTAGTTTCCATTGAATAAACGACTCACCGTCAAAAAGAGGAGGCCTTTGGATCGACATACCTTCTTGCTCGATTTTGAGATTTGTGGTTGCCATCTCACTGAATCTTTGGATCATTTGTAGTGAGTGTTCCTGTGCTCTGATACCACTTGTAGGATCTGCAAGGCATCAGTAGAAGGGGGGATTGAGTAGTTGGTGCGGAAAGTGTGGTTTTTAAAATTGTTTAAAACCGAAAACTCAACTTCTGAAAACAGAATCTGTTTTCAGGACCAGTTTTAAAACGTTTTTAAAACTAGGTTGTAGGTCTTCAAAAATTCTGAAATTTTATTATAACTTAGCCTCAGATGTTATGAGTGTCTCTTAAAAATTTCAGATTTAAATTCAACCTTTAACCCCTTCAAATATCGTTTGTGGTCAGATTACACGAATCTGCCAGAAACGGTAGTCATTTTTGAAAAATTTATTCGTATTTGTCCTTAACTCCAATTGCTCTGAAATTTTAACCACTAACCCCTTATACGTTTTATTTAAATGGGTTGAAACCGTTTTAAAAAATTCTTTCAGGAAGTTAGTCAAATATACTCAAAGTCTCAACCTTTGCAAGCCTGAAATCAGACTGCACTTGTCTCAGAACTTTGGATGTTTGATTGACTTATACTTATCCAAAAGGGTTAAAACTTGTGCCGAATTAACCCTAAGACATGTGAATATGTTTCTAAAACTTCGTAATTTTTTGAAAAACGTTTACTGTTTTTACGAACGTAAACAAAAAGAGTAAACAGTGCTGAACCAGAATATAAGTGCTGAAAGTAAATGACACCGAGAATTTTATACTTGTTCGGTTATAAACAACCTACTCCAGTCTTTGAGGAACACCTTCCTCGGTTCACACTAGTCACACAACACAAATACACCTTACCACAGGGTTGATGGAGTTACACACGAACTCCAACCCTTTACAAACCTTGTATGATAAATACAATTACGCACGAACACCACCACCTTGCAAGAATGAAGATTGATCACACATTGATCAATCTTTTACAAAGATATAGAATATGTGGTGGTCTAAGATAAGCCTATTCAAGAATATGAATGTAAGTACAATAGGCTTTCAAGAAGAAGAAAGAAAGAGAGTGTAGAAGAAGAAGTGCTAGGCGTTTTTGATCACAAGAATGTAATGCTTGTTCTTGTCTTTGTTTTGCTCATCTCCTTTCCTTTTAAGCAACATGGTCGTCCCTCCTTAGGTGCTATCCCCTCTTGAAAATTGTCTTCTAAGTCCTTGGGAGAATGTGTGGCATCATTGTGACATGATCTTGCTTACTTGGAACCTTCTCATTGGATGATCATTTAACCTTTGCTTACTTGGCACTTCATGATTGGTTGAATGTTGTCATCATTTGATGCCTTGGAAAATCTAAAAATTCCACTAAAAGCATGTGCCGAAATCAACATAAATTAGTTGCCATAACTCATAAGATTATCATCCAATTCAAGCAAGATAAAATTCCTCCACACAAGGTAAAAATTTCGGCCATAATGAGTAGTTGACATGCTGAAATTTCAGCATGTGATACATGATGCTCCATTTCAAATTACTTCCAAATTTTCATTGATTTTTCTTTTAAATAAATCACCAATTAGTAGCAAATATTCTCATCATTTTGGAAATGAAATTTGGACAATAATAAGGCCACAAAATCGGCCAAGATACATTCCCACACATGCTGAAAAATTTCAGCATGTGTGATATTCAAGATATCACACTTTATGACTTTGTATCTTATTCAAATTACTTCCAATTCTTCTTCCAATTAACCACATAATTCAAGACACAAAATTTGTCTAATTTTGGAGAGGAAATTCGGCCACCCTATCTCCCACATGCTGAAAGTTTCAGCATGTGTTTCAAATGAGATAAAGTTTGAAACCTTACCTTTTGTAGCTTCTTTCTTTAAATCACCAACATTGTATGATTGATTCTTGACCAATCAATATGCCAACAAGGCTCCACATATGCTTCA
Organism: Eustoma russellianum; assembly: GCA_036186865.1. NCBI lineage: Eukaryota > Viridiplantae > Streptophyta > Magnoliopsida > Gentianales > Gentianaceae > Eustoma > Eustoma russellianum. The sequence goes on from AP025066.1 coordinate 23,057,084, forward strand.
TCTCAGCTGTAGGGGCATGTATAATTGTATATACATGTGCTGAATTTATTTTTGCAAACTTTGTAAAATAGTGCACATTTAATAATACACACATGTTATATTCCAATCAGCCCTTAATTTAATTTTCTAGAACACTTTAAGATGTATGAAATATGTAAAAAGTGTCTAGATACGTGTCGTATGATGTGCCAAAAATGTTCCATGTGTTGTGTATATAGAAAACCGAATTTTTGATGTTTATCGATTACCCAATTTTTCTCTAATTAAATTCCAACTTTTTGCACATGTTATATATATATTGTTACACATAATATATATAATATAAACTTTAATTTTCAGCATTTGTCTGGTCTAAGGTGGCGCCATTAACATATGACACAATTGAAATTGGAATCTCCACAATTTGGCCTTATTGTGGGGTTATTTGTGTGTGCCAACATGGAATGATTTTATGGCTGAAAAGATCATCATATGCACGAAAATAATAAGGATTTTTGAGGTTTAGGGGCTGGCCATCTATTTATGGCAAGTACGTGACACGTTGGTGAAGTTTCGGTATTCGCCCGATACGACAATTTTTGGTTTAGAACCTTTTAACGTGTCGTATTTAATATTTCATCACCATGACTTATATCATATGATATAAGACCTGAATATACTCATAAATATGAGCTAAGTATGGTGGTGTGACGTTATCGTGTCGGTAG
>AP025066.1:23060957-23077183 GCA_036186865.1 Eustoma russellianum
TATGAATCATCTCCCGGGCCATAAGGACCTGTGTCGAAATATCATAACCCGGAAGGAAGCCTGTTTGTTCTGGCGAAATAATGCGAGGTAGCAGAGTATTAAGTCTAGTAGCAATTATACGCGTACAGACTTTACTTATGAAATTTGTGAGGCAAATGGGTCTGAAATCATTAAAAGTATCCGGAGACGCTTCTTGGGAATTAGAGTGATAAGAGCACTAGCCATGACCATAGGTTGGGGGATATCCAAGAAAAATTCCTGCACAGCCTTAATGACATCAGTATTAATAATGGACCAACAAGATCGATAAAAGTTACCATTGAAGCCATCGGGGCCTGCTGCACTGCTAGGATCTAAGTGCCAGACTGATGCTTTAATCTCCTCTACTGTAGGCATCGCTGTAAGCATCATATTGTCATCCGCTGTGACAAGCAGTGGAATATGACGGAGCACCGCATCATAATTGTGTGTATGAGCCTGGGTAAACAAGGATGTATAATAAGCAACAGCCTCAGCCTGAATGTCGGCAGCATCAGTACATAATCTTCCATCAGACGTATGGATTTGCTGGATGCGCAGTTGAGAACGCCTACCCTTGACTATGGAATGAAAATATCGAGTATTTGCATCACCATCTTGCAACCATAGAAGTCTTGCCTTCTGTTTCCAAAAATGGAACTCATACAGAGTAGCTTGAATATACTCCGCTTTGGCTTTTGGTATGCCTCTCGGTTTGCATCAGTGGAGTCACCATCCCACGCATTTTCAGCCAAGATAAGAGCTGATTCAGCATGCTTGATATTGGAAAAGATGTTTCCGAAAATCTCCTTATTCCAACGCTGAATATCCTTCTTTAGACGGAACAACTTTGAATAGAATCCATACATACCTCCTGTTGTTGGGTAGGATGCCCAAGCACTTGCCACATAAGCATGGAAATCTGGGTGATGCAGCCAGGAGTCTAAGAACCGGAAAGACCGGTGTGTGTTTGTGATTCCCAATCGGCATAGAACTAATAATGGAGTATGATCCGAAGAAACGCGGGGAAGATGCGAAAGGCAGGTGTCATCAAACCAACTTTGAAAAGCAGAATTATAAAACAACCAGTCTAACCTGCGTCTAACCCGTCCTAGACCTCGACCATCCGTCCAAGTGTATCGAGAGCCCTGATACTGCGGTGACATTAATGAACATGCTTCAATACAATCATTAAAATCTTGTAAGGTGGAAAGCGACGGTCGTGAGCGGCCAGCGTGGTCCTCAAGAGAACGAAAAGTATTAAAATCACCCCCAACTAGCCATGGCATATCATTTGAGTCAGCAAAGGTAGACAGCGAGTGCCATAGTGCACGTCGTAAAGGAACAGTATGACTGCCATAGACCACAGAGAAGACAAAATTTTTCTGAAATTGACGAATTGTGAATGTAAAATGCACGACCTGAGCCTGATCGTGTGAATCCACCAGATGAATATCTGTGTCATGCCAAAATAACCAAATACGTTCGGTTTGGGAAGAGAAATGATGTGAAAAACCAAGATCCATAGCAAAACGAGAAATATGATGTGGTGAGTGCTTCGGTTCAATGATAGCAACTATATCTAAACGATGTTCACGAACTAAATTATGTAATCGAGGCAAAGAGGCACCCATGCCTCGCACATTCCATAGTAAAATATTCATTGAGCAAGTGTAGAACCACTTCCCTGAATTGCATGAGGCGCACTACGAGTTAGAATCACGGAGGGTGGCAGAGGCGGTAGCTCTTTCTTGGTACGGCGTTTACAATGTGGAACCACTGGAATAAATTCAGCCTCTGCAGTGGAGTCCTGCAGACGCGATAGTAAAACATCTTCATCTGGCGAAGTAGGAATTAGCTCCATGTGCCTAACTACATCATCCGGAACCGTTGAAACCTCCGGGGGTGGATCAGTTTCGGGTAGCTCATTGTCTGAACAATGGCCAATATCACAATCATCAGTGGGATTTTGTGGTGCCGTGGAGTCCCCAACAGGCAACGGAGAATCTCCCTCCAATTCTGATGAATCAGTGACTCGGACGTTAGGGCTAGGGTCTGCGTTAGAAGGCATATGTGCGGCCACAGGAGGATTAGTCACTGGCTCCGTCATGGGATGGAGGTGTCCTTCTTTGCGCTTGACGGGAGTCCAGCGTTGGGCAGGTGGGCGTGGAGGTAGCGGAGGAGGCGGAGGAGGCACCGTGCCCTGGGTCTGTGGCCGACAATCATGTACTGCATGGCCAAGTCGTCTACAGGAGGTACAAAAGCGCGGCAAGTCCTCATAAATCACTGTTTGAAGGATCATTCGATTTTTTGCCTGTAAATATATCTTTTGGGGCAATTCTTGAGAGACATCGACTTCCACACATACACGTGCAACCGACAGACGCAATCCATCCGACGTAGCCACATCCAGTTTTAGCGGCGTTCCTATTGTGCGTGCTATTTCAAACAATGCCTCTCGATAATGCAGATGAATCGGCAATCCAGGAAAAGCTAGCCATACCGGAACGATCGGAACGTCAGCTGCGGGGTCGAAATCTACTGTCCATTTTGTGATAACGCATATGACACCCGGAAATATGCCATGAGCGACGATAAAAACATCGCAAATAATCCGCTTCATTACGAAAGTTCAAGAGAATATGCGTTTGATCAATAAGTGTAATGCGCAAATCGTGCTGAAAACCAATTTTTTCAAATACTTCTCGTATAATCTTTAATGGCGGCCGGCCGGCCCAAAACGTGCCAACCAAAGAATGACGGAATGGAGCAGCGAGGGCATCTATTTCGGAATCAAGAAACGAAATCATGGGGATGCCCTTATATCGCGATACCGTTTTAGGTGAGATGGTGATGCGCTGAGAAGAACCTTCACCTGTCACCACCACTGCAAAAGACGGCTGAGTTGCAGAGGACATTGCGGATGATGAAAAAACGCAGCTTTTGTAAAAATCTGAAACCGGATGGAAGAAACTTGCAGAATTGCAGTAAAGAAGGAGATCGGAAGACGCAATTCATCGGCGGCGGCTGGGCCGCTGGGAAGGCGACGATCGCCAGAGAGCCATCATCGTGTATTTGTAAGATTTTCTATTATGTTTAATCTGAATATATAGATATATATATATATATATGTATATATATATGTATATATATATATATATGTATATATATATATGTATGTATATATATATGTGTATGTATATATATATGTGTATATATATATATATATGTAGGCGTGTATATTGATGAAGAGAGGAGGAGGAGACTTTCCTTTCTTAGCATTGTTGCCTTTGTGCCTTGTTCAAGTGTAGCTTCCTTTAATGAACTACTTAGTTTAATTAACTAAGTACTTCACTTAATGAACTAGTTTAGTTCATTAATGGTGGCACCTAAAAATAATATAAACACAACAAATGTTTGCCATTTGATGTAAGCTTTAAAGCTTTATGGCTCGTTAGTGCGGCAACATAATATATGAACTATATAAGGCAAGTAATAAGCAATATATCATGTACATTTATCTTATGCTCGTTTTATGCACATTTAAATCATATATTTTGAAATCACTCAAACTCCCTTTTTCTCTACAATTATGTGGGATGATTGTGTGAATTATGGCAACCCTTTTATGGCTAATTGGCACATGTTTTTTTAAGGTTTATTTTCAGATTTATCTAGTCATCAAATGATGACAACTTCCATCCAATCAATGAGTGTCAAGTAAGCAAGAGCTCAATGATCATCCAATGAGGAATTGCCAAGTAAGCAAGGAAATGTCACAATGATGCAATATACTCTTTCAAGGACTTAGAAGATAATTTTCAAGAGGAAGAGGAAGGCTAAGGGGAGCGGCCATCATTGATAAAAGAAAAGAAGCGTGCAAGACAAAAACAACACAAGTCTCACAAGCTTACAAGATCAAAACGTTTTCTAGTCTCTCTACACTTCTTTCTTTCTTCTCTCTAAAAGCTTATTGTACTCATATTCATACATTTGAATAGGCTTCATATAGACCACCACATACTCTCTTTAATGTTGTAAAAGATTGATCAAGGTGTGATCAATCATACACTTGCAAGGTGGTGGTGTTCGTGATCGTTGTATTCACATACAAGGTTTGTAAAGGGTTGGAGTTGGTGTGTGACTCCATCAAACCCTGTGGTAAGGTGTTATTTGTGTTTTGTGATTAGTGCTAACCGAGGAAGGTGCCCTCGAAGGCTGGAGTAGGTTGTTTTAACCGAACCAATATAAAATTCCTGGTGTTATTTACTTTCAGCACTTACTTTCAGTTTCAGCACTGTGCAACGTTCTTCATCATGTTATTAAAAATAGTAAACGAGTATCAAAAATCACAAAAATTTCCAGAATCATAGCCACACATTTTAAGGTTATTTTGGTGTAAGTTTCAACCCTTTGGGACAAGTATAAGTCATCCAAACGTCCAAAGTTCTGAGACTAGTGCAGTCTGATTTTCAGGCTTGCAAAGATTGAAACTTTGAACGTATTTGACTAACTTCCCAAAAGAATATTTCAAAACTGTTTCAACCCAATTAAGTAAAACTAATAAGGGGTTAGTCATTAAAGTTTTAGAGCATTTGGAGTTACGGTTAAATAAGAATTAATTTTTCAAATCAGACTACCGTTTCTGGCAGATTTGCGCAATGTGACCACCAACGATTTTTCAAGGGGTTAAAGATTGAATTTTAATCTGAAATTTTGAGGAGATACTCAGAACATCTGAGACTAACGTCTCTCCAAATTTTAGAGTTTTTGAAGACCTGAAACCTAGTTTTCAAAACGTTTCAAAACTGATTCTGAAAATAGAAACTGTTTTCAGAAGTTGGGTTTTTGGTTTAAAACAATTTTAAAAACCACATTTTCCGCACCCACTATTCAACCCCCCTCTCTTCTAGTGGTGCCTTGCAAATCCTACAATATTGAACACAAGAAAATGCAACTAAGCTCACCACACAATACAACTAAACAAACACAAAGTCTAAAACAAGTTAAGAGCTTCGATAACAACAAGAATATAGGATAGACCAAGGTAAATATATAAGCAGTGGACTGAATATAAGTAATGCGGAAAATCTTCTAAACAAAGAACTTAAAGTCCAAGAAAGTGTCTAAACATAAAGAAATTGAAATCCAACCAAATGAAGTAAGCAAACCATAAATCATCACAAAGAAATAATCTTTAAGTGTTTTATGATATGTTTGTCCGTAGTCCTTTCCAATTTCATATAGGTCCAACGTTACGGTAATTTCTCAGTTTCCAATCCAACCTTATATCATCAATTACATGTAGGTCCAGCGTTACGGTAATTGTCCAGAATCCAATCCAACCTTATATCACCAATTTCATGTAGGTCCAGCGTTACAGTAATTGTCCAGAGTCCAATCTAACCTTATATCACCAAATGATACGGTAAGCTTGTATATCGATTTTCTTGAGTTTTTTTTTGCTTTTTGAACTGGAAGAAACAAAGAAACTTGATAAACAAAAATAGGACACTTTTTTTGAATGATGGACAACAAAGAAAACAAGATGAAAAAGAAGACAATTTAATAGACAAAACAACGAACTAGAAAACACACGAATAAACTATTTTGGTTTTGGTTTCTTTTTGTTTCTGAATTATACAATTCAAAACAAGAATAAGACACTAAACCAAATATAGTTCAACCTTCTAAGTAGATAGTTGAATGGTAGATGAAGAGAAGAACGAAAGAAAAAAGATTGACACAATGAAATAATAAGTTGAGTTAAAGAAAAACCTTCGCTCTGATACCATTTTGATACATGCAAGAATGGACATTTCTTTAACTCTAAAGCTTCTCCTCCAAATATGGTTTAGACACAATGAAGATAGCTTCACCTTGCTTCCAAATAAGTTGAAGAAAACTTTTTGAACATAAGTCTTCCAATGAGTTCTACATAACCCAAGCAAGATACCTCCCTCTTGGATGTTTCCCTCCCCGGAATTGGACAATTCTCACAAGGATGCTCATGCCTTAAAAGATTCTAGCCTTGATTTTGAATATGAACCAAGAAAACACACAAGGATTACTCTTGAAGAAGAAGAAATTTCCATTGAAGGTGTGAGATTACAAAGCTTCTCTTATGTGCCTTTTATAGGCAAAAATATCACAAGACAACAAACTATCTTACAAATTGAAATAATGATTGAAAAGACTACACACTTATAAAAACAATTCATGTAGGCTCCATAAAAACTAGTCTTGCAAGTCTTGAATGATGATTTTCAAAGTAGGTCCCTCAAGTACTATTCATGGAAGACTTTAAGGGTTTGTCTTCAACTTGAAATCTTTTCTGGATTGTGACTGATTTTTGGACATCTTCGAATCCGAAATAGGCCTTGCTCTTTCTTAAAGAATTGTAGCCAATTGAGTGTGGAAAATAAGCATATAAATTTCTTTGCATTTGGATCAATCATTGAGGAGATACATCCAAATTACTGAAGGTATGTCACAAAATTCGGTAGAAACAGTACTTCCAAATGCATGCTCTTTTTGGCTACCAAGACGACCAATTTTGGGAAAGTAAAAAACCTGAACGTTGTAGATATTCGTCTTAGCTTTCCATCGCATCTTGAAACTCCTAATTTGGCCTTTTGGTTGGAGAGATACGTCAATTCTACCAAAACAGTTCCTGCAGAAACTCACAATCCAAGATGGGCCTAAACTAATACAACATAAACATTTAAAAAACAAAATAAAGAACACATTCTATACTAATGATATTTTAGAATGGTTCTAAAATTTCATATAAATTATGTTGTAGGTTCAATAAGGTGAACCCAATGTATATGTTCCCTTGATTCATCTTGCACATGTTTAAATAGGAAGACTCCCACTTCATGCATTAGCTTCTTAGTGTTACTTCTTGTTAAGGGTCCTTGATCTTGCATTTTTGTAAAATTATGTGCATTCTCATTATCTTGGCATAGATGAGGGTTATAGACCTCATCAGAAAGGGTGGAATTGGTGTGTAACTCCAGCAACCCTTGTGGTAAGGTGTGTTTGGTGTTTAGTGATAGCCAAGGAAGGTGTCCTCAAAGACTGGAGTAGGTTGATTTAACCAAACCAGTATAAAATTCTTGGTGTCTTTACTTTCAGCACTTTACTTTCAGTTTACAGTGTTTTGAATCAACTTCATTGCAAGAGTAAAAAATAGAAAACGACTTTCAAAAGGCGTAAAATTTTTCAGAAACATAGCCACACCTCTTACTTTTCATTTGGCGCAAGTCTCAACTTATTTGGACAAGTATAAGTTAATCAAACTTGAATAGTTCTGAGACTAGTGAAATCTGACTTTCAGAGTTGCAAAGGTTGAGAACATCAAATTGATTGATATACTTTCCAAATGAATTTTTGAAAACTGTTTCAACCCATTGCAATGCATATATTAAGGGTCTTGTCATTTAATTTTCAAACCATTTGGAGCCACCAATCAATTGGAACAAAATTTTCAAATCGGAGTACTGTTTCTGACAGATTCGTGCAATCTAACCAAGAACGTATTTCAAAGGGTTATGAGTGGAGTTTTATTCTAAAATTGGACAATTCAGGATCATCTGAGAGTTCATTCACACCGAATTTCATAATTCTTGAAGGTGTGTAACTAGGTCATTTAATTATTTCAATTCAGGATCTGAAAGCAGAAATTATTTTCAGAAGTGAGGTTTTTGGTTCCAAAGTTTTTAAAAACCAAATTTTTTGCACCTACTGTTCAACCCCCTCTTCTAGTGGTGCTATACAGGTCCTACACGCTTAACACGACACAATGATTTAATCCATTTTAAACAATTACACCTATCTTCACAACTATGATTTTTTTATTCTCTTTTCTTACCGGCCTGGGGGTGCGGGTCGTAATAAAGTAGCTGAGCTAACTCATCATGCTCATCTCAAATTTTTCTTGTATATGGTTAACAAAATGCTTACACAAAGAAACATTAATCGCACCAAATACAATATTATCAGGATATATTTAGACACGTTAATAATCATTTTGTGGTTCTTTAATGAACAAGGTCGTATTGACTCATCACCGATCTGTGAATCTATTTGGCAAACTCATGTTTTTGAGTTTGGTCCTGAGTTCAGTCAAGCTTTGGTTTTATGATAAAATTCAAATTTTGAATTTACTTGATTGAAGGTACGGAGAAAGCCAATCCTATGTTCGATGACTTGGGTTACCGAACAAAAATCATGAGTTTAGTACTGCGTACGGTGAGTTGGACAAAAGTTGACTTAAGTTTGACCAACTATATGTGAAACCAGTTTTGAAATTGAACTTTTTTTTTAATAATTTGTTTAAAAGTTTTTGAATATTTAACGTATATAAACCATCAAAACACATTTATAATCCAACATTTTATTGCGTTCTTTGTATTCGGAGCTCAGTACACTGGTGGCGTTTTCTGAAAGTTACAGAAACTTGTGATTAGATCTGGGGAATACATTTATGAATCCTTCGACTTTGGCGAAAGCAACAAAGGACGGCCGAAGAAGGTGACAGTTGACTTGGTCTGCAGGGGGACAGTACGTGTCTGTGTTCTTAAAAAGATCTGTAAAATAAAGGACAGAACTTCTTAAAGACTGGGTTAGAAATAAAAGCATTAAAGAATTTTTGTGCCAATTTCATTAAAAAAAAAGGACAATTATTTGATAGCAGATGAAATGCTAGCTTTGTCGAATAATTAATAATTTTTGATCCCTCCAAATTTGTCAAATCGGCGGATAAAGTGCTATCTATGCTCATTGGTAATATATAAAAAAAGGGTTACGCCAACAATAAACAAAATTCACAGCTGGTAGCATAAATATGTAGACAAATAAACCAAACAATATCTCTGATAATTCTTATCAGATGGAAACATTGCAAGCGTTGATTGTATCGATTGCTGTTACCTCTCCTTCGGCAACGAAAGATCTCCTTTGGCAAGGAAAAAGTATTTTATTGAATTTTAGTTGTCATCAGTCCTTTCTTTCTGGAATGAATGTTGTTTTATACTATGTAAAATTTAGCAATTCTGGATGCAACACAATGCAGGAAAACGAAAGAGAGAAAAATTGCTATGGAATGGAGGAAGAAAAACGGTTATTTCACTCAAAATGATTCAAGAAGGCTTTTCAGCATATAAAGCCTTCGTACAGCGAAGAAGAAGAAGAATATAGTAAAAAGACAAAACTACCCTTACTAAAATAACTCTCTTTATTGAAACAAGAAGGGCAAAAACGTCAATTCCCACATTTAAAACATTCCCGCCATCCTGTTACCTTCTCCATCGAGCTTCTTCTTCCTCCTTCACATTTTCTGCGTGAATTGCATACGCAAATTCCGGATATCCCACGTGATCTCCAGCCAAGACTCCCACAACATTGTCCAACCTTCCATCTTGCAATCCTGAGCCTCAATTTGTGAATTCAATCCAATGGCCTCTACTCAAGTTATGTCACACACTCTGGATTGTGCTTCTTCCACATTTATGTTGCCTTCAACACCCCCCTCAAATCTGACCTACTGAATATGTTGCATACTCCCATAGTTGAGGTCAGGTTCTGCAATGATACTGAATCCAATGCTTTAGTAAAAACATCAGCAAGCTGAGATTCAGACTTAACGAGCATAAGTCTAATTACTCCTTTTTGATACTTTTCTCTAACTATATGGCAATCAATTTCAATATGTTTGGTCCTCTCGTGAAACACATGGTTCTCTACTATATATATAGCACTCTTGTTATCACAACAATTCAACTGGATATGATTGTCTGACTCCCAAATCTTCCAACAAATACAAAAGCCATTGAATTTCGCAAGTTGCCATAGCCAACGCTCTATACTCTGCCTCTGAAGAAGACTTTGGTATTGTGTCTTGCTTCTTAGCCTTCCAGGATATCAATGAATTCCCAAGAAACATGCAGTACCCAGTCACAGACTTTCTAGTTTCAACACATCCACCCCAATCACAATTAGCAAAGCCTTTCTGTTCCATCTTCCCATTACTAGGATAAAACAACCCCTGACCTGATGTGCCTTTTAAGTACCTTAACAACCTATGTGCTAATCGTAAATGCAATTCTGTGGGCTTGTCAAGAAACTGGCTCAACTGTTTTACTGCAAAAGATATTTCCGGCCTTGTTATAGTGAGATACAACAATTTACTAATAAGCCTTCTATAGCTAGGCACATCTGCTATTAAACTTGAATCACCATGTGCTAGCTTAATATTCTACTCCATAGGTGTCTTCACCGGCTTTGCTCCCAAAAGTTCAGACTTCTCTACCACCTCAAGGGCATATTTCCTTTGGCAAAGCATGATCCCCCTGTGACCGTGTCACTTCAATACCAAGAAAGTACTTCAAAGGGCCTAAATCCTTAATTTGAAATGCCTGATGTAATGAGTCCTTGAGAGCCTGAATTTGGGAAAGAGAAGCACTGGCTATGACAATGTCATCCACATAAACAAGGAGAACCAAAAAGGATGTGGAAGTCTGTTGTATAAACATAGTGTGATCATTTTTCGACTGAACATAGCCCTGACTAATCAAGAAACCAGTTAGCTTAATATTCCATTCACGACTGGCTTGTTTCAAGCCATACAAAGATTTATGCAACTTGCACACCATATTATCACCAGTAGCAGTGACACCTTCAGGCAACAGCATGTAAATATCTTGGCTAAGGTCACCATGTAAAAAGACGTTATTCACGTCCAAATGATGCACATGCCAATGTTTCATAGAAGAGATGGCAAGAATTAATCTGACTCTAGTCAGTTTGGCAACAGGAGAGAAGGTGTCAGTATAATCAATGCCAAGCTGCTGAGTAAAGCATTTGGCCACAAGTCTGGCCTTATATCTCTCTACACTACCATCGGGATTATGTTTAACCTAATACACCCACTTGCAACCAATAGGACTTTTTCCTGGAGGCAAAGGAACAATAGACCAAGTATGATTGGCATCTAGCGCAGCCAACTCAAGTTGCATAGCCTTCTGCCAGTGAACAAAAGTGACTGCCTCTTGATAAGATGTTGGCTCCTGATGCAAACTAATATTAAGAACATATGACCTATACTCAGGAGCTAATGCATTAAATGACATGTAATGTTCAATTGGATATGCTAAAGAAGACACAGATTGGGAGTGTGAACCAGAAACCAGACCACAGTAATAATCTTGCAAATAACTGGGAGGATGTTTAGGTCTTGTGGACCTAGAACTCTCAGGTACACTCATGGGAAGAGGAGGCAAATGTATTTCTAAGCTAGCACACGGGTGAAATTGTTGTTGAGAAGAGATAGAAGGGGTAGAGACTGGCTGAAGAGAAGCAGACATAGGAGAAACACATGGTTGGAATTCAGACTGGTGTGAAGGGAGTGAAATGGAGTAGGATTCATTGAGATCAGCTGGTGAGACACCAGTGGTGTCTCTAGATGGCAAGGGAACAGGTGGAAATAAACCTGAAGAGGGACAAGAATGTGAACCAGATGTCTGATCAAAAACATCAAATCCATTAATATGTGACAGAGGAAGTGTAGCCATGTCTAGTGGTCTGTCAAAAGCAAAAGGAAAAGCATGTTCGTAAAACTGAACATATTTGGAAATAAATATCTTCTTTGTCTCAAGGATTAACAACAGATACCCTTTAGTATGATGTGGTATACCAAGAATTATAGCAGGAATTGCTCTGGGTTCAAATTTGGCTTTATGCATAGAAGTGTTGCTAGCAAATGCTAAACAACCAAAAACTCTAAGGTCACTGTATGTGGGCACATTCTGGAACATGGTCTGATAAGGTGATTGATGATGAAGCAGTGGTGTAGGTAGAATATTGATCACATATATAGCATACTGGACACAGAATCCCCAGTAGCCCAAGGGAAGATTTGACTGAAATTTGAGTGACCTGGCAACATTAAGAATATGTCGGTGCTTACGTTCAACAATACCATTCTGTTGAGGTGTGTATACACAACTAGTTTGATGTATAATGCCCTTGGCCATAAAGAATGAGGTCATTTGAAATTCTGGACCATTGTCTTTACGTATGCACTTGATGTTCTTATCAAACTGAGCCACAACATACTGATAAAAACTATGAATAATGCTTCTGACTTCTGATTTCTGTTTCATAAGATACAACCACGTGTATCTAGTATGATCATCGACAAGAGTAAGGAAATAATGGTGACCATATATAGTAGGATGTTTATGAGAGCCCCAAATGTCAATATGAATAATGTCAAAGGGAGATTTAGATAAAGACTTGGAAATGGGAAACGGAGTTCTTTTCATTTTGGCCAAAGGGCATACAGTACATACAGAATCATCAAGTCTCTGTTATTCTTTTACTCTAGGAAACGAAGCATGGGCTAGTCTATAATGCCAAAGAAGAGAACTATCTGAAAACTGGTCAGCAACAAACATACGGCTGGGAGAAGCAGCTTCTTTCTTAGAAACTCCATGAATGTAATACAATCCATTATGTAATTCAGCTGAACCAATCGTCTTCAGGGATGTACGTTCCTGAAGCACACAGCGATTACCAAAGAACTGAACAGATAAGGAAGGAATAGACATTAGCTTGCTAAGTGACATAAGATTGTAAGAAAACGATGGAACATAGAGCACATTGTGTATGGTCAGGGAAGAGTTTATAATGACAGATCCAATATGGCTGGTAGAAACTGAGAAATTATTAGGCAACATTATAGAGAGACAATTGATAGGTTTGAATGAATGAAATAAACTGAGATTACATGCAATGTGATCAGTAGCTCCTGAGTCTAGAATCCATATATTCATAGCATTAGAGTGCCATTTACCTTCATCATTATTCAAAAGAGCAGACATTACTGCTCCCTGGCTTCCAGCACTTGACATTGCCTGAGACTTCTTCTTTTCATCTGTGCTCAGTACAGCCATCAATCTCTGAGTCTGCTCAAGAGTGAGCATAGGTGCCTGATACGACTTCTCACCTTGATGCATAGAGGCATCCTCAGCTTCTCCATTCACAACTTCAGCTTGATTAGCTTGATTTTTAAATTTGAAGCCCGGGGAAAAACCGTGCTTCTTATAGCACATTTGCTCATTATGTCAATCATTCCACAATGCGTACACATTGGCCTCTTAGAATTATCAGGGAAGAATCTACCACTTCCCCTTCTGAAACTATTACCTCCTCCTCTACCTCCATACGCACTAGCGTTAGCAACTACAGCTTCAGAATTCTCAACCATAAGAGCAGTAGGATTATTAGCGAAGCTTCCTTGTGACATCAAACCATTTATCTTTCTTTCATACTTCAAAGCCATAGCAAATACTACATCAATTTTAGGTAATGGTGTCATCACAAACACTTGTGATTTCACCGCATCAAATTCTTCATTTAATCCTTTTAGAAACTTTATAACATAGTCAGTTTCCACGAATTCATGCATTTTACCTCCTAGATCACATCTACAACCACGACATGTGCAAATAGGAACAGGTCTTAATGCCATCATCTCTTCCCAAAGTACTTTAACTTTTGTAAAATAATCATTCACAGAATCGTTTTCCTGCTTAAGTGCATAGAAATTTTCCAACAAATCCGACAATCTAAATGCATCATCAGTACCATACCTTCGCTTAAGGTCATTCCAAGCATCTACAGCATTATCATACCACATGACACTCTGCGCAATTGAAGGAATTACGCTATTCATGATCCAGGAATGTATCATAGAGTTTACCTGCCTTCACACTTGATACTGTGGATCAGTGTGAGTTGGCTGCTGAATTGATCCATCTACGAATCCAATTTTGTTCCTGACAATGAGCGCCATCTGAAACATTCGGCTCCAAGCGTGGTAATTATGAGGATTCAATGGCGGCTAAGCTAAAATGATAGTAGGACTATCATTTGGATGAAGGTAATAAGGATTGCTAGCTGGACTCTCAGAAGGTTGAGATCCACTCGTTCTCTGAGTATTTGACGACGAAGCCATAAAAACAAACAGGTTGTGAATTCTAAACTCACATAACAAAGAGTTGCATCAACAATAAAAAAATCAATGAAAAACAGAATTGTTGCCTCCAAAGCTCTGATACCATGTAAAATTCAGCAATTCTGGATGCAACACAATGCAGGAAAACGAAAGAGAAAAAAATTGCTATGAAATGGAGGAAGAAAAACGGTTATTTCACTCAAAATGATCCAAGACGGCTTTTCAGCATATAAAGCCTTCGTACAGCGAAGAAGAAGAAAAATGTAGTAAAAAGACAAAACTACCCTTACTAAAATAACTCTCTTTATTGAAACAAGAAGGGCAAAAACGTCAATTCCCACGTTTAAAACATTCCCGCCATCCTGTTACCTTCTCCATCGAGCTTCTTCTTCCTCCTTCACATTTTCTGCGTGAATTGCATCCGAAAATTCCGGATATCCCACGTGATCTCCAGCTAAGACTCCCACAACATTGTCCAACCTTTCATCTTGCAATCCTGAGCCTCAATTTGTGAGTTCAATCCAACGGCCTCTACTCAAGTTATGCCACACACTCCAGATTGTGCTTCTTCCACATTTATGTTGCCTTCAACATACTAATTGTACAACCTACCAGCAAAGTATGAATAATTTTGTACAATAAATTGTTGGAATATAATGTGAATACCATCACTATCAAGAAGAAAATGAATCCATAGTTTTCGATGTTTGATGGACTTGACTAACGTGAAATTCTATTTTGTTGAAAGTATTTGATTCCATGGTCGTTCAAATCAAGAGTGTATTTTCTTCTTTACTGAGAACATCTAACATAATGGGACATATAAGGACCTATGTATATATTGCGTATTTTATTTCAAATACCATCTTTACTTTAAGTTCATTGTTCAAATGAAAACTCCATTGGGTTACTCAGCTTGGCTAGCAATTTAATTCTATTCAAAATTTTATGATATTATTTTTAATATACAAATGGATGAATTCTAAACTGTTCATATTTTGCGTCCCCAGGTATAATATCTACCAACCTATTTAGTAGACAAAGAAACCCATTATACCTCCACAACAAAAAGGCGATTCATTACTCCTCCAAAGCAAACGGTCAATGGGTTTGATGAATCAACAAGAAAGGTTTCCGGGTACCCCAAAGAAAGCTACAAAGATAATGAAGAAAATCAAATAGCTAAAACTAAAAGCAAGTACAACGTAATGGTTCTAAAGAACAGGTTAATGGCTTGTTTTCCTTCTTTTTTTTTTTGAATGGTATAGAGATCCGGGGTTCTGTGTTTTTTATATTCACTTTCCAATTACAACATGATATTTGATACAATTTCTTGGACCGCCTAGGTTATAGTAGTTATAGATGAGCTCCAATTGATATAACAAAATTTATAGTTATGTACTTTTCTTGAAATCCAATGTATGTTTAAACATGTCTATGTCTAGATCTTAATGTACGTATCATCGATATTTGACTCGTGTACTATGTGACATCCGCAATATTGGTATATTAGATTATGGCAGCTACATGATGTATGTTCACTACATAATCTCCACAGTCAAATTGCCTCGAATATTGAGATCTCAAGGTCTACAGTACTTGGGTTGTGGTGGTATAATTAGTCTAGGTACCAGCATCATGGTGGTCAATGCATTTTTTTCTTCACAGTTTATTAAAAAAAAAAAACTCTTAAAAGGAATCCTTGTATAGTCTTAATATTTACATAATATATAACAACCTTGAAGGCTGCCGTAAAATAACTAAGATGTTCAAATCATTGAAATTTGAGAATACTATAAATTTTAGAAAGACTCAGAGTAAAATGGTCGTTTTGAGAGCTATGATGATCATGCTAAATCAAGAGTTGATCATAATGTGAAGTTATGGCTAAAAAAAAGGTCTGGTTCAAATAATGGTGCCAGTCACAGCTTTGCGCGTTTGAATCAACTCAGGGTTCAAGTGATGCTCTTTGACATTAAGTTGTTGACGTTTCCTGGGAAGTGGCACCACCAAAAAAAAAAGACATATAGCGACAGACAAAAGTCGTCGCTATGTCGTCGTTAAAGACATTTAGCGACGAAATTGCGACGAAAAAAGTTGGTCGCGATACGGCTTGTCGCAAAGTAAATTTCGTCGGTGGCTCGTCGCTACATTGGGACGGAAACGTTTTCGTCGATGTTGCGTC
>AP025066.1:23077193-23103266 GCA_036186865.1 Eustoma russellianum
TCGCTATTTTATAATTTTTTATTTTTTTATTTCCTTTCTGCGACATATTTTTTCGTCGCAAAGTTTCGTCGGTATAGTTTTTCGTCGCTATTTTTAAATTTTTGATTTTTTATTTCCGGTCTGCGACATTTAGTTTTCGTCGCAGGTTCGTCGCAGGTTCGTCGCTATTTTATAATTTAATATGTAATATTAAATATTATATATTTTTAATTTATAAATAATACAATATATTATTAATTAAATAGTTTTTATTATTATTTAATTTTTATAATAATAAAAATATTTTGTATATTAAATCATTTGTACGAATGTTATACCGAAATACAGTACTTGCGTATTGAAGTTCGTAAACAACACAAACGAAATAGAATCCGTATAAATGTCTTATAAAATATAAAAGTACAAAGGATATCTCAATACAATAAACGAAATAGACTGTACGAAAAATCAAAAAATGAAATACTATGCAGAGGAAGATGGAGGGGGATCATGCGGAGAAGAGTGACCATCAGGGGGAGGCTGAGACTGCGAGTTGCTGGAAATCATAGAGATGATGAGATGCGATAGCTGCGAGATTTGCTGGTTCGTCTGCTCCTGCGCCTGCATCGTCTGCTGCTGCACCTGCATCGTCTGCTGTTGCACCTGCATCGTCTACTGTTGCGAATGCTCAAGCACCTGCTGAAACGCCTGCTGAAACGACTGCTGCAGCTCCTGCTGGGTCTGAGTCAGCTGCGACCGCAGTGCTCGTACGCTCTCCTCATGCTGCGCCCTGATGGTCTCCACCTCATGCTGCAGCGCCGCATGCTCTGATTCCAGGCGCGAAAGAGTCTCTGGGGCCGTAGAAGGCGCGGAGGTGCTGGCCTCAGAGGAAGCACCTGCATGCAGAACTTCGGGAAAGAATCGCGGCGCTGCTGATCCGACCCCGTACACCTCCCTCTTCTTCTTATTCTGAGGGCCGACGGTCCGAACCGCATCCCAATAAGCGCGGTTCTTGTCGGCCTCTTCTCCCCTAAGTGCGAGTAGTCTGTTGTACTCGTCCTGAAATGAGAATAAGAATTGTTAGGGTTTAGGGTTTAGCAATAAAATAAAACAAACTAATGAAAAAACAAATGATATCGTAGTCTACTTACACTGATGTCGCGCGCCATCGCCGTGATCCAGTCCTCCGTTCCGTCGGAGGCTTTCTTCCGATGCGTCTTGTAGAAGAGATCGTAGGAGGCTGGCCACTCCCCCGTCTCCTCTTGCTATAAGAATGAAATAAAATATGTTAGTGAAATCCATAATTTTAAAAATTTTGGCATGACCTATTCGTTTATTGGAGGTATCCCGGCCTTAAAGGCCTCTCCCAAGTCAAAGCAAAAATAAAAAGAAAAAGGCAAATGAAAACATATACTACTTAAATTAACCATATACGAATACCAAAAAAACAACAGCGCAACATAAGAAATCAATGAATATAAATAATCCACTTAAGTCAATGAATGTAAATAATCCACTTAAGTCCACGAATCTAAATAATTCAATGAAATCAATGAATCTAAATAATCCAATATTAAAATACTTACCATAGAACGCATCGTGGTGGCGTGGGAAACCGACCCACCTGAGTGTGTGGCAGGTGCTGGGCCCTGTACATTGCCGCTGCGCCGGTTCGCCGCGTTCCGGGCACTGCGGGCTTGGGTAGCAGGGTCCATCCAACCTGCTATCCATCCCGCCCAGGTGGCCTCGGATATGTAGGCAGGCCTGGCGTAATTGGGGTCACGCTCCCACTTGGTCTTGTGCGAGTTGATGAAGTCCCTGTAGCGTGTGGCGGCCCTATGCCGCCAGGCCTGCTCCACGTCGTGGGCGATGTCAGCTGGCCAGCTGTACGCCTTCTGCAATTATTATACGGAGGAAAAGTAAAAACGTGGTTAGAAAAGTAATGATCGATTACGTATCAAAAAATGAAATTCACCAAATTTGAATACCTGAAACTCATCCCAGTAGAATCTACGTGTCTGCATGGTGACAAAAGCCCAGCGGTATCCAGCTGGGTCCTGCCTCAGGTGGAAGGACCGAGTGATGCAACCGGAAATCTGGCCCTGGTCCGCTGCAAACCTGAAAGAGGTGAAGTTGTTAAGAAAAAATAACGCGTGAAACATATTTCAAAACGTGTTAAAAAATAAATTATTACTTACGTATGGGTATCATATGACCAAGGGAGGGCACGACGCCCTCGTATGACACCCTCGTCCGATGCCGCATCAGACGCCGGATGAGGTGGTGAACCGGTGGGTGTGGGTGGCGGCGTAGATCGGGGGGTGCGGACCTCTCGGCAGATCCTAAAAGGTCTGCGTCCACAGCAAGAGCTGCGGTCGAAACCGACCCAAGCTGCTCATGCTGAGAGAGGAACCTATCAAACTCTCCTGACATGTCATGTGTAGATCGAGTCGGAAAACCCTCACTAGCCATCAGATCCTGCAAGGGTGAAAAACTTAAAAGGCACATTCAACGAGTTTAGGACACCGGTTGGCCAGACAAATAATATGTCCAAAAATGACAAGTGTTTGCATACATTTAATGCAAGATATTAATAATTTTGAAAATTTCGGCATGACCTATTCGTTTATCGGAGGTTTCCCGGCCTTAATGGCCTCTCCAAA
Source organism: Eustoma russellianum (assembly GCA_036186865.1). Lineage (NCBI taxonomy): Eukaryota > Viridiplantae > Streptophyta > Magnoliopsida > Gentianales > Gentianaceae > Eustoma > Eustoma russellianum. The sequence continues at coordinate 23,079,836 of AP025066.1, forward strand.
GACAAATGTATGTCCAGCTCTCGAGCGTAGTAAACACCTTGAACTAGTATCATACCGAAAATCATATGCAAACCTCTTACAAAACAGTTTGTACATGCATCATTCATTGGCCAAGCACACCACATTTCTACTAATTGATAAAATTAAAGTCAATTAAGCAAAAAATTACTTAATGGCCGAATATATATATATAATGTATATATATATATATATATATATATATATATATATATGTATATATATATATGTATATGTATATATATAATACATATATAAACCGCTCCACCTCCGCCCAATCCAGACGAACCCGCCCCACCCACAGCCACCCAGTCCCCACGCATAGCCACCCCGCCCCACCCGGCCTCCAGCCACAGCCACCCACTCCCGCCAACAGCCACCCCCCGCGCCGCCAACCCACCCACGCCAACAGCCAACAGTCATCCCCTCCACACCTAGCCCCACCCCACAAGCCACCCAGCCGCACCCGCGGCACACCCAGGCCCACCCCACAGCCCCACTCCCGCACCCCTGCCGCACCCAGCCCCACCCCACAAGCCACCCAGCCCGCACCGCCACCACACCCAGACCCACCGCACAGCCCCACCCTGCACCCCCGCCACACCCCAGCCGCACCCCGGGCTCAACCACAGCCCGCAACCCCGCCCACAGCCACCACCTCCGCCAACAAACACCCCCGCCACAGCCCACCCCTGCCCACATCCGATATAACTACCCAGGGAAATGGGGAAGAAATCATTAAAAACGTTAAAAACGAAATATAACTAATTAAAATCATTAAAAACGAAATAGGAAGAAAAACTAACCGGAGAAGGGAGGTCACCGGAGAATAAATGGAGATTTCGCCGGGGGAGGAGAGGGGATTTCGCCGGGGGTCTGAGGGGGATTTTCGCCGTGGGGGTGGGAAGAAGAGGCGGGGGGAAGAAATGGGGAAGAAGAGAAGGGTTTCAGTTTTTAGTCGAAAATTTTGCGACGAACTAGCGACGAAAGTCCGTCGCTATTACTTGTCGTCGCTAATTTCATAAGTCGTCGTTATTTCAAATTTGCGACGAAAAATCTCGTCGGTAATTTTTCGGTGACATCAGTATTGGAAAAAAAATAATACAAAATATAATGTACTTACAGACACACATTATGTATATACATGTGTATAAGTACATCAACACATACACACTTTCGCCTAATGAGGTACATAAAAAATTGTGCCTAACATCAATCTTCATTGTCATCCGCATCCTCATACGCATCTTCATTTTCATCCTCATTTTCATCTTCATTTTCATCTTCATCTACATGCTCGTCGTCCTCTTCATCCTCGTATTCGTCTTCGCCTACATATTCAATATTGTCAGGCGGTTGTATGTTGAGATGAATTTCGATGAAACCGCCGTTGGGGTCATTTAGAGGGAGGTTGTGCAGTTCAACATGTGTCGTATCTAGAACGGGCGGGTTTTCTTCTTGAAATGCGGCATCCGTGCCATCTGAACTTGTCTGTATACTGACATCAAACTTGCTCGATTTCACTTTGCACACGGCTCGCCAGTCTTTTGAGCTCGAATTCATCCTCGTTGTTGGATACGATAGATAGTACACCTGGGACGCTTGACTGGCCAAAACGAATGGATCGTACTTTCTGTACCGTCGCCCTTGGTGTATGTCTACCAACCTATATCGGTCGTGAACCTTTGTGCCAGCGCGATAACCTTCCCGAGTTTGATCGTACCATTCGCATTTGAATAACACCACCCGCTTTATAGGCAATGCGGGATATTCGAGCTCGATGATGTCAGTAAGGTAGCCGTAGAAGTCATCCTCGTCCGGGCTATTGTCATACCGTTTGACACACACTCCGCTGTTCTCCGATGATTTTTGGCTGGCATGGGAGACTGTGTGGAATCTATAACCGTTGACAAAACACATATCGTGGCGCGTGGCTCTGTTCAATGGACCCTCGGCTACTGGTGTCAGAATGTAACCGTACTCATCGTCAGCCAGATGACCTTTGCTCGCCTGTAAAACGACAAGTAAGTATACATCAGCGGGGCAATAAATGCGTATCACATGACGTACACGTAACCGGCAAATATGTAAACTTACATGCCACCTGAACCAATCAGCAAACTTGGCATCTAACTCATTGTTTATTGCATCGCTCGATATACCCGGTGAACGGTGTTGCAATAAATCAACGAACAAGCTGAAGCAAATTACGAATGAGTACCCTGTATATCTTTGTAGCATAATGGATATAGTAGCGCAAGGTATTTACAAATTAGAATTGGATATCGTTTATACCTCTGGAAACGGTCGACTTGACGGCAGTTGCGCAAAACATAAGAATGAGCAATCTTCAGGTCGCTGTCCCCCAATATCATTTCCTTTCCCTGTCCGTGAAATCTGATCGGATGTGTGAATATCGGGAGGACACCGGATCTGGAAATGCCGTCGTCGTTCCGGGGAACATCTCTGCACCTCGACGGGACATCTGGATCGAAGTAATGAGACACGAAGGTCGAGGCTTCCTCCGTCAGGTAGGCATTGCACATCGAGGCCTCGACTTTCGCCTTGTTCTTGATGTTCAGCTTCAAATGCCTGAGATATCTGTTCATATAGGGAATATCTGTTCAAATGCTTGCGCTTAAACACATAAGAACGGCACGTAATAAATAAGAGTACCTCTCGAACGGATACATCCACCTGTACTGAACAGGACCACCAACGCGTGCCTCGTATGGTAGATGAACTGGCAGGTGTTCCATTGAATCAAAGAAGGCCGGAGGGAATACAGTTTCCAGCTTGCAAATGATCAATGGGATTTCGCCCTCCAGCCTTGACATATCATCCGCCCTGAGTCTCGTGGATGTAAGACATCTGAAGAAGAGACTCATCTCGGTAAGTGCTTCCCATACATTGGTTGGAAGCAGCTCGCGGAATGCAATGGGCATCAACCGTTGCATGAACACGTGACAGTCGTGGCTCTTCATCCCGTGCAAACCGCGTTTATTCACATCGATGTTCTTAGACAGGTTCGAAACATGGCCGTCAGGAAATCTAGCCGTCCCCAGCCACGCTAACAACGCACTGACCTGCTCCGCATTCAGCGTGTAAGAGGACTTCGGCATGTAGGATGTGCCAACGGGATGCAGCTCCGGTCGCATATTCAGGTCGCGCATATCAAGTCGTGCCTTGAAATTGTCTTTCGTTTTTCCAGGCACATTCAGCACCGTATTGAAAATGTTGTCAAACACGTTCTTCTCAATGTGCATGACATCCAGGTTGTGTCGGATCATATTGCTCTTCCAATACGGAAGCTCTCAGAATATGCTTCTCTTCTTCCACCCGATACAGTAACGGGCCAGGTCTGCGTTGTGGCTGCCGTCCGGATCATCAGCGACCCCCACGAATCCACAACTGTCTATCTCCTCCAACACCTCCGCACCCGTGAGAAGCTCGGGCTTCATGTCCTTCTCGACGATGCCAGGCATGAACGACGTCACGTTCTTTCTGTACAAATGACGTATGGGCAGGAACTTCCTATGGCTGTCGAACCAGCAAATCTTACGTCCATGTTTCAAGGACATCGTCTTCGCTTGCTTCATGCAGCAAGGGCAAGCGTATTTCCCCGATGTGCTCCAACCCGACAACATAGAATAAGCCGGAAAGTCGCTGATGGTCCACATCAGCGCAGCGCGTAGCTGGAAGTTTTGTTTGGTCGATACATCGAACGTCTCCACGCCAAACTCCCACAACCACTTCAGCTCATGTATCAATGGCTGCAGGTACAGGTCGATCTTTTGTTTCGGATTCCTAGGCCCCGGTGCGATCACAGTCAAGAACATGTACGGCTTCTTCATGCACATCCAAGGTGGTAGATTGTACGGCGTCACGATTACAGGCCACGACGAATACTGCTCTCCCGACTGTCCGAACGGGTTGAACCCGTCGGTGCATAAACCCAACCTAACGTTCCTTGTCTCCGACGAAAAACCCGGATGTGTCGCATCGAACGTCCTCCAAGCTTCGCCGTCAGATGGATGGCACATCTCACCATCTTTCGTGTAGTGCTCTGCGTGCCACCTCATCTGGCTAGCTGTGGCACCGGATGCGTAGAGCCTCTGCAGTCTAGGGGCGAGAGGTAAATAGTAGAATTGCTTTCTTGGCACGTTCCGGTTTCTTTTGTTCGTTCTCCACCTGCGTGTCCCACAGACCCTGCACTTGTCTTTATCCTCGTCGATGCCCCAGTATACGATGCACCCCTCTGAACAACAATCGATCTTCTGAACCGGCAGTCCCAACGCCTGCAGCTGTTTCTTCGTCGAATAAAAACTGTCGACCATTGTGTTCCCTTCGGGAAGAGATTCCCTCATCAGCTGACACATCCCATCGTACAATCTCTCCGTCATGCGGTGCTCCGTCTTCATGCTCGTCATCCGACCGATCATGGACATCTGTGTGTGACTACCGCAACCGGGATACAGCGGCGTGTTGGCGGCGTTCAGCATCTCAAAAAACTGTCTCGCTTGAGGGTTCGGATCTTCCTCCACGAATACACGCGGCTGTTCATCATGATCCAACATTTGTAAGTACTGCTCTCCCGTAAATGCGCCGGCGGCTGCGTCTTGCACCATCTGCACGTATGGGTTGTGAGATCCCTCGCCTATTTCTTCGGCATCAACCTGACCGGGTCCCCCTTCGATGTGTACAGTTGCAGATGTAGACGCCCCCTCATATTCGCCGTGGCAGTACCATGTATGGTAATTGTGCACGAAACCTTGTTTCAATAAGTGAACCCTCACGTCACCCGGATGCATATATTTACGGTTCTTGCATTTCTTACACGGACATCTAATCTGCGTTCCACTTTCATTACCCGTCGCAAAATCCATAAATTCTTCGAGACCTTCAACAAATCTAAAACTCCACTCCCCGCTGTTTACTCTCTCGTACATCCACTTTCTATCGCTCCTCCTCGGATCCATTTTCTCGCTATACCTTCAAAATAACAACAGCTATCTTTTTTCGGTGGTGGAAAACATCAAAATTTCACACAACAAGAATTCTTCCTTCTATATTTTCGTAGAAAAGTTATGATTTTTGTGTTTGAAATTGGAGAAGAATGGGAGAAGAGTGGAAGAAGAAAGCTGCGTTTTATGGTTCCCAGCCTGCAATATTACCGACGTATTAGCGACGATATAGCGACGCTAAGCGACGACCATGAGACACGAATCCCGGCAACAAACAAACACAAATACCGACGACAACGCGACGACTTAACGACGACCAAGAAACACAAATCCCGGAAACAAACACAAACACCGATGTGTTTCGTCGCTGAGTTCGTCGCTACGTCGTCGCTATTCGGCACACCGATGTGTTTCGTCGCTGAGTTCGTCGCTACGTCGTCGCTATTCGGCACATCCCGACTGTTACACGTTCGATGCATGTACGTCGCGTTTTCGTCGCTATGTCGTCGCTGAATTCCCTATATAAACAGGATGGACCGCGCCCCCAACTACATAGAAAACAAGCTCCTTTATAATCATAAAAAAAGACCCAAATATGGTTCGTACTAAAGCGCAAGCGCGACGTGGTAGTTGCCATTCAGCGGCAAGATGGCCTATTCAACAACCCTCTTCTTCAGCGGTTCCTCCACCACAAGAATCACCCCAAATTGGCGATCTCCATAAAGAAATACAAGAACTTCGGAAAACAGTGGATGACCTGAGGAGCATATTATGTACCAGGATGAGCGTCTCCAATACCTGGACACAAGGCAGATGCGGATTAAATCCAAAGCTGCACAGCTGAGACGCCTCCTGAAGGCGTGCGCAGAGAGTGTTGCTACTCTCTGTTCGGATGACGAACAGTGAATGGCTCCTCTCCGTTATTCATTTAGATTAGTTTTTCCATTATTGTCCTAGTATATTTGTAATTTATAATTTTATATTAATGAAGTTTTATTTTTCTAATCATCGCTTTCGTTTTCTTAATTTAAACAAGTGTTTAATCTCTCACGAATTTTGACGACGCTAAAATACAAACGAAATGTGGCTCGTCTCAAATTGACCGACTAAACATCAACTATATACCGACGAAACTTAATACTAAGACGAGAACCTACTAAACATATCGACGAAACTTAATACAACGATGAGACGAGAACATATTATCAGCGAAACTTAACGACTGCGCGAATTTATTGAAAATTAGCGACGCTTTACCGACGCCCTAGCGACGCACGACGTTATTTCACCCTATTGACGCTAATTCTTCGCTAAGTGTGTCGCTAACTCAAACGAACCGTCACACCTATTTCATGTTGCGTCGCTAATGCGTCGCTATGGCGTCGCTAAGCGCGTGTCCGTTCATTATAACGTGTTTCCGTCGCTAATTGTCGCTAAGTGTGTCGCTAACTCAAACGAACCGTCACACCTATTTCATGTTGTGTCGCTAATGCGTCGCTATGGCGTCGCTAAGCGTGTCCGTTCATTAGAACGTGTTTACGTCGCTAATTCATCGCTAAGTGTGTCGCTAACTCGGACGAACCGTCCCGCCGCACAAAGTTCGTCGCTAATTCGTCGCTAATGCGTCTCTAATTCGCACGAAGCGTCACACCCGCACATATTCCCAGTTTGGTTAACGGTCGAATAATGCGTCGCAAGTTCGTCGCTATACCGTCGCTAAAATTACCTATTTATACCCCAAACATCCGCACATATATATACACAAATACAAATTTATAAAATATCAAAATATGCCGCGTCGTTTTAGAAGAACCCCAAGGCGTGGTGGAGGGGCAAACAGTGCCCCGCCACAAGGGCCTCCTCCCCAACCACCATCGGTTGAGCGGGAGGGTTCCGTATCTGTGTATGGCCCACTACCGCGAGAGGATGCTCAAGAACAAACGCCGGAACAGGATATCGACTACCGTATGCTGATAGCAAACATGCAACAGCAGTCGAGACAACTGCACAGCATGACTAGAAGGCTGCGGAAGTTGAAATTCAGATATTCCAAACTGAAGCGCCTCCTCAGAGAGTTCGCAGATAATGTGGCAGCCACTCTTTCTTCCGATGACGAAGAGTGAACGGCCTCTCTGCGCCTCTCTTTTATATTTCTTTTTTTAATTTTTCGTTTCATAATGTAAAATTTTTATTATTAAATTAATAAATTTTTTTTTCCAATCACTGCTTTCTTTTTCCTTAATTAATACACGTGTTTAATCCTCGACGAATCTGCGACGACACAATGACAAATCGGAATATGAACGAAAAAGTAAAACAAAACGTTTGCGACATGCGGGTTTCATCGACAAAAAAACCGACGATACACAACGCCAAGAACCTACTCACCGACGAATTTATTTTATCATTGTTCTGGAATTTTAGCGACAAAATAGCTACGATATAGCGACGTAAGGCTACAAACTACATAGCGACGAATAAAACATACCAGAATAGCGACGCACCACCGACAAAACACCGACGAACGTTTTAATCTGACTACTTTTCTGCTAGCGACAATGCCTTTCATCGTATTTTCGTCGCAATTAACGACGAAAACAAGTGTATCGCAAATGCGTCGCAAATTACCGACGCAACATCAACGAACCATGGTTCGTCGGTGAATTTTTCGTCGGTAAACGAAATTCTTTTTGTTGTGTGGTATCGTGAAAGAAAGTTGGCATCTTTGAATCAGTTTCGAATTCTATGGTCTTCTGGCACATCCCAGTTACGCTGAGGTGAAACACGTCTATAGTATGTCTTGGTCCGTGTTTCACTTCAGTTCAGCACGACTACTTTTATTCTTTACTCATGTCAATCCAGCTTAGCTCGATTGACAGTTTGTCTTCCAGCATGTTGGTTGCCTATATCAAGTTTGCTGGCTCGAGTTCAGCTCGACACCTCCGTCAGTTTAGCTCGACACTTTAGTTTTCAGCTCGGCTGAAACTTTATTTTCACATTGATCATATGATTTGGTCATCGAAACCTTAAATACTGCGATCCCCTTTGGACCAATAAACCTTGAAATATAATGATCCCTGTTTTACGTTAGTTCATCACCACAGTGTTCCTGATACTCTTCTCTGGGATCAGATTAGTTACTTGTCAACCACCATGAACACTGTATATCGATACCTGGAATCCTATTGTTCAATGAAACATGCAGAAAAGCAATTGACTAAAAAAGGAAATGTGAAAAACATGATCATAGGCAAAAAGAAGATAGTATCTCCCGATATTTGTTGATTGCCCTCGAAAGTATTGTGCATACTGTTCTAAATAGTATGTAATTACTGTCAGAATATGTTAAGTTTTGATGATTTGCACAATTGACACTTTGAACGCCACATAAGGCGCCTAATGTGAAGTATCTGAAAGTCAGTACACTTCCAACGCCTACATAAGGCGCTTTATGTGAAGTGGTTGGACTCCAGTCCACTTCAAACACCTACATCAGACGCTAATGAAGTGGTTGAAGATCAGTACACTTCGAACGCTTACATTAGGCTCTTCATGTGTCTGTGTCTGAAACACTACAATTTGAACGCTTAACAAGGCGCTTCATGTATATTACAAATTCAAAAGAACTTTTCTCCCCCAAAATGGGCACGTACATCAAGTTACCATTTAGGAAAAGTCAGAATTACTTCGAACAAGTATGAAAGCTAAGATGAGGCGCTTTATGTGACTTCGAACGAGTTCTGTTGCACATTTTAGGCACTTGATGTTACATCGAACGCCTAAACAAAAATATATTAAGCGCTCCATGTCATATTGAACGCCTATTCAATAAACACTTAAGGCGCTTTATGTGACTTATGATACAAATGTCTTATGCTATACTTTCTAACGTTTACTTGGCATTTTGTACCCTCCCTTTTAGTGCATCTGCACAGGTTCTCTATCATTGTTGGAGAAGTCACATTTTCTCTTCAAGCTTTCAAGAAGAAGCTTCTCCAAGAAGCTTGCAACCATCCCAGAGAAGATCTTCAATGATGAGGACATACCATCACAAGGAGACAAAACCCATTGTTGGGTCGTGCAGGGATTTCAAATGGCCAAGATATTCAAGAAGGGTTTAATCTCATTCTTCTCTAACTTTCTACCATTCAAGCTCTCAAGTTTCTCTCAAAGCTCAAGCTCTCAAAATAGTTGTATTGTGATTTTACTTTATTTGTGAAAGTTGTATTGTAAAGAAGAAGAGTGTTCTTCTTGTTGAGTGAAGATTGTGAGAGGCTAAGTGTAGACTGTTGGTCAAGAAGCAAGGGTGCTTCTTGTTTAAGAAATCTAGACCTTGGAGGGTTAGTTGATAGTGCTGGTGGTGCAATATACTCCCTACAAGAATTCTTTGAGGGCAAAGAAGTTCTTTGGAGGCTAGACTTCAAGGGGTTCGTTTTCTTTGTTGTGATCTAGTCGAATTGCCTAGTTTTCTTTGTATTTGGATTTTGTTTTTGATTGTTGTTTCCCCTAAATAAATAACAATCCCTTATTCAAAATCAAACTTGTGAAAAATCAAGAAGGTAGAGGAGTATTTGACTTGAACCTCTATACATACATGCGTTCCTCATTCTTTCGCAAAGTTTTATTCTCTTCAAGAACACATCCAAGTATTGATTGCACTCAAAAACGAAAAATATCCAAAAAAATATCCATGCTTGGTGAACACACTATTCAACCCCCCTTCTAGTGTGTTCTAAGGGACCTAACAATTTGTATCAGAGCGAAAATCTTGAGTATTTGAGTTCAAATAGCAAGATTTGATCTTTAAAGTATGGATCCCTTCAATTTTGACGATGCAAGTTCTTCAAGTGGTGACGCTTATAGAAGAAGAAGACAAGAGTTACTATTCTCTTCTACCTCAAGTGAACAGGTCAAAGTACCCATGTTCGACCCTCTATACTTCTCAAAAAATAAGAAAGCCATCAATCTAAAGAAGAAGGCTTTACAAGCAGAGATAGCTCATTGGAAAAATTTATTATCCGGGTCCGAGAGCGATGATGAGGATAATGAGAATCTAGCACTCACGGAGGTCACCGATGATGACCTTGACAAGGAGTTTTATTCTCTTATGGCCATAAAAGACGACATGGAGATATGCACTATATCATCTCACTATAGATTGATAGATGAAAAGATGAAGATGTTGAGGTGGATGTATGGACATACAAGGCTAGACCGGATCAGAAACAAGGTGTTTCGAGAAAGGTTAGGCGTGACTAGTATAGCAGATAAGATAAGGGAGGGAAGAATGAGATGGTTTGGGCATGTCAAGCGGAGACAGACAACGGCATCGATCAGAGCAATTGAAAGCCTTGTTGTAGAGGGGAACAGGCGTAAAGTCAGGCCCAAACTGACTTGGGATGACCAGATTAGGCACGACTTACTTGATTTGCACCTCTCTGAGGACATGGTCCAGGATAGGGGTTCATGGAGACATAAGATTAAGGTTAACGAGGTATAGATCATATATAGGGACACTTTAGAGTATATTTAGGGATATAGACAGGCGTAGACACTATCTATGCTTTAGGTTGACATTCCACTTGGTTGCATATGTTATACCGTTGTTTTACATGGCATGTACATATACATGTGATGTGTATTTTAATATCAAAAGTCTTTTCTTTGTATTGCTTGAATTTCTTCACTAGCACACTAGCATAGCACATCTCTATTATTATGTCATTTATGCAGGTACACATAGAGCCGGGGGTCTCATTGGAAGTAGGATCTCTATCCCTTGGGATAGAGGTATTGTCTGCCTACCACTTACCCTCTCCAGACCCTAACGATAGCTTTTGTTATCGTTGGGATATACTGGGTCCGGATGATGATGATGATATGAATACAATGACATAGTAGAAAATCATATTGCATTGCAACTTGAGCATGATATTTTGTTAACAATGCATATGATAGCACTAGAGGAGAAGCATGATTTAATAAAATCAAGCATCCCCCTATAAAACCGTTGAGAATAAAAATTCTCAAAAGAAAGTGCAAATAAAACTAAGGTAGTCAAAGATGCATCCACACCGAGCATGAAATCCAAGGTTAAATCTAGTGTTATGTATGCATCGAAAAAGGGAAAAAACTAATGAACAAGCATCACACTTTAAGGATTCTCAAGCTCTCTTGATGAAGCAAAGGCACATGCCTAAAAGCAATGCAAAGCAAATGAAGGTGCCTAAGTCTTGTGTTGAATCCGTAAAAAATAAGTCTTCGTTGATCTCAAGGAACATCATCCCTAAACAGGAATCACGGAATGTGCCAGTGCACAAGCATGATAATCTTTATCACTCACACAAACACATTCCTACATGTTTTTATTATAATAAAAAGGGTCATGTAGAAAGAATGTGCAGAGCTAAAAATGATAAACACTCTTATACACAAAAGCACATTCTTACATGTTTTTATTGCAATAAAAAAGGTCATGTAGAGAGATTGTGTAGAGTCAAAAATAATAAGAATCTTGTATGGGTGTCCAAAGGCGAAGTGAAGGTGACTAACCTTCAAGGACCCAAAATCAAAAGGGTACCAATATCATATAGTTCTTTTATAGGCCCTAGCACTCAATAGAGAAAGCGATGACAAGAAGGTCAAATGGATGGTAGATAGTGGGTCTTCGAACCATATGACGGGAGACAAAAGTCTCTTCCATAGACTCACTATGCAAGATGAAGGAGTTGTGCACTTTGGAGGTAGCAAAGGCCAAATCAAAGGACATTGTGGGTAACAATTCCTTCTCTCTTAGTGATGTCTTATATGTAGTAGGATTAATGTTTAACTTGATAAGTGTCAGTCAACTATGTGATGCTAATTATGAAGTTACGTTTTTGAAAACAAAGTGTGTTGTGAAAAAGTATAATACTATCTTATTTGAGGATTTGAAATTCAAAAACATTTACAAACTTAGCATCAATGATTTAGTTTCTCAAAATATATCTTGTCTAGTTGCTAAAAATGATTTGACGCAACTATGGCATAGACGTCTCAGACATGTATGTTTTCAAAACATTTAAATTTATTTGCGAAATTAATAAGTCCGAGGCCTTCCGAAAATGAGTTTCGAAAACCACGACTTGTGTGACACTTGTCAAAAGGCAAAGCTTGTGAAAACAAGCTTTAAACCAAAAACAAACATATCCACCTCCAAACCCCTATAATTACTACATATGGATTTGTATGGGGATGTTGGAACAAAAAGTTTGGGTGACAAACATTATATCTTCGTAGTAGTAGATGATTATACTCGTTATACATGGATGATGTTTCTTACTAAGAAAAATGATGCGTGTAGTGAGTTTATGAATTTAAGTAAATGATTGGAAAATCACATTGGTGACACCATTAAAACCATCCAAAGTGATCGTGGTGGTGAGTTTGATGGTGAGTTTTAAAAATTGGTGAATCCAAAGGATACTTACATGATCTTTCAGTAGCTAGAACTCCACAATAAAATGGTGCAGTCGAACGAAAGAATAGAACCCTACAAGAAATGTTTAGAGCAATGTTAAATGAGTTTGGTTTGCCCAAGTACTTTTGGGCCCAGGCAGTAAATGTCGCTTGCTATGTGATTAATCATGTATATTTGAGACCATATCTAATGTGACACTTTATGAGCTTTGGAATGGTAAAGTTCCTAATATTGGGTATTTCAAAGTGTTTGGTTGCAAGTGTTTTCATACTTAACACCAAGGACACTTTGGACAAACTTGACCTCAAACCGGATGAAGGTATCTTTTAGGTTATGCCTCAAATAGTAAAGAATTTCGTATTTTCAACAAAAGGAGTCAAAAGGTGGAAGAATCAATACATGTTAAGTTAAGTCAATTAATGACGAACTAAACTTAATGAGGATTGTGAGAAAAATGAAAATGTTGCTCCTTAAGAAGAAATTCTTGAAGACATTCAAACGGTTTGCTCATAACAAGAGATTATTGATAAGTCTCCAAATGGAAACATCTTCAATGATTTGAGAGTATAACCTATTGAAGGTACTTCCTCCACCTAGTGTGCATTAACTTAATGAGTCAATTAGAAATATTTCTCATACTCCTATTGTTGATACACAAAATGTTGAAAATGCATCTCATATTCGGAAATGAAATCATCAAAACAATGATTATATGTCACTTCGGAAAAGTGATTATGAGGAAGTTGGAGCAGATGTCACCAACCTTCCTAGATCATTCAAGCATAAAGTTCTCACTCACACGAGTTGGTCATAGGTGATTTGAATAGGGGTATCACTACATGAAGGAAATATAGAAGAGAATGCATTTGTCTCTCTTATAGAGCCTAAGAATGTCAAAGATGCACTTCTTGATCAAAATTGGATCTTGGTCATGCAAGAAGAGTTAAAACAATTTGAAAGAAGTGATGTTTGGGAGTTGGTTCCCGAATCACTGATCATCCTATTATGGTACAAAATAGGTATTTCGTAACAAGATGGATGATCAAGGAAATGTCACAAGAAAAAAAGCTAGATTAGTTGCTCAAGGATACCGTCAAGACGAAGGTATTGATTTTGATGAGACATTTGCACATGTAGCACGGCTTGAAGCCATTAGAATATTATTAGCATATGCTTGCTATAGAAATTTTAAATCTTTACCAAATGGATGTTAAATTTGCCTTCTTGAATGGTGTTATTCCGAGAAGAAGTGTATGTTGCACAACCTCCCGGGTTTGAATGTCATGATTCACCACATCATGTCTTCAAACTTAAAAAGGCTCTTTATAGCCTTAAACAAGCTCCAAGAGCTTGGTACGAGAGGTTTAAGTACTTTTCTTATTAATAATGGATTCTCAAGAGGCAAAGTTGACACTACTTTGTTTATAAAAGAACAAGGCAGAAATCAATTAATTGTACAAATATATGTTGATGATATTATTTTTGGTGTTACTAACAATACTCTTTGTGAGCAATTGCTAGTTTAATGCAAGGTGAATCCGAAAACTGAAGAAGGAGTGTACATCTCTCAAATCAAATACACAAAGGATTTGCTCGAAAAGTACAACTTTGGTGAAGGGAGAGAACTAAACACACCAATGAGCATAAGTGACAAGCTTGACAAGGATGAGAAAGGAAAGCTTATAGACGTAACCTTGTATCGTGGAATTATAGGTAGTCAACTTTTTTTGACTGCGAGTAGAAGCGATATATTACATGCAGTGTGCTTATGTGCTAGATTTCAAAGTGATCCTAAGGAAATGTATCTAATTGCGGTAAAACGTATTCTTAGATACCTTAGATGTACTTTGAAATTTGGACTATTTTATCCTAAAATGATGTTTTGATTTAAGAGGATATTGTGACTCCGATTGTGCAGGGAGTCTAATTGATAGAAAGAATACATCCGGAACTTGTCAATTTCTCGGTGATTGAACAGAGTCTCTCTTCTACAGCGGAATCCAAATATGTGTCGGCCGCCTCGTTATTGTGCACAATTGTTATGGATGACAAACACGTTAATGATTATAACATTCACTTCTCTAAAGTTCCCATTTTGTGTGATAACGCATCTGCTATCAATATTGCACAAAATTCCATCCAACATAGTCGGACTAAGCACATTGAAGTGAGATATCGTTTCATCCGTGGTTGTGTACAAAAGAACTGGTCAGTGTGGAATTTGTTCCAACACGTGACCAATTAGCAGGCATATTTACGAAAACCCTTGCCTAGTGATGTCTTTGCATCTATAAGAAGTAGGTTGGGGTTGCTTATTATGGGCTGATAATGACCCATCTTAAGTTTTGAGCAATAAAATTTTCAAAATTTTCAAGGTCAGAATACATAAGGCGCTTCATTAAATTAGTTCAGGCGTTCAATGTTACATTAAAGCCTGATGCCAAGGATGTCACTCGTTCAAAGGGACATCAGGCGCTCTATGTCTCTCAATACATGCGTTCGAAATGGCATAAGTGCTTCATCTAAAATGGTTCACTCGTTCAAAGTGACATTAAGTGCTTAATCAACTCATCACAACCGTTGCAAGTGACTTCAAGCGCTTCATCCAAGTTTATGAAGTCGTTTGAAGTCACATTAGGCGCCTAAACCCTAAATCTTCACAGTCAATCAACACGTCTCTTCAGTTCTTCGCGCCAATCAATAGGACACCAACTCCGCCGCCATTCTTTTCCCTCTTCCCAAGCCACCAATCCCACGTTTCCACACTCTTCTCCTATTTCCCCAAACGTTTTCCTCATCTTCCTCCTCCACTTCATCTTCTTCTTCCAACTCTTCACCTTCCACCATAAATCCCCATCACTCCCACTCCTCCATTTTCCTCTAACCGCTTGCCTTCTCCTCTTCTCTTTTATTCCTTAGATTTTATTCCTCTCTTCCACTCCTTTCACAAAACTTCCAAACACTCTCCTCACTTGCACTCTCAAAAGTTTAGTCATATACTCAAAATGGCGTCTACTGGACCATCAAGAATTGTCCCCACCGGCCATAGAAGAAAGAGACCTGTTGGGATCAGCAAACCAAACGAGCTGAAAGCCATCCGGAAAGCCCCCACCAAGGAGAATTTTCCATGGATGAAAAGAAAATTTGACAAAGATGCTACTCAATCCCCTCACCACACTGCCATAGGTATTCATCTTTCTCTACATTCTCACATTCTTTATGAAGAATGGAAGAGCAAAAGTAGGCCAGTGGTGCCACTAAAATTAGTTCAAATTGAGGACTTTACAGAAGCCCACAATGCGAACCAAGTCATTTCCTTTCTTGAAAAACAAGGATGAACTCATCTGTTGGTTAAGATTAGATATGAAATCCTACTCCAAAACCTTACCCGCAAGTTCTATGCAAATATGTGGATTACCCCTGCCATTGAAACCTCATCTTCCTCGTTAAACACTGTGATAAATGGTACCCCCCAGTTTTTCTATCTAGGGCATATGTACCATCTTAGGTGTAAGAAATGAAGGATTAAGTGATTTTTCTGTGTTCGATTAGCATGACAAAAAATGGCATTAGTGAACAAGAGGTCAAATTCAATCTTAGTATTTTCCAACCAAAAGACTCAGAATATGCCATTAGTAAAATCGAATTTTGCTTGCTATCGTCACTTACTGCGTGAATGTGAAAGCCACTAGAATCCAAGCAATATGGATTTCTATGTGACTTAGCAATATTCTACAACAAACACAGTTGATTTTCAGATAGATTCTGGTTGAAGTCATGATGGCTGCCCGTAGAAAAGGATCAAAATCTTTGCCCTTTGTGAACATTGTAACAATACTAATAAAATCCAAGGGCATTGAGATTTTTGAAGGATTCCCTGACTACCGTGGCCAACACCGATTTTATGACCATTTTAATATTGCTCAAGCCATTTGACTCTCAACATTGCAAGAGTACTCTCCATCCTGACATTGCTGATGAAAGTGGATGAAGGTCCTCAAGATGAAGAAGATAGCAGCAATGAAGCAGAGGTACTTAGGCGGAATCAGTTGTTGAGCAAACTGTTGAACATTTGAAAATTAAGGATGCCGAAAATGATTATTGGTTTGGGGCTCTCAAAGCAGCCATTATTAGTCAATACACTTGGTTACATTCTTTCCGATTTTGATGATTTAGGGGGAGAACATGCTGCTGGAACTTCTTGGTTGCTGGAGGTGCAAAAGGTGGGAGTTGGTGAACAACGTGGCGGAAAGTGGTCAGCAAATGAGTGGCTGTTAGGTCCGAAATACACTCTAGAGGGGGGGTAAATAGAGTGTTTGGCTCTTTTGCGGAATTTTCTCGTTGCTCAACTCAAAAAGTTATTCAAAATCAGAGCAAGAATGGGAGATGAGAAGTAGTGAATGAGGTACACCGGATATAGAGTGGTTCGAATCGTAAATGATTCTACTCCACTACCACTTTGTTTCCAAAGTGGATTTTCAACAACTACTCTTCTTATTATGAACATAAGAACCACCACAGCAACAATTACACTAACACTTTAGTGTAAGCAACAACAACAGCAACTTCTTGCACAAAAGACACTTGTGCAACTACAGCAGCTACAGCTCTTAGCAAGAACAACTTCAACAAAAGTTCCACTCAAGAACTTCTCACAGTGGGTTGAAGACATATAGTAAGGTTCACACTTCTCACAAGTCTAAGCACAAGCAAGAGATCAAATATTATGTTCCTTCTTGTGCTTGACTCACTTTCTTTCACTATACAACAATGAAGAACAAAGAAAAGCTAAACAAGCTTTAAGAAAATTTACAAGTATGAGAGAACTATACAACAATGGAAAATGAAGCTAGATGATGTTGAAAGTGGTATTTGCCTCATCCAAACCTCCTCTATTTATAGATGAAGTTCACCACGTTTTTGAGGCTCTCCACAAGTCTTCATCTTCAAAAACTGTCAAGATAATGCCCAAATAGTCTCTAGCCACCTATGGGTTGATTTGATCTTGGATAGCCACCCTAGAGAATCTTAGACATGTATACAATAGTCAAGGAAGAATGTAATAGGTTGGGTTAAAGTCCACAAGAAATTTGGGCAAGATTGGAAAGAGAAAACATCATAAATCTCCCTTGGATTTTGTTCCAACATTCAGAAAATTTGAATTTTGGGGGACATCGATCGATCGAAGTGCCTGAAAGGGAGAGATCGATGTCCTCCAGAAGATTGCAGTTTTGACACTGCCTGACATCGATCGATCGATGTCAGAGACTGAAGTGACATCGATCGATCGATGTCATTGGTTTAGAGATCGATGTGTTTGAAAACATCGATCGATGTCAGGGGCTGATGAGTGATCGATCGATCGATGTCCTTTGGTTGAGAGTTTGATGCTCTATGATTGACATCGATCGATCGATGTCGGGGCTGAAGTGACATCGATCGATCGATGCCCCTAGCTTGAGAGATCGATGTCAACCAGTGAGTTCCATTCTCAACCATCTTTGGACATAATATGATTTGCTCATCTTGCATCAAATATCAACACAAATTTAACTCATTCAAAACATCTTTTCATCATCGAAACGTTTTACAACTTAACAATCTCCCCCTTTTTGATGATTTCAAAACCATGATTCAAAAGATGTTTTTACATGATACTTTTTCAACTAAACTTGATATTTTACAACTCCCCCTTAGTTCATGCTCCCTCAAAAAAATTTTCAATCTACCCAAAATGTGATATCAATACCAACATGCTCCCCCTCAACCTATGCATCAAGTTTCACATTTTCATCATTTCAATATGTAAAGCATATCAAGAAACTTCATGTCATGCTAAACAAAATTTAAACTTCTCAAGCTAAAAACACCAATATAAGATGAGTCATTTGGATACCCATGCCTAATCAAACTATACCATGCCAACATGTCCAACCAACTGTGCCAAAACATGCCATTCACATGCTAATGCCCAATCATGCTATATGCCAAAACATGCCCAAACATGCCCATTTAACCGTTATGCCAACAAACCACTTTCCAATTACTACTGAACCATCATGCCAGTACCAAAACAATTACAAAGATACCAATTAAACCATTAAGCCAACAACACTGCTAAACCATCATGCCAAAAACAATTACAAACTACTTCTCCCCCTTTTTGAAAGCATCAAACAATAACATGGATAAGTAAAATATCAACGATAAGATACCAAGTTTTGAGATACATATGTAAACTCAAACTCTAAGTCAAACATAGAGAAAACTATTCTTCATCAGAGGAAATGCCAATCGGAAGGCACGCCTTAAGTTTGTTCTGAGTTTTATTATATTTCGTCTCGATGGTTGAAACATGCTTGAGACTTGTATTCTCTTGCTCAAGCTCATCAATGCGTACAGCTTCTTTGGTCAAGTCTTCCCCCCATTGACCAAGCGTATGACGAACATCGTCAATTTCGGCCTTCGCATTGAACTCATCATCTGACCCACTTCCTTCCGTCATAGGAGCTTTTCCTTTGTCCTTTTTGGAAGTGGAGGTTTTTTGCGGGGTTGAATGAGAAGAGGGTTCCATAGGAGGTTCGATAGGGGATGGTGGAGGAATGGGATCTTCACGTTCTTCTTCTTCTTGTTCTTATCGTCCACCCCATTTTTGAGCCTCCTTCCTAGACTTGTGTATTTGTTGGATGTTTGCCTTTGTGTAATAATCTTTTTTGGTAATCTGTTCAGTATAATCTTCATCCAATAATACATTCGCCTTCTTGAGCAATCTATAGATGAGATTGCTATAGGGAAGAGCTTTGGATTGCTTTGTTATGGCTTCCAGCATATTTGCAAATATAATCTCCCCAAGATTCATAGCTTCTCTATTTGCAATCCGATAAGCTATATAAAAATCCAAGTTGCTTGGAAGTTTAGCCGATTTTCCATTGATACAAAAAGTGACAATGGCAAGTAAAACTCTATACACCAAAGGCATGTCATTTGTATTTTTGGTGGGGTGAAATCCAAGAAAATATTTGACTTCATTCTCAGAAATTTGATACTTGTAGGTATCCCACTTCCAGGGATCAAAGTCTTCCCAACCCTCAGCAGGAAAGTCAAGCAAATCATTGATAGTCTTAGAACTAAACATCAACAACTGACCATCTATCATTGAACGTAAAGCATAAGGCACACCATGTTGGTATTCTACCCACATATTAGCATAAAACATCCTAGTGTATCGAGTAGACATATTTGTCATTTGATTGACATCCCAAATATGTATCCATTTTTGATGATTAAACCAATCAATGATTGGTTTTAACTCTTCATTACCCAAAATATCTTCAATTTTGAGCAATTTAAGTGGAATGGTAGATCTTTTCTTTCGCTCCCATTCATGAAATGAAGTTTGAGCTCTAAGAGTGATGTAGCCAAATTTACCTGTCCCCGTTGGCTCTTTCAAAGCATCTTTGTATTCTGAGGACTTAAGCCATGGGAAGTTGTTGAGAGTTAGTTTTTCCCTTGTTTCCTTTAACTATGTGTTCTGAGAGGCAGTTGCTTTCTTCCTCAACCCTTGCGTTCTGGACCCCGTTGGAACTTGAGGAGGTGATTTTTGTGCCTCACCTTCACCTTCTTGTGAAGTTCTTGCCCTATTGGAAGAGGGTTTTGATTTTGAAGCCATTTGAGGTTAGGGTTCGAATTTTGGAGATGGATTTGAAGAATAAGGTTGTATTTGTATCAAAGATGGAGTTTTTCGCAAGAATTCTGAGTTTAGCAGAGAGATTTGGTGTATTTGGGACAAATTTTTTCGGTTTTGCAGAGTGAAAGTTAGGGATTTCGTTTGGGAGAAGAAGTATAGTGAAGAGGAAAGAGAAAAGTGCAGGTTTTAATGGTCTGTCCGCGTCGACATCGATCGATCGATGTCTGGGACTTCGATCGATCGATGTTTGTTTTACAGCAGTCTCTGAGGCTGCCACATAGATCGATCACTGTATACAGGAATCTGTATTTTTGACCTTTTTAACCTTCTATCCTTGGTTTATCATCCCTAATCTTGATCTAATTGATTCGAATGTCTCAATGGGAAGGGATTTGGTAAAGATATCCGCCAGTTGGTCATTTGTTGGAACAAACTCAATGCATATCAATCCTTTTTGAATGCAATCTCTTATGAAGTGATGCCTCACTTCAATGTGTTTGGTCCTACTATGATGAACTGGGTTTTGTGCTATACTTATGGCTGATGTGTTGTCACATAGGATGGAAACTTTATCGAACTTGATATTATAATCGTTCAAAGTATTGATCATCCAAAGTAGTTGTGCACAATACGAAGCGGCCGATACATATTCGGATTCCGCCGTTGAAAGTGACACACTATTTTGTTTCTTGGAGAAACAAGAAACCAAGCAATCCCCAAGGAATTGCACGTCCCGGAGGTGCTTTTCCTATCAACAAGATTTCCGGCATAGTCGGAGTCACTGTACCCCCTTAAATCAAAACATCCATTTTGGGATAAAACAACCCAAAATTCAAAGTTCCTTTCAAATACCTAAAGATACGCTTAATAGCAACTAAATGTGATTCCTTAGGCATACTTTGAAATCTAGCACATAAGCACACAACATGCAAAATATTCGGCCTACCAGCGGTTAAATAAAGTAAACTACCAATCATACCCCTATATTTTGTTACCTCAACCGGCTTTCCTTTTTCGTCTTTGTCAAGCTTTGTACTTGTGCTCATTGGAGTGCTCACACTTCTTCCATCCTCGAATTTGTACTTCTTGAGCAAATCCTTTGTGTACTTTGTTTGAGATATATATACTCCATCTTGAGTTTGCTTGATTTGTAGACCAAGAAAGTAGTTGAGTTCTCCCATCATGCTCATTTCAAATTCTCCTTCCATCAATTTTGCAAATGCTCAAAAAGAGAATCATTAGTAGCACCAAATATGATATCATCCACATAAATTTGAACAAGCAATTGATGGTTTCCTTGTTCTTTAATAAAAAGAGTAGTGTCGACTTTTCCTCTTGAAAACTTATTCTCAAGTAGGAAGTTACTTAATCTATCATACCAAGCACTAGGAGCTTGTTTAAGTCCATAAAGGGCCTTTTTGAGTCTGAAAACATGATTTGGATAATCATGATTTTCAAACCCCGGTGGTTGAGCTACATAGACCTCTTCTTGAATTATTCCATTCAAGAATGCGGATTTCACATCCATTTGATATAGTTTGAAATCCTTATAGCATGCATATGCTAATAGCATCCTAATAGCTTCTAACCTAGCTACGGGAGCAAAGTTTCATCATAGTCTATGCCTTCCTCTTGCCTATAGCCTTGGGCTACTAATCTAGCTTTGTTTCTAGTGATGTTTCCTTTATCATCCATTTTATTTCTAAATACCCATTTAGTACCAATTACGGGATGATCACTAGGTTTAGCAACTAATTCCCAAACATCACTTCTTTAAATTGATTTAATTCTTCTTGCATAGCTAATACCCAATCTTCATCATTTATTGCCTCCTTTATTTTTAGGCTCAACTTGTGAAATGAAAGCATTTTCATTGAATTTTCTCCTAGTCATTATGCCTTGGCTAGTTTCACCTAATATCAACTCTTTAGGGTGATCTTTCCTATACTTATATGAATCCGGTAAATTTGAGGTGTCTCCTCCTATTTCTTCATCTTCAACCTTAGGTTCAAGTGGATCAATCCTAAGGTCAATAACAATATTACCTTTTGGATTCTCAAATTTCTCTATATGGCTTACCTCAATTATTTCATCATCATCATCATCATTAATGTTTATTTATCCTCATTGAGTTCACTAAACTTGACATGAATTGATTCTTCAACTTTCATGCTTCTTTTATTATATACTCTAAACTTGCTATTTTGAGCATAACCCATAAAGATTCCTTCATCCGCTTTGAAGTCAAGTTTATCCAAGTTATCTTGGTGTTAAGTATAAAGCACTTACAACCAAATACCTTGAAATAACCAATATTTGGTACTCTACCTTTCAAAGCTCATAAGGAGTCTTTTTGAGAAATGGTCTCAAATAAACTCTATTGATCACATGACAAGCGGTATTTACCGCTTTGGCCCAAAAATATTTGGGTAGCTCAAATTCGTTTAGCATGGCTCTACTCATTTCTTGAAGTGTTCTATTTGTTCTTTCCGCAACACCATTTTGTTGAGGAGTTCTTGGAGCTGAGAAATTGTGTCCATACCCTTTGGATACAAAAATTCTTGAAATTCTCCATCAAACTCACCACCTCTATCACTTCTAATTTCCTTAATTGTGTCCTCTTTTTGGTTTTCTAATCTCTTACAAAGCTTTATAAATTCTTGGCATGCATCATTCTTTTTAGCTAACAAAATTACCCAAGTGTATCTAGAGAAGTCATCTACCACCACAAAGGTGTAATGTTTTCCACTTAGACTTGCCGTACCAATATCCCCATACAAATCCATATGAAGCAATTGTAGAGGTTTGGTGGTGGAGATTTCACTTTTGGGCTTGAACTTGTTTTAACAAGTTTTGCCTTTTGACAAGTGTCACATAAGACATGGTTTTCAAAATTTAATTTTGGAAGACCTTGGACTTTTTCATTTTTGAAAATATCTTTGAAATTTTTAAAACTAATATGTCCAAGTCGTCTATGCCATAGTTGAGTCAAATCATTTTTGGCAACTAGGCAAGAAAGATTTTGTGATATCAAATCATGTGTGCTAAATTTGTAAACATTATTTTTACGTATAGCTTCAAAAACAATCTTATTCTTTTTCACAACACATTTTCTTTTCACAATTCAATTTAAAATTAGCATCACATAGTTGGCTAACACTTATCAAATTATACTTAAGCCCTTCTACATATAATACATTATTAATAGTAAAAGAAGAGTAACCAATTTCTCCATGTCCAAGGAAGGATTTTAGCTTCCCATTGCCAAAATGCACCGTTCCACCATCTTGGAGCTTGAGCTTG
>AP025066.1:23103366-23196930 GCA_036186865.1 Eustoma russellianum
AGTTGCTAAGAATATGTTTTGTCATTGCATTACTCATTCACACTAAACATCTTAGGATGAAAGTGTGCATACATGTGAGTCTTGTATCTTTGTTGCATTATTGAGGATCTTTCTCCCGCATGACATACATGCTAAGATTCGAGACGAATCTTTTCTAGGAAGGAGGGAATGATGTCCAAGGTGTGCAAAATACAACACAAAGTTTGTCTTAGTCTTAGGTTGCATTCCATGCATCACTTTTCATGCATATAGGCGTCTTTCAATAAAATAAACAAATGTATGTCTTGTTTTCTTGTGATCCTTGCTTCCTTGTGTTTGCCTTGTAGGTAACTAGGTACGTAATAAGTTACAAGCCAAATGGAGGACCACAAATAGCATTAGAAGCGTGTGCACCCTAAAAAGGAGACAAAAGGAATGTTTGTCTGAAAGGAATGTTTTTCTTAACCAAGACAATCCAACATGGCATTTTCAAGTTCAAAGTTAGCTCAAAATTATCTTCAAACAACAATAAGGGCGGCCTAATTGAAGACAAAGTGAATATCAACTTGAAGATAAACGTGAATTCAAATTCAACCTTGATTTGAATTCAAGTTTCAACCAATTTGAGTCTTCAAATTCAAGAAGTTCTCAGCCACAATCTCCCCCATTTCACACGCCATCTTGTGATAAAGAGAAGGATAAGTCAACAATTCAAAGTTGAATCCAAATTTGAATTCAAATTCAAACTCAATTTGAATTCAATCTTCAACCAACCTTTGAATTCAAACATTTCAGCCACCTTGAGGACATCCACACGCCATTCTTTAGCATGGAGAAGATGAGATCAAAATTCAAAGTTGAATCCAAATTTGAACTTAAATTCGAACTCAATTTGAATTCAATCTTCAGCCAACCTTTGAATTTAATTACATCCACTTCATCCACATCAAATCAAGTCTCCAACACCTACATTCACCATCAGACACGGCTGGATACATTGGAGATAGCATCTTGCAAGCTTTTCAAATTTTAGCTAGAATTTGTTTTAGTTTTGAATTCAAACAATTTTCATTTTTCAAATGTGTTAGCTAGCTTATTTGAAATATTTTCTACTCATCTTAAGGCTGATAAGGACAAAATTAGTAGCCTATAAATAGAGCCTTTGGGGCGCATGGAATAGGGAACCTTTTGATGAATAACAATTCTTGATATTTCCTTCACTTTGTGTGAGGCTTTGTTTCTTTGTTTTGCATTAAAAACCTAAGTTAAGATCCTTCAAAGTTGAGAATTTTGAAGATGTTGCCATTGCAAAAGGTGCCGTCCAGGAGGGCCATATTGGTTTGCCTGATCAACGACCATCTTGAAGTGTTGGTCTTGCTCATTTGA
Organism: Eustoma russellianum; assembly: GCA_036186865.1. Taxonomy (NCBI): domain Eukaryota; kingdom Viridiplantae; phylum Streptophyta; class Magnoliopsida; order Gentianales; family Gentianaceae; genus Eustoma; species Eustoma russellianum. The sequence continues at coordinate 23,104,732 of AP025066.1, forward strand.
TCCACACGTTTTTATCACTAAGGAAGCAAGGGGAAGTCTTCTTCCTTGTGCCTAACCCTTTGTGAAGGACGTTTGGAAGGTGGAATTGCTGGAGCCCACGCCTAGCATGCATCAAATTGGCATCAGAGCGCAGGTTACTCTATTCCACCGTATTTTATCCTTTTCTTTTCGTTTGAGTCTATTCATTTCAAGTTCAGTTGTGTCCTTCTTCTACCCCCAAATTCTACACGTCATTTGCATTTCATTCAAAAAAACAAAACGTCCTAAGGTTTCTAAGTGTTTGTCTTTTGCTGCATCTTGTCATTCATCATTCAAGTGTCATTATTTTCTTTTCAATCTTGTTGTCACATTTGTTTTGAATCATTCCAACTTGAACAAATTAGGGTTTGTTGCATCTAGGTCTCATTCAGCCTTCTTTAAAAAAAACGTTATGACCATCAGCTTGTAAAGCTACCTCGGTTTCAAATCATCTTGTTGCTACCGAAGCTTTTAGTTGGTGATGATTGTATGCCTCTTATGATTCATATTGTGATTGATTTCATGCTCCAATCAACTTGATCGTACGTGTGAAAACCACTTCCACAACAACACAAAAGCTGAAAAACCGCCACTCAAAACCCTAATTCTTCGAAACCCTAATCTCGGTTACCCACAAAACGCTAACTGAGATTTATCCTCATTCACATTCTCGTGCACAATATTGCATATTTGAGATTACCTTTGGCTGAAATCGAAAGTTCCTTGCAGGTTTGTCAAGAACAACGTTTGAACAAAAGAAGAGAAGTTACGTTTTCTTGCCTTGAACAAAAAAAGAGAATCTGAAACTTGCGTGAGTTGAAAACAGAAAGAAGAAAGAAAGACAAGAAAAGGTGAAAAGAAAAAGGGAGAAAGCATTTGTGCATTATTCTAAATTTTTGGTACAATTTTGCAACCTTGGATACCATCTCCTATTTTATTGCACCCCAACCACCCTTACACCTTTATTTTCCTTCCATTGCTCTTCTTGAACCAATCACACACTTGGTTGCTCGATTATTGCATGACTTAAATCATTTTGTGGATAGTAAGTGCATAGAATCAAAATTGACTAAAGATTGCCCAGGGCAACCCTTAGTTCATCCTTGGTTCAGCCTTATACATCAATTTTGGTTGCTTTTTTTCTTTGAATCTTAGTAGAATGTTCAAGTTTGTTTCCATTTCACTTGATTCTTTTTTGATACTATTTGTGCAACTTGAAAGCACTTGGGAGAAACAAGTGGAGATCTGATGAGCTACAGCCTAACCTTGTGGATACAAACACTGATGATGACACCTCACTGCCCCGCACAGGTCCCATAACAAGGAGTATGGCTAAGAAGTTGTTACATTGTGTTGAATCATTTCTTTATAGGCATGAAGAGGATGAACCAAGCAGAGATGATGTCCATTGGGTTTATATGATACAAGCTTTGATCTAGTTGTATCAAAAGCATGTTGTACATATCTTTAGTTGTTCTTTTAATATTGTTGATCGGTTAACCTTGTTTTAGGATAGTTTGTGTTGTATTATTGCCTTGTCTTTCAGGTACACGTACTTAGCTTGAAAATGCAATTAGAACCTGAATTTTTGTCCAAGCAAGGAGGTGATAAGCAAGTAGCTTACAAGCAAGGAGGTGACAAGCACCCATGTCAAAATCTGAATTCTTCTCCACGCAAACAAGGATGTACAAGCTGCTCAAATCATGAACCAATTGGAAGAAGTCTTGCAAATGTTCAAACCAATCAAAACAAAGTTGAAGAAAAGCAAGCAAGCTGCACAACAAATGATCCAATCAAACTCTTTGAAGAAGGACGGCTGGTTTATGGCTAATTGGTTTGAAAATTCAAAGCCTAACTTACAACCAATCAAAGGCAATCCAAAGCAAGCTGCTCAATGTATTATCCAATCAAAACTTTGGCTGAAAACTAGCAAGGAATACACGGCAAAGCAACCAGCTTCTTGGAAAAAAAATTGTTCAAAAGCAAGCATCTTATTTTTAGTCTTGTACTTTGTACTTTAAACTTTGTACCTTGTAATTTTCGTTTTTATAAGTAGCATAGGAAGCTGAATGTACAAAAACCACAATTCAAACATTTTCAATCAAAATTTCCTTTAAGGAATTCTCAACTTTTCTAGTTGAAGTTAAAACCACTAAACGGTTTCTTTCAAGTTCATAGCCTAGAACTTGTTAGTATTTACTTCATTTTTGGTTTACAGCATCTTAGGGTCTCAATGAGGTTTTAGATGTGTGGAATGCCAAAGAGGAAGAGGTGTTGGTATAAATTGAGCCAAGAACAAACGGTTACAGTTCAAGGGGTGTCATTGGATGTTCTTTGCCATAGCCGAGGTTCAAATCAGTTTGGAGTAGAAGACAAAGTCTAGGAACGTTTTTCTAGCCTTTATTTGGCTCATCAATTGGTATCAGAGCTTTGGTTAGTCTTCTATTCATGTTTACATTGTTTAAACTTGCATATGAATGATGCTGCCCAAATCGTGTAGTGAACTGTTTTTTTATGTCCGTTTAGAGCTGTTAGTTTAGGTAGTTAGTTTATGTTTTGAAGTGTTTATTAGATAGTTTACAATAGTTTGGTAACTTAGTTTTTAGTAGCAAAAACCGAAACACCACAAAAAGAACTTAGACTAGACTTAAGTGTGTAGAATCTGTTTGTGTAGTTTAGATTAAAACCGTGTGTAACTTATTGTTCTTGTTCAATCTAGCTTAGATAATGTTCATTAGACCCTAATCTAGAAGTTTAAATGGTAGTTTAGATAAGTCCTTAAAACAGAAAACTTGAACACAAAATTAGAATAGTTGATAGTTTAGTTTGTAATCAAGTTGTTAAATTCTGTTTTTTAGTAGTTGTGTGCAAACTGTTTTAGGCGTTGTAGTTGCTGCCTTATTTAGCTTGGTTAGACTAGTTTACAACATAGTTAAAAGGTTTAGTTGGTTGTTTAGTTTAGCACAAGCAAATCCGAAAACTAAGAACAAAAAAAGGGTAGTTTTAGTTAGCTATGTATGCTGCCTAGTCTCTAGTTGATACACGTTTGTTGTGATGAATACATAAACACTTGCATCTAGTATCATCTAGTTAGAAACTGATTGCATCATACAAACGAAAACCAAAACAAAAACAAGTAGAATAGATAACTTAAAAACAAAACAAAACAAGTTAGTTAGTTTGCATCAAAACTGATTTTGTGTTATAGTAATCAGCCCTTATAATTGCATTTAGAAACAACTAAGTTGCATTTAGCTATCTTAAGATTAGTTAGATCATTTGCATCAAAAACAGAAAAGAAAAAAAAGGACACTTGCCAAAACCGTGTGTTTAGAACAACTCTTTAAAGCTCATTTGAAATCTTGGTGAATGCTAATAGCTTATCTTTTTGTTGATTTCAATTGTTTCAAACAACTTGTTGGACTTAGATACATTCTGAAGTTAGGAATTGTTTAAGCCCCACACTGTTAAAGAGCTATCCAATTGTTGTTTTAGATCAATTTCTAACTTACCTTGCACTATATTCAATTTGAACTTGTTGTAATTGTGAATTGAATTCTCACTACATAGTGTTTAGCCGTGTTGTGTACGAGAAACTTTCAAATTCCAAATACAACAAACCTTGTGCAATTAAAGGCCGTGAGCAATGACTCATGTAGGCCGTGAGGAGTAGTCTCACAACAATCAAGCAAACCCCCAAAGAAAGAAAATTAAGCTTGATTGAGAAACACACGAGAGAAAAGCCATTATTTGTCAACAAGTAAGAGGCAAGACAAGAGAGAATTGCACAAGAAAGAAAAGTGAGGAAAAGCCCAAAATTGAACATTGCAAAAGGGAAATTCCTGTGCAAAGCTCAAAAGAAAGAAAGTGCCAAAGAAAACCAAAGTGTTGTAGATTTGAAATATTGAAAGTTTCTAAAGCAAACCCTTGCTGACACTTTGTTTGTGTGCTTTTACTTTCACTTTACTTCAATTGATAATTGCATATGCTGTAAAGTAAATTGAGGGATTGTCTTAAACAACCCCGTAGATTTCATTCAGCCAGAACAACAATTTGACTTCTGTGATTTTCTTGAATCCTTAGGAAAAAGTCCAAATTGCTGTTTTGAACAATTGTCAACATAAAGTAGAGTATTTGCATCTTGTCAATATTTTAATTGGCTTTTGAGATTGTTTTCTGAATCATGGGTCCCCAACAGAAAGATAATGCACCATCCCCGTCCCCATCTACTCCTGTCCCATCCCCAGTCCCTGTTACCCTAGAGAATATACAGCAAACACTCACTTTCCTTGTTAATCAGTTTGGTTTAATGAGAAGTGACATAGAGGATAACAAACAAAGGATAAGCAAAGTAGAAAAGCCAACCTCAGATCAAAAGGAACCTAGTATACCTTTTCAAGAAGGCACCTCTTATGGTAATGAGTCTCATGTTGAACGTAGAAAAGTCACATCACTTAGAGGTAGAGGTAGAGGTCGAGGTAGTAATGGTGGTCGTAGGAACATTTCTTTTGAGGAGAGATTTGATATCTCCCTGAGTACAATGAAGAACTATCCGGAAGAACGGTATGATGAACGTCAGCCTGATAGAGATGAACATCTTGAAGAAGAGTTCATTACTACTAAACTGACAATACCCTCCTTCCAAGGGAAAAGTGATCCTGAAACATATCTGCAATGGGAAACAAAAGTAGATCATATGTATTCTTGCACTAACTATTCTGAATTGGCCAAAGTGCGGTATGCAACTTTTGAATTTGTAGATTATGCTTTACTCTGGTGGGAGCAATTGAAGAACACCCGGAGAAGAACAAGACAGCCCCCTGTTGTTACTTGGTCCGAGCTGAAACAAGAGATGAGGAAGAGATTCATATCTCCTTCCTATGAAAGAAGCATTTTCCAGAAATTGCAACAACTTTCTCAAGGTAATAGATCTGTTGATGAATTTTTAAAGAATTAGAACATCTGCTTACCAGGGCTAACATAGAAGAAGCTGAGGAAGCCACAATGGCTAGATTTCAGCTGGTTTGAACAAAGAGATTGCGTTTAAGGTGGAACTTACACCTTACTCTGATCTGGCTTCTATGGTTCACATTGCTGAGAAAGTGGAAAGACATTGAAGGTAAAAACTTCTAACCCTTCTTTCGGACTAATTCTTTGAGTTTTCCTAGAACACAGCCCAGGACGGCCTTTCCGTCCACCAACAAGGTCAAGGCCGTGGATTCCAAGGAAAATCAACCCAGAACATCCAAAATCGTCAAAGCTTCCAATCACTGATAAAGGCAAAGCCAAGGTGGAAGGTACGCTAATGTTAAGACTTGTGATATTCCATGTTTTAAAGCTTAGAAAAGGTCATTTTGCTAATCAATGTCCCAACCCTAAACGCATCTTGTTTATTGAGAGTCTAATGAGTAATTATTCTGAAGGGAGAATTGGAAGAGATGGAGGAAAAACATGAAATTGAACAAACTGTGAGGGAAGAAGAAGAGATTAGTGAAGAGATTAATGAGTGTGAAACAAAAGAATTCTTAGTTGTCCGTCGAGCTCTAAGTGCCCAAATTAAAACTGAAGAACCTGAAATACAAAGAGAGAACATATTCATCATTCCTGTATGGTTAAAAAGAAAAGTCTGCACTTTGATCATTGACTCCGGTTCAATGTACCATGTTGCAAGTTTTGAACTTGTTAGGAAACTTGAGTTACCTTTAATTAATCACCCCCGTCCTTATAGACTTACATGGCTTAATGAGTGTGGTGAAGTTAAAGTAACAAAGCAAGTCCTAGTTTCTTTATCAATTGGTGGGTTATTTTGCTGAGGTGTTATGTGATGTAGCCCCTATGCAATCAAGTCATATCTTATTAGGTAGACCGTGGCAATTTGACAACAAGGTTACATATGATGGTTACTTGAATAGATATTCCTTTAGGCATAACAATAAACTGTTCAAATTAAATGCCTTGCCCCCGCACAAAGTCTTTGAGGATCAACAACGAATGTTAAAAAGCCATAATGATCCAAAAGAAAAGGAACTGGAAAGGATTTTCATCAAAGAAAACCAACTGAAAACTTCTCATCTTAAAATTGAACCGAAAGAAATCAAAGTTTCTGCTGAACCATCTCTCAAGAAAAGCGCATTCTTTGCATCTCAAAGCGAGGTATTCCATGCTATCAATTCAAACAAAACTGTTATATCTTGCTTTACAAAGAAACTCAGTTCTCTTCATCTGAAATACCATCTACTTTACCAAGTGAAGTTGCATCTTTACTTTAAGAATTTCTTGCTTGTTTCCTGAAGGAGATCCCTCAGGTTTACCACCTCTAAGAGGCATTGAGCATCAAATAGAGTTCATTCCAGGAGCTGTTCTACCAAAACAGACCTGCCTATAGAGCCAATCCAGAGGAAACTAAGGAAATCCAAAAACAAGTGAGGAATTATTGACCCAAGGTAAAGTAAAAGAGAGTATGAGTCCTTGTGTTGTTCCTGTTATCATTGTCCCTAAGAAAGATGGAACTTGGAGAATGTGTACTGATTGTAGAGCCATCAATAAGATCACTGTGAAGTATAGATACCCTATTCCTAGGTTGGATGACATGTTGGATATGTTGCATGGGTCTAGATGCTTTAGCAAAGTAGATCTTAAAACAAGGTTATTTCCAAGTGAGAATTAGGGAAGGTGATGAATGGAAAACTTGCCTTTAAAACTAAATTTGGATTGTACGAATGGTTAGTTATGCCCTTGGTTTAACCAAACGCCCCTAGTACTTTCATGAGGTTAATGAATGAGGTCTTAAGGAAATTCATACGGAAATTTGTAGTAGTTTACTTTGATGACATTCTTATCTACTCCAAAACCCTAAGTGAACATCTGATCCATCTTAGAGCTGTTTTTGTCACCCTACAGAAAGAAAAGTGTATGTTAATTTCAAGAAGTGTTCTTTCTGTCTAGAGAAGGTTACATTCTTAGGATTTGTGATTAGTGCTGAAGGAATTGAAATGGACCAAGAGAAAGTTAAATCCATAACTGAGTGGCCAACCCCTAAGTCTGCTGGAGATGTTAGGAGTTTTCATGGGATTAGCTAGCTTCTATAGACGTTTTGTGAAGGATTTCTCTACCATAGCTGCACCCTTGAATGAGTTAGTCAAGAAAGATGTAAGTTTTGAATGGGGAGAATCACAACAACAAGCCTTTGAGGAACTTAAGAAACGTCTAACTTCTGCACCTATCCTGAGATTGCCCAACTTTGATGAAATGTTTGAAGTTGAACGTGATGCCAGTGGAGTTGGCATTGGAGCTGTATTGCATCAAGGTAACAAACCTGTTGCCTACTTTAGTGAGAAATTGAAAGGAGCTTCCATAAACCTGTGCCTACTTTAGTGAGAAATTAGGATTGCCTCGATCCAAAACTGGTAAAGATACAAAACTGGTAAAGATAGCATCTTTGTTGTTGTTGATAGATTTTCCAAAATGGCACATTTTCATTGCATGTAAGAAAGTTGATGATGCTATTCATATTGCTGATTTGTTCTTTAAGGAGATTGTTAGATTGCATGGCATGCCACGTACAATTGTTAGTGATAGAGATACAAAGTTTTTAAGTCATTTCTGGCGTGTTTTGTGGAGTAAACTTGGTACTAAATTGTTATTTTCTACAACTGCTCACCCACAAACCGATGGTCAAACTGAAGTTGTTAATAGAACTTTGTCTCAACTGTTACGTGTTGTCATTCAAAAGAATTTAAAGAATTGGGAAGACTGCTAGCTTATATTAAGTTTGCATATAATAGAGTTGTTCATAGTGGAACATTGCATTCTCCTTTTGAAGTTGTTTATGGCTTTAACCTTTGTCCCCGCTTGATCTTGTTCCCATACCTATTCATGAACGTGTTAGTTTAGATGGTGAACGAAAAGCAAAACTTATGAAAGAATTGCATGAAAAGGTTAAGTCACAACTTTGAAGCTAAGAATAAAGTGTATGCCAATAGAGCCAACAGGAATCGTAAAGTTGTTATATTGGAGCCTGGTGATCTTGTTTGGTTACACTTAAGGAAAGAAAGATTCCCTAAGGAAAGGGACTCAAAGTTGAAGCCAAGAGGCGATGGACCGTTCAAAGTGTTGAAACGGCTTGGTGATAATGCCTATGTTCTCGATCTTCCTGAAGAAAGGTATGGTCCTATCTCTAAAACTTTTAATGTTGCTGACCTTTCTCCATTTAGTATTGATTCAGATTCGAGGACAAATCCTTCTCAAGTGGGAGGGAATGATGAGCTACAGCCTAACCTTGTGGATACAAACACTGATGATGACACCTCACTGCCCCGCACAGGTCCCATAACAAGGAGTATGGCTAAGAAGTTGTTACATTGTGTTGAATCATTTCTTTATAGGCATGAAGAGGATGAACCAAGCAGAGATGATGTCCATTGGGTTTATATGATACAAGCTTTGATCTAGTTGTATCAAAAGCATGTTGCACATATCTTTAGTTGTTCTTTTAATATTTGTTGATCGGTTAACCTTGTTTTAGGATAGTTTGTGTTGTATTATTGCCTTGTCTTTCAGGTACACGTACTTAGCTTGAAAATGCAATTAGAAACCTGAATTTTTGTCCAAGCAAGGAGGTGATAAGCAAGTAGCTTACAAGCAAGGAGGTGACAAGCACCCATGTCAAAATCTGAATTCTTCTCCACGCAAACAAGGATGTACAAGCTGCTCAAATCATGAACCAATTGGAAGAAGTCTTGCAAATGTTCAAACCAATCAAAACAAAGTTGAAGAAAAAGCAAGAAAGCTGCACAACAAATGATCCAATCAAACTCTTTGAAGAAGGACAGCTGGTTTATGGCTAATTGGTTTGAAAATTCAAAGCCTAACTTACAACCAATCAAAGGAAATCCAAAGCAAGCTGCTCAATGTATTATCCAATCAAAACTTTGGCTGAAAACTAGCAAGGAATACACGGCAAAGCAACCAGCTTCTTGGAACCAAAAATTGTTCAAAAGCAAGCATCTTATTATTCAAACATATTTCAATCAAAATTTTCTTTAAGGAATTCTCAACTTTTCTAGTTGAAGTTAAAACCACTAAACTGTTTCTTTCAAGTTCATAGCCTAGAACTTGTTAGTATTTACTTCATTTTTGGTTTACAGCATCTTAGGGTCTCAATGAGGTTTTAGATGTGATGGAATGCCAAAGAGGAAGAGGTGTTGGTGTAAATTGAGCCAAGAACAAACGGTTACAGTTCAAGGGGTGTCATTGGGATGTTCTTTGCCATAGCCGAGGTTCAAATCAGTTTGGAGTAGAAGACAAAGTCCTAGGAATGTTTTTCTAGCCTTTATTTGGCTCATCAAGATCTTTGTGATTTGGAGAAGCATTGGCAAAACACTTTCTTAATTGATGACTTTGAGCCTTCTTAGCTTCAGGTTACCCAAGAAACAAAGTGGTAAGAGAGTGGAAATTAAAGAAAGAGGAGTGCCTGATGAGGATCAAGGGTACGATGAGGATCAAGGGCCCCATCAAGAGGTTAAGGGTCCTATGACAAGAAGGAGGGCAAGGGAACTTTGTCATCAAGTTGCTACCTTCTTGTACAAGCATGCTCAAGATGAACCTAAGACTCCTTGGGTTCATTTCATTGAACCTTCAACTTGAACGTGTATCAGCATGCACGTCTACATTCTTTGTCTTTAAATTTTATCTTGTGTCGTGTGATCTTAGTTTTATGTATTTGCTTTGTAGGTAAATTAGGTACATGAAATGTTTGAAGAGAATGTTTGAAGAGAATGTGTGTCTACACTAAGACAAATTCAAAGGTGTCCAAGATAGAATCTCTTGATCAAGTTGAAATCAAAATCATCTCCATTATCCACAAGGAGGGGGCCGGCCATTTTACAAGTAAAAGGATGATGATCAATTGAATTTAAATTCAAAGCCAAACTTGAATTTAAATTCAACCTTTTCTTTGATCAAGTTTCAACCAGATTAAACCTTAAAATTTGAGATGAGTTCAGCCAAGATAAGGAGCCTTCCACACGCCATTTTTGAATAAAAAGAAGGAGATAAAATCCAATTCAAATTGAATCCAATTTCGAATTCAAATTCAAACTCAATTTGAATTCAAACTTCAATCATCTTTTGAAATCAACTCCAACCATGTTATCATCATCAAATTCAGATTTCAAGACCTTCTTGGACCTCTCATACACGGCCAGAACCAAGGAAAAGATGTGCAAGAAACAAATCCAAAGAAGCTCAAATTCAAACTCAACTTGAATTCGAATTCACCCAACTTTTTGAATTCAAGTTCAAGCACATTCTACTTATCAAAATCAGCTTCTCCAAGACTCCATCAACTCCTCAAACACGGCTGGACATAGAGGAGATAACATCTTGCAAGCATTTCAATTTTTAGCTAGAATTATCTTAGTTTTAAAATTCAAGCAAAGTTCAAATTTAAACATTTGTTAGATAGTTTTATTTGAATTATTTCTAGCCATTTCAAGCTGAAGGGGGGACGTTTTTAGGCCTATAAATAGACCCCTTTGGCTGATTGTAAACACACCTTTTGATGAATAAGAATCCTTGATATTTCTTTCACTTTGTGTGAGACTTTGTTTTCTTGGTTTTGCATTAAAAACCTAGGTTAAGATCCTTCAAAGTTGAGCATATTGAAGGTATTGCCATTGCTTAAAGGTGCCGTCTAGGAGGGCCGTTTTGGTTTGCCTGATCAACGACTATCTTGAAGTGTTGGTCTTGCTCATTCGTTTAATCCACACGTTTTTAATCACTAAGGAAGCAAGGGGAAGTCTTCTTCCTTGTGCCTAACCCTTTGTGAAGGCGTTTAGAAGGTGGAATCGTTGGAGCCCACGAGTTGCACGCATCAAATTGGTATCAGAGCCAGGTTACTCTATTCCACCATCTATCATTTCCTTTTCGTTTGAGTCTAGTCATTTCAATTTCAGTTGAGTCCTTCTTCTACCCCTCACTCTACACGCCATTGTCTTGCATCTCATACAAAACAAAGAAAAAACAAAACGTCCACATTTGCTTTGAGTCACGTTGCTGCATTTTGCTTTTTCATCATTCAAGTGTCATTTCCTTTATCTCCTTTTTGCATCACAATCTGATTTTGAGTCGTTCAAACTTGAACAAATTAGGGTTCGTTGCATTTTAGGGTACATTCAGCCTTCTTTTAAATATTCCAACCATCAGCCTAAAAAGCTACCTCAGTTTCAAATCATCTTGTTGCTACCGAAGCTTTTAGTTGGTGATGATTGTATGCATCTTGTGATTCGCATTGTGATTGATTTCATGCTATAAATCTAGTAGTCCTACGTGTGCTTGTCTTCACAACTTACTTGCAACACCAACCAAACCCTAAAACCAGCCCCACCCCAACCCAACTCTAAAACTCGCCAACCTGATCCCAAATAGCCCTATTTACACCCCAAACCAAATTTACCAAATACAATCAGATTCTAAAGATCCCAATTCATTCAAATAAACCCTAACCCTAGAATTTGAATTTTGTTCAAATTCTGTCCTAGACCAACCAATATCCAAATTGACCACACCAATCATCAATTACCAACCCAAATAGTCAATTTACAACACCCATTCCGTTCCTACAACCCCATTCCGCAAAATCCCAAAACGTTCAAAAACACCCTAAATCAAAACCCTAACCCTAACCCCCATTCGGTCTTACCCTAATTTCCTTCACTTTCCAAGGTTATTTTGTTGCAAGTCCAAGATACAAATTGCATTTTCAATACATTGCACTCTTCTGTCCAAAAACGCAAGTGCTAAGTGCAAAACGCGTGAGATTTCAATTCTGCCCTTAGTCAAAAAAAAGAGAGAATCTGAACCTTGCTCAATTGAAATAGCAAGGAAGAAAAAGAAAAATAAAAGAACAAGAGAAAAGAAAGAAGGGCAAAACGTTTGTGCATTGCGTGGAAAATTTTTGGTACGACTTGCAAACCTTGGATACCATATTACCCCACATTGCCGTCCCCTATATACCCTACTCCCCATCTCCTAATCTCCTTGAACCAATCACACATTTGGTTGCTCGATTGTTGCATGACTTGAACCATTTTGTGGATAATAAGTGCATAGAATCAAAATTAACTAAAGATTGCCCACGGCAACCCTTAGTTTATCTTTGGTTCAGCCTTATACATCAACTTTGGTTGCTTATTTTCTTTGAATCTTAGTATAAAGTTCAAGTTTGTGTTCATTTCAATTGATTCTACCTTGATACTAATTGGTGCAACTTGAAAGAAAAAAGGAAGAAACAAGCGGAGAACATTGTGATTCGAAGAAGCCTTGGCAATACACTTCCTTATTGATCACTTTGACACTTCTTAACTTCAGGTTATCCAAGAACCAAAGTGGTAAGAGAGTGAAAAGAATCGAAAGCAGAGTGTTCATAGCTTATTTTTTTTTACTAATCCCTTAACGTTTGTTTGTCTTTGTGTTAGTTTGCTTTTTTCTTTTTCCCTTTGGTTTTGTTCAAATCCTTAGGTACAATGGCCAGCAGCAATCATTCCGCATCTAGCAAGAGTAAAGAAGCCGAAACTGTTGACAATACGCAACAATAAATGCTGGAGATGCTTAAGAAACTCATGCATGACAATGAGGTAATTAAGCATCGCTTGGAAGATGTGGAGCGAAGCTACAAAACGAGTGATGGACAAGGAACAAGCAGGGCCGTTCCCCTACCACAACCAAGGCGCCATCCTCCAGAAGAAGTTGAGGATGACAACCTTAGACCACCGCACACAGAAGCAAGAAGGTTTGTTCCTCCTACACAAGCGAGAAGGTACGCTCCAAGAAGGTACAATGATGATTACATTCCCTTTAAGCATGATGATTATGACTTTGATGACCACCCTCCCCGTGGTTACCAAAGACGTCAAAATCCCCTTTTCCCGCAAGATGACGATTTTCTCGAAACCAAAATAAATATCCCCACGTTTTATGGTAAAAGTAATGCGGAGGAATATTTAGAATGGGAAACGAAAGTGGATTTAATCTTTTCTTGTACCAATTATAGTGAATTGCAAAAAGTGAGATACGCTTCTATTGAGTTTTCTGGTTATGCACTTAATTGGTGGACGAATTTGTGTCGAAATAGAACTAAGACGAGGAAAGCCCCAATTGCCACTTGGGAAGAAATGATGTTTGAAATGCGACAACGTTTTATTCCAAACAATTATGAGAGTTCTATTTTCACGAGTTTGCATAACTTACGACAAGGTTCCAAAAGTGTAAGTTTCTTTCTCAAACAAGCTCAATTTTCTTTCTTTGTGATTTTTTGGCTTGTTTGGTGAGACTACTGCTCACAGCCTTTATGAGACATTGCTCACGGCTTTGGGTTTGCTTGCACAAGTTTTGGTTGTTCTTTTGTGAAAAAGTTCACTTTACAACACGACTGAACGCTAGTGAAGTTACAAGTATTTCACAAATACAACAACCAAGAATGTATAAAGTTCAATGCAAGTTCAGAAAGTGTCATGACAACAATATGATTTGTTCGGGTTGACAATATAACAATGTGGGCTAAAATAGATAAAGACTGATTCTAAATGAGATCCTAAGTCCAACATAGTTTTTAATCAATTTAAACCAACACAAAGTAAAGATGAATATTCAGCCAACGTTTAGGTATGAACTAATATGCTTGTAATCAATCAATGTGTACTCTTAAGCTACGATTTGCATGCAAATCCCTTTTCTTTTGTCTGATTTTTCAAGTTGCACGCCTAAGATGAAGTAAACAAGTTAAACTACTGAGGTTAGACTAGTTTGATATGCATTTGATCTTTGGTTAAGCAACAATGGTGTTTGAACTAGTTATACCCTCGGCTGAATGCAAACTAACGCTAATGTTTCCTTTGTTTTTGGTGATTTTTAGTTTTTATCGAATGACAACAACTTGACACAAATTATACAACCTATAATTACCTAAATACAAGACACACAACTAAAACCTTGGTCACCTACTGAGTTCACGTGAGGAAGGAAAAGAACCAAAAACAGAAAACTAATTTTAGCCTTAAGTGCTTGTGTTCGTTCCCTCTTGTTTTATCAAATAACCAAGACTAAACAAGTTGTGATCGAATATATTTAAATACTTTAAGGGTGTCCAAATATGTTCATGAGCTGAAACTAAAAATCATGAAGGAATACAAGTTTAAACTAGGAAAAAGTTGTTTGGGATAGGCGGCTGAAATGCAATTAACCGGGTGCCTTTTTCCTTGTTGTTTTCCTATGCCAAACTACAAGCAAACTTCAAACAAACTCTAACACATTATATTTAGCAGGTTATGGATTTTCATGCAAAGTTTGAGCAAAGTCTAATGAGAAAAACTCAATGAGACCAGCCTCCAATTCAGGCTGCTCGCTGGCGGACCAAACAGGACACTTAGGCGGTTTCCTTGCTTATTCTTAAACCAATCAATACCAAATCACCAAATCAACTCTGCCACATCATGGTCAAAGGTTTAGTAGGTGATTTATCAAGTTTCATGCCAGTTTATTGGGAGAAAAATGCAAGAAAACAAGATTTGAACTACCACACAAAAAACAGAATTTAAGAACCTAATGACTAGCTAACTGTTTTTGGTATTTCTGATTTTAATGACTCATATTAAACTATGTTTTAGACCAAATTCAAGGGCTAGAATCCAAAAAAATCGCATGAATTCAGTGCCTAACCAAACATCATACAGTTTACAGAATTTCGGCAGCTTAAACAATGATAGTTTGAGATGAAGAATACCTTATAGCTCTGATACCACTTGATGCACAAGCACTAATCTATTTTAGGACCTTTCTTCAACTCAAAGGAACCAGCTGGAGCCAAGTATGAAGGTGCAAAACATTCCAAGAACACCCAACACTTCAACCGTATGGATTTCAGTCGAGTTTGATGATCATTTCACAAATAACTTCAACTTGATTGAGCAAGCCTTACACCCTCTCAAACAATATCCAACCCAAATATATGAAGTAATACAATCAAGAATTTGTTCAAGTTTCGTGAAGAAAATCAAAAGATTCAAGGGGAAAACCAAAATAGTTTTGTGCAAAAACTAGCGGAAGTTCTGTTGATTCATATTGTCTAGTTACAAAAGTTTTTTGCAACCTCAAATAAGCTATACCAAACTTCTAAAGGAAGTTACATATGTACTTGGTCCAATAGGAGCAAGAAAGGAAGTTTAAACAAGCTAAAAACAAGGAAAAATGATTGGACGTGGACAAGTTGTTTCTCAGCAGATTTTTTCCTTTTGTTGCAAGTTGATTTTCTCTTTGATTTTTGATTGGACCAGCCTCTCCTTTCTTGGGAATATTATTTAGGACGTCCTATATGAGTTGGATTGGCCCCTTGCAGCTGATTGGTTGAGAATCCCACTTGAACAATCAAGAAAGCAACATCTGTCTAGATTTGACCCCTGAATTTTTTTACAATATAACTTTATCTTCCAATAAGATTCAGCTCTTGCACATAAAATAAAAGTTGTAGACCTTTTCCTGTAGATGTGTTTTGATACCATAATGACGTCGTTTGGAGCTTCAATGAGTGAGTTATGCACGTTTGAAGCTGACCTGCTTCGGATGTGGACCTTTAGAAGCAGGTGACTAAGCAGCGAGCTTGTTGCAACGGTTGTGTAGCTTGATACAGGCCTTTTCTAGGAGAAAGTTCTGAACATCAAATTGTAGTTATCCTCTTATCTTTCATCTCTAACTAGGATTATGCCAATTGAAGTTGTAATTGATGAGTTATGGCTGAAATACTAAGAGGGTGTCAACCTGCCTGTTTACCTTTTCAATTCAGCTTTGGTGTTTGAACGTTGGCATGGTTTCAATCAAGCTTCTTTTGACCTAAAAACAACTTAAACACATCAAATAACAACACATACACTATATACAACATGTCTTAAGGTGTGTTAGGCTATAAGAGACATATACTTGCAGATATTAATAGTCAGACGACCCTTAAACGTTCATGCAAGTTTTGCATGTCTTAAAGAACTAACAAAACATGGTGACATGAGTTTGATGCCTCATAGGAGTGTATCATTGGTTTCCCATTAGGCATAAATATACCAAACATTCAGTTCCCAAAACCCTGTTACACCAAAAACACCAAACCACTCGAAAATCCCCAATTCTAGCCAAAAACCCTAATTTCAACAAAACCCTAATTCGTTCCACTCCAAAATTACCCCAATCCCAAGGTCATTTGCAGCAATTTAAGGTAGCATTCAAGTGATTAAAGTCATTACACCACTCTGCCCAAAAACAAAAATTTTAGGACAAAAAATATGAAATTACCGTTTTAACCCCAGTCAAAAAAACCTTCTGAGAAATTGCTCACATTGAATACAGTAAAAAAAAGAAAGAAAAGAGCAAAGAAAAACGAAAGAAACAGTGAGAAAAGTAAAGGGGAAAACAATTGACACTTTTGGAAGAACTTGTTCAAAATTGACTAGTTTGTGCACCTTGCAATAACCTTGTGAGTTTTAGCATAAACTTTCTAATTTCCCACCATATACTGAGTCCTATAAACTGATTACACACTTGAATACTTGATTATTGCATGATTTGAGTCATTTTGTGAGTTTGAGTGCAAAGGATCAAAGTTAACTAAAGATTGTCCACGGCAACCCCTAGTTATTCTTTGGTTCAGTTTTATAGATATTTTGGGTCTCATTTCTTCTTTGAATCTTAGTAATAATGTTCAAGTTTGTATTGGTATCATTTGGAACTGATTTGGTGTGAATTGGTGCAAAATCAAGGCTGTTTGGTGCTCTCGGAATCTTACTTTTGGTACTATTTGGACATTGTTTTGAGATCATTTGGAAGTTATATAAGTGGTATACTAACCTTTTTTTGGTCCAGCAAGTTGCTCAAAAGAGTTTGAGTTGATTTGAAGCTAAAAGGGTGAGAAAGGTGCAACAAGGTTTTGCTTGGTGAAAGCTTGGCATACACCTATCTTAATTGCTCTCTTGTCCTTATTAACCTCAGATTGGTCAAGAAACAAGGTGGTAAGAGAGTGGAAAGAAAAGCTATAGGAGTGTGCAAATACTTTGCTTTCACTAGTCAACTCACTCTGTTTGTTTTGTGTTAGTTTTGCATTTCTTTGTTTTTTCTCTTTTCTTGCGTATTTCAGGTACAAAATGGAGCCTAACTCTCGAAGTTCAGCTAGCAGATCAAAAGAGGTTTAAAGGCATGATCCCTCAATGCAACAGATTACTGAGATGCTAAAGTCCATCATGAATAACCAAAGCATGTATAGAGTTGAATTGGATGATTTGAATCAAAGGCTAGACAATGATGAAGGTCAAGGAAGAAGTAGGGCAGCCCCTCCAAATCAAACAAGGAGTCCTACACAAGAAGAATTCAAGGGAGAAGTCAACGACAACCCACCATTGAACCAAGGAGGTTCGTACCTTAACACGCCCTGAGAAGGAATCCACCACAAAGGTATAATGATGATCACAACCCATTTTGATGCGTGCAACTCGTGGGCTCCAACAATTCCACCTTCCAAACGTCCTTCAAAAAGGGTGAGGCACAAGGAAGAAGACTTCCCCTTACTTCCTTAGTGAATAAAAACGTATGGATTAAAACGAGCAAGACCAACACTTCAAGATGGTCGTTGATCAGGCAAATCAATAAGGCCCTCCTGGACGGCACCTTTAAGCAATGGCAACATCTTCAAAAATGCTCAACCTTGAAGGATCTTAACCTAGGTTTTTAATGCAAAACCAAGAAAACAAAGTCTCACACAAACTGAAAGAAATATCAAGAATTGTTATTCATCAAAAGGTGCTCTCCTAGGTGTCCCAAAAGGGTCTATTTATAGGCTGAGTTTCAGCCTTAAAATGTCTAGAACTAATTCAAAATAAGGCTAGCTAGCAATATTTGAAAATTGAAAATTATTTGAATTCAAAGCTAAAACAAATTCTAGCTAAAATCTTAAAATCTTGAAAGACATTATCTCCATCTTATTCAGCCGTGCTTGATGTCAAAATGTTGTCTTGGAGGAGCTGGTTTGATAAGTAGGATGAGGCTTGAAGTTGAATTCAAGAGTTGGTTGAATTTGAATTCAAGTTGAGTTTGAATTTCACTTTGAATTTGGCTCTTGTTTATCCTTTCCCTTCCAACTGTGTGTGTGCATCTTTTGACCTTGGAAATCTGATTTTGATGATGATAAAATGCTTGGAATTGAATTCAAATGTGGTTGAAGTTCGAATTCAAATTGAGTTTGAATTTGAATTCAAACTTGGATTCAATTTGAATTGGGTTTTATCCTTCTTTATCCTTCCAAGAGGCGAGTGTTTTGTTGGATAATTAGGCTGAATTCATCTTGAATTTTAACTCTCCAATTGGTTGAAGTTTGAATTCAAATCATGGTTGAATTTAAATTCAAGTCTAGCTTTGAACTTAAATTCAATTTGATCATCACCATTTGCTTCAAAATGGCCGCCCCCTTGATGTATGTTGGAGATGATTTTGACTTCAATTTGAACAAGAGATTCCATCTTGGACACATTTGAATTTGTCTTTGTGAAGACAAACATCCTCTTCAAGACAACATTCTTTTTTGTCTTCCTTTTTGCCACACACGCATATGTTGCTTATTTTGGGCCTCCATTTTATTTTGGACTTTCATGTACCTAATTTACCTACAAAGAAAAGACATAAAAACAAAGATCACAAGGAACAAGATAATAAAACACACACGCATATGCATCAACGTTCAAAGAGTGGGTTCAATGAAGTGAACCCATGGAACCTTAGGTTCATCTTCAACATGCTTATACAAGAAGGCGGCAACTTGATGAAAAAGTTCTCTTGCCCTCCTTCTTGTCATAGGACCCTTGACCTCTTGATGGGGCCCTTGATCCTCATCGAACCCTTAATCCTCATCAATCCCCCCTCCTCAAAAGGATTCGTCCTCGAATCAAAACGGTCATCGTTGAAAGGGGTGAGGTCAGCAACATTAAAAGTAGGCGAAATTAAACCATACCTTTCGGGAAGATCAAGGATGTATGCATTGTCACCTATGCGTTTCAAAACTTTGAAAGGTCCATCTCCTCGAGGTAACAGTTTTGACTTTCTCTCATTGGGAAATATTTCTTTGCGCAAATGTAACCACACTAAATCTCCAGGTTTAAACACAACTCGTTTTCGATGTTTGTTAGCTCGTCTTTCATAAGCTTTGTTTTTCTTTTCAAGTTGTGTTTTAACTTGTTCATGCAGTTTCTTTATCTTTTCTGCTTTTTGTTTACCATCAAGACTAGAACGTTCATGCACGGGAATAGGAATCAAATCGAGGGGAGACAAGGGATTAAAGCCATACACGATTTCAAACGGGCTATGCAAAGTACTGTGATGGACACTCCTATTGTATGCAAATTCGATATATTGTAAACAATCTTCCCAATGTTTAATGTGTTTTTGCAAAATGGCACACAAAAGTTGAGAAAGAGTACGATTAACGACTTCAGTTTGTCCATCAGTTTGTGGGTGTGCGGTGGTTGAAAACAACAATTGTGTACCAAGTTTAGCCCACAAAACACGCCAAAAATGACTCAAAAAATTTTGTATCTCTATCACTTACAATTGTACGTGGCATGCCATGCAATCTCACAATTTCTTTGAAGAACAAATCAGCAACATGTGTGGCATCATCAACTTTCCTACATGCAATGAAATGTGCTATTTTTGAAAATCGATCAACCACAACATAAATGCTATCGTGTCCTCCCCGAGACCTAGGAAGTTCTAAAACAAAGTCCATGGAAATGTCAATCCAAGGGGCATCAGGGACGGGTAAAGGCGTGTAAAGGCCATGTGGTTGGGTCTTGGATTTGGCTTGTTTGCAAGTGATGCAACTACCACATAACCTTTCGACATCTACGCGCATGTGGGGCCAATAGAAATGTTCTTTAAGAGTCTCAAGGGTTTTGAACATTCCAAAAATGACCCATTAAACCTCCCCCATGGGCTTCTCTAGTCAATGCTTCTCGTAGGGATGTTTGGGGAACACACAACTTATGTTCTTTGAAAAGATAACCCTCATGTATGTAAAATTTCCCAAAGGGTGCGTCTTTACAAGCCCCAAAAATGGTGCCAAAGTCATGGTCGTTTGGGTACAATTCCTTAAGTGATTCGAATCCTAAGAATCGTGAAGATAATGTAGTCACTAACGTGTATCTCCAAGAGAGGGCATCAGCAACTATATTATCCTTTCCTTGTTTGTACTTAATCACGTAAGGAAATTGTTCTATGAACTCTACCCATTTGGCATGTCGTTTGTTTAGCTTTCCATGCCCTTTAAGATACTTAAGGCTTTCGTGGTCAGTGTGGATCACAAACTCTTTAGGTTGAAGATAGTGTTGCCAAGTTTGTAGGGATCTCACGAGGGCATAAAGTTCCTTATCGCAGGTAGAGTAATTCAATGCAGCTCCTTTTAATTTCTCACTAAAATAGGCGATGGGTTTCTTACCTTGGGTTAAAACTGTGCCTATACCCACTCCACTCGCATCACACTCGATCTCAAAGGTCTCGTCAAAATTTGGTAGCCTAAGTATGGGTGCAGTGGTCAGCCTACGTTTAAGTTCATCAAATGCCTGTTGTTGTGGCTCTTCCCACCTAAAAGGCACATCTTTTTTCACAATTTCGTTTAAGAGTGCAGCTATGGAAGAAAAATCTTTGACAAAGCGTCTATAAAAGCTTGCTAGTCCATGAAAACTGCGAACTTCGCCTACATTCTTAGGTATAGGCCACTCCACAATTGACCTAACCTTTTCCTCATCCATTTCTACTCCCTCAGCCAAAATGACATCCTAGAAAAACTAAGCGTTCTAAACAAAAGGAGCACTTCTTAAAGTTGGCGTAAAGTTGTTCTTGCTTAAGCTTTTCAAAAACGGCTCTAATGTGGTCAAGATGATCTTCTATGGTTTGGGAATAGATTAGGATATCATCGAAATAGACAACGACAAATCGTCCTATGAACGCTCGCAAGACTTCATTCATTAGCCTCATAAAGGTGCTAGGGGCGTTGGTGAGCCCGAAGGGCATCACTAACCACTCATAGAGCCCAAATTTGGTTTTAAATGCAGTCTTCCATTCGTCCCTTTCTCTAATGCGTACCTGGAAGTACCCTTGCTTAAGGTCGATTTTGATGAAGAATTTAGATCTGTGCAACATGTCCAACATATCGTCTAGCCTAGGTATGGGGTACCTATACTTGACGGTAATTTTGTTTATGTCTCGGCAATCGGTACACATTCTCCACCTTCCATCCTTTTTGGGTACTAAAATGACATAGACGGCAGATGGGCTGAGGCTCTCTCAGACTTTGTCCACTCGCTAGGAGCTCCTCTACTTGCCTTTGGATTTCTTTGGTTTCTTTGGGGTTGGCTCGATAGGCTGGGCGATTAGGTAACACGGCTCCTGGGACAAAGTCGATTTGGTTTCTATTCCTCTAATGGGTGGTAATCTGGATGGTGGTTCGGAGGGAAATAGAACTTCATATTCTTAGATAAGGGACGCAACTAAGGTAGGTAAGTTTGGTGGGAGTTCGTCAAGGGCAAGGTGACACAACTTTGGGATGATGATGAGGACAGTTTGGTTGTTATAAAGTGCGCGTGTGACCTGAAATACCCACACTTCTTTTTGGACTCGTTGACATTTAGGGGCACTACCTCTTTTCCCTTGCTCTCGTGTTTTTTGTTCTCACTTTTCATACACTCCACGAATTTTCTCTCGGCTTCTTTTTCCTTAGGATCGACTCTAGACTTGGACATGCGTTGGTGATCCTCGTGGACTTTGTGTGGTGGAAGTGCATGCAGTTTGTACAACTTGCCATTCAATTTGAAAGAATAACGATTCAAATAACCATCATATGTAACATGTCTATCAAATTGACATGGCCTACCAAGTAAGATATGACTAGCAAGCATTGGTGCAACATCGCATAAAACATCATCTTTGTAACTACCAATGCTAAGAGAAATCAAAACTTGTTTACTTACGCTAACTTCACCACAATCATTTATCCATGCAAGTTTGTAAGGATGCGGATGATTAGTCATAGGCAAATTCAGTTTTTTTACCAATTCGATACTAGCCACATTCGCACAAGAACCGGAATCAATGATCATGGTGCACACTTTACCATTTATCATGCAATGAATATGGAAAATGTTTTCTCGATTTTGTTCGTGATCATCTAATTTCGGATATGCATTTAAAGCTCGACGCACAACAAGAAACTCCTTAGTGTCAAAATCGTCTAATGCGCCTAGATCCTCTTTAGGTTTAATTTCATTATCATGCTCAGACTCGTTTTCATGCTCGGACTCAGACACATATTCGTTTGTCTCCTCAATTAACATGATTCGTTTTGCATTAGGACACTCTTTTCCTATGTGACCACGTCCTTGACATTTATAACATTTAATGTCTCTAAACCTGTTTGAGGGATCAGAAGTATTTTCGATAGGAGCCTTTTGTTGGTTGCGGTCATCTCTCCTTTGTGTGGATTGCACACGATTGTCCATTCTTTGTGACGCACCTTGGTCACGTGATTGGCCTCCTATAGGCCGTGAACTTCCCGTTCCTGAAGGCTTACTGGAAAATCTTGATGAAGAGTGATTAGTATGATAAGTGGAATTGAAATTGGAGGAACAACGTACCTTTAATAGGTGCTCAATCTTTTCCGCCATATGGACCATGGTTATGAGGTCGAGATAAGGTTGAAGGCCAACCCTTTGCGCGATCTCCCTGTTTAAACCATGTAAGAAACGAGCCTTGGTGGCTTCTTCAGGTTACTGCAAGTTAGACCTTTCCAACATAATTTCTAACTCTTTATAATACTCGTCTACGCTTTTGGAACCTTGACGTAAGTTTTGCAAACTCGTGAAAATAGAATTCTCATAATTGTTTGGGATAAAACGTTGTCTCATTTCAAACTTCATTTCTTCCCAAGTGGCAATTGGAGGTTGCCTTGTCTTAGTTCTATTTCTACACAAATTTGTCCACCAATTAAGTGCATAACCAGAAAACTCAATAGAAGCGTACCTCACTTTTTGTAATTCACTATAATTGGTACAAGAAAAGATTAAATCCACTTTGGTTTCCCATTCTAAATATTCCTCCGCATTACTTTTACCATAAAACGTGGGAATATTTATTTTGGTTTTGAGAAAATCGTCGTCATGCGGGAAAAGGGGATTTTGGCGTCTTTGGTAACCACGGGGAGGGTGGTCATCAAAGTCATAATCATCATGCTCATATGGAATGTAATCATCGTTGTACCTTCGTGGGACGTAGCATCTTGGTTGTGTAGGAGGAACAAACCTTCGTGCCTCGATGTGTGGCGGTCTAAGGTTGTCATCTTCAACTTCCTCTAGTGGGTGGCGCCTGGATGGTGGCATGGGAATGGGCCTGCTTGTGCCCTGGCCATCACTTGTCTTGTAGCTCCGTTCAACATCTTCCAAGCGATGTTTGATTACTTTGTTGTCATGCATGAGTTTCTTTAACATCTCCAACATTTGTTGTTGTGTATTGTCAACAGTTTCGGCCTCCTTTGACTTGCTAGAAGCGGGATGATTGCTGCTCTCCATTTTATCTAAGGAATGAAACAAAAAGAAAAAAGGTAAGAAGCAAACTAACACAAAGACAAGCAAACGTTAAGGGATTAGTAACAGTCCGCTTTCTCTTTTTTTTCCACTCTCTTACCACTTTGCTTCTTGGATAACCTGAAGTTAAGAAGGTTCAAAGTGATCAATAAGAAAGTGTTTTGCCAATGCTTCTTCAAATCACAATGTTCTCCACTTGTTCTTCCTTTTTGCGTTCAAGTTGCACCAGTTAGTATCAAAGTAGAATCAATTGAAATGAACACAAACTTGAACTTTCTACTAATATTCAAAGAAAATAAGCAACCAAAGTTGATGTATAAGGCTGAACCACAGATAAACTAAGGGTTGCCGTGGGCAATCTTTAGTTAATTTTGATTCTATGCACTTAATATCCACAAAATGGTTCAAGTCATGCAACAATCGAGCAACCAAGTGTGTGATTGGTTCAAGAAGAATAGGATAAAGAGAATAGGGCGGTTGTATGTAGCAAGGAACGAAATACGGTATCCAAGGTTTGTAAATCGTACCAAAAATTTTCCACGCAATGCACAAATATTTTGCCCTTTTTCTTTTCTCTTGTTCTTTTGTTTTTCTTTTTCTTCCTTGCTATTTGAATTGTGCAAGGTTCAGATTCTTTTTTTTTTGACTAGGGGAAGAATTGAAATTTCACGTGTTTTGCACTTAGCACTTTTGTTTTTGGACAGAATAGTGCAATGTATTTAAGATGCAATTTGTAACTTGGACTTGCAACAAAAATAACCTTGGAAAGTGAGGGAAATTGGGGTAGGGCCGAATGGGGTTAGGGTTAGGGTTTTTTATTTAGGTTTTTTTTGAACGTTTTGGGAATTTGCGGAATGGGGTTTTGGGAACAGAATGGGCGTTGTAAATGGACTGTTTGTGTTGGTAATTGATGATTTGTGTGGTCAATTTGGATATTGGTTGGTTTAGGACAGAATTTGAACAAAATTCAAATTCTAGGGTTAGGGTTCATTTGAATGAATTGGGATCTTTAGATTCTGATTGTGTTTGGTAAAATTGGTTTGGGGCTTTTTTTTGGGTGTGTAAATAAGGTTGTTTGGGATCATGTTGGTGAGTTTTAGGGTTGGGGTGGGGCTGGTTGGCCATGGGGTGTGGTTGGTTTTAGGGTTTGTTTGGTGTTGCAAATGGGTTGTGAAGACAAGCACAAGTAGGACTACTAGATTTAAAGCATGAAATCAATCACAATGCGAATCACAAGATGCATACAATCATCACCAACTAAAAGCTTCGGTAGCAACAAGATGATTTAAAACCGAGGTAGCTTTATAGGCTGATGGTTGGAATATTAAAAAGAAGGCTGAATGTAACCTAAAATGCAACAAACCCCAATTTGTTCAAGTTTGAACGACTCAAAATCAGATTGTGATGCGAAAAGGAAATAAAAGAGATGACACTTGAATGATGAAAAGCAAGATGCAGCAACATGCAAGGACTTAAAGCAATGTTTGTTTTTTTGTATGAGATGCAAGACAATGGCGTGTAGAGTGAGGGGTAGAAGAAGGACTCAACTGAAATTGAAATGACTAGATTCAAACGAAAAGGAAATGATAGATGGTGGAATAGAGTAACCTGGGCTCTGATACCAATTTGATGCGTGCAACTCGTGGGCTCCAACAATTCCACCTTCCAAACGTCCTTCACAAAGGGTGAGGAACAAGGAAGAAGACTTCCCCTTGCTTCCTTAGTGAATAAAAACGTATGGATTAAAACAAGCAAGACCAACACTTCAAGATGGTCGTTGATCAGGCAAACCAATAAGGCCCTCCTGGACGGCACCTTTAAGCAATGGCAACGCCTTCAAAATGCTCAACCTTGAAGGATCTTAACCTAGGTTTTTAATGCAAAACCAAGAAAACAAAGTCTCACACAAAGTGAAAGAAATATCAAGAATTGTTATTCATCAAAAGGTGCTCTCCTAGGCGTCCCAAAAGGGTCTATTTATAGGCTGAGTTTCAGCCTTAAAATGTCTAGAACTAATTCAAAATAAGGCTAGCTAGCAATATTTGAAAATTGAAAATTATTTGAATTCAAAGCTAAAACAAATTCTAGCTAAAATCTTAAAATCTTGCAAGACATTATCTCCATCTTATTCAACCGTGCTTGATGTCAAAATGTTGTCTTGGAGGAGCTGATTTGATAAATAGGATGAGGCTTGAAGTTGAATTCAAGAGTTGGTTGAATTTGAATTCAAGTTGAGTTTGAATTTCACTTTGAATTTGGCTCTTGTTTATCCTTTCCCTTCCAGCCGCGTGTGTGCATCTTTTGACCTTGGAAATCTGATTTTGATGAGGATAAAATGCTTGGAATTGAATTCAAATGATGGTTGAAGTTCGAATTCAAATTGAGTTTGAATTTGAATTCAAACTTGGATTCAATTTGGATTGGGTTTTATCCTTCTTTATCCTTCCACGAGGCGTGTGGTTTGCTGGATAATTTGGTTGAATTCATCTTGAATTTTAACTCCCCAATTGGTTGAAGTTTGAATTCAAATCATGGTTGAATTTAAATTCAAGTCTAGCTTTGAACTTAAATTCAATTTTATCATCATCCATTTGCTTCAAAATGGCCGCCCCCTTGATGTACGTTGGAGATGATTTTGACTTCAATTTGAAAAAGAGATTCCATCTTGGATGCATTTGAATTTGTCTTTGTGAAGACAAACATCCTCTTCAAGACAACATTCTTGTTTGTCTTCCTTTTTGCCACACATGCCTATGTTGCTTATTTTGGGCCTCCATTTTATTTTGGACTTTCATGTACCTAATTTACCTACAAAGAAAAGACATAAAAACTGATGAGCTACAGCCTAACCTTGTGGATACAAACACTGATGATGACACCTCACTGCCCCGCACAGGTCCCATGACAAGGAGTATGGCTAAGAAGTTGTTACATTGTGTTGAATCATTTCTTTATAGGCATGAAGAGGATGAACCAAGCAAAGATGATGTCCATTGGGTTTATATGATACAAGCTTTGATCTAGTTGTATCAAAAACATGTTGTACATATCTTTAGTTGTTCTTTTT
The DNA here is from genome assembly GCA_036186865.1 of Eustoma russellianum. Lineage (NCBI taxonomy): Eukaryota > Viridiplantae > Streptophyta > Magnoliopsida > Gentianales > Gentianaceae > Eustoma > Eustoma russellianum. The sequence continues at coordinate 23,131,474 of AP025066.1, forward strand.
AATATTGTTGGTTGGTTAACCTTGTTTTAGGATAGTTTGTATTATTGCCTTGTCTTTCAGGTAACGTACTTAGCTTGAAAATGCAATTAGAACATGAATTTTTGTCCAAGCAAGGAGGTGATAAGCAAGTAGCTTACAAGCAAGGTGGTGACAAGCACCCATGTCAAATCTGAATTCTTCTTCACGTTGGAATGGATGGACAAGCTGCTCATTTCATGAACCAATTGAAAGAAGTCTTGCAAATGTTCAAACCAATCAAAAACAAGCAAGGAGACAACCAAGCAAGCTGCACAACAAATGAACCAGTCAGATCCTTGTTGTTTGAAGGCTAGACCACGCAAGATTGCTTTGAAAATTCAAAGCCAAACTCACAACCAATCAAAGCCTAATTAAAAGCAAGCTGCTCCAAGTATTATCCAATCAAATTGATCAAAGAAAGAAGGCTGAATCTAGCAAGGACTACACGGCAAAGCAACCAGATTTCTTGGAACCAAAAGTTGCTCAAACAAGTTCCAAGCAAGCATGTCATTTTTAGTCTAGTACTTTGTACTTTAAACCTTGTACTCTTTATAATTTTCGTTTGCTATAAGTAAGGTAGGAACCTGAATGTACAAAACACAATTTCAAACACATTTCAATCAGATTTTCCTTTAAGGAGTTCTCAACTTTCTAATTGAAGTTAAAACCACTTAACGGTTTCTTTCAAGTTCATAGCCTAGAACTTGTTAGTATTTTACTTCATTTTTGGTTTACAGCATCTTAAGGTCTCAATGAGGTTTTAGATGTGTTGGAATGCCAAGGAGGAAGAGGTGTTGGTATAAATTGAGCCAAGAACAAACGGTTACAGTTCAAGGGGTGTCATTGGGATGTTCTTTGCCATAGCCGAGGTTCAAATCAGTTTGGAGTAGAAGACAAAGTCCTAGGAACATTTTTCTAGCCTTCATTTGGCTCATCAATTGGTATCAGAGCTTTGATTAGTCTTCTATTCATGTTTACCTTGTTTAACTTGCATAAAATGATGCTGCCGTGTAGTAAACTGTTTGTTCTTATGTCCATTTAGAATCTATTAGTTTAGGTAGTTAGTTTATGTTTTGAAGTGTTTATTAGATAGTTTACAATAGTTTGGTAACTTAGTTTTTAGTAGCAAAAACCGAAACACCACAAAAAGAACTTAGACTAGACCTAAGTGTTGTTAGAATCCCTTTGTGTAGTTTAGATTAAAACCGTGTGTGAAACTTGTTGTTCTAGTTCAATCTAGCTTAGACAATGTTCATTAGGTCCTAATCTAGAAGTAAACGGTAGTTTAGTGATTCCATAAAACAGAAAACTTGAACACAAAAATAGATTAGTTGATAGTTTAGTTTGTAATCAAGTTGTTAAAATTCTGTTTTAGTAGTTGTGTGCAATCTGTTTTAGACGTTTTATTTGCTGCCTTATTTAGCTTAGTTAGAGTAGTTTGCAACATAGTTTAAAGGTATAGTTGGTTGTTTCGTTTACTTCAAGAAATCCGAAAACTAAAGAACAAAACAAGTAGTTTTAGTTACCTATGTATGCTGCCTAGTCTTTGGTTGATACACGTTTGTTGTGTAGAATACATAAACACTTGCATTTTGTTTCATCTAGCTTAGAAACTGATTGCATCATACAAACGAAAACCAAAACAAAAACAAGTAGAATAGATAACTTAAAAACAAAACAAAACAAGTTAGTTAGCTTGTATCAAAACTGATTTCCATTAGTTGTTATAGTAATCAGCCTTATAAATTGCATTTAGAAACAACTAAGTTGCATTTAGCTATCTTAAGAATTAGTTAGATCATTTGCATCAAAAACAGAAAAACAAGTGCCAAAAACGTGTGATTAAACAACTATTTAAAGCTCATTTGAAATCTTGGTGAATGCTAATAGCTATATCTTTTTGTTGATTTCAATTGTTTCAAACAACTTGTTGGACTTAGATAAATCCGAAAGTTAGGAATTGTTTAAGCCCCACACTATTAAAAGAGCTATCCAATTGTTGTTTTAGATCAACTTCTGAACTTACCTTGCACTACATTCAATTTGAACTTGTTGTAATTGTGAATTGATTTCTCACTACATAGTGTTTAGCCGTGTTGTGTACGAGAAACTTTCAAATTCCAAATACCACAAACCTTGTGCAATTAAAGGCCGTGAGCAATGTCTCATGTAGGCCGTGAGAAGTAGTCTCACAACAATCAAGCAAACCCCTCCAAAGAAAGAAAATTAAGCTTGATTGAGAAATACACGAGAGAAAAGCCAATATTTGTCAACAAGTAAGAGGCAAGACAAGAGAGAATTGCACAAGAAAGAAAGTGAGAAAAAGCCCAAAGTTGAACATTGCAAAAGGGAAATTCTTGCGCAAAGCTCAAAAGAAAGAAAGTGCCCAAAAGAACCAAAGTGTTGTAGTTTTGAAATATTGAAAGTTTCTAAAGCAAACCCTTGCTGACACTTTGTTTGTGTGCTTTTACTTTCACTTTACTTCAATTGATAATTGCATATGCTGTAAAGTAAATTGAGGGATTGTCTTAAACAACCCCGTAGATTTCATTCAGCCCGAACAACAATTTGACTTCTGTGATTTTCTTGAATCCTTAGGAGAAAAAGTCCAAATTGTTGTTTTAAACAATTGTCAACATAAAGTAGAGTATTTGCATCTTATCAATATTTTAATTGGCTTTTGAGATTGTTTTCTGAATCATGAGTCCCCAACAGAAAGATAATGCACGATCCTCGTCCCCATCTACTCCTATCCCATCCCCAGTCCCTGTTACCCTAGAGAATATACAGCAAACACTCACTTTCCTTGTTAATCAGTTTGGTTTAATGAGAAGTGACATAGAGGATAACAAACAAAGGATAAGCAAAGTAGAAAAGCCAACCTCAGATCAAAAGGAACCTAGTATACCTTTTCAAGAAGGCACCTCTTATGGTAATGAGTCTCATGTTGAACGTAGAAAAGTCACATCACTTAGAGGTAGAGGTAGAGGTCGAGGTAGTAATGGTGGTCGTAGGAACATTTCTTTTGAGGAGAGATTTGACTATCTCCCTGAGTACAATGAAGAACACTATCCGGAAGAACGGTATGATGAACGTCAGCCTGATAGAGATGAACATCTTGAAGAAGAGTTCATTACTACTAAACTGACAATACCCTCCTAAGGGAAAAGTGATCCTGAAACATATCTGCAATGGGAAACAAAAGTAGAACATATGTATTCTTGCACTAACTATTCTGAATTGGCCAAAGTGCGGTATGCAACTTTTGAATTTGTAGATTATGCTTTACTCTGGTGGGAACTATTGAAGAACACCAGGAGAAGAACAAGACAACCCCCTGTTGTTACTTGGTCCGAGCTGAAACAAGAGATGAGGAAGAGATTCATATCTCCTTCCTATGAAAGAAGCATTTTCCAGAAATTGCAACAACTTTCTCAAGGTAATAGATCTGTTGATGAATTTTATAAAGAATTAGAACATCTGCTTACCAGGGCTAACATAGAAGAAGCTGAGGAAGCCACAATGGCTAGATTTCTAGCTGGTCTGAACAAAGAGATTGCATTTAAGGTGGAACATACACCTTACTCTGATTTGGCTTCTATGGTTCACATTGCTGAGAAAGTGGAAAGACAATTGAAGGTAACAACCTTTTAACCCTTCTTTTCGGACTAATCCTTTGAGTTTTCCTAGAACACAGGCCAGGACGCCTTTCTGTCCACAACAAGGTCAAATCCGTGGATTCCAAGGAAAATCAACCCAGAGCATCCAAAATTGTCCAAAGCTTCCAATCACTGATAAAGGCAAAGCCAAGGTGGAAGGTACGCCTAATGTTAAGACTCGTGATATTCAATGTTTTAAATGCTTCGGAAAAGGTCATTTTGCTAATCAATGTCCCAACCCTAAACACATCTTGTTTATTGAAGAGTCTAATGAGTATTATTCTGAGGAAGAATTGGAGGAGAGTGAAGAAAACAATGAAATTGAACAAACATGTGAGGAAGAAGAAGAGATTAGTGAAGAGATTAATGAGTGTGAAGCAAAAGAGTTCTTAGTTGTCCGTCGAGCTCTAAGCGCCCAAATTAGAAGTGAAGAACCTGAAATTCAAAGAGAGAACATATTCCACATTCACTGTAGGTCAAAAAGAAAGTCTGCACTTTGATCATTGACTCCGGTTCATGTACCAATGTTGCAAGTTTTGAACTTGTTAGGAAACTTGAGTTACCTTTAATTAATCACCCCCGTCCTTATAGACTTACATGGCTTAATGAGTGCGGTGAAGTTAAAGTAACAAAGCAAGTCCTAGTTTCTTTATCAATTGGTGGGTATTCTGCTGAGGTGTTATGTGATGTAGCCCCAATGCAATCAAGTCATATCTTATTAGGTAGACCGTGGCAATTTGACAACAAGGTTACATATGATGGTTACCTGAATAGATATTCCTTTAGGCATAACAACAAACTGTACAAATTAAATGCCTTGCCCCCGCACAAAGTCTTTGAGGATCAACAACGAATGTTAAAAAAGCCATAATGATCCAAAAGAAAAGGAATTGGAAAGGATTTTCATCAAAGAAAACCAACTGAAAACTTCTCATCTTAAACTTGAACCGAAAGAAATCAAAGTTTCTGCTGAACCATCTCTAAAGAAAAGTGCATTCTATGCATCTCAAAGCGAGGTATTCCATGCTATCAATTCAAACAAAACTGTTTATGTCTTGCTTTACAAAGAAACTCTGTTCTCTTCATCTGAAATACCATCTACTTTACCAAGTGAAGTTGCATCTTTACTTCAAGAATTTTCTAGCTTGTTTCCTGAAGGAGATCCCCCAGGTTTACAACCTCTAAGAGGCATTGAGCATCAAATAGATTTCATTCAAGGAGCTGTTCTGCCAAACAGACCTGCCTATAGAGCCAATCCAGAGGAAACTAAGGAAATCCAAAAACAAGTTGAGGAATTATTGACCCAAGGTAAAGTAAAAGAGAGTATGAGTCCTTGTGCTATTTTATCATTGTCCCTAAGAAAGATGGAACTTGGAGAATGTGTACTAATTGTAGAGCCATCAATAAGATCACTGTGAAGTATAGATACCCTATTCCTAGGTTGGATGACATGTTGGATATGTTGCATGGGTCTAGATGCTTTAGCAAAGTAGATCTTAAACAAGGTTATTTCCAAGTGAGAATTAGGGAAGGTGATGAATGGAAAACTGCCTTTAAGACTAAATTTGGATTGTACGAATGGTTAGTTATGCCCTTTGGTTTAACCAACGCCCCTAGTACTTTCATGAGGTTAATGAATGAGGTCTTAAGGAAATTCATCGGGAAATTTGTAGTAGTCTACTTTGATGACATTCTTATCTACTCCAAAACCCTAAGTGAACATCTGATCCATCTTTGAGCTGTTTTTGTCACCCTACAGAAAGAAGAGTTGTATGCTAATTTCAAGAAGTGTTCTTTCTGTCTGGAGAAGGTTACATTCTTAGGATTTGTGATTAGTGCTGAAGGAATTGAAATGGACCAAGAGAAAGTTAAATCCATAACTGAGTGGCCAACCCCTAAGTCTGCTGGAGATGTTAGGAGTTTTCATGGATTAGCTAGCTTCTATAGACGTTTTGTGAAGGATTTCTCTACCATAGCTGCACCCTTGAATGAGTTAGTCAAGAAAGATGTAAGTTTTGAATGGGGAGAATCACAACAACAAGCCTTTGAGGAACTTAAGAAACGTCTAACTTCTGCACCTATCCTGAGATTGCCCAACTTTGATGAAATGTTTGAAGTTGAATGTGATGCTAGTGGAGTTGGCATTGGAGCTGTATTGCATCAAGGTAACAAACCTGTTGCCTACTTTAGTGAGAAATTGAAAGGAGCTTCCATAAATTATTCAACCTATGATAAAGAACTGTATGCCCTTGTCCATTCTTTACAAACTTGGCAACATTATCTGCAACCTAAGGAATTTGTGATTCATACTGATCATGAGAGCCTTAAGTATCTAAAAGGTCAAGGAAAATTGAACAAAAGACATGCCAAATGGGTTGAATTCATTGAACAATTCCCTTATGTGATCAAGTATAAGCAAGGAAAAGAAAATGTTGTTGCTGATGCATTATCTCGTCGCTATACTTTGATTACTACTCTTTCATGTAACATGTTTGGTTTTGAGTCTATCAAAGAGATGTATCATTCTGATCATGACTTTAGTTCTATCTATCAAGCATGCATTGATTCACCTTTTGCTAAATATTACTTGCATGATGGTTATTTGTTTAAAGAACATAAGTTATGTGTACCAATGTGTTCATTAAGAGAGTTGTTGATAAAAGAAGCTCATGGAGGAGGTTTAATGGGTCATTTTGGCTCGTTAAAAACTTTGGAAACACTTAAGGAGCATTTCTTCGGGCCGCATATGAAAGCACATGTTGATAAGGTATGTGACCAATGTATTACTTGCAAACAAGCAAAATCTAGAACAGAACCACATGGATTGTACACTCCCTTATCTGTTCCAAGCTCACCTTGGACTGATATTTCTATGGACTTTGTATTGGGATTGCCTCGATCCAAAACTGGTAAAGATAGCATCTTTGTTGTTGTTGATAGATTTTCCAAAATGGCACATTTCATTACATGTAAGAAAGTTGATGATGCTATTCATATTGCTGATTTGTTCTTTAAGGAGATTGTTAGATTGCATGGCATGCCACGTACAATTGTTAGTGATAGAGATACAAAGTTTCTAAGTCATTTCTGTCGTGTTTTGTGGAGTAAACTTGGTACTAAATTGTTATTTTCTACAACTGCTCACCTACAAACCGATGGTCAAACTGAAGTTGTTAATAGAACTTTGTCTCAACTGTTACGTGTTGTCATTCAAAAGAATTTAAAGAATTGGGAAGACTGCTTAGCTTATATTGAGTTTGCATACAATAGAGTTGTTCATAGTGGAACCTTGCATTCTCCTTTTGAAGTTGTTTATGGCTTTAACCCTTTGTCCCCGCTTGATCTTGTTCCCATACCTGTTCATGAACGTGTTAGTTTAGATGGTGAACGAAAAGCAAAACTTGTGAAAGAATTGCATGAAAAGGTTAAGTCACAACTTGAAGCTAAGAATAAAGTGTATGCCAATAGAGCCAACAGGAATCGTAAAGTTGTTGTATTTGAGCCTGGTGATCTTATTTGGTTACACTTGAGGAAGGAAAGATTCCCTAAGGAAATGGACTCAAAGTTGAAACCCAGAGGCGATGGACCATTCAAAGTGTTGAAACGGCTTGGTGATAATGCCTATGTTCTCGATCTTCCTGAAGAAAGGTATGGTCCTATCTCTAAAACTTTTAATGTTGCTGACCTTTCTCCATTTAGTATTGTTTCAGATTCGAGGACGAATCCTTCTCAAGTGGGAGGGAATGATGAGCTACAGCCTAACCTTGTGGATACAAACACTGATGATGACACCTCACTGCCCCGCACAGGTCCCATGACAAGGAGTATGGCTAAGAAGTTGTTACATTGTGTTGAATCATTTCTTTATAGGCATGAAGAGGATGAACCAAGCAAAGATGATGTCCATTGGGTTTATATGATACAAGCTTTGATCTAGTTGTATCAAAAACATGTTGTACATATCTTTAGTTGTTCTTTTTAATATTGTTGGTTGGTTAACCTTGTTTTAGGATAGTTTGTGTTGTATTATTGCCTTGTCTTTCAGGTAACGTACTTAGCTTGAAAATGCAATTAGAACCTGAATTTTTGTCCAAGCAAGGAGGTGATAAGCAAGTAGCTTACAAGCAAGGTGGTGACAAGCACCCATGTCAAATCTGAATTCTTTTTCACGTTGGAATGGATGGACAAGCTGCTCATTTCATGAACCAATTGAAAGAAGTCTTGCAAATGTTCAAACCAATCAAAAACAAGCAAGGAGACAACCAAGCAAGCTGCACAACAAATGAACCAGTCAGATCCTTGTTGTTTGAAGGCTAGACCACGCAAGATTGCTTTGAAAATTCAAAGCCAAACTCACAACCAATCAAAGCCTAATTCAAAGCAAGCTGCTCCAAGTATTATCCAATCAAATTGATCAAAGAAAGAAGGCTGAATCTAGCAAGGATTACACGGCAAAGCAACCAGATTTCTTGGAACCAAAAGTTGCTCAAACAAGTTCCAAGCAAGCATGTCATTTTTAGTCTAGTACTTTGTACTTTAAACCTTGTACTCTTTATAATTTTCGTTTGCTATAAGTAAGGTAGGAACCTGAATGTACAAAACACAATTTCAAACACATTTCAATCAGATTTTCCTTTAAGGAGTTCTCAACTTTCTAGTTGAAGTTAAAACCACTTAACGGTTTCTTTCAAGTTCATAGCCTAGAACTTGTTAGTATTTTACTTCATTTTTGGTTTATAGCATCTTAGGGTCTCAATGAGGTTTTAGATGTGTTGGAATGCCAAGGAGGAAGAGGTGTTGGTATAAATTGATCCATGAACAAACGGTTACAGTTCAAGGGGTGTCATTGGGATGTTCTTTGCCATAGCCGAGGTTCAAATCAGTTTGGAGTAGAAGACAAAGTCCTAGGAACGTTTTTCTAGCCTTCATTTGGCTCATCAAAAACATAGATCACAAGGAACAAGATAATAAAACACACACGCATATGCATCAACGTTCAAAGAGTGGGTTCAATAAAGTGAACCCATGGAACCTTAGGTTCATCTTGAACATGCTTATACAAGAAGGCGGCAACTTGATGACAAAGTTCTCTTGTCCTCCTTCTTGTCATAGGACCCTTGACCTCTTGATGGGGCCCTTGATCCTCATCGGACCCTTCATCCTCATCACATTTGAACAGAATGAGAGCGATTTGGTGATTATCAACCTTGTGGTTATCATATACGACAAAATCCTCTTTATCCCCAAGATGACGACTTCTTAAAAACTAAAATAAGCATTCAAATGCTTTATGGTAAAAGTAACGTGGAGGAATACTTAGAATGGGAAACTAAAGTGGATTTAATCTTTTCTTGTACAAACTATAGTGAGTTGCAAAAGGTGAGGTACGCATATATTGAATTTTCAGAATATGCATTAAATTGGTGGACTAATCTTTGTAGAAATAGGACTAAAACAAGACAACCACAAGTCCTAACATAGGAAAAAAATGAAATATGAGTTAAGAGATAGGTTCATTCCTAACAATCATGAAAGTTCCATTTTCACAACATTATATAACTTAAGACAAGGAACTAAAAGTGTAGATGAATACTATAAAGAACTAGAGATTTTGTTAGACATATCTAACTTGCAGAAACCTGCGGAATCAACCAAAGCATGTTTTCTACATGGATTGAACCGAGACATAGCCCAAAGGGTTGAACTCCAACCCTATCTTGACTTGACATCCATGCTACATATGGCTTAGAAGATTGAATAACAACTTAAGGTATGTAACTTTTCCAATTTTATTTCTGGCTTTCGTACTAATCAATCTTCTTCTTCAAGTTTCAAAGCAGGTCTACAAGTATTGGAAGATCTCGGCCTCCAGGAGGCCAAAATCGTGACCCTTCTAGACCCCAAAGGAATAAACACTGTGCCAAGCACACAAAAACAGGACGAAAGAGGCAAACAAAACGCCTCTTCAGGGAGTTCTTCTAAACCTTTTAGTGGATATAGAGATATTAAATGTTTCAAGTGTCAATGACATGGTCACATAGGAAGAGATTGCCCTAATAATAAATGAGTTATGCTAATTGAAGAAACTAATGAATATGTGACTGAATCTGAGCATGATACTGAATCTAAGCATGATAATGAACTTGAACTTGAAGAAAACTTAGGTGAAGAAGATGACTATGATACTAAAGAATTTCTTGTTGCTAGAAGGTCTTTGAATGCATATCAGAAGATAGATGATCATGAACAACATAGAGAACATTTTCATTCATTGTATGGTAAATGGTAAAGTGTGCACTATGATCATTGATTCTGGTTGTTGTACAAATGTGGCTAGTGTTGAAATAGTTAGAAAATTGAACTTGCCTATGACTAATCATCCCCACCCCTACAAACTTGCATGGCTAAATGATTGTGGTGAAGTTAGCGTAAGTAAACAAGTTCTGATTTCTTTGAGCAGTGGTAGTTATAAAGATGATATTTTGTGTGACGTTGTCCCGATGCATGCTAGTCATATCGTTTTTGGTAGATCATGTCAATTTGATAATGTGACGTATGATGGTTATTTAAACAAATATTCTTACAAATTGAATGATAAACTGTTTAAATTGCATGCACTTCCACCCCATAAGGTCCATGAAGACAAAAAGCGTATGTCTAAGTGTAGGGCCAATTCTAAGGAAAAGGAAGCTTAGAAAAAGTTTGTGGATTGCATGAAATACGATGCTAAAACCCAAGAGAATAAGAGAAAGGAAATAGTGCCCGCATGTACAAAAGAAAATAGAAAAAAATGTTGGCATTTTGCAAAAAAAAAGAGAGGTGACACATGCCCTTCATAATAACCAAACTGTCCTAATCTTAGTCTATAAAGAATGCCTCCTCTCTAGTGATGATTTACCCTCAACCCTACCTACCTCTGTGGCATCCCTTATTTAGGAGTATGATGTTCTATTCCCAACTGACCCACCATCAGGATTACCACCCCTAAGAAGAATAGAACACCAAATAGACTTTGTCGCAGAAGCTGTCCTCCCAAGTAGGCCGCATATAGAGCCAATCCTAAGGAAACCAAAGAAATCCAATTACAAGTGGAGGAACTCTTATCCAGTGGACAAATTAGAGAGAGCTTAATCCCATCTGTTGTCCCTGTTATCCTAGTCTGCAAGAAAGATGGTACTTGGAGAATGTGTACTGATTGCCGAGCCATAAACAAGATCACTGTGAAGTATAGGTACCCTATACCTATGCTAGATGATATGTTAGATATGTTGCATGTTCCAGGTATTTCACCAAAATTGATCTTAGACAAGGCTATTTCCAAGTGAGGATATAGGAGGGAGATGAATGGAAGACAACATTCAAGGCAAAATTTGGGCTCTATGAGTGGTTAATGATGCCCTTCGACCTCACCAACGCCCCTAGTACCTTTATGAGGTTAATGAAGTCTTGAGATCATTCATAAGAAGATTTGTAGTGGTGTACTTTGACGACATCCTTATCTATTTCAGAACCATTAAGGATCACCTGGACCATCTTAGAGCCATCTTCGAGAAACTCAAACAAGAACAACTCTGTTCTAATTTAAAGTAAGTGTTCCTTTTGCTTAGACCGATTTGTTTTCTTAGCCTTTGTAATCACGGCTGAAGGAATCGAGGTGGATGAAGAAAAGATTAGGTCCATACTTGAATGGCCTACCCCTAAGACTATAGGGCAGGTGCATAGTTTCCATGGCCTTGCAAGCTTCTATAGGAGGTTTGTAAATATTTTTCTTCCATAGCAGCACCCTTAAATGAAATCGTCAAGAAAAATGTGCCTTTTCAGTGGAAGGAGCCACAACAACAGGCATTTGATGAACTTAAGAAAAGGCTAACCACTGGACCTATTCTTAGATTACCTAACTTTGATGAGACCTTTGAGATTGAATGTGATGCTAGTGGCGTGGATATTGGCGCTGTCTTGACCCAAGGGAAGAAACCCATAGACTATTTCAGTGAGAAATTAAAAGGAGCTTCTTTAAATTACTCCACCTACGATAAAGAACTGTATGCCGTTGTGAGATCCCTACAAACTTGGCAACACTACCTCCAACCTAAAGTGTTTGTGATCCACACTAACCATGAAAGTTTGAAGTACCTTAAAGGGCAAGGTAAGCTGAAGAAGAGACATGCCAAGTGGGTAGAATTTATTGTGCGACTCATACGTGATTAAGTACAAACAAGGTAAGGATGACGTAGTTGTCGTTGTCCTTTCTCGAATGTATACCTTAGTGACTACCTTGTCATCAAGATTTCTAGGCTTTGAATCACTTAAGGAATTGTATACCAATGACCATGATTTTGGCACCATATTTGAAGCATGTCAAGAGGCACTTTTTGGAAAATTTTACATGCATGAAGGATTCCTCTTTAAGGAGCACAAGTTGATGAGCTAGTGCTAAGCTCTTAGAAGGACCTTCCTTTAACTCCTTAACACAGCTTGGACAAGAAAGGATGAAGCACAACAAGCACCCAGCTCACCTTGCAACAATCGTTTTCTGTTTTGGCCGGTTTTGAGCAATGGCTAACAAATGGCTTCAACTCATCTAGGCAAGCCTCAACCCTCCCAAATGATTTCGCCCCAAGTATATAAGCCTACAAAACAGGTTCAACCCTTGAAGGGATCCAAAATCCCTTGAATCAAAGGAAAGCAAGATAAACTCTTGAAAAAAAGGCAGCTCTCGACTGAAGTTGTATAAAATGAAGAATTTGTTGATCTCTTACAAGGGAAGCTAGGCTATTTACAGACTAAATCTAAGTTAAACAACAATATATCAACATAACTAATAGCCAATGAAATCAATTGCTGAAAAAAATGAAGTTTGAACAAAGTTACAAGGAAAGGAAATAAATTCAGTTTGCTGGCAGATTTGGACATCCGACGTGTATACCCTTTTTCATGTTGTATTGAACATTTTCTTCCAATTACAATAAATCTCGCTTATGATGCCTTTTGATGTTCCTTGTAAGCAGCTTGGTGTCCTCCCCTTGATTGGTTGAGCTTTGAGGCTGATTGGGCAAGTGGGTCAAGTTGTGTATCTTCGGCACATGCCAAACTGTTCTACGTCATTTGGGTTCCTTCCATCATATTTTTCCAATCTTGTCGTCATAAATATTGTAGATAATTAAAAGAACTTCAATTTTAGCTTTTGAATCATTTGATTTGGAGTTGGGAGGAAGGAGATATGACGTGTTGAATTTTCAAATGCTTCCGAGTGGTCCTTCAAGCAGTCAGCTGATAAGCAGCTTCATCTTCCATGCAATATTTGAACCTGATAAAGTCATTTTCTTGTATCTCAGTCTCTTATGTTGAAACTCTAATTTGAATCAGGTCAATCGAAGTTACGGTTGTGGAGATATGGTTGAAAAACCATCAGTGTGTCGAGCTGCTTACTTGCCAATCTTAGCTCAGCTTTATGTTTGAACTTTGTCTTGACTTCAATCACTCTTTCTTGACCTAAAATCAGTTCAAACACATACAAAAAAACATATACAACATGTCCTAAGATATGCTAGACTTAATGAGACTATACTTATATATATGAAAGTCAAATGACCCTTAAAAGTGTGTACAAGTACTATATGTCCTAAAGACCTAACAATGCAATGTTGACATGTGTTGTTGATGCCTCATGGGACTGCATCATTCTCTTCCCCTTCGAAAGGATTTGTCCTCGAATCTTAATACATGTAAGCGATAGGATTAAAGGATGTACACATATGTTCAACTCCACCTGGATCAAATAACAAGATGATAAAGCAATAGGGTGAAGATGATATACAGTGAAACACCCTTATTTTTCCAAAGAAAAAAATAAGGTGTGTAGATGTTTCCCAATATGTTTAGGATGTTCCAAAAGTAAAAATTAAAACATTCTGCGCCAGAAACATCCAAACAAGTAAAGTGACATCCAAATGACATATTTCAGCATGTGTATATCAAAGGTATATGCTAAACATTCATGTGCAATATTTAGACTTAATGCAACGAACAAGATGTCAATTTCTTGGTGCATGCAAGACGTGGGCTCCAACAATTCCACCTTCCAAACGTCCTTCACAAAGAGTTAGGCGCAAGGAAGAAGACTTCCCCTTGCTTCCTTAGTGATAAAAACGTGTGGATCAAGTGAGCAAGACCAACACTTCAAGATGGTCATTGATCAGGCAAACCAATATAGCCCTCCTGGACGGCACCTTTTAGCAATGGCAACATCTTCAAAATGCTCAACTTTGAAGGATCTTAACTTAGGTTTTTAATGCAAAACCAAGAAAACAAAGTCTCACACAAAGTGAAAGAAATATCAAGAATTGTTATTCATCAAAAGTTGTGTTTACAATCGGCCAAAGGGATCTATTTATAGGCCTTATTACTCGTCCTATTAGCCTTCAAATGACCAGAAATTATTCAAATTAAGCTAGCTAATAATGTTTGAAAATTGAAAATTATTTGAATTCAAAACTAAAACAAATTCTAGCTAAAATTTGAAATGCTTGCAAGATCCCATTCTCTCCATGTTCAGCCGTGTATGAGAGTCAAATAATGCCTTGGAGGAGATGATTTGATGAGTAGGATGAGGCCTGAAGTTGAATTCAAAAGTTGGTTGAATTTGAATTCAAGTTGAGTTTGATTTTGAGTGCACTTTGAATTTGTCTCTTGCATATCCTTTCCTTCCAGCCGTGTGTGCTTGTCTTGACCTTGGAAATCTGATTTTGATGATGATAAAATGCCTGGAATTGAATTCAAATGATGGTTGAAGTTTGAATTCAAATTGAGTTTGAATTTGAATTCAAATTTGGATTCAATTTGAATTGGAATCTATCCCTCTTTTATCTTTCAAGATGGCGTGTTTAGGGCTGGAAAAATAGGCTGAAATCTTCTTGAAATTTAAGTCTCCAATTGGTTGAAACTTGAATTCAAATCTTGGTTGAATTTAAATTCAAGTTTAACTTCAAGTTTGATTTCAATTTGATCTTTATCTTTGCATTTTAAAAATGGCCGGCCCCCCTTGTTGGTGTTTGGAGATGATGTTGTTTTCAATTTGATCAAGGGATTCTATATTGGACACATTTGAATTTGTCTTTGTGGAGACAAACATTCTCTTCAAGACAATATTCCCATTGCCTCCCTTTTTTGCAACACACACGCATACCTTGCTCCTTTTGGCCTCCATTTCATTTTGGATCTTCCATGCACCTAATTTACCTACAAAGAAACACATAAAACAAAGATCACACGAAACAAGATAAAATTCAAAAACAAAGAACGTACACACGCATGCTTACTTAAGGTGAAGGTTCAATGAAATGAACCCAAGGAATCTTAGGTTCATCTTGAACATGCTTGTACAAGAAGATGGCAACTTGATGACAGCTTCTTGTCACAGGATCTTTGACCTCTTGATGGGATCCTTGATCTTCATCGGACCCTTGATCCTCATCAATCCCCCCCTCCTCAAAAGGATTCGTCCTCGAATCAAAAAGATCATCAGTGAAAGGGGTGAGGTCAGCAACATTAAAGGTGGGCGAAATTGAACCATACCTTTCAGAGAGATCAAGTATGTATGCATTGTCACCTATGCGTTTCAAAACTTTGAAAGGTCCATCTCCTCGAGGCAACAATTTTGACTTTCTCTCATTGGGAAATCTTTCTTTTTGCAAATGTAACCACACTAAATCTCCAGGTTTAAACACAACTCGTTTTCGATGTTTTTAGCTCGTCTTTCATAAGCTTTGTTTTTCTTTTCAAGTTGTGTTTAAACTTGTTCATGCAGTTTCTTTATCTTTTCCGCTTTTTGTTTACCATCAAGACTTGAACATTCATGCACGGGAATAGGGATCAAATCAAGGGGAGACAAGAGGTTAAAGCCATACACGATTTCAAATGGACTATGCAAGGTACCATGATTGTAGCGCCCCGCACCCGGACCTCGTCCGAATACGGTGCACCCGCCGTACTTCACTAAGGAGAGTTCAAAGCGTCATGCATAACATGCGAAAATCCATAACATAAGCCATGGACTCCCATGCTAACATTTAACATGGCAGTAAAAATTAGGCAGAATTAAAACTTTTTCGAAATAAACATGCATTACGAAAGTACTAAGTCCCCAAAAGTAGCATTCCCACAAAATAACATAACAGAAATTCCAAAAGATCAAACATTGTTCATAATACAAACATCATGTCTGCACAAAAGTCCTTAAGCTTTGCTTCCTCCAGATTTCTTCGCCTACGGGTAGGGTACCCTCAGTTCATCCTCGATCCACTCAATGTTAACATTATCTGGCTCTGAGAAAAATAAAAGTGTGAGTGATAAAAATCACCCAGCAAGAATACAATAAACTACCATGAAATACATAAAGAATTATAACATGAATGTGATACCCCGAAAACCTCAAATAATAATAATTCATAACTGATCTTTAATCCTGAGCTTGCTTGACGTTTAGCTTAATCATAATTTCAGGTAATGCTATACCAATAATAACTTATTAACCATTAACTGTAGCATGAAACATGTCTACATGCTCGTGAGCTATGCAAAATGCAATGCATGATGTCATGTCATGTCAAAACATCGTTTTGGTCCTATAAAATAACGTGTCATAAAACAGAGTGTCAGATCAATTAACCTGGATCTGAGCGTGTCCAGAACATATCAACAGATGATGAGGCTGAGGAGCAGCCCCCTAATGAGGAGCTTGCACAAGGTGCCCTTAACCATAAGGGGCCTTTGACAAGGAGCCAAACCAAGAGGCTTAATGGTTTTCAACTTGGTTTTGATGTTGGCTCTTTTCTAACCAAACATGTGCAAGATGAACCAATGGATGTTCCTCCTAAATGGGTGCTCATTGTTGAGCCTAAGAACTGATTATCCAATGATAGTCAGTCCGCTTGTTGGTGCCGTTTCTGTGGCTTTTAGTTGTCTTTTCGTTTGCTTCTTTTAAAGTTTGTTTAGAATACTTATGTTTGGTGTATGAGTGTGTTTTGTAGGTGTTACAAGTCTTGGTTTAAACGTTTTGAGCTTTGGAAAGGAGGGCTTCTCAGATTTGGACCAAGCTTGTCCATACAAGGCTGTTTTGTGATTTTGGACTTTCAAACGATATTGGGAGTGCATGGAGCCAGCTGGACCTTAAAGAAGACTTAATTTGGAGCATCTTTCATGTTTTGGGTTTTGCCAAAATCAGTCCACAAAAAGAGATACAAGAGATGCAAGAAAGAAGTCCAAAACAAGCCCAATCATGCAATTTAGGGTTTCGGCTATCTTGAGGCAAGGGCTGCCGCCTAGGCCTCTTCAAGGGTGACTAAGAGACCTTCCATAATGATATAAATCAGCTTGGAAGGATTGGAATGAATTATGGAAGTCATAAATTGAAGATTTGGAGCAAATAAGGAGATAATTCAAGAAAATGGAAGTTACCAAAATTAGAGCTTGTGTCACAAGGAAAGGGGTATTGGCGTTTTTAAGGAAGCAAAGGAGGCACAAGGCAAGTCTAGAAGAATGGCAATAATGCAACAATTGATGATTGAGACAATAATTGGGGATTTGCCAAGAGAAGGGAACTTACCATAATTAACAAAATTCAGATTGATGCACACTAAGGGAAGGTGGCGCCAAGATGGAGGCATCCAATGAAACCCTAGCCGTTTTGTGGAGTAGCTTTACAAGACTTGTAATCATATAAATAGATCACTTAGCCTTTCTTTGAGTAGATATACTATTTTTCATCATTAAACTAAAAACCCTAGTGTTTTATGTTATCTTTTGTTCTTGAGTTTTCTTGAATAAAAGTTTGTGTTTTTCCTTTGGTTTACACATATCTAAATCAAGGCTAGACCCAATTAAGGATTGTGCGTTCCTTGTTGGTGATCCACAATCCAAGGATTAGGAGTGACTGGTTGGATTGAGCGGATTGAAACGCACATAACCAAACGAATTTGGAGGCTTGAAGGAAGGTGGTTGCTTGGCACCATTGTCCATCACATTCAAGGCTTGAAGGACGTTTGGAGAGTGAAGAAAGATCGGGACAACATTAACATACGAACCATATTCGTATCAAGTGGTATCAGAGCTCTCGTTTATCTTCATCTCAAATATCTTTTCTTTGTGTCATTTGTGTCATTCTTGTTATTCTCAATCATTCAAAAAAAAAAAACGTCTATTGTCAAAAAAAAAAAAAAGAAAAGACTTCACCTTTTGCATCAATATTGATCACCTATCATTAAAGATCTCATCTTTAACACACTTAATCATAGGATCATTGTTGTTTGCATTGAATAGGATTTAACTCCATCTAAAAATCAGTCCAAGGCCTAAAAGAAGCTACCTTTGAGTCGAATACCTTGTTGTTAACGAAGCTTTTAATTAAATTTGCTTGTGTGATATTGAATACAAGTTTGTTTGTTTTGGTTGTATTGGTATCCAAGGGAAAATCTTTGTTCTACTACGCATCCATACAAACACAAAAAGGATCATCTTTTGAGCATACACAACTGATTCTCGCAAAAGCAAACAAGGGTTACATCAAGGCTGCTTGAACGTCAAAAAAAAAAAAAAAAAAAAACGTGCCCAAAGAAAGGAAGAGAAAAGGAGTTCCTTTTGTACAAAAGTTCCATCTTTTTGCATCTACTACCCAAGTTGACAAAAGCAAAACAAAACCGTGTGTTTTCCCCGAAACAACACACATCAAACCTTCAAATTCCCCACCTTGGATACACATTCATACTATCAATCAAAGAGCTTGCATTTGATATTGCATAAGTTGGTTTAATTAAAGATTGCCCAGGACAACCCCTAGCAATTCTTTGGTTCAGCCAACTACATCACTTTTGGTTTCTTGTTTCTTTGAATCATAGTTATTAAGTGTGTTTAAAAAATTGTGCTCTAGATTTCTTGAAGCTGTTTTACCACTTGTTGATCAATTGGTGTTTTTGAAGGCAAAAGAAGCTTGCAAGGACAGAAAACGAAACAGATTGTGGTTAGCCAATTTGGGACTTGCCTTAAGAGGTTCTAGCTCAAGATTGGCCAAGGAAAAACACTTGAACAATTGAGAGAAAACAAGGGAGGACAAAAAAAGGCCAAACAGATTTTCGTTTTCCTTTTTGATTTCACTAACAACTCACCTTTGTTTCTTGTGTTAGTTTTCTTCTTTTCTTGTTTGTGAAAGCGTTTCAGGTTGCCATGGAGGGGTCAAACAGTACACAAGGAGGAGGAGACAAAGTGGAATTTTCAATGGAAAAGATGGCACAAATGCTTAGTACCATGCAATCTAGGTTGGATGAGTGGGAAGCAAGGATGACATCCAACACACCCCCTACCCAAGAACAGCCCCCACATCAAAACCAAGGCCAAACATCCCGTGGAACTGAACCTAAGGGATCCACAAGCATGGGAGGTAGAGGAGGAGCAAGGGGTAGAGGAGATAGGAGACACGGAGTGAGACCACAACCTGTTAGGGAGGAATGGAATGATTACTATGAAGAGGAAGAGGTTGAGGAGGTATACCCAAGACCTCAAGGCCGAATAAAACCTAGAAGGTATGTACCCCAAGAGGATGATTATTTGAAAACCAAAATAAACATTCCACCCTTTTATGGTAAAAGTGACCCTGAAGCTTACATTGAGTGGGAGAGAAAAGTTGACATGATCTTTTCCTATACCAACTATACCGAGTTGCAAAAAGTGAGATATGCAAGTATAGAGTTCTTGGAATATGCCTTGATTTGGTGGGACCAAACTCAAAGTATAAGAAGAAGGACTAGACAACCCACAATTGGAACTTGGGATGAGATGAAATACGAGATGAGAAAGAAATTCATTCCAGAATCTTATGAGAGGTCCATGTTCCAAAAGTTGCAATGCCTAACTCAAGGAAATAAAAGTGTGGATGAATACTTTAAGGAGTTAGAGAGTTTGTTGATAAAAACCGATACTGAAGAAACTGAGGAGGCAACCATGGCTCGGTTTTTGGGAGGTCTTAATAAGGAGATTGGGTTTCAACTTGAGCTCACTACCTACGTTGATCTCAATTCCATGGTTCACAAAGCTGAGAAAATTGAGCGGCAATTAAAGGTACGTTCTTCTTCTAGTGGATTTGGTTTTAGAACTAATGCTTCTTCTTTTTCTAAAGTGCAGCCTAGGTCTAATGGCAATGGAGGAGCACGGCCAAGTTCAAACACATTCGGCCAAAACGGTTCTAGCGCTCCAAATAAGCCACACTTCACTCAAAGGACCAACGGAGCAAATCTAGGTCAAAATGACAAAAGCAAAGGCAAAGCACCCGCAAACCCTCCAAGAACAAGGGAGATTGAGTGTTTTAAATGTAGAGGGAGAGGACACTATGCAAGGGACTGCCCTAATGCCAAGAAAGTGTTGTACCTTGAGGAAACAAATGAATTCTATTCAGAAGAGGAGGAAGAAGAGGCCACAAAGGAAGAGTACCAAGAGGACTCAGCTGAGGAGATAAAGAGTGATGAAGAGGGTGCATATAAGGACTTTCTTGTGGTAAGAAAAGCCTTAAGTGCACACATGAAGGAGGAAGAAGAACACTTGCAAAGGGAGAACATTTTCCACATCCATTGTTTGGTAAAAGGCAAAACTTGCACTTTAATTATTGATAGTGGTTCTTGTGCTAATGTTGCAAGTATTGAACTTGTTAGAAAGCTAGATTTACCTATGATTGATCATTCCCATCCCTATAGGTTATCTTGGCTAAATGATTGTGGTGAGATTCATGTATCTAAACAAGTTCTGATTTCCTTATCTATTGGCGGTTACAAAGATGAAATTTTGTGTGATGTAGCTCCTATGCATGCTAGTCATATTTTGTTAGGTAGACCTTGGCAATTTGACAAGCATGTTATTTATGATGGTAGATTGAACATGTATGCTTTTACTTTTAATGGCAAAAAGTTTAAGTTGCATGCATTGTCTCCACATAAAGTTTATGAGGATGCTAAGAGGATGAAAAAGAACCATTCAGATCCTAAGGAAAAGGAGGCTGAAAAACGGTTCTTAGAGGTTCTTAAAAAGGAGAGAAGAAGCCTTGTTGAGGCCACAAACTCCTCGGCCAAGGGTACACAACCCACGGCCCAAATCAGTCCACCCTCACCCACGGTTCAAACACTTTCACAAGCATCCACCCCACAAATTTCACGTCCACCTAAGAAGCATGCTTTCTTTGCAAAATCTCGTGAAGTTACCCATGCATTGTATGATAATAAAACTGTTTTGGTGATGCTTTACAAAGATAGTGTTGCATGCTTGTTTTCTAAGAATGACTTACCATCTACCTTGCCTAGTGGTGTTGTTTCTTTGTTGGAAGAATTTGCAGATTTGTTTCCCGAGGAGGAACCACACGGGTTGCCACCGTTGAGAGGGATTGAGCACCACATTGACTTTATTCCAGGGGCTGTCCTACCTAATAGGCCAGCTTATAGAGCCAATCCGGAGGAAACAAAGGAGATACAAAGGCAAGTGGAGGATCTCTTAGCCAAGGAGAAGGTAAGGGAAAGTATGAGTCCAAGTGCAGTGCCAGTCATCCTTGTTCCAAAAAAAGACGGCACTTGGAGGATGTGTACAGATTGTAGGGCCATCAACAAAATCACGGTAAAGTATAGGTATCCCATTCCTAGACTTGATGATATGCTTGATATGTTGCATGGTTCGCAATGGTATACGAAAATTGATTTGAAAAGTGGTTATTTTCAAGTGAGGATAAGAGAGGGTGATGAATGGAAAACAGCTTTTAAAACTAAATTTGGATTGTATGAATGGTTAGTTATGCCTTTTGGGTTAACTAATGCACCTAGTACTTTCATGAGACTAATGAATGAAGTTTTGAGAGCTTTTATTGGGAAGTTTGTTGTGGTTTATTTTGATGACATCTTGATCTATTCTAAGACCTTAGAAGAGCATTTAGATCACATAAGAGCTGTTTTTGAAAAGCTAAGGAAAGAAAAACTTTATGCTAACTTTAAGAAATGTTCTTTTTGTTTGGACAAAGTAGTTTTTCTTGGTTTTGTAATCAGTTCTGCAGGGATTGAAATGGATCAAGACAAGGTGAAATCCATCCTTGAATGGCCTACACCAAAGAGTGTGGGAGAAGTGAGGAGCTTTCATGGTTTGGCAGGTTTTTATAGGCGGTTTGTCAAAGACTTTTCAACCGTAGCCGCACCATTGAATGAGATAGTCAAGAAGGAGGTTGGATTCCATTGGGGGGACGCCCAACAAAGGGCGTTTGATGAGCTTAAAAGACGTCTCACTACAGCACCTATCTTGAAGTTGCCCAACTTTGATGATACATTTGAGATAGAGTGTGATGCGAGTGGCGTGGGAATTGGAGCTGTTCTAACCCAAGGTAAGCATCCTATTGCTTATTTTAGTGAAAAGTTGAAAGGTGCTGCATTGAACTATCCTACTTATGATAAGGAGTTGTATGCTTTGGTAAGGTCCTTACAAACTTGGCAACACTACTTGCAACCCAAAGAGTTTGTCATTCATACTGATCATGAAAGTTTGAAGTACCTTAAGAGTCAAGGAAAACTGAATAAGAGGCATGCAAAGTGGGTTGAGTTTATTGAGCAATTTCCTTATGTCATTAAGTATAAGCAAGGAAAAGATAACATAGTTGCTGATGCTTTGTCTAGAAGGTATACTTTGATTACTAAGTTGTCTTCACACTTGCTTGGCTTTGAATTTGTTAAGGAATTGTATAAGGATGATTCTGATTTTGCTTCCATTTATGATGCATGTGTTGATTCTCCTTTTGGTAAATTTTATTTGCATGATGGCTATTTGTTTAAGGAGAAACGATTATGCATTCCTAAGGGATCAATGCGAGAGTTGTTGGTTAAGGAAGCACATGGGGGCGGGTTAATGGGACACTTTGGAGTTTTTAAAACTTTAGAAACTTTAAAGGAACATTTCTTTTGGCCTCACATGAAATCAGATGTTGCAAAGTCTTGTAGTAGTTGCATCACTTGTAGGCAAGCTAAGTCCAAAACACAACCTCATGGTTTGTACACACCCTTGGACGTACCTAGTGCACCTTGGGAGGACATTTCTATGGATTTTGTTCTTGGCTTACCTAGATCAAAAGGTGGTAGAGATAGTGTTTTTGTTGTGGTAGACAGATTCTCTAAGATGGCACACTTTATTGCTTGTCACAAAGTAGATGATGCTTCTTACATTGCAAATCTGTTCTTTAAAGAAGTTGTTCGATTGCATGGCATGCCTAAAACAATTGTTAGTGATAGGGACAGTAAATTCTTGAGTCATTTTTGGCGTGTACTTTGGAGCAAGTTGGGAACTAAGCTTTTGTTTTCTACCACTGCACATCCACAAACAGATGGCCAAACTGAGGTAGTAAATCGGACTTTGTCACAAATGTTGCGTGCTTTAATACAAAGCAATCTGAAAAATTGGGAAGAATGTTTACCACATATTGAGTTTGCTTATAATAGGGCTGTTCATAGTGGGTCTTTGTATTCCCCTTTTGAAGTTGTCTATGGTTTTCTACCCCATTCCCCACTTGATTTGTTGCCTATTCCAATTGATGAGCGTACTAGCATGGATGGTAAACAACGAGCTGAAATGATCAAAAAGTTGCATGAAAAAGTTAAACTTCAACTTGAACGAAAGAATAGACAGTATGCCAAACAAGCTAATAAGCATAGAAAAGATGTTGTGTTTTATCCTGGAGATCTTGTTTGGTTGCATTTAAGGAAGGAACGATTTCCTAAGGAGAGGAAGTCCAAACTTATGCCTCGAGGAGATGGACCTTTTAAGGTCATTCAAAAGGTTGGTCCAAATGCTTATGTGCTTGATCTTCCTCCAGACAGGTATGGTTCAGTTTCCAACACCTTCAATGTAAGTGATCTTTCCCCTTTTGAGCATTTTTATCTTGATGATTCGAGGGCGAATCCTTTTGAGGAGGGGGGGATTGATGAGGCTGAGGAGCAGCCCCCTAATGAGGAGCTTGCACAAGGTGCCCTTAACCATAAGGGGCCTTTGACAAGGAGCCAAACCAAGAGGCTTAATGGTTTTCAACTTGGTTTTGATGTTGGCTCTTTTCTAACCAAACATGTGCAAGATGAACCAATGGATGTTCCTCCTAAATGGGTGCTCATTGTTGAGCCTAAGAACTGATTATCCAATGATAGTCAGTCCGCTTGTTGGTGCCGTTTCTGTGGCTTTTAGTTGTCTTTTCGTTTGCTTCTTTTAAAGTTTGTTTAGAATACTTATGTTTGGTGTATGAGTGTGTTTTGTAGGTGTTACAAGTCTTGGTTTAAACGTTTTGAGCTTTGGAAAGGAGGGCTTCTCAGATTTGGACCAAGCTTGTCCATACAAGGCTGTTTTGTGATTTTGGGCTTTCAAACGATATTGGGAGTGCATGGAGCCAGCTGGACCTTAAAGAAGACTTAATTTGGAGCATCTTTCATGTTTTGGGTTTTGCCAAAATCAGTCCACAAAAAGAGATACAAGAGATGCAAGAAAGAAGTCCAAAACAAGCCCAATCATGCAATTTAGGGTTTCGGCTATCTTGAGGCAAGGGCTGCCGCCTAGGCCTCTTCAAGGGTGACTAAGAGACCTTCCATAATGATATAAATCAGCTTGGAAGGATTGGAATGAATTATGGAAGTCATAAATTGAAGATTTGGAGCAAATAAGTAGATAATTCAAGAAAATGGAAGTTACCAAAATTAGAGCTTGTGTCACAAGGAAAGGGGTATTGGCGTTTTTAAGGAAGCAAAGGAGGCACAAGGCAAGTCTAGAAGAATGGCAATAATGCAACAATTGATGATTGAGACAATAATTGGGGATTTGCCAAGAGAAGGGAACTTACCATAATTAACAAAATTCAGATTGATGCACACTAAGGGAAGGTGGCGCCAAGATGGAGGCATCCAATGAAACCCTAGCCGTTTTGTGGAGTAGCTTTACAAGACTTGTAATCATATAAATAGATCACTTAGCCTTTCTTTGAGTAGATATACTATTTTTCATCATTAAACTAAAAACCCTAGTGTTTTATGTTATCTTTTGTTCTTGAGTTTCTTGAATAAAAGTTTGTGTTTTTCCTTTGGTTTACACATATCTAAATCAAGGCTAGACCCAATTAAGGATTGTGCTTTCCTTGTTGGTGATCCACAATCCAAGGATTAGGAGTGACTGGTTGGATTGAGCGGATTGAAACGCACATAACCAAACGAATTTGGAGGCTTGAAGGAAGGTGGTTGCTTGGCACCATTGTCCATCACATTCAAGGCTTGAAGGACGTTTGGAGAGTGAAGAAAGATCGGGACAACATTAACATACGAACCATATTCGTATCAACAGACCAATTAACCCCGGGTCTGGGACAGGTCCAGAACATGTATCAGATCAATTAACTCCGGATCTGAACGGGTCTAGAACATGTATCAGATCAATTAACCCCGGATCTGAACGGGTCCAGAACATGTCATGTCCCCGGGTCTGGAGTCAGGTTAGTCGCATTCTTGGCCGGCAAAGGAGTCATGAAGCTTTCTCTAAAACATGGAACCATAAAAACTTTTCATGCGTATCGGAAAACATAGTTACTTGAAAAGACTTGCTTGCATAAAATTCATAAAATCAAATTCATGTGGCATATGATCATGCATGATACATGTAGTGATATGCAATGCAAATCATGACGTGAATAGTCGTAAACATTTCTTATAACATGTCAATAAGCATGATTTTGGAAATTAAATATTTCCAGATTCTTACTTCCTGTTTATAGGGCGGTCAAGCCAACCAAACGGATCCATTTCAATAAACTTTTGTCATACATGCGTTTGGTGGGGTCTTATGTATATGTCGTAAAATTTTCGTAACTTCCTAAGACGAATAAAGTCCTTAAGTCATCCAATCCTTATCGAGTGTACATGCTGAATTCTGCGGTATAATCACCACATTACCTTATCTTTTAAGGCCGTAAAACCTTAATTATTTAGACCATAACCCGGAAAATATAATAAAACTCCCTAAGGATTAATATTCATTAGCCCAAACCGTGTATATAGATCCAAATCCATCAAATTGGGCCTTTTATAATTAATCCCCTGTTCAGCCCAATTTCCAGTTTTAATACATCCACTTCATGTACATATTTACCCACCAAAATGTTAAGACCAATTTGATTAATTTACATGATCTTACTCCTTTATGTCTTAGATGATTGTCATAAAATTTTCAGATCAATCTGATAACCCTAAAGAGCTCATTTAATTAATTTTCTGAAACAGGTCATGTGATGAAACTGGACTGACCCATTTCACTAAAAATTCAATTGTGGCAAAACCATGATTTCTTTTTCCAAAATTCCAACTCACACATGTTACAAACATGTGAAACTAGCATTCTACCGAAAATTAGCCCATTTGCATGTTCTTAAGGTCCATTTCTGAGTCCAGTAACCCGTTACTTAATTTCTGCTCTGTTCCAGTAATTTCAATTGAGCAGTTTTACTAATTAAATCATTAAAATAATCCACAGGTTGTTTTACTAAAATTCCAACTTTTCTATTTCCTAGACACACAAGGCTATCATCACACCGAAAATCAGCTTTATTGAAGATCTACAAAGTCCCTTTTTAAGCCAATCAAAAAGAGGTACAGTTCTGCTCAGCTCCAGACTTTTCAGTCTGAGCAGTTTTACTAAATATTTTATTAAAAATATTCCACAATTCATTTTTCCAAAATTCCAACTTTCCTACTTTCTATACACACAGGACTACCACCACACCGAAAATCAGACTTATTGAACATCTCCAAGACCCATTTTAAGGCCATTTAAAACGTTACACCATTCTGCCAAGATCCAGAATTTCCAGCCTGAGCAGTTCCACCAAATATTTTATTACAAATAATCCGTAACTTATTTTATCAGCATTCCAACTCTCACTTGTGCTACACTCATAAGGCTAACTTGGTACCAAAAATCAGATTTATTGGAGGTCTGCAAGGTCAGTTCTTAAGCCGTTGAAAACGTCACTCCATTCTGCCCAGTTCCAGTAGTTTGATGTTTTGTCATTCATTCAAGTCAAATGTCCACTATTCATCTTGTTCTTATGAAATAGATTATTGGTTACACTTATACTCCTTTGTAATATGAATATCCAGATTGCATGCTTATTATAAGGACACTTTCACACCATACCAAACAATTTGTAGATTGTACAACGAATATCACATATACTCAAAACAAATGTTCTTCTTTGAGTCAAGGCTCACCTTCTCTCTCTTCATCCTTAAGGCCGATACATATGTGGTACCTTAACCACATTTTACAACACATATTCAAGCATGCAACACATCCAAGAGTCATTTTAGTTCAATCTTACAGACAAACTTCATAATAGTTCATATCCATCACATGCATGCTTCCCTAGGACCTCTCAAATTTCAATCAAGAGTTAATCTTGCCTAGACTCACTTTGATGGATCTTGTTTCATGTTAAGGCAGCCTTATAACTTATTGCATGTAAGAAAAGATTCCATCTTTGAGAGAATAAACCACATGCAAAGCATTTTTCTTAAGAAATCACTAAGATACATTCTTAAATTTTAGATATTCAACTAAAGGTCATATCTTAGGAACTTCTAACCATTCAAGCTACTAATTCTTTAAATAAATCAAGAGAGAATAGTGTATAATTGCCTCTTCAAGCTAAACCTCCTTTCTTAGCTTGGATTTTGGATAGGTTGAGTTGAAATCCTCCTTCTTCACCTCTTGAGTGTACGGTTGGGGTAAGGAGAAGAGGGGATGTTAGTCATTAATTTCGTAATGAAGATAGGCTATTTTGAGTTTAGATTTTCTTACCAACTTGAATCTTGAATGGAGGTTGAGATGAATCCACCCCACCAAGAAGCTATTCCCCCTTGGTACCTTTGAAAATCTTCACCTAGTGACCTCTTAGGGGTCACGGTTCCCTCATCCAAAATAGGGTATTAATGTGAGTTTCATTATTTTGTCATGAAGAATATGCTTAAGAAACTTGAAGTGAGGCTTACCTAAATGATTCTTGAGCTTGAAGGTAAAATTTGAGTTGGAACTCCTAGCTCCAATGGTGAGGCCGAAAGTTGTGTTGTGTGGAGGGAGATGGAAGAGTTGCTTAAGTGTTGAGCTTGAAGATGGTTCCTGGACCCCTTCAACTAGCCGTATGTTTCAATTGAGGAATAGGGAAGTCTCTTTGCTCCATTGTGACTTCTTGAGAGTTGAATGTTCTAGAGTTTCTTTGAAGAAAGTTTTCTTCCCCTTGGTTAAGGAGTGTAACCGTTGGTTTTGTGAAGGGAGAGGGGGTTTCCTTAGCTTAGTTAAGAATTAGTTAATCTTGGTTACTTTTACCCAACCAAGGTTACTTTATGTCACTATAGTTACTTTAATTCAACTATAGTTACTTTATGTCAGCTATAGTTACTTTATGTCAACTATAGTTACTTTATGGCAACTATAGTTACTTTATGGCTAACCTAGGTTACTTTATCCAACTAGAGTTACTTTATGGGTTAACTTGAGTTATTTTAACCTTGTAGTTAATATAGAGTAACTATGGTAAAATTTGAATTGATCCTTGGTTACCCATGAAGAGGGCCGGCAGTTAAGGTCCTTTGACGGAGACTCTACTATGCTTAATCTCTTTCCCAATGGGTTTAATGAGAAGCCATGTGGGTATTTGACTCCTTTTTATTAATTATTTCCCCTTTTCTTGTTCTAAAATAAATTAGGAGAATCTTGAGTTCCCTTTGGCTAGGGCCGAAATTTTGGAGGCTTTAGGAGGAAATCGGGTATTTCTTATACCTTATAGCTCATGTTTATTCTTGTTTTCTTTATTTTATTGTTTCCCCAAGACAACCTATCTTGTCTTTCTTATTTTATTCAATTCCAAGAATAGCATATATAAATATATTAAGATGTACAATTTGTATGTCGCCTAAACATGCATTATCATAACTTTTATGTACACGCATATATACATATGCATGATAATATACATACGCCTATATGTGCATATACTTTTTATATATGTCTTTCTCTGTATACGCATTTATGTTCATATACATCTTATACACATATATCATATATACGTACATACATATATAGTGGTATGTATCGTGTCTATATCTATATATGTTCACTACTCGTATGTGAGTATATTTAACATACGAGGGTATTTTAGTCGTTTCGTATTTATCATATCCCGTGCTTAATTAATTTATGATATTATTTAATTTTCCTAATTATGATCTTAATCTTGCTTCGTGGAGCTCATTTACGTTTGCATTCTTATCAAAACGAATTTATTCTAAGGTTGATCAAGGCCTTTGGCCGAATTTACAAGAGTTTGGGGGTCAATATTGTCTTTTCACTTATTGCTTTATTCATTCGTATACAAGTATGATACGATTTTCGCGGGGTACAACATCATCCCCCCTTAACATAAGTTTCGTCCTCGAAACTGAAGAGACTAGTCAAAAAAAATGGGGCATCTACTCCTCATGTTTTCTTCCATTTCCCTTGTGACTTCTACTCCAAGATGGTACTTCTACTGAACTTTTACCATGGTTATGGATCTCTTTCTCCACTCTTTTTCTTTCGTCTCAACAACCTTCAGGGCTCCTTCCTTATCTTTAGATTAAAGCGTCCATTTAATTTCCTCAGAACTGCTTCGTTCCATTCACTTTAGAGGTCTCATCGGAACTTGTTCAAAATTTTTTTAGAAGTGTTATCGTAACCTATCTCATATCTTAAGCACTTGCAATCTTTATGCTATGTACTGCTAATGACATCCATTCCGTGTAATCATGATCATAAAAGGCTTGTAATTTCCTTTTCCATAATACGAAAAGCTTGGCAGAGGTCATTAACTCTGAGATATAGACCATTAGCTCTTTTTTGTAAGCGTCCTTTAGTAATCATGTAACGGTCATCCTATGCCGGAATAGCATCCAAAGACACCTGGAATAATTCCCATAAGGTACACATACCAAGCTCTTCATAAGGTATGTGCCACATTCATCCGTCTTGTTGATCGCCTTACTACGTAATAACTTTTACCTTTTTGCGATCATTTCATAAAATCGAACTAGAAGTTGTGGTTTCTCCCTTGAACCTATGTCCCCTTTATAACATGTCAAATGTTTCTTGTTCATGATAAGTCCTTGTTTTCTCTGTCGATACCCGAAACATGTACGTATAACTATTTATGTGTTCATAGATATTTGGATCATCATGCTATACATATGAAATGAGGATATGCCAAGGTGTAACGTCTCCGCTGGAGTTGTGTTAGATACCCTCAACTTATAAATTCCTGATCCAAACATTTTGTATTATGGGATTCTCTATTCCACCTCCCAATTAGTCATTGTTTTAGGTCTCTCCTAAACAGTCCCGTAACGCTTTTTCATCTTACCACCTTTCTATGAATTCTTCCATAAGAAATTCTAACACACAGGTTCACTAAGCAACTTCCCAAACAATACACCACTTATCAATTTATTTCCCAAGGCTGGTTAAGTAGATCATTGATTTAGTCAGGGGGTACTTATTCCTATGGTGAATATGTTGAGTTCTTTATGATCTATGCAAGGACGCGTGTCTCCATCCTTCCTTTCTACGAATGACACGAAAGCACCCTGGGCAAAGCGTTGGGAAATAAGTTCCTCCCTTAAAGGCTCATGCACTTGTTCCTTTTGGTTCAGCAAGCGCATTTCAGTGAGTTACCTTCTTAGGGAATTCTTTATCATCATCCTACGGTGGCTCGTTCTCATAAAACATGGTTTTCATCATTGTGACTTACTTTTCATAGTTCGCCTATCATGACGCTTCATATCGTGATGTCATAACGTTTTCAAATTTGGCTATAGTACTCTTGCTAATAACACACGATATGCCGATCCATTCGTCATATGGTGCGACAAAATGTGTACAAGTGCGAATAGGGACGCCTCATGTCGAGGGCCCCGTGTCCCAATCACGGTATTATACTCAGTCATGCTATCACTAATAATCATAACTTAAAGAAAACTATCATAATCACTCATACTTGGTTAATAAGAAGTAGGACATAAGACATAGGTACTTCACATTTATTAGGCGTACCTTGGTTGTTTCTTTATCATCCGGATAAACTACCCTTATGTGGATACGACTCCCACCTTCTACTTCGTTTTCTTAGTACGCTCGTTAAATCGTTTCTTTCATCCTTTCGTTCCCTTATTATCGCATTCTGCTCTGTAGCGGTCCTCCAATAATTCACTAAAGGTCCTTGAATACGACTTGGCTTAGCTGGATTTGATCTGGGGGTCTAGACCGCGCATAAATCTGATCACCTTAAACTTTTCATTTCTCATGATCAAAGGAGCATACCGTCCTAAAGTGGTGAACGCGTACCCTGAGATGGTGACCCCTAACCCTTGTCTTAATAAGTCAAAATCCTCAACTCTTTTCGTAACTAAGTCCTTGGGAAAAGAACTCACTAAACTCTTCTAGAAAATTCCGCCTAAGTTACCGGTCAGGGTGGTGGTTGGGTACAAGTCTTCCACCACTGACTGTCCTTACCAACTAAAAAGGTCCGGACAATTCGTGCCCTTATTTAATCTGGCACTCGTATCAACAAGAGGCTACTTTCGACTTCATTTAACCATCTTTCAGCCTCCTCCGGATTAGACTCTCCACCGAATCTTGGAACATGTGTTCTAACTAATTGTCGATAATAGAACCCGCTGCTTCCTGGGGTGATAGGGATAATGCTTGTTCATCAGTCCGTGATGTCATCTGCATTACGGAGCATCTGGATTTTATCCAATGCTAAAATAGCTAGATTGGCGGTAAACTTTAATTTATAATCCAGTTCAATGGTTATTCATGAAATAAAATACGAATTAAATTCTATGACATGTACAAGCTTCATCGACCTAGGCTTTGTTATTAAGTCATGACCCTAGTTTCCCGTCTAAGCCATCCTAATCTAAGGTCGACTCTCATCTAAGATCATGACTTAGGTCTAAGATCAAACTTATATTGCTAAGATCATAACTTAGTTCTATGTTCTGCCCGAAATCTAGAGTCTGGGCTCTAATACCACCTGTAGCGACCTGCACCCGGACCTCGTCCGAATACGGTGCACCCGCCGTACTTCACTAAGGAGAGTACAAAGCGTCATGCATAACATGCGAAAATCCATAACATAAGCCATGGACTCCCATGCTAACATTTAACATGGCAGTAAAAATTAGGCAGAATTAAAACTTTTTCGAAATAAACATGCATTACGAAAGTACTAAGTCCCCAAAAGTAACATTCCCACAAAATAACATAACAGAAATTCCAAAAGATCAAACATTGTTAATAATACAAACATCATGTCTGCACATGATGAGCTACAGCTTAACCTTGTGGATACAAACACTGATGATGACACCTCACTGCCCCGCACAGGTCCCATAACAAGGAGTATGGCTAAGAAGTTGTTACATTGTGTTGAATCATTTCTTTATAGGCATGAAGAGGATGAACCAAGCAAAGATGATGTCCATTGGGTTTATATGATACAAGCTTTGATCTAGTTGTATCAAAACCATGTTGTATATATCTTTAGTTGTTCTTTTTAATATTGTTGGTTGGTTAACCTTGTTTTAGGATAGTTTGTGTTGTATTATTGCCTTGTTTTTCAGGTACACGTACTTAGCTTGAAAATGCAATTAGAACCTGAATTTTTGTTCAAGCAATGAGGTGATAAGCAAGTAGCTTACAAGCAAGGAGGTGACAAGCACTCATGTCAAATTCAAGAATTGTTCTCCATGCAAACAAGGATGGACAAGCTGCTCAAAGCTTTAACCAATAGGAAGAAGTCTTGCAAATGTTCAAACCAATCAAAATCAAGTTAGAGACAAGCAAGCAAGCTGCACAAAATTTGATCCAATCAACTCCTTTGAAGAAATCGGCTGATTAAGGCTTAATTGGTTTGAAAATTCAAAGCCAAACTTACAACCAATCAAAGGCAATTCAAAGCAAGCTGCTCAAAGTATTATCCAATCAAAATTGATCAAGAAAGAAGGCTGAAAACAAGCAAGGAAGAAACGGCAAAGCAACCAGCTTTCTTGGAACCGAAATTGTTCAAAAGCAAGCATGTTCTTTTTAGACTTGTACTTTGTATTTTAAACCTTGTACCTATGTCATTTTCGTTTTTTATAAGTAAGGTAGGAACCTGAATGTACAAACCACAATTTCAAACACATTTCAATCAGATTTTCCTTTAAGGAGTTCTCAACTTATTCTAGTTGAAGTTTAAGACCACTAACGGTTTTCTTCCAAGTTCATAGCCTAGAACTTGTTAGTATTTACTTCATTTTTGGTTTACAGCATCTTAGGGTCTCAATGAGGTTTTAGATGTGTTGGAATACCAAAGAGGAAGAGGTGTTGGTATAAATTGAGCCAAGAACAAACGGTTACAGTTCAAGGGGTGTCATTGTGATGTTCTTTGCCATAGCTGAGGTTCAAATCAATTTGGAATAGGAGACAAAGTCCTTGGAACGTTTATCTAGCCTTCGTTTGGCTCATCAAATGGTATCAGAGCTTTGGTTAGTCTTTAATTCATGTTTACATTGTTTAAACTTGCATATGAATGATGCTGCCCAAATCGTGTAGTGAACTGTTTTTTTTATGTCCGTTTAGAGCCTGTTAGTTTAGGTAGTTAGTATATGTTTTGAAGTGTTTATTAGATAGTTTACAATAGTTTGGTAACTTAGTTTTTAGTAGCAAAAACCGAAACACCACAAAAAAAGAACTTAGACTAGACTTAAGTGTGTTAGAATCCCTTTGTGTAGTTTTGATTCAAACCGTGTGTGAAACTTGTTGTTTTAGTTCAATCTAGCTTAGACAATGTTCATTAGGTCCTAATCTAGAAGTAAACGGTAGTTTAGTGATTCCTTAAAACAGAAAACTTGAACACAAAAATAGATTAGTTGATAGTTTAGTTTGTAATCAAGTTGTTAAAATTCTGTTTTAGTAGTTGCGTGCAATCTGTTTTAGACGTTGTGGTGCTGCCTTATTTAGCTTGGTTAGGCTAGTTTACAACATAGTTTAAGTGTTTAGTTGGTTGTTTAGTTTAGCACAAGAAATCCGAAAACTAAAGATCAAAACAAGTAGTTTTAGCTAACTAAGTGTGCTGCCTAGTTTCTAGTGATATATGTTTGATAAGTAGGATATAAACACTTGCATCTAGTATCATCTAGCTTAGAATCTTATTGGATCATACCAACAAAAAACAAAACAAAACAAGTTTGTTAGTTGCATCAAAACTGATTTCCATTAGTGTTATAGTAATCAGCCCTTATAAATTGCATTTAGATACAACTAAGTTGCATTTAGCTATCTTAAGATTAGTTAGATCATTTGCATCAAAAAACAGAAAAACAAGGCCAAAACCGTGTGATTAAACAACTCTTTAAAGCTCATTTGAAATCTTGGTGAATGCTAATAGCTATATCTTTTGTTGATTTCAATTGCTTCAAACAACTTGTTGGACTTAGATAAATCCGAAAGTTAGGAATTGTTTAAGCCCCACACTATTAAAAGAGCTATCCAATTGTTGTTTTCGATCAACTTCTGAACTTACCTTGCACTACATTCAATTTGAACTTGTTGTAATTGTGAATTGATTTCTCACTACATAGTGTTTAGCCGTGTTGTGTACAAGAAACTTTCAAATTCCAAATACCACAAACCTTGTGCAATTGAAGGCCGTGAGCAATGTCTCATGTAGGCCGTGAGGAGTAGTCTCACAACAATCAAGCAAACCCCCCCAAAGAAAGAACATTAAGCTTGATTGAGAAATACGCGAGAGAAAAGCCAATATTTGTCAACAAGTAAGAGGCAAGACAAGAGAGAATTGCACAAGAAAGACAAGTGAGGAAAAGCCCAAAATTAAACATTGCAAAAAGGGGAAATTCCTGTGCAAAGCTCAAATGAAAGAAAGTGCCCAAACCGAACCCAAAGTGTTGTAGTTTTGAAATATTGAAAGTTTCTAAAGCAAACCCTTGCTGACACTTTGTTTGTGTGCTTTTACTTTCACTTTACTGCAATTGATAATTGCATATGCTGTAAAGTAAATTGAGGGATTGTCTTAAAACAACCCCGTAGATTTCATTCAGCCAGAACAACAATTTGACTTCTGTGAATTTTCTTGAATCTTTAGGAGAAATAGTCCAAATTGCTGTTTTAAACAATTGTCAACATAAAGTAGAGTATTTGCATCTTATCAATATTTTAATTGGCTTTTGAGATTGTTTTCTGAATCATGGGTCCCCAACAGAAAGATAATGCACCATCCCCGTCCCCATCTACTCCTGTCCCATCCCCAGACCCTGTTACCCTAGAGAATATACAGCAAACACTCACTTTTCTTGTTAATCAGTTTGGTTTAATGAGAAGTGACATAGAGGATAACAAACAGAGGATAAGCAAAGTAGAAAAGCCAACCTCAGATCAAAAGGAACCTAGTATACCTTTTCAAGAAAGCACCTCTTATGGTAATGAGTCTCATGTTGAACGTAGAAAAGTCACATCACTTAGAGGTAGAGGTAAAGGTCGAGGTAGTAATGGTGGTCGTAGGAACATTTCTTTTGAGGAGAGATTTGATTATCTCCCTGAGTACAATGAAGAACCCTATCCGGAAGAACGGTATGATGAACGTCAGCCTGATAGAGATGAACCTCTTGAAGAAGAGTTCATTACTACTAAACCGACAATACCCTCCTTCCAAGGGAAAAGTGATCCTGAAACATATCTGCAATGGGAAACAAAAGTAGATCATATGTATTCTTGCACTAACTATTCTGAATTGGCCAAAGTGCGGTATGCAACTTTTGAATTTGTAGATTATGCTTTACTTTGGTGGGAACAATTGAAGAACACCAGGAGAAG
This sequence comes from Eustoma russellianum, assembly GCA_036186865.1. Lineage (NCBI taxonomy): Eukaryota > Viridiplantae > Streptophyta > Magnoliopsida > Gentianales > Gentianaceae > Eustoma > Eustoma russellianum. Next base: position 23,167,140 of record AP025066.1, read on the forward strand.
AACAAGACAGCCCCCTGTTGTTACTTGGTCCGAGCTGAAACAAGAGATGAGGAAGAGATTCATATCTCCTTCCTATGAAAGAAGCATTTTCTAGAAATTGCAACAACTTTCTCAAGGTAATAGATCTGTTGATGAATTTTATAAAGAATTAGAACATCTGCTTACCAGGGCTAACATAGAAGAAGCTGAGAAAGCCACAATGGCTAGATTTCTAGCTGGTCTGAACAAAGAGATTGCATTTAAGGTGGAACTTACACCATACTCTGATCTGGCTTCTATGGTCACATTGCTGAGAAAGTGGAAAGACAATTGAAGGTAAAGACTTCTAACCCTTCTTTTCAGACTAATCCTTTGAGTTTTCCTAGAACACAGCCCAAGACGCCTTTCCGTCCACAACAAGGTCAAGGCCATGGATTCCAAGGAAAATCAACCCAGAACATCCAAAATCGTCCAAAGTTTCTAATCACTGATAAAGGCAAAGCCAAGGTGGAAGGTACGCCTAATGTTAAGACTCGTGATATTCAATGTTTTAAATGCTTAGGAAAAGGTCATTTTGCTAATCAATGTCCCAACCCTAAACGCATCATGTTTATTGAAGAGTCTAATGGGTATTATTCTGAAGAAGAATTGGAAGAGAGTGAGGAAAACAATGAAATTGAACAAACATGTGAGGAAGAAGAAGAGATTAGTGAAGAGATTAATGAGTGTGAAACAAAAGAGTTCTTAGTTGTCCGACGAGCTCTAAGTGCCCAAATTAAAACTGAAGAACCTGACATACAAAGAGAGAACATATTCCACATTCACTGTATGGTTAAAAAGAAAGTCTGCACTTTAATCATTGACTCCGGTTCATGTACCAATGTTGCAAGTTTTGAACTTGTTAGGAAACTTGAGTTACCTTTAATTAATCACCCCCATCCTTATAGACTTACGTGGCTTAATGAGTGTGGTGAAGTTAAAGTAGCAAAGCAAGTCCTAGTTTCTTTATCAATTGGTGGGTATTTTGCTGAGGTGTTATGTGATGTAGCCCCTATGCAATCAAGTCATATCTTATTAGGTAGACCGTGGCAATTTGACAACAAGGTTACATATGATGGTTACCTAAATAGATATTCCTTTAGGCATAACAACAAATTGTACAAATTAAATGCCTTGCCCCCGCACAAAGTCTTTGAGGATCAACAACGAATGTTAAAAAGCCATAAAGATCCAAAAGAAAAGGAACTGGAAAGGATTTTCATCAAAGAAAACCAACTGAAAACTTCTCATCTTAAAATTGAACCGAAAGAAATCAAAGTTTCTGCCGAACCATCTCTAAAGAAAAATGCATTATTTGCATCTCAAAGCGAGGTATTCCATGCTATCAATTCTGATGAGGATCAAGGGTCCGATGAGGATCAAGGGCCCCATCAAGAGGTCAAAGGTCCTATGACAAGAAGGAGGGCAAAGGAACTTTGTCATCAAGTTGCCACCTTCTTGTACAAGCATGTTCAAGATGAACCTAAGACTCCTTGGGTTCATTTCATTGAACCTTCAACTAAGCATGTATCACATGCACGTCTACACTCTTTGTTTGTTTGGATTTTATTTTGTGTCATGTGATCTTAGTTTTATGTATTTGCTTTGTAGGTAATGTTTGAAGAGAATGTTTCTGGAGAATGTTTGAAGAGAATGTTTCAAGAGAATGTTTCAAAAGAATGTTTCAAGAGAATGTTTGACGAGAATGTTTAAGAGAATGTTTCAAGAGAATGTTTCAAGGGAATATTCGAAGAGAATGTTTGTCTATGCTAAGACAAATTCAAAGGTCTCCAAGATAGAATCTCTTGATCAAGTTGAAATCAAAATCATCTCCATTATCCACAAGAGGGGGGTGGCCGTGCTTAAAGCAAATGGATAATGATCAATTGAGTTTAAATTCAAAGCTAGGCTTGAATTTAAAATTCAACCTTAATTTGAATTCAATCTCAATCAATTGGAGACTTAAAGTTCAAGAGGATTTCAGCCTAATCTACATCCACTCCAAACGCCAACATGAAGTCAAATTTGAAGGATAACAAAGATGAGATGACAATTCAAATTTGAATCCAAGTTTAAATTCAAGTTCAAGTTAAACTCAATCTCCAACCAGCATTTGAATTCAACATCTCAACCATTTGAAGACACCTCACACGCCTTGCTATCCTTCCACACGCCAACTTGGAGATAAGAAAAGGATGGGATCATAATTCAAAGATTGAATTCGAGATTGAAGTCAAATTGAATCCAATCTTCAACTAGCCTTTGAATTCAAGTTCAACCACTTCATCTACATCTCCAACGCCAATTTCATCACCAAACATGACTAGATACATTGAAGATATCAACTTCCAAGCATTTCAAGTTTTAGCTAGAATTATCTTAGTTTTAATTTTCAAGCAAAGTTCAAATTTAAACATTTGTTAGATAGCTTTATTTGAATTATTTCTAGCCAATTCAAGCTAAAGGGGGACGTTTCTTAGGCCTATAAATAGACCCCTTTGGCTGATTGTAAACTCACCTTTTGATGAATAACAATTCTTGATATTTCATTCACTTTGTGTGATACTTTGTTTTCTTTGTTTTGCATTAAAAACCTAGGTTAAGATCCTTCAAAGTTGAGCATATTGAAGGTGTTGCCATTGCTTAGAGGTGCCGTCCAGGAGGGCCGTTTTGGTTTGCCTGATCAACGACCATCTTGAAGTGTTGGTCTTTCCATATGGCTGAAAAGATTGAAGCACAATTAAAGGTACGTAACTCCTCCAATTTCAATTCCAATTATCGTACTAATCAATCTTCATCAAGATTTCACAGCAAGCCTTCAGGAACAGGAAGTTCACGGCCTACAGGAGGCCAAACGCGTGACCAAGGAGCGTCCCAAAGGATGGACAATCGTGTGCAATCCACACAAAGGAGAGATGAACGCACCCAACAAAAGGCTCCTACCGGCAATTCTTCGGATCCCTCAAACAGGTTTAGAGACATTAAATGTTATAAATGTCAAGGACGTGGTCACATAGGAAAAGAATGTCCTAATGCAAAAAGAATCATGTTAATTGAAGAGACAAACGAATATGTGTCCGAGTCCGAGCATGAAAACGAGTCTGAGCATGATAATGAAATTGAACCTGAAGAGGATCTAGGAGCATTACATGATTTTGACACTAAGGAGTTTCTTGTTGTGCGTAGAGCTTTAAATGCATATCCGAAATTAGATGATCACGAACAACATAGAGAAAACATTTTTCATATTCATTGCATGATAAATGGTAAAGTGTGCACCATGATCATTGATTCCGGTTCTTGTGTGAATGTGGCTAGCATCGAATTAGTAAGAAAACTGAATTTGCCTATGACTAATCATCCGCATCCTTACAAACTTGCATGGCTAAATGACTGCGGTGAAGTTAGCATAAGTAAACAAGTTTTGATTTCTCTTAGCATTGGTAGTTACAAAGATGATGTTTTATGTGATGTCGCACCAATGCATGCTAGTCATATCTTACTTGGTAGGCCATGGCAATTCGATAGACATGTCACATATGATGGTTATTTGAATCGTTATTCTTTCAAATTGAATGGCAAATTGTACAAACTGCATGCACTTCCACCACACAAAGTCCACGAGGATCACCAACGCATGTCCAAGTCTAGAGCCGATCCTAAGGAAAAAGAAGCCGAGAGAAAATTCGTGGAGTGTATGAAAAGTGAGAACAAAAAACATGAGAGCAAGGGAAAAGAGGTAGTGCCCCTAAGTGTCAACGAGTACAAAAAGAAGTGTGGGTATTTCGCAAAGAAAAGAGAGGTTACACGTGCACTTTATAACAACCAAACTGTCCTCATCATCATCCCAAAGTCGTGTCAACTTGCCCTTGAAGAACTCCCACCAAACTTACCTACCTCAGTTGCGTCCCTTATCCAAGAATATGAAGTTCTATTTCCCTCCCAACCACCATCCGGATTACCACCCATTAGAGGGATAGAACACCAAATCGACTTTGTCCCAGGAGCCGTGTTACCCAATCGCCCAGCCTATCGAGCAAACCCCGAAGAAACCAAAGAAATCCAAAGGCAAGTAGAGGAGCTCCTAGCTAGTGGACAAGTTCGAGAGAGTCTAAGCCCATCTGCCGTCCCAGTCATTTTAGTACCCAAAAAGGATGGAACGTGGAGAATGTGTACCGATTGCCGAGCCATAAACAAGATTACCGTCAAGTATAGGTACCCCACACCTAGGCTAGACGATATGTTAGACATGTTGCACGGATCCAAATTCTTCACCAAAATCGACCTTAAGCAAGGGTACTTCCAGGTATGCATTAGAGAAGGGGACGAATGGAAGACTGCATTCAAAACCAAGTTTGGGCTCTATGAGTGGTTAGTGATGCCCTTCGGGCTCACCAACGCCCCTAGTACCTTTATGAGGCTAACGAATGAAGTCTTACGTGCGTTTATAGGACGCTTTGTCGTTGTCTATTTCGATGATATCCTAATCTATTCCCACACCATAGAAGATCATCTTGACCATATTAGAGCCGTTTTTGAAAAGCTTAAGCAAGAACAACTTTACGCCAACTTTACGAAGTGCTCCTTTTGTTTAGAACGTGTAGTTTTTCTAGGCTTTGTCATTTCGGCTGAGGGAGTAGAGATGGATGAAGAAAAGGTTAGGTCAATTGTGGAGTGGCCTATACCTAAGAATGTAGGGGAAGTTCGCAGTTTTCATGGACTAGAAAGCTTTTATAGACGCTTTGCAAAGATTTTTCTTCCATAGCTGCACCCCTAAACGAAATTGTGAAAAAAGATGTGCCTTTTAGGTGGGACGAGCCACAACAACAGGCATTTGACGAACTTAAACGTAGGCTGACAACTGCACCCTTACTTAGGCTACCAAATTTTGACGAGACCTTTGAGATCGAGTGTGATGCAAGTGGAGTGGGTATAGGCGCAGTTTTGACCCAAAGTAAGAAACCCATAGCCTACTTTAGCGAAAAGTTGAAAGGAGCAGCATTGAATTACTCTACCTATGATAAGGAACTTTATGCCCTTGTGAGATCCCTACAAACTTGGCAACACTATCTTCAACCTAAAGAGTTTGTGATCCACACTGACCACGAAAGCCTTAAGTATCTTAAAGGGCAGGGAAAGTTGAACAAAAGACATGCCAAATGGGTAGAGTTCATAGAACAATTCCCTTACGTGATTAAGTACAAACAAGGAAAAGATAATATAGTTGCCGACAAACATAACCAATTATGTTTGTCTATGCTAAGACAAATTCAAAGGTGTCCAAGATAGAATCTCTTGATCAAGTTGAAATCAAAATCATCTCCATTATCCACAAGAGGGGGGGCGGCCATGCTTAAAGCAAATGGATAATGATCAATTGAGTTTAAATTCAAAGCTAGGCTTGAATTTAAAATTCAACCTTAATTTGAATTCAATCTCAATCAATTGGAGACTTAAAGTTCAAGAGGATTTCAACCTAATCTACATCCACTCCAAACGCCAACATGAAGTCAAATTTGAAGGATAACAAAGATGAGATGACAATTCAATTTTGAATCCAAGTTTAAATTCAAGTTCAAGTTAAACTCAATCTCCAACCAGCATTTGAATTCAACATCTCAACCATTTGAAGACATCTCACACGCCTTGCTATCCTTCCACACGCCAACTTGGAGATAAGAAAAGGATGGGATCATAATTCAAAGATTGAATTCGAGATTGAAGTCAAATTGAATCCAATCTTCAACTAGCCTTTGAATTCAAGTTCAACCACTTCATCTACATCTCCAACGCCAATTTCATCACCAAACATGACTAGATACATTGAAGATATCAACTTCCAAGCATTTCAAGTTTTAGCTAGAATTATCTTAGTTTTAATTTTCAAGCAAAGTTCAAATTTAAACATTTGTTAGATAGCTTTATTTGAATTATTTCTAGCCAATTCAAGCTAAAGGGGGACGTTTCTTAGGCCTATAAATAGACCCCTTTGGCTGATTGTAAACTCACCTTTTGATGAATAACAATTCTTGATATTTCATTCACTTTGTGTGATACTTTGTTTTCTTGGTTTTGCATTAAAAACCTAGGTTAAGATCCTTCAAAGTTGAGCATATTGAAGGTGTTGCCATTGCTTAGAGGTGCCGTCCAGGAGGGCCGTTTTGGTTTGCCTGATCAACGACCATCTTGAAGTGTTGGTCTTGCTCATTCGTTTAACCCACACGTTTTTAATCACTAAGGAAGCAAGGGGAAGTCTTCTTCCTTGTGCCTAACCCTTTGTGAAGGACGTTTGGAAGGTGGAATCGTTGGAGCCCAAGAGTTGCACGCATCAAATTCAAACAAAAATGTTTATATCTTGCTTTACAAAGAAACTCTGTTCTCTTCATCTGAAATACCATCTACTTTACCAAGTGAAGTTGCATCTTTACTTCAAGAATTTTCTAGCTTGTTTCCTGAAGGAGATCCCCTAGGTTTACCACCTCTAAGAGGCATTGAGCATCAAATAGATTTTATTCCAGGAGCTGTTCTACCAAACAGACCTGCCTATAGAGACAATCCAGAGGAAACTAAGGAAATCCAAAAACAAGTTGAGGAATTATTGACCCAAGGTAAAGTAAAAGAGAGTATGAGTCCTTGTGTTGTTCCTGTTATCATTGTCCCTAAGAAAGATGGAACTTGGAGAATGTGTACTGATTGTAGAGCCATCAATAAGATCACTGTGAAGTATAGATACCCTATTCCTAGGTTGGATGACATGTTGGATATGTTGCATGGGTCTAGATGCTTTAGCAAAGTAGATCTTAAACAAGGTTATTTCCAAGTGAGAATTAGGGAAGGTGATGAATGGAAAACTGCCTTTAAGACTAAATTTGGATTGTACGAATGGTTAGTTATGCCCTTTGGTTTAACCAACGCCCCTAGTACTTTCATGAGGTTAATGAATGAGGTCTTAAGGAAATTCATAGGGAAATTTGTAGTAGTTTATTTTGATGACATTCTTATCTACTCCAAAACCCTAAGTGAACATCTGATCCATCTAAGAGCTGTTTTTGTCACCCTACAGAAAGAAAAGTTGTATGCTAATTTCAAGAAGTGTTCTTTCTGTCTGGAGAAGGTTACATTCTTAGGATTTGTGATTAGTGCTGAAGGAATTGAAATGGACCAAGAGAAAGTTAAATCCATAACTGAGTGGCCAACCCCTAAGTCTGCTGGAGATGTTAGGATTTTTCATGGATTAGCTAGCTTCTATAGACGTTTTGTGAAGGATTTCTCTACCATAGCTGCACCCTTGAATGAGTTAGTCAAGAAAGATGTAAGTTTTGAATGGTGAGAATCACAACAACAAGCCTTTGAAGAACTTAAGAAACGTCTAACTTCTGCACCTATCATGAGATTGCCCAACTTTGATGAAATGTTTGAAGTAGAATGTGATGCCAGTGGAGTTGGCATTGGAGCTGTATTGCATCAAGGTAACAAACCTGTTGCCTACTTTAGTGAGAAATTGAAAGGAGCTTCCATAAATTATTCAACCTATGACAAAGAATTGTATGCCCTTGTCCGTTCTTTACAAACTTGGCAACATTATCTGCAACCTAAGGAATTTGTGATTCATACTGATCATGAAAGCCTTAAGTATCTAAAAGGTCAAGGAAAATTGAACAAAAGACATGCCAAATGGGTTGAATTCATTGAACAATTCCCTTATGTGATCAAGTATAAGCAAGGAAAAGAAAATGTTGTTGCTGATCTCGTCGCTATACTTTGATTACTACTCTTTCATGTAACATGTTTGGTTTTGAGTCTATCAAATAGATGTATCATTCTGATCATGACTTTAGTTCTATCTATCAAGCATGCATTGATTCACCTTTTTCTAAATATTACTTGCATGATGGTTATTTGTTTAAAGAACATAAGTTATGTGTACCAATGTGTTCATTAAGAGAGTTGTTGATAAAAGAAGCTCATGGAGGAGGTTTAATGGGTCATTTTGGCTCGTTAAAAACTTTGGAAACACTTAAGGAGCATTTCTTCTGGCCGCATATGAAAGCACATGTTGATAAGGTATGTGACCAATGTATTACTTGCAAACAAGCAAAATCTAGAACACAACCACATGGATTGTACACTCCCTTATCTGTTCCAAGCTCACCTTGGACTGATCTTTCTATGGACTTTGTATTGGGATTGCCTCGATCCAAAACTGGTAAAGATAGCACCTTTGTTGTTGTTGATAGATTTTCCAAAATGGCACATTTCATTGCATGTAAGAAAGTTGATGATGCTATTCATATTGCTGATTTGTTCTTTAAGGAGATTGTTAGATTGCATGGCATGCCACGTACAATTGTTAGTGATAGAGATACAAAGTTTCTAAGTCATTTCTGGCGTGTTTTGTGGAGTAGACTTGGTACTAAATTGTTATTTTCTACAACTGCTCACCCACAAACCGATGGTCAAACTGAAGTTGTTAATAGAACTTTGTCTCAACTGTTACATGTTGTCATTCAAAAGAACTTAAAGAATTGGGAAGACTGCTTAGCTTATATTGAGTTTGCATACAATAGAGTTGTTCATAGTGGAACATTGCATTCTCCTTTTGAAGTTGTTTATGGCTTTAACCCTTTGTCCCCGCTTGATCTTGTTCCCATACCTGTTCATGAACGTGTTAGTTTAGATGGAGAACGAAAAGCAAAACTTGTGAAAGAATTGCATGAAAAGGTTAAGTCACAACTTGAAGCTAAGAATAAAGTGTATGCCAATAGAGCCAACAGGAATCGTAAAGTTGTTATATTTGAGCCTATGGTTACACTTGAGGAAAGAAAGATTCCATAAGGAAAGGGACTCAAAGTTGAAGCCAAGAGGCGATGGACCGTTCAAAGTGTTGAAACGGCTTGGTGATAATGCCTATGTTCTCGATCTTCCTGAAGAAAGGTATGGTCCTATCTCTAAAACTTTTAATGTTGCTGACCTTTCTCCATTTAGTATTGATTCAGATTCGAGGACGAATCCTTCTCAAGTGGGAGGGAATGATGAGCTACAGCTTAACCTTATGGATACAAACACTGATGATGACACCTCACTGCCCCGCACAGGTCCCATAACAAGGAGTATGGCTAAGAAGTTGTTACATTGTGTTGAATCATTTCTTTATAGGCATGAAGAGGATGAACCAAGCAAAGATGATGTCCATTGGGTTTATATGATACAAGCTTTGATCTAGTTGTATCAAAACCATGTTGTACATATCTTTAGTTGTTCTTTTTAATGTTGTTGGTTGGTTAACCTTGTTTTAGGATAGTTTGTGTTGTATTATTGCCTTGTTTTTCAGGTACACGTACTTAGCTTGAAAATGCAATTAGAACCTGAATTTTTGTTCAAGCAAGGAGGTGATAAGCAAGTAGCTTACAAGCAAGGAGGTGACAAGCACTCATGTCAAATTCAAGAATTGTTCTCCACGCAAACAAGGATGGACAAGCTGCTCAAAGCTTTAACCAATAAGAAGAAGTCTTGCAAATGTTCAAACCAATCAAAATCAAGTTAGAGACAAGCAAGCAAGCTGCACAAAATTTGATCCAATCAACTCCTTTGAAGAAATCGGCTGATTAAGGCTTAATTGGTTTGAAAATTCAAAGCCAAACTTACAACCAATCAAAGGCAATTCAAAGCAAGCTGCTCAAAGTATTATCCAATCAAAATTGATCAAGAAAGAAGGCTGAAAACAAGCAAGGAAGAAACGGCAAAGCAACCAGCTTTCTTGGAACCAAAATTGTTCAAAAGCAAGCATGTTCCTTTTAGACGTGTACTTTGTATTTTAAACCTTGTACCTATGTCATTTTCATTTGTTATAAGGTAAGAACCTGAATGTACAAACCACAATTTCAAACACATTTCAATCAGATTTTCCTTTAAGGAGATCTCAACTTTCTAGTTGAAGTTCAAGACCACTTAACGGTTTTCTTCCAAGTTCATAGCCTAGAACTTGTTAGTATTTACTTCATTTTTGGTTTACAGCATCTTAGGGTCTCAATGAGGTTTTAGATGTGTTGGAATACCAAAGAGGAAGAGGTGTTGGTATAAATTGAGCCAAGAACAAACGATTACAGTTCAAGGGGTGTCATTGTGATGTTCTTTGCCATAGCTGAGGTTCAAATCAATTTGGAATAGGAGACAAAGTCCTTGGAACGTTTATCTAGCCTTCGTTTGGCTCATCAGCACAAAAGTCCTTAAGCTTTGCTTCCTCCAGATTTCTTCGCCTACGGGTAGGGTACCCTCGGTTCATCCTCGATCCACTCAATGTTAGCATTATCTGGCTCTGGGAAAAATAAAAGTATGAGTGATAAAAATCACCCAGCAAGAATACAATAAACTACCATGAAATACATAAAGAATTATAACATGAATGTAATACCCCGAAAACTTCAAATAATAATAATTCATACCTGATCCTTAATCCTGAGCTAGCTTGACGTTTAGCTTAATCATAATTTCAGGTAATGCTATACCAATAATAACTTATTAACCATTAACTGTAGCATGCAACATGTCTACATGCTCGTAAGCTATGCAAAATGCAATGCATGATGTCATGACATGTCAAAACATCGTTTTGGTCCCATAAAATAACGTGTCATAAAACAGAGTGTCAGATCAATTAATCCCGGATCTAAGCGGGTCCAGAACTTATAACAAACCAATTAACCCCGGGTCTGGGACGGGTCCAGAAGATGTATCAGATCAATTAACTCCGGATCTGAACGGGTCTAGAACATGTATCAGATCAATTAACCCCGGATCTGAACGGGTCCAGAACATGTCATGTCAATAGACCAATTAACCCTGGGTCTGGAGTCGGGTTAGTCGCATTCTTGGCCGGCAAAGGAGTCATGAAGCTTTCTCTAAAACATGGGGCCATAAAAACTTTTCATGCGTATCGGAAAACATAGTTACTTGAAAAGACTTGCTTGCATAAAATTCATAAAATCAGATTCATCTGGCATATGATCATGCATGATACATGTAGTGATATGCAATGCAAATCATGACGTGAATAGTCGTAAACATTTCTTATAACATGTCAATAAGCATGATTTTGGAAATTAAATATTTTCAGATTCTTACTTCCTGTTTATAGGGCGGTCAAGCCAACCAAACGGATCCATTTCCATAAACTTTTGTCATACATGCGTTTGGTGGGGTCTTATGTACATGTCGTAAAATTTTCCTAACTTCCTAAGACGAATAAAGTCCTTAAGTCATCCAATCCTTATCGAGTGTACATGCTGAATTCTGTGGTATAATCACCACATTACCTTATCTTTTAAGGCCGTAAAACCTTAATTATTTGGACCATAACCCGGAAAATATAATAAAACTCCCTAAGGATTAATATTCATGAGCCCAAACCGTGTATATAGATCCAAATCCATCAAATTGGGCTTTTTATAATTAATCCCCTGTTCAGCCCAATTTCCAGTTTTAATACATCCACTTCATGTCCATATTTACCCAGCAAAACGTTAAGACCAATTTGATTAATTTGCATGATCTTACTCCTTTATGTCTTAGATGATTGTCATAAAATTTTTAGATCAATCTGATAACCCTAAAGAGCTCATTTAATTAATTTTCTGAAATAGGTCATGTGATGAAACTGGACTGACCCATTTCACTAAAAATTCAATTGTGGCAAAACCATGATTTCTTTTTCCAAAATTCCAACTCACACATGTCATAAACATGTGAAAATAGCATTCTACCAAACATTAGCCCATTTGCATGTTCCTAAGATCCATTTCTGAGTCCAGTAACCCGTTACTTAATTTCTACTCTGTTCCAGTAATTTCAATTGAGCAGTTTTACTAATTAAATCATTAAAATAATCCACAACTTGTTTTACCAAAATTCCAACTTTCCTATTTCCTAGACACACAAGGCTATCACCACACTGAAAGCTTTATTGAAGATCTACAAAGTCCCTTTTTAAGCCAATCAAAAGGAGGTGTAGTTCTGCTCAGCTCTAGACTTTTCAGTCTGAGCAGTTTTACTAAATATTTTATTAAAAATATTCCACAATTCATTTTTCCAAATTCCAACTTTCCTGCTTTCTATACACACAGGACTACCACCACACCAAAAATCAGCCTTATTGAACATCTCCAAGATCCATTTTAAGGCCATTCAAAACGTTACACCATTCTGCCAAGATCCAGAATTTTCAGCCTGAGCAGTTCCACCAAATATTTTATTAAAAATAATCCGTAACTTATTTTATCAAAATTCCAACTCTCACTTGTGCTACACTCATAAGGCTAACTTGGTACCAAAAATCAGATTTATCGGAGGTCTGCAAGGTCAGTTCTTAAGCCGTTGAAAACGTCACTCCATTCTGCCCAGTTCCAGTAGTTTGATGTTTTGTCATTCATTCAAGTCAAATGTCCACTATTCATCTTGTTCTTATGAAATAGATTATTGGTTACAACTTATACTCCTTTGTAATATGAATATCCAGATTGCATGCTTATTATAAGGCCACTTTCACACCATACCAAACAATTTGTAGATTGTACAACGAATATCACATATACTCAAAACAAATGTTCTTCTTTGAGTCAAGGCTCACCTTCTCTCTCTTCATCCTTAAGGCCGATACATATGTGGTACCTTAACCACATTTTACAACATATATTCAAGCATGCAACACATCCAAGAGTCATTTTAGTTCAATCTTACAAACAAACTTCATAATAGTTCATATCCATCACATGCTTGCTTCCCTAGGACCTCTCAAATTTCAATCAAGAGTTAATCTTGCCTAGACTCACTTTGATGGATCTTGTTTCATGCTAAGGCAGCCTTATGACTTATTGCATGAAAGAAAAGATTCCATCTTTGAGAGAATAAACCAAATGCAAAGCATTTTTCTTAAGAAATCACTAAGATACATTCTTAAATTTAAGATATTCAACTAAAGGTCATACCTTAGGAACTTCTAACCATTCAAGCTACTAATTCCTTAAATAAATCATGAGAGAATAGTGTATACTTGCCTCTTCAAGCTAAAGCTCCTTTCTTAGTTTGGATTTTGGATGGGTTGAGTTGAAATCCTCCTTCTTCACCTCTTGAGTGTATGGTTGGGGTAAGGAGAAGAGGGGAATGTTAGTCATTAATTTCGTAATGAAGATAGGCTATTTTGAGTTTAGATTTTCTTACCAACTTGAATCTTGAATGGAGGTTGAGATGAATCCACCCCACCAAGAAGCTATTCCCCCTTGGTACCTTTGAAAATCTTGACCTAGTGACCTCTTAGGGGTCACGGTTCCCTCATCCAAAATAGGGTATTAATGTGAGTTTCATTATTTTGTCATGAAGAATATGCTTAAGAAACTTGAAGTGAGGCTTACCTAAATGATTCTTGAGCTTGAAGGTAAAATTTGAGTTGGAACTCCTAGCTCCAATGGTGAGGCCGAAAGTTGTGTTGTGTGGAGGGAGATGGAAGAGTTGCTTAAGTGTTGAGCTTGAAGATGGTTCTTGGACCCCTTCAACTAGCCGTATGTTTCAATTGAGGAATAGGGAAGTCTCTTTGCTCCATTGTGACTTCTTGAGAGCTGAATGTTCTAGAGTTTCTTTGAAGAAAGTTTTCTTCCCCTTGGTTAAGGAGTGTAACCGTTGGTTTTGTGAAGGGAGAGGGGGTTTCCTTAGCTTAGTTAAGAATTAGATAATCTTGGTTACTTTTACCCAACCAAGGTTACTTTATGTCACTATAGTTACTTTAATTCAACTATAGTTACTTTATGGCAACTATAGTTACTTTATGGCTAACCTAGGTTACTTTATCCAACTAGAGTTACTTTATGGGTTAACTTGAGTTATTTTAACCTTGTAGTTAATATAGAGTAACTATGGTAAAATTTGAATTGATCCTTGGTTACCCATGAAGGGGGCCGGCGTTAAGGGCCTTTGAGGGAGACTCTACCATGCTTAATCTCTTTCCAAATGGGTTTAATTAGAAGCCATGTGGGTATTTGCCCCCTTTTTATTAATTATTTCCCCTTCTCTTGTTCTAAAATAAATTAGGAGAATCTTGAGTTCCCCTTGGCTAGGGCCGAAATTTTGGAGGCTTTAGGAGGAAATTGGGTATTTCTTATACCTTATAGCTCATGTTTATTCTTGTTTTCTTTATTTTATTGTTTCCCCAAGACAACCTATCTTGTCTTTCTTATTTTATTCTATTCCAAGAATAGCATATATAAATATATTAAGATGTACAATATGTATGTCACCTAAACATGCATTATCATAACTTTTATGTACACGCATATATACATATGCATGATAATATACATACGCCTATATGTGCATATACTTTTTACATATGTCTTTCTTTGTATACGCATTTATGTACATATACATCTTATACACATATATCATATATACGTACATACATATATAGTGGTATGTATCGTGTCTATAACTATATATGTTCACTACTCGTATGTGAGTATATTTAACATACGAGGGTATTTTAGTCGTTTCGTGTTTATCATATCCCGTGCTTAATTAATTTATGATATTATTTAATTTTCCTAATTATGATCTTAATCTTGCTTCGTGGGGCTCATTTACGTTTGCATTCTTATCAAAACGAATTTATTCTAAGGTTGATCAAGGCCTTTGGCCGAATTTACAAGAGTTTGGGGGTCAATATTGTCTTTTCACTTATTGCTTTATTCATTCGTATACAAGTACGATGCGATTTTCACGGGGTACAACAATGATGGACGCTCCTATTGTATGCAAATTGGATAAATGGTAAACAATATTCCCAATGTTTAATATGTTTTTGCAAAATGGCACGCAAAAGTTGAGAAAGAGTACGATTAACGACTTCAGTTTGTCCATCCGTTTATGGGTGTGTGGTGGTGGAAAACTGTAGGATCTGTAAGGCACCACTAGAATGGGGGGTTGAATAGTTGGTGCGGAAAGTGTCGTTTTTAAAATTGTTTTGACTCAAGAACTCAACTTCTGAAAACAGTTTCTGTTTTCAGGACCAGTTCTAAAACGTTTTTAAAACTAGGTTGTAAGTTTTCAAAAATTCTGAAATTTTGAGAGAACTTAGCCTCAGATGTTATGAGTGTCTCCTAAAAAGTTCAGATTTAAATTCAACCTTTAACCCCTTCAAAAATCGTTGGTGGTCAGATTGTGCAAATCTGCCAGAAACGGTAGACTGTTTTGAAAAATTTATTCCTATTTGTACATAATTCCAAATACTCTGAAATTGTAACCACTAACCCCTTATATGTTATATTTAAACGGGTTGAAACAGTTTTGAAAACTTCTTTTGGGAAGTTAGTCAAATACACTCAAAGTCTCAACCTTTGCAAGCCTGAAAATCAGACTGCACTAGTCTCAGAACTTTGGATGTTTGATTGGCTTATACTTGTCCAAAAGGGTTGAAACTTGTGCCAAATTAACCTTAAGACGTTTGGCTATTATTATGAAAAGTTTCGTAATTTTTGAAAAACGTTTACTATTTTTACGAACGTAATCAAAAAGAGTAAACAGTGCTGAAACAGAATATAAGTGCTGAAAGTAAATGACACCAAGAATTTTATACTGGTTCTGTTATAAACAACCTACTCCAGTCTTCGAGAAACACCTTCCTCGGTTCACACTAATCACACAACACAAATACACCTTACCACAGGGTTGATGGAGTTACACACCAACTCCAACCCTTCACAAACCTTGTATGATGAATATAATTGCGCACGAACACCACCACCTTGCAAGATTGAAGATTGATCACACCTTGATCAATCTTTTACAAAGATAAAGAATGTGTGGTGGTCTAAGATAAGCCTATTCAAGAATATGAATATAATTACAATAAGCTTTTAGGAAGAAGAAAGAAAGAGAGTGTAGAAGAAGAAGGCTATAGGCGTTTTTGATCACTTGATTTGCAAGACTTGTTCTTGTTCTTGTTTTGTTCTTCTTCCTTCCCTTTTTAACATCATAGCCATCCCCCTTGGAGTCCTTCTCCTCTTGAAAATTATCTTCTAAGTCCTTGGGAGAATATGTGGCATCATTGTGACATGGTCTTGCTTACTTGGCACCTCCTCATTGGATGATCATTTAACTTTTGCTTACTTGACACACATTGATAGGTTGAATGTTGTCATCATTTGATGACTTGGAAAATCTGAGAATTCCACAAAAACATGTGCCAAAATCATCATAAACCAATTATCATAACTTCCAAGATCATCACATAAAATAAGCAAGATAATTTTTCCACAAAATTGATGATAAAATCAACCATGAATGAGACTTGACATGCTGAAATTTCAGCATGTGATGCATGGTGCTTATTTCAAATTATTGCCAAATTTTCTTTGATTTTTCTCTTAAAAATAAATCACCAATTAGTAGACAATAATCTCATCATTTATGGAATAGAAATTAGAGACCAACAAGGCCAATATTTCGGCCAAGATACATTCATACACATGCTGAAATTTTTCAGCATGTGTGATATTCAAAATATCACAATTTTACTTTCATATCTTATTCAAATAAATTCCAATTGTCTTCCATTTAATTCCATGTTTCAAGACACAAAATATACCCTCATGAATGATGAATATCGGCCAGCTCTTTGTGCACATGCTGAAATTTTCAGCATGTGTTTTAAATGAGATAAAATTTGAAACATTACCTTTTGTAGCTTCTTTCTTTAAATCACCAACATTGTATGATTGATTCTTGACCAATCAATATGCCAAAAAGGCTCCACATATGCTCCATCTCAGCTGTATAGGCGTGTATGATATGCATATACATGTGCTGAATTTTATTTTTGCAAACTTTGTAAAATAGTGCACATTTAATAATACACACATGGTATATTCCAATCAGCCCTTAATTTAATTTTCTAAAATATTTTAAGATGTATGGCACATGTAAAAAGTGTCTAGATACATGTCGTATGATGTGCCAAAAAACGTTCCATGTGTTGTGTAAGTAGAAAACCGAATTTTCGATGTTTATCGATTACCCGATTTTTCTCTAATTAAATTCCAACTTTTTGTACATGTTATATATATTATGTTACACATAATATACATAATATAAATTTTAATTTTCAGCACTTGGCTGGTCTAAAGTGGCGCCATTTACATGTGACAAAATTGAAATTGGAATCTCCACAATTTGGCCTTAATGTGGGGTGATTTGTGTGTGCCAACATGGAATGATTTTATGGATGTGACCATCATCATACCCACAAAAATTATAAAGATTTTTGAGGTGTAGGGGCTGGCCATCTATTTATGGCAAGTACGTGACACGTTGGCGAAGTTTCGGTATTCGCCCGATACGACAATTTTTGGTTTAGAACCTTTTAACGTGTCGTAGTTAATTTGTGATCACCATGACTTATATCATATGATATAGACCTGAATATACTCATAAATATGAGTTAAGTATGGTGGTGTGACGTTAACGTACGTACGTAAAATATATAACGTGTCGGTAGTACGTTGGAATAAGTGTGTACGTGCATTTTGAAAAAAAAAACTGAAAATATGTATATATATATATGTATGATTGGCGTGCCATAAGGTGAGAGGAGGAGGAGGAAACTTTCCTTTCTTAATCTTGTTGCCTTTGTGCCTTGTCCAAATGTTGCTTCCTTTAATGAACTACTTAGTTTAATTAACTAAGTACTTTACTTAATGAACTAGTTTAGTTCATTAATGGTGGCACCTGAAAATAGTATAAACACAACAAATGTTTGCCATTTGATGTAAGCTTTAAAGCTTCATGTCTCGTTAGTACGACAACATTATATATGAATTATATAAAGGTAGTTATATGCAATATATCATGCACATTTAAGTCATGCACGCTTTTAAGCTCATTTAAATCATATATTTTGAAATCACTCAAACCCCTTTTTCTCTACAATCTCCCCTTTTGATTATTTTCAAAATAACCTATACTCATGATTTAAATCCTATCGCTCCCCCTTCAATCATGCATAAATTCAAAATTTGAATATTAAATTTCAAATCCGCTCCCCTTGATTTATGCAATCAGTATCTCTCTCCCCCTTAAATCATGCTTTCTCTGCTCCTTTATTTTGGAAAGTCAATCAAAATATGCCTGTAAAAGAGAATCAGATCAAATCACATCAGCAGAAATCATGCCTAATTTAGAACGAAGAGATTCGTACGTGGCTTGATTTAAGGCTTTAGTGAAAATATCCGCTACTTGTGCCTCTGTGCGTACGTGATCTATGACAATGTTACCATTATTTACGTGATCACAAAGAAAGTGATAGCGTACTTCTATATGCTTGGCCTTAGAGTGTAACACAGGGTTTTTAGACAGATTAATGGCACTCATACTATCACAATATATAGGAATTTTATTTACGGTAATTCCAAAGTCCGAGAGTTGTTGTTTTATCCATAACAACTGTGTGCAGCATAGGCTAAGTGCCAAGTACTCAGCCTCAGTAGTGGACAAAGCAACGCTTGCTTGCTTTTTGGAAAACCATGAAATGAGTGAGTTTTCTATAAATTGGCAAGTGTCACTCATGCTCTTCCTATCTATTTTACAGCCACCGTAATCTACATCAGTATAAGCATGTAAATTAAAGTCAGAATCTTTATCGTACCAAATTCCTAAGGTGGACGTGTGCTTAATATAGCGGAATATTCTTTTTACCGCATTATAGTGAGACACCTTAGGTTGACTTTGAAA
Source organism: Eustoma russellianum (assembly GCA_036186865.1). Lineage (NCBI taxonomy): Eukaryota > Viridiplantae > Streptophyta > Magnoliopsida > Gentianales > Gentianaceae > Eustoma > Eustoma russellianum. The sequence continues at coordinate 23,185,926 of AP025066.1, forward strand.
ACATGCACACATGCATACACTGAACATGATATCATGCCTACTAGCAGTAAGATACAGCAAAGAACCAATCATAGATCTATATAAGGCATTATCGAAATCTTTACCATGTTCATCTTTGTCCAATTTAGTAGTAACACTCATAGGGGTGGGGGATGGTTTCAAATTTTCAAAGTTGAACTTTTTAATCATGTCATTTACATATTTAGCTTGACTTATGTGAATGCCTTTACTCGTTTTCTTAATCTACAAGCCAAGAAAATAGTTAAGTTCACCAACCATAGACATTTCAAATTCGGATTTGATGCAATTTTCAAAATCTTCAACAAGTTTGTGTGAGGTAGAACCGAAAATAATGTCATCTACGTAGATTTGAATAATAAGTAAATCTGATTTATATTGTTTCAAAAATAATGTACTATCTATAGTACCTCGTTTAAAATCATTTTCTAAAAGGAAAGTAGAAAAACGATCATACCATGCTCTAGGTGCTTGCTTTAGTCATATAGTGCCTTCTTTAGTTTGTACACGTGATCGGGATGTTTCAAATCTTCAAAACCGGGTGGTTGCTTCACGTATACCTCTTCTTGTATAAATCCATTTAGGAATGCACTTCTTACGTCCATTTGATACAATTTGAAATCTTTCATTCAAGCAATGGCAAGTAAAAGTCGTATAGCTTCTAAACGTGCTACGGGTGCAAATGTCTCATCATAGTCAATTCCTTCCTCTTGATTATAGCCTTGTGCTACAAGTCTACTTTATTTCTAACGACCTTTCCTTCTTCATTCATTTTATTTCTAAATACCCACTTTGTGCCAATTATGGTCTTATCTTGTGGTTGTGGCACTAGATCCCATACATCATTTGTAACAAATTGATTAAGCTCATCATGCATATCATCAATCCAAGAAGAATCACTCAAAGCATCATGCACAATTTTGGGTTCAATTTCAGAAATCATAGCATGAAATTGATTTATTTCATCCGAAGTTATTCTTCTACGTGGTCGCACACCATGAGTGATGTCGCCTATGATGAGATTATGTGGGTGATCTCTATGCCATCTTGGTTGATTATTTTCTATGTTATCATGCACTTCTAAGTGATCATGCATTTCTAGTGTATCATGCATATCATGCATACAAATGTGCCATCATCTTCATTCAACACGGGTTTCAATTCAAAATCATCATCATATTCTTTATCTTTATCAATCTCACCACATTCATTGAACTTCACATGAATAGATTCTATGATTTGTCTAGTGAGAGGATCATAACATCTATATGCCTTTAAATTTACAGAATATCCAACAAAGATGCATTCAATTGATTTGGAATCAAATTTATCTAAATTATCTTTTGTATTTAAAACAAAACATTTGCATCCAAACACACAAAAATAGTCAATGTTAGGCATGCGATCATTTAATATCTCATAAGGAGCCTTGTTTTGATGAGGATCAAGGGCCCCGTCAAGAGGTCAAGGGTCCTATGACAAGAAGGAGGATAAGAGAACTTTGTCATCAAGTTGCCACTTTCTTGTACAAGCATGTTCAAGATGAACCTAAGATCCCTTGGGTTCATTTCATTGAACCTTCACCTTGAGTGCAAACGTGTGTGTGTACCTCTTTGTCTTGAAGTTTATCTTGTTTTCTTGTGATCTTTGTTTTATGTGTTTGCTTTGTAGGAAGATTAGGTGCATGGAAGATCCAAATAAAATGAAGGGCCAAATTGAGGAAGATAGCCGTGTGTTTCAAAAAAGGAGACCAAAGGAATGTTGTCTCCACCAAGACAAACTCAAAGGTGTCCAAGATTGAATCTCTCGATCAAATTGAAATCAAAATCATCTCCATTATCCACAAGGGGGCCGGCCATCTTGCAAGAAAAAGGATAATGATCAAGTGAATTTAAATTCAAAGCCAAACTTGAATTTGAACTCAACCTTGATTTGAATTTAAGTTCCAACCAGATTGAGCCTTAAAATTCAAGATGAATTCAACCAACTAGACATCCATCCACACGCCATTTTTGAAGAGAAAAGAAGGAGATAAAATCCAATTCAAATTGAATCCAAGTTTGAATTCAAATTCAAACTCAATTTGAACTCAAACTTCAACCATCTTTTGAATTCAACTCCAGCCATATTATCATAATCAAATTTAGATTTCAAGACCTTCTTGGACTTGCTATACACGGCTGGAGCAAAGGAAAAGATATCCAAGAGCCAAGTTCAAAGCAAGCTCAAATTCAAACTCAACTTGAATTCAAATTCAACTAACTTTTGAATTCAACTTCACGCCTCATCCCACTCATCAAATCAGCTTCTCCAAGACACCATTTGGTCCTCATACACGGCTGAACATAGAGGGAATAACATCTTGCAAGCATTTCAAGTTTTAGCTAGAATTATCTTAGTTTTGAAATTCAAGCAAATTTCAAATTTAAACATTTGTTAGTTAACTTTATTTGAATTGTTTCTAGCCATTCCAAGGCTGAAGGGGGACGATTTTAAGGCCTATAAATAGACCCTTTTGTCTGATTGTAAAAACAACTTTGGATGAATAAAAATTCTTGATATTTCTTTCACTTTGTGTGAGACTTTGTTTTCTTGGTTTTGCATTAAAAACCTAGGTTAAGATCCTTCAAGGTTGAGCATTTTGAAGGTGTTGCCATTGCTTAAAGGTGCTGTCCAGGAGGGCCGTATTGGTTAGCCTGATCAACGACCATCTCGAAGTGTTGGTCTTGCTCATTCTTAATCCACACGTTTTTAATCACTAATGAAGCAAGGAGAAGTCTTCTTCCTTGTGCCTAACCCTTTGTGAAGGACGTTTGGAAGGTAGAATCATTGGAGCCCACGAGTTGCATGCATCAAATTGGTATCAGAGCACAGGTTACTCTCTTCCACCATCTATCATTTTCTTTTCGTTTGAGTCTAGTCATTCTAAGTTCAGTTGTGTCTTTCTTCTACTCCACACTCTACACGCCTTGTCTTGCATTCAAAAAAAAAGTCCAACTCATTTTCTTCGAGTCCTTGCATATTGCTGCCTTTTGCTTTTCATCATTCAAGAGTCATTTCCTTTATTTTCTTTTAGCATCACAATCTGATTTTGAGTCGTTCAAACTTGAACAAATTAGGGTTTGTTGCATTTTAGGTTACATTCAGACTTCTTTTAAATATTCCAACCATCAGCCTATAAAGCTACTTCGGTTTCAAATCATCTTGTTGCTACCAAAGCTTTTAGTTGGTGATGATTGTATGCATCTTATGATTCGCATTGTGATTGATTTCATGCTTTAAGACAAGTAGTCATACGTATGTTTGCCTTCACGAACCGTCTTCAACAACAAAACCCTAATTCTACCCCACACACCCACGGCCCAACCAGCCCCACCCCAACCCAACCCTAAAAACTCACCAACCTGATCCCAAACAACCCTACTTACACCCCCAACGAAAAGCCCCAACCCAATTTTACCAAACCCAATCAGATTCTAAAGATCCCAAATCATTCAAATAAACCCTAACCCTAGAATTTGAATTTTGTTTAAATTCTGTCCTAAACCAACCGACATACAAATTGACCACACCAATAATAAATTACCACCCCAAATAGTCCATTTACAACGCCCGTTCCGTTCCCAAAACCCCATCCAGTAAATTCCCAAAACGTTCAAAAAACCCTAAATCAAAAAAAAACCTAACCCTAACCCCATTCGGCCTTACCCCAATTTCCCTCATTCTCCAAGGTTATTTTTGTTGCAAGTCCAAGCTACAAAATGCATTTTAAATACATTGCACTATTCTGTCCAAAAGCGCAAGTGCTAAGTGCAAAACGCGTGAAATTTCAATCCTGCCCTTAGTCAAAAAAAAGAATCTGAACCTTGCTCAATTGAAATAGCAAGGAAGAAAAAGAAAAACAAAAGAACAAGAGAAAAGAAAAAAGGGCAAAGCGTTTGTGCATTGCGTGGAACATTTTTGGTATGATTCGCAAACCTTGGATACCGTATTTCCTTTTACCCCATTGTCGTCCCCTATATACCTTATTCTCCATCTCCTGATCTTCTTGAACCAATCACACTTTTGGTTGCTCGATTGTTGCATGACTTGAACCATTTTGTGGATAGTAAGTGCATAGAATCAAAATTAACTAAAGATTGCCCACGGCAACCCTTAGTTTATCTTTGGTTCAGCCTTATACATCAACTTTGGTTGCTTATTTTCTTTGAATCTTAGTAGAAAGTGCAAGTTTGTGTTCATTTCAATTGATTCTACTTTGATACTAACTGGTGCAACTTGAACGCAAAGAGGAAGAAACAAGTGGAGAACATTGTGATTTCAAGAAGCCTTGGCAATACACTTCCTTATTGATCACTTTGAGCCTTCTTAACTTCAGGTTATCCAAGAACCAAAGTGGTAAGAGAGTGGAAAGAATCGAAAGCGGAGTGTTCATAGCTTACTTTTTTTTACTAATCCCTTAACGTTTGTTTGTCTTTCTGTGAGTTTGCTTCTTTCTTTTTCCTTTTTGTCTTTGTTCAATTCCTTAGGTACAATGGAGAGCAGCAATCATTCCGCATCTAGCAAGTCAAAAGAGGCTGAAACTGTTGACAACACGCAACAACAAATGCTGGAGATGCTTAAGAAACTCATGCATGACAATGAGGTAATTAAGCATCGCTTGGAAGACGTGGAGCAAAGCTACAAGACGAGTGATGGCCAAGGTACAAGCAGGGCCGTTCTCCTACCACAACCTAGGCGCCATCCCCAGAAGAAGTTGAGGATGACAACCTTAGACCACCACACACCGAAGCAAGACGGTTTGTTCCTCCTACACAACCAAGAAGGTACGTCCCACGAAGGTACAATGATGATTACATTCCCTTTGAGCATGATAATTATGACTTTGATGACCACCCTCCCCGTGGTTACCAAAGACGCCAAAATCCCCTTTTCCCGCAAGATGACGATTTTCTCAAAACCAAAATAAATATTCCCACGTTTTATGGTAAAAGTAATGCGGAGGAATATTTAGAATGGGAAACGAAAGTGGATTTGATCTTTTCTTGTACCAATTACAGTGAATTGTAAAAAGTGAGGTACGCTTCTATTGAGTTCTCTGGTTATGCACTTAATTGGTGGACGAATTTGTGTTGAAATAGAACTAAGACGAGACAACCCCCAATTGCCACTTGGGAAGAAATGAAGTTTGAAATGCGACAATGTTTTATTCCAAACAATTATGAGAGCTCTATTTTCACGAGTTTGCATAATTTACGACAAGGTTCCAAAAGTGTAGATGAGTATTATAAAGAGTTGGAAATTTTGTTGGAAAGGTCTAACTTGCAGGAACCTGAAGAAGCCACCAAGGCTCGATTCTTACATGGTTTAAACAGGGAGATTGCGCAAAGGGTTGACCTTCAACCTTATCTCAACCTCACAACCATGGTCCATATGGATGAAAAGATTGAAACACAATAAAGGTACGTAATTCCTCCAATTTCAATTCCAATTATCGTACTAATCAGTCTTCATCAAGATTTTACAGCAAGCCTTCAGGAACGGGAAGTTCACGGCCTACAGGAGGCCAAGAACGTGACCAAGGTGTGTCATAAAGAATGGACAATCATGTGCAATCCACACAAAGGAGAGATGAACGCACCCAACAAAAGACTCCTATCGGAAATTCTTCTGATCCCTCAAAAAGGTTTTGAGACATTAATGCTATAAATGTCAAGGACGTGGTCACATAGGAAAAGAGTGTCCTAATGCAAAACGAATCATGTTAATTGAAGAGACCAACGAATGTGTCCGAGTCCGAGCATGAAAACGAGTCTGAGCATGATAATGAAATTGAACCTGAAGAGGATCTAGGCGCATTAGATGATTTTGACACTAAGGAGTTTCTTATTGTGCGTAGAGCTTTAAATGCATATCCAAAATTAGATGATCACGAACAACATAGAGAAAACATTTTCCATATTCATTGCATGATAAATGGTAAAGAGTGCACCATGATAATTGATTCCCGTTCTTGTGCGAATGTGGCTAGCATCAAATTAGTAAGAAAACTAAATTTGCCTTTGACTAATCATCCGCATCCTTACAAACTTGCGTGGCTAAATGACTGCGGTGAAGTTAGCGTAAGTAAACAAGTTTTGATTTCTCTTAGCATTGGTAGTTACAAAGATGATGTTTTATGTGATGTCGCACCAATGCATGCTAGTCATATCTTACTTGGTAGGCCATGGCAATTTGATCGACATGTGACATATGATGGTTATTTGAATCGTTATTCTTTCAAATTGAATGGCAAATTGTACAAACTACATGCACTTCCACCACACAAAGTCCACGAGGATCACCAACGCATGTCCAAGTCTAGAGCCGATCCTAAGGAAAAAGAAGCCGAGAGAAAATTCGTGGTGTATGAAAAGTGAGAACAAAAAGCACGAGAGCAAGGGAAAAGAGGTAGTGCCCCTAAATGTCAACGAGTCCAAAAAGAAGTGTGGGTATGTCGCAAAGAAAAGAGAGGTCACACGCGCCCTTTATAACAACCAAACTGTCCTCATCATCATCCCAAAGTCGTGTCACCTTACATTAGAAGAACTCCCACCAAACTTACCTACCTCAGTTGCGTCCCTTATCCAAGAATATGAAGTTCTATTTCCCTCCGAACCCCCATCCAGATTACCATCCATTAGAGGAATAGAACACCAAATCGACTTTGTCCCAGGAGCCGTGTTACCCAATCGCCCAGCCTATCGAGCCAACCCCGAAGAAACCAAAAAAATCCAAAGGCAAGTAGAGGAACTCCTAGCGAGTGGACAAGTCCGAGAGAGCCTAAGCCCATCTGTCGTCCCAGTCATTTTAGTACCCAAAAAGGATGAAACGTGGAGAATGTGTACCGATTGCTGAGCCATAAACAAAATCACCGTCAAGTATAGGTACCCCCATACCTAGGCTAGACGATATGTTGGACATGTTGCACGGATCTAAATTCTTCACTAAAATCGACCTTAAGCAAGGGTACTTCCAGGTACGCATTAGAGAAGGGGACGAATGGAAGACTGCATTCAAAACCAAGTTTGGGCTCTATGAGTGGTTAGTGATGCCCTTCGGGCTCACCAACGCCCCTAGCACCTTTATGAGGCTAATGAATGAAGTCTTACGAGCGTTCATAGGCCGATTTTTTGTTGTTTATTTCGATGATATCCTAATCTATTCCAAAACCATAGAAGATCATCTTGACCATATTCGAGCCGTTTTTGAAAAGCTTAAGCAAGAACAACTTTACGCCAACTTTAAGAAGTGCTCCTTTTGTTTAGAACGCGTAGTTTTTCTAGGCTTTGTCATTTCGGCTGAGGGAGTAGAAATGGATGAGGAAAAGGTTAGGTCAATTGTGGAGTGGCCTATACCTAAGAATGTAGGGGAAGTTCGTAGTTTTCATGGACTAGCAAGCTTTTATAGACGCTTTGTCAAAGATTTTTCTTCCATAGCTGCACCCCTAAACGAAATTGTAAAAAAAGATGTGCCTTTTAGGTGGGAAGAGCCACAACAACAGACATTTGATGAGCTCAAGCGTAGGCTGACCACTGCACCCATAGTTAGGTTACCAAATTTTGACGAGACCTTTGAGATCGAGTGTGATGCAAGTGGAGTGGGTATAGGCGCAGTTTTGACCCAAAGTAAGAAACCCATAGCCTACTTTAGTGAAAAGTTGAAAGGAGCAGCATTGAATTACTCTACCTATGATAAGGAACTTTATGCCCTTGTGAGATCCCTACAAACTTGGCAACACTATCTTCAACCTAAAGAGTTTGTGATCCACACTGACCACGAAAGCCTTAAGTATCTTAAAGGGCAGGGAAAGTTGAACAAAAGACATGCCAAATGGGTAGAGTTCATAGAACAATTCCCTTACGTGATTAAGTACAAACAAGGAAAGGATAATATAGTTGTCGATGCCCTCTCTAGGAGATACACGTTAGTGACTACATTATCTTCACGCTTCTTAGGATTCGAATCACTTAAGGAATTGTACCCCAATGACCATGACTTTGGCACCATTTTCGAGGCATGTAAAGAAGCACCATTTGGGAAATTTTACATACATGAGGGTTATCTTTTCAAAGAACAAAAATTGTGCGTTCCCCAATCATCCCTACGAGAAGCCCTGACTAGAGAAGCCCATGGGGGAGGTTTAATGGGTCATTTCGGAGTGTTCAAAACCCTTGAGACTCTTAAGGAACATTTCTATTGGCCCCACATACGAGTAGACGTCGAGAGGTTGTGTGGCAGTTGCATCACTTGTAAACAAGCCAAATCCAAGTCCCAACCACATGGCCTTTACACGCCTTTACCCGCCCCTGATGCCCCTTGGATTGACATTTCCATGGACTTTGTGTTAGGACTTCCTAGGTCTCGGGGAGGACGTGATAGCATTTATGTTGTGGTTGATCGATTTTCAAAAATGGCACATTTCATTGCATGTTGAAAAGTTGATGATGCCACACATGTTGCTGATTTGTTCTTCAAAGAAATTGTTAGATTGCATGGCATGCCACGTACAATTGTAAGTGATAGAGATACGAAATTTTTGAGTCATTTTTGGCGTGTTTTGTGGGCTAAACTTGGTACACAATTGTTGTTTTCAACCACCGCACACCCACAAACGGATGGACAAACTGAAGTCGTTAATCGTACTCTTTCTCAACTTTTGCGTGCCATTTTGCAAAAAACCATTAAACATTGGGAAGATTGTTTACCATATATCGAATTTGCATATAATAGGAGTGTCCATCACGGTACTTTGCATAGTCCATTTGAAATCGTGTATGGCTTTAATCCCTTGTCTCCCATCGATTTGATTCCTATTCCCGTGCATGAACGTTCTATTCTTGATGGTAAACAAAAAGCGGAAAAGATAAAGAACCTGCATGAACAAGTTAAAACACAACTTGAAAAGAAAAACAAAGCTTATGAAAGATGAGCTAACAAACATCGGAAACGAGTCGTGTTTAAACCTAGAGATTTAGTATGGTTACATTTGCGCAAAGACAGATTTCCCAATGAGAGAAAGTCCAAACTATTGCCTCGCGGAGACGGACCTTTCAAAGTTTTGAAACGAATAGGTGATAATGCATACATACTTGATCTTCCCGAAAGGTATGGTTCAATTTCACCTACTTTTAATGTTGCTGACCTCACCCCTTTCACCGATGACCTTTTTGATTCGAGGACGAATCCTTTTGAGGAGGGGGGATTGATGAGGATCAAGGGTCCAATGAGGATCAAGGGCCCCGTCAAGAGGTCAAGGGTCCTATGACAAGAAGGAGGGAAAGAGAACTTTGTCATCAAGTTGCCACCTTCTTGTACAAGCATGTTCAAGATGAACCTAAGATCCCTTGGGTTCATTTCATTGAACCTTCACCTTGAGTGCAAACGTGTGTGTGTACCTCTTTGTCTTGAAGTTTATCTTTTTTTCTTGTGATCTTTGTTTTATGTGTTTGCTTTGTAGGAAGATTAGGTGCATGGAAGATCCAAATAAAATGAAGGGCCAAATTGAGGAAGATAGCCGTGTGTTTCAAAAAAGGAGACCAAAGGAATGTTGTCTTGAAGAGAATGTTTGTCTCCACCAAGACAAACTCAAAGGTGTCCAAGATTGAATCTCTTGATCAAATTGAAATCAAAATCAACTCCATTATCCACAAGGGGGCCGGCCATCTTGCAAGAAAAAGGATGATGATCAAGTGAATTTAAATTCAAAGCCAAACTTGAATTTGAACTCAACCTTGATTTGAATTTAAGTTCCAACCAGATCGAGCCTTAAAATTCAAGCTGAATTCAACCAACTAGGCATCCATCCACACGCCATTTTTGAAGAGAAAAGAAGGAGATAAAATCCAATTCAAATTGAATCCAAGTTTGAATTCAAATTCAAACTCAATTTGAACTCAAACTTCAACCATCTTTTGAATTCAACTCCAGCCATATTATCATCATCAAATTCAGATTTCAAGACCTTCTTGGACTTGCTATACACGGATGGAGCAAAGGAAAAGATATCCAAGAGCCAAGTTCAAAGCAAGCTCAAATTCAAACTCAACTTGAATTCAAATTCAACTAACTTTTGAATTCAACTTCAGGCCTCATCCCACTCATCAAATCAGCTTCTCCAAGACACCATTTGGTCATCATACACGGCTGAACATAGAGGGAATAAAATCTTGCAAGCATTTCAAGTTTTAGCTAGAATTATCTTAGTTTTGAAATTCAAGCAAATTTCAAATTTAAACATTTGTTAGTTAGCTTTATTTGAATTGTTTCTAGCCATTTCAAGGCTGAAGGGGGACGATTTTAAGGCCTATAAAAAGACCCCTTTGGCTGATTGTAAAAAAACTTTGGATGAATAAAAATTCTTGATATTTCTTTCACATTGTGTGAGACTTTGTTTTCTTGGTTTTGCATTAAAAACCTAGGTTAAGATCCTTCAAGGTTGAGCATTTTGAAGGTGTTGCCATTGCTTAAAGGTGCCGTCCAGGAGGGCCGTATTGGTTTGCCTGATCAACGACCATCTCGAAGTGTTGGTCTTGCACATTCTTAATCCACACGTTTTTAATCACTAAGGAAGCAAGGAGAAGTCTTCTTCCTTGTGCCTAACCCTTTGTGAAGGACGTTTGGAAGGTGGAATCGTTGGAGCCCACGAGTTGCACGCATCATGTTTATTTCTTTCTGATGGATAAGCGATTTACTATGCAGCATGCACAATTTACGGCTTCCGCCCACAGAAATCTAGGCAATTTATTTTCGCATAACATAGTCCTAGCGATTTCTTGTAATGTTCGATTCTTTCTTTCTACTACTCCATTTAATTGTGGAGTTCTAGGTGGCGAAAACTCATGCTTGATTCCTTTTTCTTCGCAAAATGAAATCATAACCTTGTTTTTAAATTCACCGCCTCTATCGCTTCTTATTTTTTTAACATTGACACCGTATTGATTTTCAA
>AP025066.1:23196940-23217847 GCA_036186865.1 Eustoma russellianum
CGCTTCTTATTTTTTTAACATTGACACCGTATTGATTTTCAAGTTGTTTGATTAATTTTGCAATCTCAATGGCACTATCATCCTTATGTGCAAGAAATAAAGTCCAAGTATAACGAGAAAAATCATCAACAATCACGCATGCATAGTCGCCCACCAAGGCTTGTAGTACGACTAGGACCAAACAAGTCAATGTGTAATAGTTCTAAGACTCTAGTCGTGCTTATTTCATTCTTAGGCTTAAGTGACTCGTGTGTTTGTTTGCCTTTTATGCAAGATTCACACAACTGAAAGTTGTCTAAATCAAGTGTAGGCAATCCTCGTACTAGGTTCTTTCGTTGGAGTTTTTCTAGTGTGAAAATGTCATGTGTCCTAAACGTCTATGCCACAAATTTACATTAGATTCGTTTGACATAAAACACTTAACTTTAGCGTCTACCATATCATCCATAGAAAGCGTAAAGATGTTTCCTTCTCGTTTTCCTTTTAAAACAGTTTCTCCATTTTTATTTATTATATTGCAATAAGGGTGAGTGAAACACACATCGAATCCATTGTCAATAAATTGAGAAATGCTAAGAAGATTATAGGATAAGTTGCTTACCAAAAAGACGTTGGAGATTTGAAGAGTGCTTGGATTTCCAATCGTACCTTTTCCGATGATTTTGCCTTCGTTGTTGTCTCTAAAGGTCACGGATCCACCTTTTATGACCTTCTTTAATTTCGTGAACAAGCTCGGGTCACCCGTCATGTGCCTCGAGCAGCCAGTGTCAAGGAACCACTTTATAGATGTATCTTTTGATGTGTGGGCTCCCTGCAATGTGCAAAAATGATTTAGGTACCCTTTTAACTTTGGGTCCTTGCGAGTTAGTTAATCACCTCTTGGTAAAAGTACCTTTCGGTACCCATACTTGGGTGATCCTTCTCGGTCTAGCAAATGGCAAGAATGTAGATGAAGGTGCAATGTAATAAACATGTGGTGAATGCACTTTGGGCCTTTGGCCAAGAACTCCTTTATACTCATTGTACGTAGGACGTTTTTGATATGTCCTTGTGTTGTGTGCGTAGTGCGTGATCTAGATGAATGAAAAGGATGACGTGTATGCATTACTTGTTTCTTCTCATATCTATATGGCACAAAATTGTATTTCGCATGATATGAGGAGGAGGTGGGGCGTGAGGAAGGGAGAGGTCTTTGCGTCATCTTAGACGCCGTTTTTGGCTTTGGGGTGTCTAGTTTCTTAGACACAACGAACTTAGTTGGTTTGGTGGATACTTCATTTGTCTCAATGTATCCTAAACCCGTTTTATCACTATCATGCTTTTGTGATTAGATAATACGATGCAGCATGTTAGATCCCGTATCAAACTGTTTCATCATTTTCTCTAAGTCTGTATTCCTTGATTTCAAACTTGAAATCTCGGATTTCATTTCATTATTTTGAGTGGTCAATGATAAAATCTCTGTCTTTAATGCATTGATGATGCATGATGACTCTTCTTCAAAATCGTTTAATTGAGCGACAAGGTTTTCGTTAGAAGATTCTAACATCTTCTTGTCTTTAATTAATCGCTTCTTTTCTTTAGCGAGAGTCTTAGTGAATTTACGCAGTTCTAAGTACTGACTAAAAAGATCATCATAAGAAGGTTCAGAGTCAGAATCAGAATCAGATGATACCTCATTAGATGCTTTGGAGACAAAGCATACTTGTGCAGTCTCCTCTTCGGTTTCAGTCTCGGAATCCGATGTATCACTCCAAGTGGAGGCTTTGAGAGCACGTTACCTTTCTTGAGTTCTGAGACGAGTCTATTCTTGTTCCGTTCCTTGTCAGGGTATTTATTTGTTTGCTTTTCCTTATTAGGGCAGTCATATGATAAATGTCCAAGTTTGCCGCAATCATAACATTTAACATCCTTATCATTTGTCTTGCTCTAATATCTTTTAGTCGAAGTGCCCTTATTTTTGTTTCTAAATGACCTTCTCATAAATTTTCTTAAACCTTTAGCCAATAGAATTAGGTCATCGTTATCCGATTCAGAATCACTATCATCTACGTGATCGGAAGAAGTAGAGACGTATTCATTTGATTTAAAAGCAATAATTTTACCTTGTTTAGATGATTACGATTTCTGTATGGTGAGTTTATTCTAATAAACCTTAGGTGATCCAATTAACTCTTCCATCTTTATTGAGTTCGTTTCTTTGCTTTCTTCTATTGCGGTTACTTTAGGGTCCCACTAGGATGGAAGGCTTCGCAAGACTTTCTGTACCTTTTCCTGCATGGTAAAGGCTTTACCAATAGACTCAAGATAATTGTAGATGTTAGTCAAACGAAGATCCATATCTACAATAGATTCATTAGGCAATAATTTAAACGACTCAAGTGTGGACATAAGCATGTTTATCTTTGACTCTTTTACTTGACTAGCGCCTTCGTGTTTCATTTCGAGTATTCTCCACATTTCTTGTGCACTAGAACAGTTTGAGACATAACTAGACTCACTCTTACTTAATCCATTTAAGAGTAATTGCATAGCCCTAGCATTCATGCTAAGTTTCTTTTTATCCTCACTTGTATATTCTTGTCTAGGTTTAACAACTTCTAGTGTGACTCCGTCTACGGTGGATAACTTAGATGGAACAAAAGGACTATCTTCTATAATCGACCAAAGATCAATATCTATTGCCATAAGAAAAAGCTTCATTCTTAGTTTCCATTGAACGAATGACTCACCGTCAAAAAGGAGGCCTTTGGCTCGACGTACCTTCTTGCTCGGTTTTGAGATTTGTGGTTGCCATCTCACTGAATCGTTGGGTCCTTTGAAGTGAGTGTTCCTGCGCTCTGATACCACTTGTAGGATCTGCAAGGCACCACTAGAAGGGGAGGGGGGTTGAATAGTTGGTGCGGAAAGTGTGGTTTTTAAAATTGTTTTGACTCAAGAACTCAACTTCTGAAAACAGTTTCTGTTTTCAGGACCTGTTTTAAAACGGTTTCAAAACTAGGTGTAGGTCTGCTGAAATTCTGAAATTTTGAGATAACTTAGCCTCAGATGTTATGAGTGTCTCCTAAAAATTTCAGATTTAAATTCAACCTTTAACCCCTTCAAAAATCGTTGGTGGTCAGATTGCGCGAATCTGCCAGAAACGGTAGACTGTTTTGAAAAATTTATTCCTATTTGTACGTAACTTCAAATGCTCTGAAATTTTAACCACTAACTCCTTATATGTTATATTTAAATGGGTTGAAACAGTTTTGAAAAATGCTTTTGGGAAGTTAGTCAAATACACTCAAAGGCTCAACCTTTGCAAGCCTGAAAATCAGACTGCACTAGTCTCAGATCTTTGGATGTTTGATTGACTTATACTTGTCCAAAAGGGTTGAAACTTGTGCCAAATAAACCTTAAGACGTGTGGCTATTATTCTGGAAAGTTTCATAATTTTTGCAAAACGTTTACTAGTTTTACAAACGTAATCAAAAAGAGTAAACAGTGCTGAAACAGAATATAAGTGCTGAAAGTAAATGACACCAAGAATTTTATATTGGTTCGGTTATAAACAACCTACTCCAGTCTTCGAGGAACATCTTCCTCAGTTCACATTAATCACACAATACAAATACACCTTACCACAGGGTTGATGGAGTTACAAACCAACTCCAACCCTTTACCAACCTTGTATGATGAATACAATTGCGCGCGAACACCACCACCTTGCAAGATTTAAGATTGATCACACCTTGATCAAACTTTTGCCAAGATAAAGAATGTGTGGTGGTCTAAGATAAGCCTATTCAAGAATATGAATATAAGTACAATAGGCTTTTAAGAAGAAGAAAGAAAGAGAGTGTAGAAGAAGAAGGCTATAGGCGTTTTTGATCACTTGATTTGCAAGACTTGTTCTTGTTCTTGTTTTGTTCTTCTTCCTTCCCTTTTTAACATCATAGCCGCCCCCCTTGGAGTCCTTCTCCTCTTGAAAATTATCTTCTAAGTCCTTGGGAGAATATGTGGCATCATTGTGACATGCTCTTGCTTACTTGGCACCTCCTCATTGGATGATCATTTAACTTTTGCTTACTTGGCACTCATTGATAGGTTGAATGTTGTCATCATTTGATGACTTGGAAAATCTGAGAATTCCACTAAAAACATGTGCCAAAATCATCATAAAACAATTATCATAACTTCCAAGATCATCACATAAATTAAGCAAGATAATTTCCCCACAAAATTGATGATAAAATCGGCCATGAATGAGACTTGACATGCTGAAATTTCAGCATTTGATGCATGGTGCTTATTTCAAATTATTGCCAAATTTTCTTTGATTTTTCTCTTAAAAATAAATCACCAATTAGTAGACAATAATCTCATCATTTATGGAATAGAAATTAGAGACCAACAAGGCCAATATTTCGGCCAAGATATATTCATACACATGCTGAAATTTTTCAGCATGTGTGATATTCAAAATATCACAATTTTACTTTCATATCTTATTCAAATAAATTCCAATTTGTCTTCCATTTAATTCCATGTTTCAAGACACAAAATATACCCTCATGAATGATGAAAATCGGCCATCTCTTTGTGCACATGCTGAAATTTTTAGCATGTGTTTCAAATGAGATAAAATTTGAAACATTACCTTTAGTAGCTTCTTTCTTTAAATCACCAACATTGTATGATTGATTCTTGACCAATCAATATGCCAAAAGGCTCCACATATGCTCCATCTCAGCTGTATAGGCGTGTATGATATGTATATACATGTGCTGAATTTTATTTTTGCAAACTTTGTAAAAAGTGCACATTTAATAATACACACATGATATATTCCAATCAGCCCTTAATTTAATTTTCTAGAACACTTTAAGATGTATGGAATATGTAAAAAGTGACTAGATACATGTCGTATGATTTGCCAAAAAACGTTCCATGTGTTGTGTACGTAGAAAACCAAATTTTCGATGTTTATCGATTACCCGATTTTTCTCTAATTAAATTCCAACTTTTTGCACATGTTATATATATTATGTTACACATAATATACATAATATAAACTTTAATTTTCAGCACTTGGCTGGTCTAAAGTGGCGCCATTTACATGTGACAAAATTGAAATTGGAATCTCCACAATTTGGCCTTAATGTGGGGTGATTTGTGTGTGCCAACATGGAATGATTTTATGGCTGTGACCATCATCATACCCACGAAAATTATAAAGATTTTTGAGGTGTAGGGGCTGCCCATCTATTTATGGCAAGTACATGACACGTTGGCGAAGTTTCGGTATTCGCCCGATACGACAATTTTTGATTTAGACTCTTTTAACGTGTCGTATTTAATTTGTCATCACCATGACTTATATCATATGATATAAGACCTAAATATACTCATAAATATGAGTTAACTATGGTGGTTTGACGTTAACGTACGTACGTAAAATATATAACGTGTCGGTAGTACGTTGGAATAAGTGTGTATATGCCTTTTTAAAAAAACTGAAAATATGTATATATATATATATGTATGATTGGCATGCCATAAGGTGAGAGGAGGAGGAGGAAACTTTCCTTTCTTAAACTTGTTGCCTTTGTGCCTTGTCCAAATGTTGCTTCCTTTAATGAACTACTTAGTTTAATTAACTAAGTACTTCACTTAATGAACTAGTTTAGTTCATTAATGGTGGCACCTGAAAATAGTATAAACACAACAAATGTTTGTCATTTGATGTAAGCTTTAAAGCTTCATGGCTCGTTAGTACGGCAATATTATATATGAATCATGCACATTTATGTCATGCACGTTTTTAAGCTCATTTAAATCATATATTTTGATATCACTCAAACCCCCCTTTTCTCTACAAAAAAAACAATTGTGTACCAAGTTTAGCCCACAAAACACACCAAAAATGACTCAAAAATTTCGTATCTCTATCACTTACAATTGTACGTGGCATGCCATGCAATCTCACAATTTCTTTGAAGAACAAATCAGCAACATGTGTGGCGTCATCAACTTTCCTGCATGCAATGAAATGTGCCATTTTTGAAAATCGATCAACCACAACATAAATACTATCGCGCCCTCCTCGAGACCTAGGAAGTCCTAAAACAAAGTCCATGGAAATGTCAATCCAAGGGGAATCAGGGACGGGTAAAGGTGTGTAAAGGCCATGTGGTTGGGACTTGGATTTGACTTGTTTGCAAGTGATGCAACTACCACACAACCTCTCATTGTCTACTCTCATGTGGGGCTAATAAAAATGTTCCTTAAGAGTTTCAAGGGTTTGGAACACTCCGAAATGACCCACTAAACCTACCCCTTGGGTTTCTCTAGTTAATGCTTCTCGTAGGGATGATTGGGGAACACACAATTTTTGTTCTTTGAAAAGATAACCCTCATGTATGTAGAATTTTCCAAATGGTGCCTCTTTACAAGCCTCGAAAATGGTGCCAAAGTCATGGTCATTGGGATACAATTCCTTAAGTGATTCGAACCCTAAAAAGCGTGAGGATAATGTAGTCACTAATGTGTATCTCCTAAAGAGGGCATCGACAACTATATTGTCCTTTCCTTGTTTATACTTAATCACGTAAGGGAATTGTTCTATGTACTCTACTCATTTGGCATGTCTCTTGTTCAACTTTCCTTGCCCTTTAAGATACTTAAGGCTTTCGTGGTCAGTGTGGATCACAAACTCTTTAGGATAAAGATAGTGTTGCCAAGTTTGTAGGGATCTCACGAGGGCATAAAGTTCCTTATCATAGGTATAGTAATTCAATGCAGCGCCTTTCAACTTCTCACTAAAGTAGGCTATGGGTTTCTTACCTTGGGTCAAAACTGCACCTATACCCACTCCACTTGCATCACACTCGATCTCAAAAGTCTCGTCAAAATTTGGTAGCCTAAGTATGGGTGCAGTGGTTAGCCTATGTTTAAGCTCATCAAATGCGGTTGTGGCTCTTCCCACCTAAAAGGCACATCTTTTTTCACAATTTCATTTAGGGGTGCAGCTATGGAAGAAACATCTTTGACAAAGCGTCTATAAAAACTTGCAAGTCCATGGAAACTGCGAACCTCCCCTACATTCTTAGGTATAGGACACTCCACAATTGACCTAACCTTTTCCTCATTCATTTCTACTCCCTCAACCGAAATGACAAAGCCTAGGAAAACTACGCGTTCTAAACAAAAAGAGCACTTCTTAAAGTTGGCGTAAAGTTGTTCTTGCTTAAGCTTCTCAAAAACGGCCCTAATGTGGTCAAGATGATCTTCTATGGTTTGGAAATAGATTAGGATATCATCGAAATAAACAACAACAAATTGCCTATGAACGCGCGTATCATTAGCCTCATAAAGGTGCTAGGGGTGTTGGTGAGCCCGAAGGGCATCACTAACCACTCATAGAGCCCAAACTTGGTTTTGAATGCAGTCTTCCATTCGTCCCCTTCTCTAATGCGTACGTGGAAGTATCCTTGCTTAAGGTCGATTTTGGTAAAGAATTTAGATCCGTGCAACATATCCAACATATCATCTATCCTAGGTATGGGATACCTATACTTGACGGTGATTTTGTTTGTGGCACAGCAGTCGGTACACATTCTCCAAGTTCCATCCTTTTTGGGTACTAAAATGACGGGGACGACTGATGGGCTTAGGCTCTCTCGGACTTGTCCACTCGCTAGGAGCTCCTCTACTTGCCTTTGGATTTCCTTGGTTTCTTCGGGGTTGGCTCGATAGGCTGGGCGATTTGGTAACAGGGCTCCTAGGACAAAATCGATTTGGTGTTCTATTCCCTAATAGGTGGTAAACCGGATGGTGGTTCGGTGGGAAATAGAACTTCGTACTCTTGGATAAGGGACGCAACTGAGGTAGGCAAGTTCGATGGAAGTTCTTCTAGGGAAAGGTGACACGCCTTAGGTATGAGAATGAGGACTATTTGGTGGCTATAAAGGGCTCGTGTGACCTCTCTTTTCTTCGCAAAATACCCACACTTCTTTTTGGACTCAGTGACTCCTATGGGTACCACCTTTTTTCCCTTGCTCTCTTGTTTTTTGTTCTCACTTTTCATGCATTCCACGAATTTTCTCTCGGCTTCTTTTTCCTTAGGATCGGCCATAGACTTAGACATGCGTTGGTGATCCTCGGGACTTTGTGTGGTGGAAGTGCATGCAATTTGTACAATTTGCCATTCAATATGAAAGAATAACGATTCAAATAACCATCATATATCACATGTCGATCAAATTGACATGGCATACCAAGTAAGATATGACTAGCATGCATTGGTGCAACATCACATAAAACATTATCTTTGTAACTACCAATGCTAAGAGAAATTAAAACTTGTTTACTTACGCTAACTTCACCGCAATCATTTAACCATGCAAGTTTGTAAGGATGCGGATGATTAATCATAGGCAAATTCAGTTTTCTTACCAATTCGATACTAGCCACATTCGCACAAGAACCGGAATCAATGATCATGGTGCACACTTTACCATTTATCATGCAATGAATATGGAAAATGTTTTCTCTATGTTGTTCGTGATCATCTAATTTCGGATATGCATTTAAGGCTCTACGCACAACAAGAAACTCCTTAGTGTCAAAATTATCTAATGCGCCTAGATCCTCTGCAGGTTCGATTTCATTATCATGCTCAGACTCGTTTTCATGCTCGAACTCAGACACATATTCGTTTGTCTCCTCAATTAACATGATTTGTTTTGCATTAGGACACTCTTTTCCTATGTGACCACGCCCTTGACATTTATAGCATTTAATGTCCCTAAACCTGTTTGAGAGATCAGAAGAATTTCCGGTAGGAGCCTTTTGTTGGGTGCGGTCATCTCTCCTTCGTGTGGATTGCACACGATTATCCATTCTTTGTGACGCACCTTGGTCACGTGTTTGGCCTCCTGTAGGCCGTGAGCTTCCCGTTCCTGAAGGCTTGCTAGAAAACCTTGATGAAGATTGATTAGTACGAAAAGTGGAATTGAAATTGGAGGAACTACGTACCTTTAGTTGGTGTTCGATCTTCTCAGCCATATGGACCATGGTTGTGAGGTCGAGGTAAGGTTGAAGCTCAACCCTTTGCGCAATCTTCCGATTTAGCCCATGTAAGAAACGAGCCTTGGTGGCTTCTTCTGGTTCCTGCAAGTTAGACCTTTCCAACAAAATTTCTAATTCTTTATAATACTCGTCTACACTTTTGGAACCTTGTCGTAAATTTTGCAAACTTGTGAAAATAGAACTCTCAAAGTTATTTGGAATAAAATGTTCTCATTTTAAACTTCATTTCTTCCCAAGTGGCAATTGGAGGTTGCTTTGTCTTAGTTCTATTTCGACGCAAATTTGTCCACCAATGCCATGGGCAATCTTTAGTTAATTTTGATTCTATGCACTTACTATCCACAAAATGGTTCAAGTCATGCAACAATCGAGCAACCAAGTGTGTGATGGGTTCAAGAAGATCAGGAGATGGAGAATAGGATATAGGAGGACGGCAATATGGAGTAAAAAGGAAATACGGTATCCAAGGTTCTCAAATTGCACAAAAAAAATTTCTTTATAATGCACAAACGTTTTGCCCTTTTTCTTGTCTCTTGTTCTTTTGTTTTTCTTTTCTTCCTTGCTATTCAAATGTAAGCAAGGTTCAGATTCCTCTTTTTTTTTTGACTAGGGGCAGAATTGGAACTTCACGCGTTTTGCTCTTAGCACTTTCGTTTCAGGCAGAATAGTGGAACGTCTTGATATTGTAGTTTGCAACCTTGAATTGCAACAAAATAATCTTGGAAAGGGAGGGAATTCGAGGTTGGATGGAATTGGGATTAGGGTTAGGGTTTTTCAACTTAGGGTTTTTGAACGTTTTAGGAATTTGCAGAATGGGGTTTTTGGAACTGAATGGCCGGTGTAAATGGACTATTTGGTTTAGGAATTGATGATTTGTGTGGTCAATTTGGATAATGGCTAAGGGTAGGACTGAATTGAACCCAAATTGAAATTCTAGGGTTATGGTTTTTTTGAATGAATTGGGAACTTTGGATGCTGATTTCGTTTGGTAAAATTGGGTTGGGGCTTGTTGTTAAGGGTGTAAATAAGGTTGTTTGGAATCAGGTTGGTGAGATTTAGGGTTGGATTGGGGTGGGTGCTGGTTGGGCCGTGGGGTATTGGGTGGTTTTAGGGTTTGCTTGTTGTTGAAAATGGGTTGTGAAGACAAGCACACGCAGGACTACTTGACTTAAAGCATGAAATCAATCACAATGCGAATCACAAGATGCATACAGTCATCACCAACTAAAAGCTTCGGTAGCAACAAGATGATTTGAAACCGAGGTAGGCTGATGGTTGTAGTAAAAAGAAAGCTGAATGTACTCTAAATGCTCAAACCCTAATTGTTCAAGTTTGAATGATAAAATTTCAGATGTTTGATGCACAAGTTGGATATAAAAGAAATGATGCTAGAATGATGAAGAACAAGACAACAAAATGCAAATGACCCAAACAAAGTGGACGTTTTGTTTTTTTGTATGAAATGCAAGACAAATGGCTTGTAGAGTGAAGGGTAGAAAAAGGACACAACTGAACTTGAAAAGACTAGACTCAAACGAAAAGAAAATGATAGATGGTGGAATAGAGTAACCTGGATCTGATACCAATCTGATGCATGCAAGACGTGGGCTCCAACAATTCCACCTTCCAAACGTCCTTCACAAAGGGTTAGGCACAAGGAAGAAGACTTCCCCTTGCTTCCTTAGTGATAAAAACGTGTGGATCAAGTGAGCAAGACCAACACTTCAAGATGGTCGTTGATCAGGCAAACCAATATGGCCCTCCTGGACGGCACCTTTTAGCAATGGCAACACCTTCAAAATGCTCAACTTTGAAGGATCTTCATTTAGGTTTTTAATGCAAAACCAAAAAAACAAAGTCTCACACAAAGTGAAGGAAATATCAAGAACTGTTATTCATTAAAAGTTGTGTTTACAATCGGCCAAAGGGGTCTATTTATAAGCCTTATTACTCGTCCTATTAGACTTCAAATGACCAGAAATTATTTCAAAATAAGCTAGCTAATAATGCTTGAAAATTAAAAATTATTTGAATTCAAAACTAAAACAAATTCTAGCTAAAATTTGAAATGCTTGCAAGATCCCATTCTCTCCATTTTCAGCAGTGTATGAGAGTCAAATAATGTCTTGGGGGAGCTGATTTGATGAGTAGGATGAGGCCTGAAGTTGAATTCAAAAGTTGGTTGAATTTGAATTCAAGTTGAGTTTGAATTTGAGCTTGCTTTGAACTTGTCTCTTGCATATCCTTTCCTTCCAGCTGTGTGTGCTTGTTTTGACCTTGGAAATCTGATTTTGATGATGATAAAATTCCTGGAATTGAATTCA
This sequence comes from Eustoma russellianum, assembly GCA_036186865.1. Lineage (NCBI taxonomy): Eukaryota > Viridiplantae > Streptophyta > Magnoliopsida > Gentianales > Gentianaceae > Eustoma > Eustoma russellianum. Next base: position 23,208,341 of record AP025066.1, read on the forward strand.
AATGATGGTTGAAATTTGAATTCAAATTGAGTTTGAATTTGAATTCAAACTTGGATTCAATTTGAATTGGAATCTATCCCTCTTTTATCCTTCAAGATGGCGTGTTTACTGCTGCAAAAATGGGCTGAAATCTTCTTGAAATTTAAGTCTCCAATTGGTTGAAACTTGAATTCAAATCTTGGTTGAATTTAAATTCAAGTTTAACTTCAAGTTTGATTTCAATTTGATCTTCATCTTTGCATTTTAAAAATGGCCGGCCCCCCTTGTTGGTATTTGGAGATGATTTTGTTTTCAATTTGATCAAGAGATTCCATCTTGGACACATTTGAATTTGTCTTTGTGGAGACAAACATTCTCTTCAAGACAACATTCTCTTTGCTTCCCTTTTTTGCAACACACACGCGTACCTTGCTCCTTTGGCCTCCATTTCATTTTGGATCTTCCATGCACCTAATTTACCTACAAAGAAACACATAAAACAAAGATCACACGAAATGAGATAAAATTCAAAAACAAAGAACGTACACACGCATGCTTATACACGCTTAAGGTGAAGGTTCAATGAAATGAACCCAAGGAATCTTAGGTTCATCTTGAACATGCTTGTACAAGAAGGTGGCAACTTGATGACAAAGTTCTCTTGCCCTCCTTCTTGTCGTAGGACCTTTGACCTCTTGATGGGATCCTTGATCCTCATCGGACCCTTGATCCTCATCATTTCTTTAGTATATTCAACCAGTTAAGGCTAGGTGACATTTCTTATTTTTGTTTAGCTTCAGCATTGCCCTCATCTAAGGTGAATATGTTTAGTAATTCGTCAACTAGATCATCAATTGATTTATCTCCCAATGTCGCTGAATTTGTTTCGACGAAGGCATTTCAAGTTCTACATAAAGGAGACTATCTAATTCAGCTAGCAATTCATCATATGAATCTAGTTTAACAACCTTCAAGCCATTCTCATTCTCATGCTTAATATTGACGTTCAAATTAAGCAAACTTACATCAAAGTCATCAACAATTTGTTCCGGATGCAATTCCTTTCTGACCCAATTATAAGCATCTTAGTGTTATGCAAAACATGCAAAGGGGTTTCATTTTTATGCATGTCAATGTTTAAAACGGGTTTAGACAAAGTGTTGTCAAATTCATGCTTTTGAAGTAAACGAGATTCAACTTCAATATCAAATTTAGATATGCCTTTAACACTTTGTAGATCACCAAGTTTAGTTTCAAGTGAATCATTCCTTTTAAATTCAAATACTTCATATGGTTGGTCATGCATTGTATGTAAAAGAATCTTTGTTTGATGCATGTCAATGATGCGTGCAAACGTGGACTCCAACACTTTCCACCTTCCAAACGTCCTTCACTAGGTTTAGGCACAAGGAACAAGACTTCCCCTTGCTTCCTTAGTGATATTAAACGATTGGATCAAACGAGCAAGAACCAAGAATTCAAGATGGTCATTGATCAGGCAAACCGAATGGCCCTCCTGGACGGCACCTTAGAGCAATGGAAACACCTTCAAAATGCTCAACTTTGAAGGATATTAACCTAGGTTTTTAATGCAAAACAAAGAAAACAAAGTTCACAAATTTGGAGAAAATATCAAGTTTTATTTCATAAATGTTCTGCCTTTACTACATGGCCAAATGGCCTTATTTATAGGATGAATTTTGCCCATCTTAATCCTTGAAATGGCTAGATATTATCTCGAAGAAACTACCTAACAAATGTTTAAAAAAATTGAAACTTGTTTGCAATTCAAATTTAAAACATAGTCTAGCTAAAATTTGAATTGGTTGTTGATTGCCTTCTCCACTACATCCAGCCGTGTATCATGACTAATGAAGGTGTTGGAGACTTTATTTGATGCTGAGAAAGTGATTGGAGTCGAATTCAAAGGGTGGTTGAAGATTGAATCCAAATTGAATTTCAATTTGAATTCAAGTTTGGATTCAATTTTGAGTTGCAATCTGATCTCTTTTTCCTTCAACATGGCCGTATGTTTTGAGATGATGGATGACTTGTCTTGCATCTTGAAATTCAAATCTCAAATTAGTTTAACCTTGAAATTCAAATCATGTTTTGAATTCGAATTCAAGTTTAAATTCAATTTGATTTTCATTTGGACTATGGCCGATTTTTATCCTTGGCATTCGGAGATACTTCTGAGTTAACTTTTGAAAAGAACTCCAGTTTGATCAAGTCTTGAAAACGCCACTTTTGAAGTAGTCTGCATTGAGACTGTAGAGATAAGGGAGTTTGAGTGATTTCAAAATAAGTGACTCAAGTGCATGATATATATAAACCTGTACATGTATGCATGATATCTTGCCATTACTTGCCTTATTTAGCTTATATATTATGTTGCCGTACTAACGAGCCATGAAGCGTTAAAGCTTACGTCATATGGCAAACATTTGTTGTGTTTATGCTATTTTCAGGTGCCACCATTAATGAACTAAACTAGTACATTAAGTGAAGTACTTAGTTTAATAAACTAAGTAGTTCATTAAAGGAAGCCACATTTGGAAAAGACACAAAGGCAACAAAGTTAAGGAAGAAAAGTTTTCTCCTCCTCCCATCCTTAATTACACACCCAATATACATATACATTACATATATTTTCAGAATTTTTGAAAAAGGCACATACACATGTATTCCAACGTACTACCAACACGTTATATATTTTACGTACGTACGTTAACGCCACACCACTATACTTAACTCATATTTATGAGTATATTCAGGTCTTATATCATATGATATAAGATATGGTGATGACAAATTGAATACGACACGATAAAAGGTTCTAAACCGAAAATTGTCGTATCGGGCGAATACCGAAACTTCGCCAACGTGTCACGTACTTGCCATAAATAAATGGCCAGTCCCTATACATCAAAATTTGATGTAAATTTCGTGCACATCACTGAATAATCAGCCAAAAATACTTTCCATGTTGGCACACACAAATTACTCCACATTAAGGCCAAAATGTGAAGATTCCAAGTTTAATTTTGTCACATGCTAATGGTACCACTTTAGACCAGCCAAGTGCTGAGATTTAAAGTATATATTATATATATTATGTATAACATAATATATATAACATGTGCAAAAGTTGGAATTTAAATTAGAGAAAAATCGGGTAATCGATAAATATCGAAAATTCGGTTTTCTACGCACACAACACATGGAACGTTTTTGGTACATCATGTGACACGTATCTAGACACTTTTTACATATGATATACATCTTAAAGTGTTCTAGAAAATTAAATTAAAGGCTGATTGGAATATAACATGTGTGTATTATTAAATGTGCATTATTTTACAAAGTTAGCAAAAATAAATTTCAGCACATACACAATCATTTCCAACGCCACCTACAGCTGAGATGGAGCTTATTTGGAGCCTTGTTGGCATATTGATTGGTCAAGGATCAATCATACAATGTTGGTGAATTGAAGAGAGAAGCTACAAATGGTAAGAATTCAAAAAATATCTCTCTTATATCACATGCTGAAAATTTCAGCATGCTAAACATAGGGTGGCCGATTTTATGATATTGAATGTGATATATTTCATCATCTTTTATTATGTGATTGATTGGAAGAAGAAATGGAAATGATTTGAATATTATTTAAATTAATAAAGAGTGATATTTTATATATCACACATGCTGAAAAGTTTTCAGCATGTGTACAACTTGTGGTGGCCGAATTATTGGTCCAAATTGTGTCTAAGTTCATTTCTTATGTGATAGCAATACTTACCATAACTTGGTGATTCAATTTTTAAAGAAAAATCAAGGTAAATTGGGCATTATTTTGAAAGAAATGGAATGATGCACATGCTGAATTTTTAGCATGGCAAGACTACTAGTTGGCCGATTTTTGCATTTAGTTGGGAAGGATTTGATGTCTTGCAATTTATGTGATATATCTCATGATTTATGGAAGTTATTTTGTGATGATTTTTGGCACATGTTTAAGTGAAATTCTCAGATTTTTTCCAAGTCATCAATGATGACAACATTCATCCAATGAGAAGGTGCCAGGTAAGCAAAGACTAAATGATCATCCAATAAGAAGATGCCAAGTAAGCAAGACATTGTCACAATGATGTCTTACACTCTCTCAAGGACTTAAAAGATAATTTTCAAGAGGGGGAGACACCACCTAGGGGACGGCCATGCACCATTATAAGGAAAGAAGAGAGCAAACAAAACAAGAACAAACATTGCAAATCAAAGTGATCAAAAAAAGTCTAGCTCTTCTTCTTCTACATCCTCTTTCTTTCTCTCTTCTTGTAAGCCTATTGTATTCATATCTTTCAATCTTGAATAGGCCTGATATAGACCACCACTCACTATATATCTTTGTAAAAGATTGATCAAGGTGTGATCAATCTTCATTCTTGCAAGGTGGTGGTGTTCGTGTGAATTGTACTCGTCATACAAGGTTTGTAAAGGGTTGGAGTTAGGTGTAACTCTATCAACCCTGTGGTAAGGTGTATTGCGTGTGTGTGATTAGTGTGAACCAAGGAAGGTGTTCCTTAAAGACTGGAGTAGGTTGTTTATAACCGAACCAGTATAAAATTCTTGGTGTCATTTACTTTCTGCATTTACTTTTCAGTTATTGCAATGACTATCCTTCTTTTTCGCACTCGTAAAAATAGTTAACGAATTTCAAAAATCACAAAAATTTCCAGAAATATACTCACACGTTCTAGGGTTAATTTGGCACAAGTTTCAACCCTTTTGGATAAGTATAAGTCAATCAAACATCAAAAGTTCTGAGACTAGTGCAGTCTGATTTTCAGACTTGCAAAGGTTGAGACTTTGATTGTAGTTGACCTAATTCCCAAAAGAATTTTCCAAAACTGTTTCAATCCATTTAAATATAGTATATAAGGAGTTAGTGGTCAAATTTTCAGAGCATTTGGACGTTCACACAAATAGGAATAAATTTTTCAAAACCATCTACCGTTTCTGGAAGATTCGAGCAATCTGAGTACCAACGGTTTTTGAAGGGGTTACAGGTTGAATTTTAATTTGAAATTTTTAGGGGACCCTCATAATATCTGAGGCTAAGTTGTCTCAAAATTTCATAATTTTTGGAGACCTCTAACCTAGTTTTAAAAACGTTTTAAAACTAGTCCTGAAAACAGAATCTGTTTTCAGAACTTGAATTGTTCAAGTTTAAAGAAATTTTAAAAACCACACTTTCCGCACCATCTATTCAACCCCCCCCCCCTTCTAGTGGTGCCTTGCAGATCCTACAAGTGGTATCAGAGCACAGGAACACTCACTTCAAGGAATCCAACGATTCAGTGAGATGGCAACCACAAATCTCAAAACCGAGCAAGAAGGTATGTCGAGCCAAATGCCTCCACTTTTGACGGTGAGTCGTTTATTCAGTGGAAACTTAGAATGAAACTTTTTCTTATGGCTATAGATATAGATCTTTGGTCAATCATTGAAGATGGTCCTTATGTCCCATCTAAGGTATCCACCGTAGACGAAGTCACATTAGAAGTTGTTAAAACTAGACAAGAATATACGAGTGATGATAAAAAGAAACTTAGTATGAATGCTAGGGCTATGCAATTTCTTCTAAACGGATTAAGTAAAAGTGAGTCTAGTTATGTGTCAAACTGTTCGAGTGCACAAGAAATGTGGAGGATACTAGAAATGAAACACGAAGGCACGAGTCAAGTGAAAGAGTCAAAAATTAACATGCTTATGTCCACACTTGAGTCATTTAAATTATTGCCCAATGAGTCTATAGTAGATATGGATCTTCGTTTGACTAACATCTACAACTCTCTTGAGTCTCTTGGTAAGGCTTTTACTACGTAGGAAAAGGTACAGAAAGTCCTACGAAGCCTTCCTTCTGAATGGGGCCCTAAAGTGACCGCGACAGAAGAAAGCAAGGAAACTAAATCAATAAAGATGGAAGAACTAATCGGATCACTTAAAGTTTATGAAAATAAACTCATCATACGGAAATCGGAATCATCTAAACAAGGTAAAGCCATTGCTTTTAAATCAAATGAATAGTCTCCCCTCCCTCCGATCACATAGATGATAGTGATTCCGAATCGGATAATGATGACCTAATACTATTGGCTAAAGGATTGAGAAAATTTATGAGAAGGTCATTTAGAAACAAAAATAAGGGCACTACGACTAAGAGAAATAAGAACAAGTCAAACGATAAAGACGTTAAATGTTATGAATGTGGCAAACTCGGACACTTATCATATGACTGCCCAAATAAAGAAAAGCAAACTACTAAATACCCTGACAAGGAGCGGAACAAAAATAGACTCGTCTCAGAACCCAAACAAAGGAAACGTGCTCTAAAGGCCTCCACCTGGAGTGATTCATCAGATTCTGAAACTGAGACCGAAGAGGAGACTGCACAAGTGTGCTTTGCATCCAAACATCTAATGAGGTATCATCTGATTCTGACTCTGACTCTGAACCTTCTTATGATGATCTTTTTAGTCAGTATCTAGAATTGCATAAATTCACCAAGACTCTCGCTAAGGAAAAGAAACGATTATTGAAGACAAGAAACTGTTAGAATCTTCTAACGAGAATCTTGTCGCTCAATTAAGCGATTCAAAGAAAGAGTCATCATGCGTCATTACTGCATTAAAAACAGAGATTTCATCATTAACCAATCAAAATAATGAAATGAAATCCGAGATTTCAAATTTGAAATCAAGGAATACCGATTTAGAGAAAATGATGAAACAGTTTGATACAGGGTCCAACATGCTGCATCGCATCATACTATCACAAAAGCATGACAGCGACAAAACTGGACTGGGATACGTTGATACTAACGAAGTATCAATCAAACCAACCAAGTTTGTTGTGTCTAAGAAAGTAGACACCCCTAAGCCGCAAGTGGCGTCTAAGATGACGCATAAGGCGCCCCTTTCCTCATCACGCCCCACCTCTTCGTCATATCATGTAAAATATAACTTTGTACCATATAGATATGAAAAGAAAAGAACAATGCATACACGAAACTCATATCATCCACGCACCACGCACACATACACAAGGACATATCAAAAACGTCCTTCATTTAGTGAGTATAGAGGAGTCCTTGGGCAAAGGCCCAAAGTGCATGCACCACATGTCTACTATGTCGCACCTTCATTCTTGCCATTTGATAGACCAAGAAGGATCACCCAAGTATGGGTACCGAGAGGTACTTTTACCAAGAGGTGATTAACTAACTCGAAAGGACCCAAAGTTAAAAGGGTACCTAAATCATCCTTGCACATTGCAGGGAGACCATACATCGAAAGATACATCTATTAAGTGGTTCCTTGACAGTGGATGCTCGAGACACATGACGGGTGACCCGAGCCTGTTCACCAAACTAAAGAAGGTCACAAAAGGCAGATCCGTGACCTTTGGAGGCAACAACGAAGGCAAGATCATCGGAAAAGGTACGATTGGAGATCCAAATACTCTCCAAATCTCCAACGTCTTTTTGGTAAGCAACTTATCTTACAATCTTCTTAGCATTTCTTAATTTGTTGACAATGGCTTTAATGTGTGTTTTACTCACCCTTATTGCAACATAATAAATAAAAATGGAGAAACCGTTTTAAAAGGAAAACGAGAAGGTAATATTTTTATGCTTTCTATGGATGATGTAGTAGACGCTAAAGTTAAGTGTTTTATGTCAAATGAACCCAATGTGAATTTATGGCATAGACGTTTAGGACACATAGGCCCACACTAGAAAAGCTTCAACGAAAGAACCTAGTACGGGAATTGCCTAAGCTTGATTTAGACAACTTTCAGTTGTGTGAATCTTGCATAAAAGGCAAACAAACACGTGAGTCACTTAAGCCTAAAAACGAAATAAGCACAACTAGAATCTTAGAACTATTGCATATTGATTTGTTTGGTCCTAGTCGCACTACAAGCCTTGGTGGGCGCCACTATGCATGCGTAATTGTTGATGACTTTTCTCGTTATACTTGGACTTTATTTCTTGCACATAAGGATGATAGCGCCATAGAAATTGCAAAATTGATTAAACAACTTGAAAATCAATACGGTGTAAATGTGAAAAAGATAAGAAGCGATAGAGGCGGTGAGTTTAAAAACAAAGAGATGATTTCATTTTGCGAAGAAAAATGAATTAAGCATGAGTTTTCGCCACCTAGAACTCCACAATTAAATGGAGTAGTAGAAAGAAAGAATCGTACATTACAAGAAATCGCTAGGACTATGCTATGCGAAAATAAATTGCCTAGATTTCTGTGGGCTAAAGCCGTAAATTATGCATGCTATATTGTAAATCGTTTATCTATAAGAAAGAAAATAAACAAGACACCTTATGAGATTTTAAAATGATCGCATGCCTAAGATTGACTATTTTCGTGTGTTTGGATGCAAATGTTTTGTTCTAAATACAAAAGATAATTTAGATAAATTTGAATCCAAATCAATTGAGTGCATTTTTGTTAGATATTCTATAAATTCGAAGGCATATAGATGTTATGATCCTCTCACTAGACAAATCATGGAATCTATTCATGTGAAATTCAATGAAGTTGGTGAGATTGATAAAGATAAGGAATATGAAGATGATTTTGAATTGAAACCCGTGTTGAATGAAAATGATGATTCTTTTGATATGCATGACACACTAGAAATGCATGATCACATAAAAATGCATGATAACTTAGAAAATAATCAACCAAGATGGCATAGAGATCACCCACATGATCTCATCATAGGCGACCTCACTCACGGTGTGCGACCACGTAGAAGAATTACTTCGGATGAAATAAATGAACTTCATGCTATGATTTTTGAAATTGAGCCCAAAAAATGTGCATGATGCTTTGAGTGATTCTTCTTGGATTGATGCCATGCATGATGAACTTAATCAATTTGTTAGAAACGATGTATGAGATTTAGTGCCACGTTCACAAGATATGACTATAATAGGCAGAAAGTGGGTATTTAGGAATAAAATGAATGAAGAAGGAAAGGTTGTTAGAAATAAAGCGAGACTTGTAGCACAAGGATATAATCAAGAAGAAGGAATTGACTACGATGAAACATTCGCACCCGGAGCACGTCTAGAAGCTATACGACTATTACTTGCTATTGCTTGCATGAAAGATTTTAAATTGTATCAAATGGACGTAAAAAGTGCTTTCCTAAATGGATTCATACAAGAAGAAGTATACGTGAAACAACCACCCGGTTTTGAAGATTTGAAACATCCAGATCACGTGTACAAACTAAAGAAGGCACTATATGGACTAAAGCAAGCACCGAGAGCATGGTATGATCGTTTTGCTACTTTCCTTTTAGAAAATGATTTTAAACGTGGTACTATAGATAGTACACTATTTTTGAAACAAGAAAAATCGGATTTACTTATTATCCAAATCTATGTCGATGACATTATTTTCGGTTCTACCTCACATAGACTTGTTAAAGATT
>AP025066.1:23217857-23253306 GCA_036186865.1 Eustoma russellianum
ATGAAATCTGAATTTGAAATGTCTATGGTTGGTGAACTTAATTATTTTCTTGGCTTGCAGATTAAGCAAACGATTAAAGGGATTCATATAAGCCAAGCAAAATATGTTAATGACATGATTAAAAAGTTTAATTTTGAAAATTTGAAACCATCCCCCACCCCTATGAGTGTCACTACTAAATTAGACAAAGACGAACATGGTAAAGACGTTGATAATGGATTATATCGATCTATGATAGGTTCTTTGCTATATTTAACTGCTAGTAGGCCTGATATCATGTTTAGTGTATGCATGTGTGCATGTTTTCAAAGTGTACCTAAGGTGTCTCACTTCAATGCGGTAAAAAGAATATTCCGATATATTAAGCACACGCCCACCTTAGGAATTTGGTATGATAAGGATTCTACATTTGACTTACATGCTTACACTGATGCAGATTATGGTGGCTGCAAAATAGATAGAAAAAGCACGAGCGGAACCTGCCAATTTATAGGAAATTCCCTTATTTCATGGTTTTCCAAAAAGCAAGCAAGTGTTGCTTTGTCCACTACTGAGGCTGAGTACATGGCTCTTAGCCTTGTTGCACACAGTTGTTGTGGATAAAACAACAACTTTTGGACTTTGGAATTACCGTAAATAAAATTCCTATATATTGTGATAGTATGAGTGCCATAAATTTGTCTAAGAATCCCGTGTTACATTCTAAGGCTAAGCATATAGAAGTACGCTATCACTTTCTTCGTGATCACGTAAACAATGGTGATATTGTCATAGATCACGTACGCACAGAAGCACAAGTAGCAGATATCTTTACAAAAGCCTTAAATCAAGCCACGTATGAATCTCTTCGTTCTAAATTAGGCATGATTCCCGTTGATATGATTTGATTTGACGTGATTTGATTTACTTTCCTTTTTTGACAGGAATCTTTTGATTTACTTTCCAAAATAAAGGGGGAGAGAAAAGCATGATTTAAGGGGGAGAGAGACACTAATTGATATTAATTGCACAAATCAAGGGGGAGCCGGATTTGAAATTCGAAATTCAAATTTCAAATGTGTGCATGTTTCAAGGGGGAGAGATAGCATTTAAATCATGTGCATAAGTTATTTTGAAAATCATCAAAAGGGGAGATTGTAGAGATAAGGGGGTTTGAGTGATTTCAAAATAAGTGACTTAAATGCATGATATATATAAACGTGTACATGTATGCATGATATCTTGCCATTACTTGCCTTATTTAGCTTATATATTATGTTGCCGTACTAACGAGCCATGAAGCGTTAAAGCTTACGTTATATGGCAAACATTTGTTGTGTTTATGCTATTTTCAGGTGCCACCATTAATGAACTAAACTAGTTCATTAAGTGAAGTACTTAGTCTAATAAACTAAGTAGTTCATTAAAGGAAGCCACATTTGGAAAAGGCACAAAGGCAACAAAGCTAAGGAAGGAAAGTTTTCTCCTCCTCCCATCCTTAATTACACACGCCATATACATATACATTACATATATTTTCAGAATTTTTTGAAAAAGGCACATACACACGTATTCCAACGTACTACCGACACGTTATATATTTTACGTACGTACGTTAACGTCACACCACTATACTTAACTCATATTTATGAGTATATTCAGGTCTTATATCATATGATATAAGATATGGTGATGACAAATTAAATACGACACGACAAAAGGTTCTAAACCGAAAATTGTCGTATCGGGCGAATACCGAAACTTCGTCAACGTGTCACATACTTGCCATAAATAAATGGCCAGCCCCTATACATCAAAATTTGATGTAAATTTCGTGCACATTCACTGAATAATCAGCCAAAAATACTTTCCATGTTGGCACACACAAATTACTCCACATTAAGGCCAAAATGTGAAGATTCCAAGTTTAATTTTGTCACATGCTAATGGTACCGCACTTAGACCAAGCCAAGTGCTGAGATTTAAAGTAGATATTATATATATTATGTATAACATAATATATATAACATGTGCAAAAGTTGGAATTTAAATTAGAGAAAAATCGGGGAATCGTAAATATCGAAAATTCGGTTTTCTACGCACACAACACATGGAACGTTTTTGGTACATCGTGTGACACGTATCTATGACACTTTTTACATATGATATACATCTTAAAGTGTTCTAGAAATTAAATTAAGGGCTGATTGGAATATAACGATGTCCTGTATTATTAAATGTGGCATTATTTTACAAAGTTAGCAAAAATAAATTTCAGCCACATACACAATCATTTCCAAACGCCACCTACAGCTGAGATGGAGCTTATTTGGAGGCCTTGTTGGCATATTGATTGGTCAAGGAGTCAATCATACAATGTTGGTGAATTGAAGAGAGAAGCTACAAATGGTAAGAATTCAAATATATCTCTCTTATATCACATGCTGAAAATTTCAGCATGCTAAACATAGGGTGGCCGATTTTATGATATTGAATGTGATATATTTCCATCATCTTTTATTATGTGATTGATTGGAAGAAGAAATGAAAATGATTTGAATATTATTTAAATTAATAAGAGTGATATTTTATATATCACACATGCTGAAAATTTTTCAGCATGTGTACAACTTGTGGTGGCCGAATTATTGGTCTAAATTGTGTCCAAGTTCATTTCTTATGTGATAGCAATACTTACCATAACTTGGTGATTCAATTTTTAAAGAAAAAATCAAGGTAAATTGGGCATTATTTTGAAAGAAATGGAATGATGCACATGCTGAATTTTCAGCATGGCAAGACTACTAGTTGGCCGATTTTTGCATTTAGTTTGGAAGGATTTGATGTCTTGCAATTTATGTGATATATCTCATGATTTATGGAAGTTATTTTGTGATGATTTTTGGCACATGTTTAAGTGAAATTCTCAGATTTTTTCCAAGTCATCAATGATGACACATTCATCCAATGAGAAGGTGCCAAGTAAGCGAAGACTAAATGATCATCCAATAAGAAGATGCCAAGTAAGCAAGACATTGTCACTAAAAATGTCTTACACTCTCTCAAGGACGTAAAAGATAATTTTCAAGAGGGGGAGACACCACCTAGGGGACGGCCATGCACCATTATAAGGAAAGAAGAGAGCAAACAAAACAAGAACAAACATTGCAAATCAAAGTGATCAAAAAAAGTCTAGCTCTTCTTCTTCTACATCCTCTTCTTTCTCTCTTCTTGTAAGCCTATTGTATTCATATCTTTCAATCTTGAATAGGCTTGATATAGACCACCACTCACTATATATCTTTGTAAAAGATTGATCAAGGTGTGATCAATCTTCATTCTTGCAAGGTGGTGGTGTTTCGTGAATTGTACTCGTCATACAAGGTTTGTAAAGGGTTGGAGTTAGGTGTAACTCTATCAACCCTGTGGTAAGGTGTATTGTGTGTGTGATTAGTGTGAACCAAGGAAGGTGTTCCTTGAAGACTGGAGTAGGTTGTTTATAACCAAACCAGTATAAAATTCTTGGTGCCATTTACTTTCTGCATTTACTTTTCAGTTACTGCACTGATTATCCTTTTGTGCGCACTCGTAAAAATAGTTAACGAATTTCAAAAATCACGAAAATTTCCAGAAATATACTCACACGTTCTAGGGTTAATTTGGCACAAGTTTCAACCCTTTTGGATAAGTATAAGTCAATCAAACATCAAAAGTTTTGAGACTAGTGCAGTCTGATTTTCAGACTTGCAAAGGTTGAGACTTTGATTGTAGTTGACCTACTTCCCAAAAGAATTTTCCAAAACTGTTTTAACCCATTTAAATATAGTATATAAGGAGTTAGTGGTCACATTTTCAGAGCATTTGGACGTTCACACAAATAGGAATAAATTTTTCAAAACCATCTACCGTTTCTGGCAGATTCGAGCAATCTGAGTACCAACGTTTTTGAAGGGGTTACAGGTTGAATTTTAATTTGAAATTTTTAGGGGACCCTCATAACATCTGAGGCTAAGTTCTCTCAAAATTTCATAATTTTTGGAGACCTCTAACCTAGTTTTAAAACGTTTTAAAACTGGTCCTGAAAACAGAATCTGTTTTCAGAACTTGAATTGTTCAAGTTTAAAGAAATTTTAAAAACCACACTTTCCGCACCATCTATTCAACCCCCCTTCTAGTGGTGCCTTGCAGATCCTACAGAGACAACATTCTTCTCAAGACAACATTCTGTTTGTCTCCTTCCAGGGCACACGTCTTAAAATCATCTTGTGGACCTCAGGGCATGGAAATTGCATGTTCCTACTTTCCTACAAGGCAAACACATAGAAACAAGGATCACAAGAAAACAAAACAAAATTCAAATAAAGAACACACTCACACACGCTTGTGAATCAACGCTCATAGTGTGGGTTCAATAAGATGAACCCAATGAGCCTTAGGTTCATCTTGAACATGCCTATACAAGAAGGTTCCAAATTGATGTCCAAGTTCTCTAGCTCTCTTTCTTGTCATAGGACCTATGACCTCCTGATGGGATCCCTGATCCTCATCGGTCAGGGTTCAATTTAAGCTCACACAAACCATCACTTTCAAAAATGTTAGGTTGCAATACTTTGTTTACTTCAAAATCCTTTTGAATTGTATGCAACATCTCTTCAAGTTTAAGCAAATCTTTTTCAAATTTGTTCATGTTTACAAGTAGTTTGCTAAACTTATTCGAATCAGTTTTGAACGCTAGGTTTGTTATTTTGCAAATCACATGAGTTCCGTTCATGTCCAAGGTTTTGATTAAAACGCCAGATGGTTAGGCTCGATTGAATAAGTCTTGCCTTTTCAAACATTTCATTAAGTGATGAAAATCTTTCTTTTAACGTGAAGTCGGCAATCTCTTTATCTAATCCGACAATGAACCTAATCATGCTTAATTCCTCACATTATTCTATATGAGCATAGTACAAATTGTTTAACATGTCATTATAGTATGCTGTAACATTTTTCTTACGCTAAAAGAATGGTTTGATACCTCGGAGATTTACACTCCCAATATCTTATGCATAAACCATTTGTATGTCCAAAGGAGCACATGCATTTTTTAAGTTCATCGAAATCATGTCTATGGCACTCAACTCCCCGAATGGTCCTAAGCATCTTGTCCAACTTGAAATGAAACCAGAAAACAAAGCGAACATAAAGACGGAAGAGAGTGTTACGTTAGTCTAAACAACTGTTTATCCACTCTCACTCGTGTATATGTTCACTCAATCTTGCTTGTGTTCTTGTAGAATCTCTAGTTAGAGCCAGTCAAAACAATCAACTAACGAATGTATATCCAAATGCTTCCTCAGTCACAAACACTTTCACACGGCTTTTCACTTCCGCACACTACAAAATGAATAAACACCAAACTTGGACTATCTAAGATTCAAGAAAGAAACAATTAATGATGTTGTAAGCTGAGTCAAGAAAAGCTAAAGGGTTGCTCTGGGCAGTCTTTAACTTGCCTTAAGCCTTTTGCAACTCAAATGAATGTAAGAAGTGAAGATAGATGCAACCAAGTGTTCAAAGTATACCTTTGGTTCTTTTGGAACAAATGAGCCCAAGAAGATGCAAAGAACTTATTCTTTTCTTTTTCTTGATGATAATTTTGCTAAACCTTCCTTTTTGAATCTGATTTGGGAAGGCTTGGTCTTTCTTTTCTTTTGGCCTTTTGGTACAACTTGTATAATTCAGCTAGGCCGTGTATAGCTAGAATTTGTTTGGCCGTCTTTTGCTTGTAACTCACGGCTTTTTGGCTCAATGTGAACAAGACATAGCTTTCTTTTGAACGAAGATGGCTAAGCAGCTTTGAACATATAATATAAAATGTAAGTTCACAATTACAAACAATCAAGTATACACAAAGTCTTAATGAAAGCTAAGAGCTTCGATTACAACAAGATGATAGTAGTAGCTTACTAGCTTTGGACTGAATATAGGTGAAGTTGAAAACAACAACTAAACAAAGATCTTAAGTCCACGAAAGTGTAAATACATAAGCAATTTGAAACGCAACCAAATAAGTCCGCATTTACCCTTCCTTTATTCAAGTTATGCCAAACGGATTCAAATTATACAAGCTATATGATGCAAAGATGGAATCAAAGAAATCAGATTTTTGTTTTTGTTTTTAGTTTAAAACACAAATAGGAAACAAGACAAGACACTTGTGTAAGCTAGGAAATGAAAGACAACACTTGTTTTGAATTTTTCTAGTTGAAACAAAGATGAACAACATGTGGCAACTCTCGGCCTCTACAACAAGAATTAAAACGCAAATTTTTTTGTGATTTTCTAATTTAAGGAATGAAGACAAATGAATATAAGACTCAACAATCATATTCAATCTCCTTAAGGGTAGATTGAATGACACTTTAGATGACAACAAGAATGATCACACGAAATTCGGGCAGAATGTAAACATAGGAGAGTTAAAGTGCAACCTTCGCTCTGATACCAATTGATGAGCTACTGCTGAGCTCTTAGAAGGACCTTCCTTTAACTCCTTAACACAACTCGGACAAGAAAGGATGAAGCACAACAAGCACCTAGCTCACCTTGTGATGAGCCAAATGAAGGCTAGAAAACTTTCCAAGACTTTGTCTTCTATTCAAATTGATTTGAACCTCAGCTATGGCAAAGAACATCACAATGACACCCCTTGAACTGTAACATTTGTTCTTGGCTCAATTTATACCAACACCTCTTCCTCTTTGGCATTCCAACACATCTAAAACCTCATTGAGACCCTAAGATGCTGTAAACCAAAAATGAAGTAAATACTAACAAGTTCTAGGCTATGAACTTGAAAGAAAACCGTTAGTGGTTTTAAACTTCAACTAGAAAAGTTGAGAATTCCTTAAAGGAAGTTTTGATTGAAATATGTTTGAATTCTGGTTGTTTGTACATTCAGCTTCCTATTCTACTTATAACAAACGAAAATTACAAAGGGTACAAGGTTTAAAATACAAAGTACAAGTCTAAAAAGAACATGCTTGCTTTTGAACAATTTTGGTTCCAAGAAAGCTGTTTGCTTGCCGTTTCTTCCTTGCTTGTTTTCAACCATCTTTCTTGATCAATTTGATTGGATAATACTTTGAGCAGCTTGCTTTGAATTGCCTTTGATTGGTTGTAAGTTTGGCTTTGAATTTTCAAAGGAATTAAGCTTAACCAGCCGTCCTCTTCAAGGAGTTTGATTGGATCAATTTTTGTGCAGCTTGCTTGCTTGTCTTCAACTTGTTTTTGATTGGTTTGAACATTTGCAAGACTTCTTCCAATTGGTTCAAGCTTTGAGCAGCTTATACATCCATGTTTGCGTGAAGAACAATTCTGAATTTGACATGAGTGCTTGTCACCTCCTTGCTTGTAAGCTACTTGTTATCACCTCCTTGCTTGAACAAAAATTCAGATTCTAATTGCATTTTCAAGCCAAGTACGTGTACCTGAAAAACAAGGCAATAATACAACACAAACTATCCTAAAACAAGGTTAACCAACCAACAATATTAAAAAGAACAACTAAAGATATGTACAACATGTTTTTGATACAACTAGATCAAAGCTTGTATCATATAAACCCAATGGACATCATCTCTGCTTGGTTCATCCTCTTCATGCCTATAAAGAAATGATTCAACACAATGCAACAACTTCTTAGCCATACTCCTTGCATGGGACCTGTGCAGGGCAGTGAGGTGTCATCATCAGTGTTTGTATCCACAAGGTTAGGCTGTAGCTCATCACCTTGCAACAATCGTTTTCTGTTTTGTCCAGTTTTGAGCAATGGCTAACAAATGACTTCAACTCGTCTAGGTAAGCCTCAGCCCTCCCAAATGTATTCACCCAAAGTATATAACCCTGCAAACAAGGTTGTTCAAGCCTTGAAGGGATCCAAAAGCCTTTGAATCAAAGGAAAACAAGACAAAGTCTTGGAAAAAAAGGCAGTTGTCGGCTGAAGTTGTATAAAATGAAGAATCGGTTGATCTTTTACAAGGGAAGCTGGGCTATTATAGGCTAAATCTGAGTTAAACAGTAATCTATCAACCTAAATAATCGCCAACAAAATGAATGGATGGAAAAATGAAATTTTAACAAAGTTACAAGTAAAGGAAAGAAATTCAGTTTACTAGTAGATTTGGACATCCGATGTGTATACCCCTTTTTGAGTTGTATTGAACCTTTTCTTCCCATTAGACCAGCTATAAATCTCTCTTATGATGCCTTTTTTGGGCATCCTCCCCTTTATTGGTTGAGCTTGAGGCTGATTGGCAAGTGTGTCAAGTTGTGTATCTTTAGCACACGTCAAACTGTTCCATGTGATTTAGATTCCTTTCAATCATATTTTGCCAATCTTTCCTTCATCAATATTGTATATAACTAAAACAACTTCATTTTAGCTTTTGAATCAATTTATTTGGAGTTGGGAGGAAGGCGATAAGACGTGTTGAATTTTTAGCTGCTTCCGGGTGGTCCTATAAGCAGGTAGGTTATCAGCAGCTTCATCTTCCATGCGATATTTGAACCTGATAAATTCATATTCTGATGAGGTGATAAGGTACAGGTGCCAAGCGGCAACAAAGACGAGGCAAGTCGAGGACAAGAGACAAGAAGTATGACAAAGAGTTTGAGCCAAGAAGTTGATGCATTCTTGTTCAAACATGTGTGAGACGAGCCTGTAAACAAAGAGTGTTGTTGGGTTCACTTACTTGACCCCAATCTTGAGTTTTTATGTGTTGTAACATATGTGAGTCGTTTGTATTATATCTTCATTCCTTGAGTCGTTTGCTTAAAGTTTCTTGTTTGTAAAGGTTGTTCTTTCGTTCTTGCATGACCAAACCTTGAGTCTTTTAGCTTGTTAGGCCTTTAAGGTTGTTTATTACGTTTCTATATTTATTAGAATTATTTTAAGGACTTGTAAGGTTGCTGGAGACGTTTGAAGACCAACGGAGTTGAAGAGAAGCAACCCCATTTCATAATGTAATTTCCTGGTAGAACAAGTTTTCGTAGAACAGGCGTATCTCTTCAACCACAAAGGAAAATCAAGTGATTCAAGTTTCCTTGGAAACACAAGACAAAGATCTAGCACATTCATGTTTTGCACATTTCCAAGATCTGTCGTTATAATGGCCAAAAACAGCATTGCAGTTCAAGTATTGTTTCTGCTGAATTCTGTGACACATGTTTAGTAACTTAGACTAATCTCTTTAATAGATGGGCCAAATTCAGAGAACTGCATATGTTTATTTTCTACACTCAATGGGCTATAATTCTCTAAGAGGAGTCAATGCCTAATTCGAGCTGCAAGTGATCCAAAAATAGGCCACAATTCATACAAGTTTTCAGGAGCCCGTACTGAAAGCATTCAGGACACCCAAAATTTGGAGGGCCATATCTAACTCGTCCCATATCCAAATGAGATGATTCAAAAGTCCAAATTCAATTTTAAAACGTGGTCTACATTTCTTAAGAAGTGATAAAGACCAAATCTGCTTCTAGAAGGGGTCAAACCGTTCGGCAACAGATTACACATTTTTAGCCTTTTTTGTAGCCTTTTGACTAGCCTTTTCTTTAGCTTTGTAGACTAGACTTTTTTTTTTGGTCTTCTTGACCCTATTTAAAGGAGGCATGGACGTCAAAATAGAGGAAGAAAGTTGGAAAATTGATTCATAAGAATTCTTGGGCAAAATTAGCCTATTTTTCTCTTCATAAACACTTGTGAGTTTTGTTTTTGATTCTTCTTAAGAACAAGTTGAGTGTTTTCTTTGTTTCTTTGAAGATCAAAGTTAAAATCCAATCAAGGAGTGAGAAACCTTGTGGGGGATATCCAAAATCAAAGGTGTCGCCATCCAAGAGGGTGCAAACTTGCTTGGGAAACGGGTAACTTTTGAAGGAGGAAGGCTTAAACAAAAACCTTGGTGATCAATGGCTAGGAGGGAGTTAAACTCTTGCCTACTACCGTTAAGGATCCAAGTGTTAAAGGAGACGATCCGTACGAGGCGTGAAAACCGTGCATCAGTTTGGTATCAGAGCTCTGGGCTTCCATCAGGCCGGTGTCTCGTGGGATTCGGCAATACGCCGGCTGAGGCAGTCGGGTCTGAAGAGGGTGGGGATGATGTGTCCCACATCGGCCGCGGAGTACATCCTGGACTGGTGTATAAAGTTGGGTTCAGACCTTCACTTACAAGCTAGCTTTTGGGGTGAAGTTAGGGGTCCGTAAAACCTTATCATGAGGATGAGGGAACCCATAAGGAGGTCATAGAGCCTATAATAAGAAGGAGAGCTAGAGAACTTGGACATCAAATTGGAACCTTCTTGTATAGGCATGTGCAAGATGAACCTGAGGTTCATTGGGTTCACCCTATTGAACCTACACTATGAACGTTAGGTGCCTTGCATGAGTAAGTGTGTTTTTAATTTTGATTTTTGTCTCGTTTTCTTGTGATCCTTGTTTCTGTGTTTGTCTTGTAGGAAAACAGGTACATGCCAATGAGTTTTAAAGGCATGTTCCCCTATAAGAGACAAAAGGAATGTTGGCAATTTGGAGGTCAAAGAGAATGTTTTTGAAGATGAGGTTTAAAGGCATGATCTAGAGAATGTTTAGAGAAACCTTTGTCCAGAGAATATTTGTCCCCCTAGAATGTGACTCAGGAGGGATGTTCTATCCAAAGGAATCTTTGTCTTGAAGAATATTGTCCCAAGGGAATGTTCTACCCAAAGGAATGTTTTGAGGAATTCTTGCAACTCAATTTCAGCCTCTTTTTTGATGACAAGATAGAGTGCAACCTCAAGTTTAAATTCAAGCCAAATTCATCCTACATACCCGAAGGGGCCGGCCAACACATCATCAAAATTCAAAGAAACAAATTCAACATCACCATCATCTTATCACATGGCCAAGTTGAAGAAGAAAGGATGAGATTACAACTCAAATTGAAACCAAACGAATCCAAATTCAAACTTAATTTGAATTCAAACTTCACCCAACTTTTGAATTCAACTTCAACCACATCCTAATCATCAAATCAGCTCTCCAATACCTCATTGGCTACTCCAAACATGGCTGGATCAAGGAGAAATCGGTTGGCATGCTCCAACCGATTTTAGCAAGATCTTTTGTTCTAGTTTTTGAATTTCGAATAATTATCAACTTTCAAATTCATTTCAAATGTTTTCTAGGTAGTTTTTAGAGATAACATCTGGTTATCTCTAGGTTTTTTTGGCATCTATTTTGTATTAAATAAGGCCTTTCGGCCGAGGGAAACGTTCGGCACATTTTATGAAATATCTTTGATCATTTCTCCATATCTTGAGAGACTTTGTTTTCTTGGTGTTGCACTAAAAACCTAGGTTATTATCCTTCAAATTTGAGCATTTGGAAGGTGTTGTTATTGCTCTAAGGTGCCGTCCAGGAGGGCCATCCGGTTTTCTGATCAACGACCATCTTAAAGCCTTGGTTCTTGCTCGACTGAACCAACCGTTTTCATCACTAAGGAAGCAAGGGGAAGTCTTCTTACTTGTGCCTAAACCCTAGTGAAAGACGTTTGGAGGTGAAAATCTTAGGAGCCCACGTATTCACACATCAATTGGTATCAGAGCTAGGTTACTCTATTCCGCCATTTCCCTTTCATTTGTCTGTTTACACTAGTCTTGTGCCTTCATACTACCATATTCTTCATGTCATTTGGTGTCTTCCATATAAAAAAACCGAGTCTTTTGTCCAAAGGTCCTACTATGAATTTTGCGTTTAGTTAGTCATTGTTGTTAATCATTTAAGTGTCATTTGCTTCATATCTTTTTGTGTGACTTTCTGAATTTCCTTCATTAAAACTTGAACAAGCTAGGGTTCTTTGCATCTAGGTTATATTCAGCTTCATAAAACTGCGATATTGCCAACAAAGCCACCTAGGTCTCAATCATCTAGTTGCTATCGAAGCTATTAGTTGATGATAATTGTATGTGTCTTGTGATTCATATTGTGGTTGATTTCATGCTTCAATCCTGCTGTTCATACGTATTAAGCCAGTCCAAAACCGTCCTGAACCCAAAAGACTGAAACAATCGCACCAACCCTTATTTCAAAATCCTAGTTTCGGACAATTACCCTAACACAACCAAGACTCACCCACATCCAAATTATCCTTACATAACGTTATTTCCTATCAAAAATAGCCCTTTCGATCGAACAAACCGAGTCCTACACCCTTCCTCCACTCAAAAACCCTAATTCGGTCGAACCACTCTTGGAAACCATAATTTTGCAAACTCCACTATCTTTTGCACAACATTAAAACATTTCCAAGGTTGTTTTTACATAATCGAAGGCACCTTACTGAAAGAGATAGCTAAATGCACGGGTTTGTCCAGAAATAAAATTTGGACAACAAAAGGTGAAATTACGATTTTACTCCTGAAAAAAATTCAATTTAATATTCTAGAAACTGAGACTTATTTATACACACCTCAATAAGAAAAGAATAAAGCAAGAGAAAGAAAAGGGGAAAAGCCGTTTGTACGTTATTGGAAACTTTTAGTGCAATTCCGCAATTTGGTACCATCTTTCATCCTACTAGTTGTGGTCGTGCCCCACATTTATTTTTCCATATACTGAACCTCTTGAACTAATTACACATTTGCATGCTTGATTGTTGCATGATTTGAATCATATTGTGGATAATAAGTGCATAGAATCAAAAGTAGCTAAACATTGCCCACGACAACCCTTAGTTCATCTTTGGTTCAGCCTTAGACATAATTTTGGTTGCTTATATTCTTTGAACCTCAGTGGAAAAGTTCAAGTTTGTGTCTATCTCTCTTGATTCCGTATTGGTCCTTTTTGGTGTTATTATCCATAAAATTTGCTAGTTAATACCCCACGGCTTTGCACCATTTTGGAATTACATTCTTACTGTCATTTGAGTTTATTTCGGTGGAAAAGTAACTGGATATGAACAACAAGGCGCTGACACACGTTGGAGCAAATTTGAAGCCAAAGGGAGAGACAATTGGAAACCGGTGTGATTGGGAGAAGACTCTACAAACACCCTTCTTAATTGATCACTTTGAATTTTATTAACCTCAGGTTGAACAAGAAACAAAGTGGTAAGAGAGCAGATATAAAAAAAAGGAGTGCCCATATTTTGTTTTCACTAAACAGTTCACGTTTGCTTGTTTTTGTGTTAGTTTGTTTCTTTTTTTCTTTCTTTTCGTTTTTTGTTCTTTGTTCAATTTAGGTGAGACATGGAGGATAGCACTCAACCTTGTCTAACAAGTCAAAGGAGGTTGGGCTTTATGACAACACGCAAGAACAAATTCTAGAGATGTTAAAGAAACTTATGCACGATAACGAAATAATCAAACATAGGTTGAAGATGTTGAAAGGAGCCAAAAGACAAGTGATGGCCAGGGAACCAGCAGAGCCGCTCCTACTCCCCAAGCATGACGGCCTCCACAAGAAAAGTTGAGGAGGAGAGCCACAGACCACCACACATAGCCAAGAAGGTTTGTACCTCCACCGCAGCCAAGAAGACATGCTTCGAGAAGGTATAATGACGATTATGATCCATTTGAACAGGATGAGAATGACTTTGATGGATACCCTCCCCGTGGTTACCAAAGATGACATAACCCCTTCACCCACAAGATGACGATTTTCAAAAAACAAAAATAAGTATTCCAACCGTTTTATGGTAAAAGTAACGCGGAGGAATACTTGGAGTGGAAACGAAAGTGGATTTAATCTTTTCTTGTAACAACTATAGTGAGTTACAAAATGTGAGATACGCTTCTATTGAGTTTTCCGGGTACACATTAAATTGGTGGACAAATTTGTGTAGAAATAGGACTAAAACAAGACAACATCCAATTGTCACATGAGAAGAAATGAAATTTGAAATGAGACATCGATTTATCCCAAACAACTATGAAAGTTCTATTTTCACAAGTTTGCAAAACTTAAACCAATGTTCCAAAAGTTGAATGAATTTTTCAAATAATTAGAAAACTTGTTGGAAAGATCTAATTTGAAGGACCTGAAGAAGCCACAAAGGCCCGCTTCCTACATGGACTAAACAAGGAGATTGCCCAAAAGGTTAAACTTCAACCTTATCTTGACCTAACAACCATGGTCCACATGGCTGAGAAGATTGAACAACATATAAAGATACGTAGTTCCTCTAATTTCAATTCGGTTTATCGTACTAATCAAATTTCTTCAAAGTTTTCCAGCAGGTCTCCAGGAACTAGAAGCTCACGACCTACAGGAGCCCACACACGTGACCAAAGTGGGTCGCAAAGGTTTGACAACCATGTGCAAGGCACACAAAAACAGGATGACAGAGGCAAACAAAAAGCCTCTACAAGGATTCATCTGATCCCTCCAGTAGGTTTAGGGACATTAAATGCTTTAAGTGTCAAGATTGTAGTCACATAGGAAGAGAGTGTCCTAACGTTAAAAGAGTCATGTTAATTGAGGAACTAATGAATATGTGACCGAGTCCGAGCACGAAAATGAATCTTAGCATGATAATGAAAATGAACCCAAAGAGAACTTAGGCGCGCAAGATGATTATGATGCTAAGGAATTCCTCGTGCGTCGAGCTTTGAATACATATCCAAAATTAGATGATCGTGAACAACATAGAGAAAATATTTTCCATATCCATTGCATGATAAATGGTAAAGTGTGCACTATGATCATTGATTCCGGTTCTTGTGCGAATGTGGCTAATATTGAATTGGTTAGAAAATTGAATTTTCCTATGAATAATCATCCTCACCCCTACAAACTTGCATTGTTAAATGATTGTGGTGAAGTTAGCGTCAGTAAGCAGGTTCTGATTTCTCTTAGCATTGGTAGTTATAAAGATGATATTCTCTATGATGTTGCTCCACATGCTAGTCATATCTTACTTGGTAGACCATGGCAATTTAATAGACATGTGACATATGATGATATTTGCCCTCCTTCTTGTTCTCCTTCTTGTCATAGGGCCCTTGACCTCTTGATGGGATCCTTGATCCTCATCAAAAATGAAGTTTGAACAAAGTTACAAGTAAAGGAAAGAAATTCAGTTTGCGGGCAGATTTGGACATCCTATCTGTACACCCTTTTTCAATTGTATTGAACCTTTTCTTCCACTAGACCAGCTATAAATCTCCCTTATGATGCCTTTTGATGTTTCTTGTAAGCATCTTGGCGTCTCCCCTTGATTGGTTGAGCTCTGAGGCTGATTGGGCAAGTGGGTCAAGTTGTGTATCATCAGCACACGCCAAACTGTTCCACGTCATTTGGGTTCCTTCCAATCATATTTTTAATTCTTGTCTTCATCAATATTGTATATAATTAAAACAACTTCAACTTTAGCTTTTGAATCATTTTATTTAGAGTTGGGAGGAATGTGATATGATGTGTTGAATTTTCAGCCACTTCCAGGTGGTCCTTCAATCAAGCAGCTGATCAGCAGCTTCATCTTCCATGCAATATTTGAACATGATAAAGTCATTTTTGATGAGGATCAGGGATCCCATTAGGAGGTCATAGGTCCTATAACAAGAAGGAGAGCTAGAGAACTTGGACATCAAGTTGGAACATTCTTGTATAGGCATGTGCAAGATGAACCTGAGGTTCATTGGGTTTACCTTATTGAACATACAATATGAACGTTAGGTGCCTTGCATGAGTAAGTGTGTTTTTATTTTGATTTTTATCTCGTTTTCTTGTGATAGAAACAGGTACATGGCAAATTTCAAGTCATGGAGTTCTAGAATGAGTTTCAAAGGCATGTTCCCCAAGAGGAGACAAAAGGAATGTTGGCAATTTGGAGGTCAAAGAGAATGTTTTTGAAGATGAGGTTTAAAGGCATGATCTAGAGAATGTTCAGAGAAACCTTTGTCCAGAGAATATTTGTCCCCCCTAGGAATGTGTCTCAGGAGGGATGTTCTATCCAAAGGAATCTTTGTCTTGAACAATGTTGTCCCAAGGGAATGTTCTACCCAAAGGAATGTTTTGAGGAATTCTTGCAACTCAATTTCAGCCTCTTTTTTGAAGACAAGATAGAGTGCAACCTCAAGTTTAAATTCAAGCCAAATTCATCCTACATACCCGAAGGGGCCAGCCAACACATCATCAAAATTCAAAGAAACAAATTCAACATCACCATCATCTTATCACATGGCCAAGTTGAAGAAGAAAGGATGAGATTACAACTCAAATTGAAACCAAACTTGAATCCAAATTCAAACTTAATTTGAATTCAAACTTCATCCAACTTTTGAATTCAACTTCAACCACATCCTAATCATCAAATCAGCTCTCCAAGACCTCATTGGCTACTCCAAACACGGCTGGGTCAAGGAGAAATGGTTGGCTTGCTCCAACGATTTTAGCAAGATCTTTTTGTTCTAGTTTTTGAATTTCAAACAATTATCATCTTTCAAATTCATTTTAAATGTTGTCTAGGTAGTTTTTAGAGATAACATCTGGTTATCTCTAGGTTTGTTAGGCATCTATTTTGTATTAAATAAGGCCTTTCGGCCGAGGGGAACATTCATCACTTGTTATGAAATATCTTTGATCTTTTCTTCATATCTTGTGAGACTTTGTTTTTTGGGTTTGCACTAAAAACCCAAGTTATTATCCTTCAAAGTTGAAGGTTTTCCATTGCTCTAAGGTGTCGTCCAGGAGGGTCATCCAGTTTGCCTGATCAACGACCATCTTGAAGCCTTGGTTCTTGCTCAATTGGACCAACCGTTTTCATCACTAAGGAAGCAAGGATCAAGTCTTCTTCCTTGTGCCTAAACCTAGTGAAGGACGTTTGGAGGTGGAAATCTTAGGAGCCTACAGATTCACGCATCATTTTCTGAAGATGTGAACATAAAAGTTGTAGCTTGGTCTCTTATGTTGAATCTGCAATTTAAATCAGGTTAATCGGAGTTGGGGTTGTGGGGATATGTCTGGAATACCATCAGTGTGTCAGCTACTTACTTGCGAATCTTATGTCAGCTTACGTTTGAACTTTGTCTTGACTTCAATCACTCTTTCTTGACCTGAAATCAGTTCAAACACATACAAAATAACATATTCAACATGTCCTAAGATATGCTAGACTTAATGAGACATATACTTGTAGATATAAAAGTCAAATGACCCTTAAAAGCGCGTACAAGTACTATAAGTCCTAAAGACCTAACAATACAATGTTGACATGTGTTGTTGATGTCTCATGGGAGTGCATCACAATTTGTGTGTCCCACAATCATCCATGAGGTAGATGCTGGTTAGAGAAGCCCATGGGGGAGGGTTGATGGGACATTTTGGCGTCTCTAAGACCTTAGAAACCCTTAAAGAGCAATTCTTGTGGCCCCACATGCGTGTAGATGTAGAGAAGTTGTGTGGTAGTTGCATCACTTACAAGCAAGCCAAATCCAAGTCCCAATCACATGGCCTTTATACACCCTTACCTGTCCTGAATCACCTTGGATTGACCTTTCTATGGACTTTGTTTTAGGCCTCCCTAGGTCTAAAAGTGGTAAGAATAGCATTTATGTTGTGATTGATAGGTTTTCTAAAATGGCACAACTCATTTCATGCAAGAAAGTAGATGATGCCACACATGTCGCTGGTTTATTCTTTTGGAAAATTATTAGATTGCATGGATGCCACGTACTATTGTAAGTGATAGAGATACCAAATTTTGAGTCATTTCTGGCGTGTTGATGAGCTACAGCCTAACCTTGTGGATACAAACACTGATGATGACACCTCACTGCCCCGCACAGGTCCCATAACAAGGAGTATGGCTAAGAAGTTGTTACATTGTGTTGAATCATTTCTTTATAGGCATGAAGAGGATGAACCAAGCAAAGATGATGTCCATTGGGTTTATATGATACAAGCTTTGATCTAGTTGTATCAAAACATGTTGTACATATCTTTAGTTGTTCTTTTTAATATTGTTGGTTGGTTAACCTTGTTTTAGGATAGTTTGTGTTGTATTATTGCCTTGTCTTTCAGGTACACGTACTTAGCTTGAAAATGCAATTAGAACCTGAATTTTTGTTCAAGCAAGGAGGAGATAAGCAAGTAGCTTACAAGCAAGGAGGTGACAAGCACCCATGTCAAATTCAGAATTGTTCTTCACGTTAACATGGATGTATAAGCTGCTCAAAGCTTTAACCAATAGGAAGAAGTCTTGCAAATGTTCAAACCAATCACAATCAGTTGAAGACAAGTAAGCAAGCTGCACAAAGATTCATCCAATCAACTACTTTGAAGAGGACGGCTGGTTTAAGCTTAATTGGTTTGAAAATTCAAAGCCTAACTTACAACCAATCAAAGGGAGTTCAAACCAAGCTGCTCAATGCATTATTCATCAAAACTTTGGCTGAAAACAAGCAAGGAAGAAACGGCAAGCAACTAGATTTCTTGGAACCAAAATTGTTCAAAAAGCAAGCATGTTATTCCTAGTCTTGTACTTTGTACTTTAAATTTTGTACCTTGTAATTTTTTTTGTTATAAGTAGCATAGGAAGCTGAATGTACAAACAACACATTTCAAACACATTTCAATCAGATTTTCCTTTAAGGAGTTCTCAACTTTCTAGTTGAAGTTAAAACCACTTAACGGTTTCTTTCAAGTTCATAGCCTAGAACTTGTTATGTATTTACTTCATTTTTGGTTTACAGCATCTTAGGGTCTCAATGAGGTTTTAGATGTGTTGGAATGCCAAAGAGGAAGAGGTGTTGGCATAAATTGAGCCAAGAACAAACGGTTACAGTTCAAGGGGTGTCATTGGGATGTTCTTTGCCATAGCCGAGGTTCAAATCAGTTTGGAGTAGAAGACAAAGTCCTAGGAACGTTTTTCTAGCCTACATTTGGCTCATCAATTGGTATCAGAGCTTTGGTTAGTCTTCTATTCATGTTTACATTGTTTAAACTTGCATATGAATGATGCTGCCCAAATCGTGTAGTGAACTGTTTTTTTATGTCCGTTTAGAGCCTATTAGTTTAGGTAGTTAGTTTATGTTTTGAAGTGTTTATTAGATAGTTTACAATAGTTTGGTAACTTAGTTTTTAGTAGCAAAAACCGAAACACCACAAAAAGAACTTAGACTAGACTTAAGTGTGATAGAATTGTTTGTGTAGTTTAGATTAAAAACCGTGTGTAACTTATTGTTCTTGTTCAATCTAGCTTAGATAATGTTCACTAGACCCTAATCTAGAAGTTTAAATGGTAGTTTAGATAAGTCCTTAAAACAGAAAACTTGAACACAAAATTAGAATAGTTGATAGTTTAGTTTGTAATCAAGTTGTTAAATTCTGTTTTTTAGTAGTTGTGTGCAAACTGTTTAGGCGTTGTAGTTGCTGCCTTATTTAGCTTGGTTAGACTAGTTTACAACGTAGTTAAAAGGGTTGGTTGTTTAGTTTAGCACAAGCAAATCCAAAACTAAGAACAAAAAAGGGTAGTTTTAGTTAGCTATGTATGCTGCCTAGTCTCTAGTTGAACACGTTTGTTGTGATGAATACATAAACACTTGCATCTAGTATCATCTAGCTTAGAAACTGATTGCATCATACAAACGAAAACCAAAAAAAAACAAGTAGAATAGATAACTTAAAAACAAAACAAAACAAGTTAGTTTGCATCAAAACTGATTTCCGTTAGTGTTATAGCAATCAGCCCTTATAAATTGCATTTAGAAACAACTAAGTTGCATTTGGCTATCTTAAGATTAGTTAGATCATTTGCATCAAAAACAGAAAAAGAAAAAAAAAAGGACACTTGCCAAAACCGTGTGTTTAGAACAACTCTATAAAGCTCATTTGAAATCTTGGTGAATGCTAATAGCTTTATCTTTTTGTTGATTTCAATTGTTTCAAACAACTTGTTGGACTTAGATACATTCTGGAAGTTAGGAATTGTTTAAGCCCCACACTGTTAAAGAGCTATCCAATTGTTGTTTTAGATCAATTTCTGAACTTACCTTGCACTATATTCAATTTGAACTTGTTGTAATTGTGAATTGAATTCTCACTACATAGTGTTTAGCCGTGTTGTGTACGAGAAACTTTCAAATTCCAAATACAACAAACCTTGTGCAATTAAAGGCCATGAGCAATGACTCATGTAGGCCGTGAGGAGTAGTCTCACAACAATCAAGCAAACCCCTCCAAAGAAAGAAAATTAAGCTTGATTGAGAAATACGCGAGAGAAAAGCCAATGTTTGTCAACAAGTAAGAGGCAAGACAAGAGAGAATTGCACAAGAAAGAAAAGTGAGGAAAGCCCAAAATTAAACATTGCAAAAAGGGAAAATCCCTGTGCAAAGCTCAAAAGAAAGAAAGTGCCCAAAAGAACCCAAAGTGTTGTAGATTTGAAATATTGAAAGTTTCTAAAGCAAACCCTTGCTAACTTTGTTTGTGTGTTTACTTTCACTTTACTTCAATTGATAATTGCATATGCTGTAAAGTAAATTGAGGGATTGTCTTAAAACAACCCCGTAGATTTCATTCAGCCAAACAACAATTTGACTTCTGTGAATTTTCTTGAATCTTTAGGAGAAATAGTCCAAATTGCTGTTTTGAACAATTGTCAACACAAAGTAGAGTATTTGCATCTTGTCAATATTTTAATTGGCTTTTGAGATTGTTTTCTGAATCATGGTCCCCAACAGAAAGATAATGCACCATCCCGTCCCCTTCTATACACTTGTCCCATCCAGTCCCCAGTCCCTGTTGTACCCTAGAGAATATACAGCAAACATCACTTTCCTTGTTAATCAATTGGTTGTGTTAATGAGAAGTGACATAGAGGATATAACAAACAAGGATAAGCAAAGTAGAAAAGCCAACCTCAGAGTCAAAAGGAACCTAGTATACCTTTTCAAGAAGGCACATCTTATGGTAATGAGTCTCATTTTGACATAGAAAAGTCACATCACTTAGAGGTGGTAGAGTAGAGGTCGAGGTAGTAATGGTGGTCGTAGGAAACATTTCTTTTGAGGAAAAGATTTGATAGTCTCCTGAGTACAATGAAGAACCCTATCGGAAAGAATATGATGAACGTCAACCTGATAGAGATGAACACTTGAGAAGATCATACTACTAAACTGACAATCCCCTTCCATGGAAAAAAGTGATCCTGAACAAACATATTGCAATGGGAAACAAAGTATTAGATATGTATTCTTGCACTAACTATTCTGAATTGGCCAAAGTGCGGTATGCAACTTTTGAATTGTAGTTAGATTATGCTTACTTTGGTGGGAACAACTGAGAACACAGGAGAAGAACAAGACAACCCCCTGTGTGTCACTTGGTCCGAGCTGAAACAAGAGATGAGGAAGAGATTCATTCTCCTCCTATGAAAGAAGCGTTTTCCAGAAATTGCAACAACTTTCTCAAGGTTAATAGATCTGTCGATGAAGTTTATAAAGAGTTAGAACATTTGCTTACCAGGGCTAACATAGAAGAAGCAGAGGAAGCCACAATGGCTAGATTTCTAGCTGGTGAAACAAGAGAGATTGCATTTAAGGTGGAACTTACACCTTACTCTGATCTGGCTTCTATGGTTCACATTGCTGAGAAAGTGAAAGACAATTGAAGGTAAAAACTTCTAACCCTTCTTTCGGACTAATCCTTTGAGTTTTCCTAGAACACAGCCCAGGACGCCATTCCGTCCACAACAAGGTCAAGGCGTGGATCCCAAGGAAAATCAACCCAGAACATCCAAAATCGTCCAAAGTTCCAATCACTGATAAAGGCAAAGCCAAGGTGGAAGGTACGCCTAATTTAAGACTCGTGATATTATCAATGTTTTAAATGCTTAGGAAAAGGTCATTTTGCTAATCAATGTCCCAACCCTAACGCATCTTGTTTATTGAAGAGTCTAATGAGTATATTCTGAAGGAAGAATTGGAAGAGTGAGAGAAAACAAGAAATTGAACAAACACTGTGAAGAAGAAGAGATTAGTGAAGAGATTAATGAGTGTGAAACAAAGAGTTCTTAGTTGTCCGAGCTCTAAGTGCCCAAATTAAAACTGAAGAACCTGAAATACAACGAGAGAACATATTCCACATTCACTATATGGTTAAAAAGAAAGTCTGCACTTTAATCATTGACTCCGGTTCATGTACCAATGTTGCAAGATTTGAACTTGTTAGGAAACTTGAGTTACCTTTAAATAATCACCCCCGTCCTTATAGACTTACGTGGCTTAATGAGTGTGGTGAAGTTAAAGTAACAAAGCAAGTCCTAGTTCCTTTATCAATGGTGGGTATTCTGCTGAGGTGTTATGTGATGTAGCCCCTATGCAATCAAGTCATATCTTATTAGGTAGACCGTGGCAATTTGACAACAAGGTTACATATGATGGTTACCTGAATAGATATTCCTTTAGGCATAACAAAAACTGTTCAAATTAAATGCCTTGCCCCGCACAAAGTCTTTGAGGATCAACAACGAATGTTAAAAAAGCCATAATGATCCAAAAGAAAAGGAATTGGAAAGGATTTTCATCAAGGAAAACCAACTGAAAAGTTCACATCTTAAAATTGAACTGAAAGAAATCAAAGTTTCTGCTGAACCATCTCTAAAGAAAAGCGTTCTTTGCATCTCAAAGCGAGGTATTCCATGCTATCAATTCAAACGAAAGTGTTTATATCTTGCTTTACAAGGAACTCTGTCTTTCATCTGAAATACCATCTACTTTACCAAGTGAAGTTGCATCTTTACTTCAAGAATTTTCTAGCTTGTTCCTGAAGGAGATCCCCCAGGTTTACCACCTCTAAGAGGCATTGAGCATCAAATAGATTTCATTCCAGGAGCTGTTCTGCCAAACAGACCTCCCTATAGAGCCAATCCAGAGGAAACTAAGGAAATCCAAAACAAGTTGAGGAATTATTGACCAAGGTAAAGTAAGAGAGAGTATGAGTCCTTGTGCTGTTCCTGTTATCATTGTCCCTAAGAAAGATGGAACTTGGAGAATGTGTACTGACTGTAGAGCCATCAATAAGATCACTGTGAAGTATAGATACCCTATTCCTAGGTTGGATGACATGTTAGATATGTTGCATGGGTCTAGATGCTTTAGCAAAGTAGATCTTAACAGGATATTTCCTAGTGAGAATTAGGGAAGGTGATGAATGGAAAACTGCCTTTAAGACTAAATTTGGATTGTACGAATGGTTAGTTATGCCCTTTGGTTTAACCAACGCCCCTAGTTTCATGAGGTTAATGAATGAGGTCTTAAGGAAATTCATAGGGAAATTTGTAGTAGTTTACTTTGATGACATTCTTATCTACTCCAAAACCCTAAGAGAACATCTGATCCATCTTAGAGATGTTTTTGTCACCCTACAGAAAGAAAAGTGATAAGGTTTTCCGGACCCCTAACTTCATGATGGGCTAAGGAGCAGCCTCCTAATGAGGAGCTTGCACAAGGTGCCCTTAACCATAAGGGGCCTTTGACAAGGAGCCAAACCAAGAGGCTTAATGGTTTTCAACTTGGTTTTGATGTTGGCCTTTTCTAACCAAACATGTGCAAGATGAACCAATGGATGTTCCTCCTAAATGGGTGCTCATTGTTGAGCCTAAGAACTGATTATCCAATGATAGTCAGTCCGCTTGTTGGTGCCGTTCTGTGGCTTTTAGTGTCTTTTCGTTTGCTTCTTTTAACGTTTGTTTAGAATACTTATGTTTGGTGTATGAGGTGTTTGTAGGTGTACAAGTCTTGGATCAACGTTTTGAGCTTTGGAAAGGAGGGCTTCTCAGATTTGGGCCAAGCTTGTCCACACAAGGCAAGTTCTAGAAGGATGGTAATAATGCAATAATTGATGATTGAGACAATAATTGTGGATTTGCCAAGAGAAGGGAACTTACCTAAATTAACAAAATTCAGCTTCTGCATGGTAAAGGAAGGAGGCGCCACATGGATCCAAGAAGCCCTAGCCGTTTTTGTGTAGAAGGCTTACAAGACTTGTAATCATATAAATAGATCACTTAGCTTTCTTTGAGTAGTTAGACTATTTTTCATCTTTGAACTAAAAACCCTAGGTTTTATGTTATCTTTTGTTCTTGAGTTTTCTTGAATAAAAGTTTGTGTTTTTCCTTTGGTTTACACATATCTAAATCAAGGCTAGACCCAATTAAGGATTGTGTGTTCCTTGTTGGTGATCCACAATCCAAGGATACGGAACGACGTGTTGGATTGAGCGGATTCAAACACACCTAACCAAACGATTTGGAGGCTTGAAGGAAGGTGGTTGCTTGGCACCATTGTCCATCACATTCAAGGCTTGAAGGACGTTTGGAGAGTGAAGAAAGATCGGGACAACATCAATACGAACCATATTCGTATCAAGTGGTATCAGAGCTCTCGTTTATCTTCATCTCAAATATCTTTTCTTGTGTCGTTTTGTGTCATTCTTGTTTCTTTTCTCAAACATTCAAAAAAAAAAAACGTCTATTGTCAAAAAAAAAAAAAAGACTTCACCTTTTGCATCAATATTGATCACCTATCATTAAAGATCTCATCTTTAACACACTTAATCATAGGATCATTTTGTTTGCATTGAATAGGATTTAACTCCACCTAAAATCAGTCCAAGGCCTAAAAGAAGCTACCTTTGAGTCAAATACCTTGTTGTTATCGAAGCTTTTAATTAAATTTGCTTGTGTGATATTGAATACAAGTTTGTTTGTTTTGGTTGTATTGGTATCCAAGGAAAATCTGTTCTCTACACATCCATACAAACACAAAAAGGATCATCTTTCAAGCATACAACTGATTTCGCAACAACAAACAAAGGTTGCATCAAGGCTGCTTTGAACGTCAAAAAAAAAAAAAAAGGAAAAGAAACGTGCACAAAAAAAAAAAAGTGCACAAAGAAAGGAAGAGAAAAGAAGTTCCTTTTGTACAAAAGTTCCATCTTTTTGCATCTACTATCCAAGTTGACAAAAGCAAACAAAACCGTGTGTTTCCCCAAAACAACACATCAAAACCTTCAAATTCCACCTTGGATACACATTCATACTATCAATCAAAGAACTTGCATTTGATATTGCATAAGTTGGTTTAATTAAAGATTGCCCAGGACAACCCCTAGCAATTCTTTGGTTCAGCCAACTACATCACTTTTGGTTTCTTGTTTCTTTGAATCATAGTTATTAAGTGTGTTTAAAAATTGTGCTCTAAACTTCTTGAAGCTGTTTTACCACTTGTTGATCAATTGGTGTTTTTGAAGGCAAAAGAAGCTTGCAAGGACAAAAACGAAACAGATTGTGGTTAGCCAATTTGGGACTTGCCTTAAGAGGTTCTAGCTCAGATTGGCCAAGGAAAAACACTTGAACAATTGAGAGAAAACAAGGGAGGACAAAAAAAGGCCAAACAGATTTTCGTTTTCCTTTTTGTTTTCACTAACAACTCACTTTTGTTTCTTGTGTTAGTTTTCTTCTTTTCTTGTTTGTGAAAGCGTTTCAGGTTGCCATGGAGGGGTCAAACAGTACCCAAGGAGGAGGAGACAAAGTGGAATTTTCATGGAAAAGATGGCACAAATGCTTGTACCATGCAATCTAGGTTGGATGAGTGGGAAGCAAGGATGACATCCAACACACCCCTACCCAAGAACAGCCCCCACTCAAACCAAGGCCAAACATCCCGTGGAACTGAACCTAAGGGTCCACAAGCATGGGAGGTAGAGGAGGAGCAAGGGGTAGAGGAGATAGGAGACACGGAGTGAGACCACAACCTGTTAGGGAGGAATGGAATGACTACTATGAAGAGGAAGAGGTTGAGGAGGTATACCCAAGACCTCAAGGCCGAATACAACCTAGGAGGTATGTACCCCAAGAGGATGATTATTTGAAAACCAAAATAAACATTCCACCCTTTTATGGTAAAAGTGACCCTGAAGCTTACATTGAGTGGGAGAGAAAAGTTGACATGATCTTTTCCTATACCAACTATACCGAGTTGCAAAAAGTGAGATATGCAAGTATAGAGTTCTTGGAATATGCCTTGATTTGGTGGGACCAAACTCAAAGTATAAGAAGAAGGACTAGACAACCCACAATTGGAACTTGGGATGAGATGAAAATGAGATGAGAAAGAAATTCATTCCAGAATCTTACGAGAGATCCATGTTCCAAAAGTTGCAATGCCTAACTCAAGGAAAAAAAGTGTGGATGAATACTTTAAGGAGTTAGAGAGTTTGTTGATAAAAACGATACTGAAGAACTGAGGAGGCAACCATGGCTCGGTTTTTGGGAGGTCTTAATAAGGAGATTGGGTTTCAACTTGAACTCACTACCTACGTTGATCTCAATTCCATGGTTCACAAAGCTGAGAAAATTGAGCGGCAATTAAAGGTACGTTCTTCTACTAGTGGATTTGGTTTTAGAACTAATGCTTCTTCTTTTTCTAAAGTGCAGCCTAGGTCTAATGGCAATGGAGGAGCACGGCCAAGTTCAAACACTTCGGCCAAAACGGTTCTAGCTCCAAATAAGCCACACTTCACTCAAAGGACCAACGGAGCAAATCTAGGTCAAAATGACAAAAGCAAAGGCAAAGCACCCGCAAACCCTCCAAGAACAAGGGAGATTGAGTGTTTTAAATGTAGAGGGAGAGGACACTATGCAAGGGACTGCCCTAATGCCAAGAAAGTGTTGTACCTTGAGGAAACAATGAATTCTATTCAGAAGAGGAGGAAGAAGAAGGCCACAAAGGAAGAGTACCAAGAGGACTCAGCTGAGGAGATAAAGAGTGATGAAGAGGGTGCATATAAGGACTTTCTTGTGGTAAGAAAAGCCTTAAGTGCACACATGAAGGAGGAAGAAGAAACTTGCAAAGGGAGAACATTTTCCACATCCATTGTTTGGTAAAAGGCAAAACTTGCACTTTAATTATTGATAGTGGTTCTTGTGCTAATGTTGCAAGTATTGAACTTGTTAGAAAGCTAGATTTACCTATGATTGATCATTCCCATCCCTATAGGTTATCTTGGCTAAATGATTGTGGTGAGATTCATGTGTCTAAACAAGTTCTGATTTCTTTATCTATTGGCGGTTACAAAGATGAAATTTTGTGTGATGTAGCTCCTATGCATGCTAGTCATATTTTGTTAGGTAGACCTTGGCAATTTGACAAGCATGTTATTTATGATGGTAGATTGAACATGTATGCTTTTACTTTTAATGGCAAAAAGTTTAAGTTGCATGCATTGTCTCCACATAAAGTTTATGAGGATGCTAAGAGGATGAAAAGAACCATTCAGATCCTAAGGAAAAGGAGGCTGAAAAAAGGTTCTTAGAGGTTCTTAAAAAGGAGAGAAGAAGCCTTTTGGAGGCCACAAACTCCTCGGCCAAGGGTACACAACCCACGGCCCAAATCAGTCCACCCTCACCCACGGTTCAAACACTTTCACAAGCATCCACCCACAAATTTCACGTCCACCTAAGAAGCATGCTTTCTTTGCAAAATCTCGTGAAGTTACCATGCATTGTATGATAATAAAACTGTTTTGGTGATGCTTTACAAAGATAGTGTTGCATGCTTGTTTTCTAAGAATGACTTACCATCTACCTTGCCTAGTGGTGTTGTTTCTTTGTTGGAAGAATTTGCAGATTTGTTTCCCGAGGAGGAACCACATGGGTTGCCACCTTTAAGAGGGATTGAGCACCACATTGACTTTATTCCAGGGGCTGTCCTACCTAATAGGCCAGCTTATAGAGCCAATCCGGAGGAAACAAAGGAGATACAAAGGCAAGTGGAGGATCTCTTGGCCAAAGAGAAGGTAAGGGAAAGTATGAGTCCAAGTGCAGTGCCAGTCATCCTTGTTCCAAAAAAAGATGGCACTTGGAGGATGTGTACAGATTGTAGGGCCATCAACAAAATCACTGTAAAGTATAGGTATCCCATTCCTAGACTTGATGATATGCTTGATATGTTGCATGGTTCACAATGGTATACGAAAATTGATTTGAAAAGTGGTTATTTTCAAGTGAGGATAAGAGAGGGTGATGAATGGAAAACAGCTTTTAAAACTAAATTTGGATTGTATGAATGGTTAGTTATGCCTTTTGGGTTAACTAATGCACCTAGTACATTCATGAGGCTAATGAATGAAGTTTTGAGAGCTTTTATTGGGAAGTTTGTTGTGGTTTATTTTGATGACATCTTGATCTATTCTAAGACCTTAGAAGAGCATTTAGATCACATAAGAGCTGTTTTTGAAAAGCTAAGAAAGAAAAACTTTATGCTAACTTTAAGAAATGTTCTTTTTGTTTGGACAAAGTTGTTTTTCTTGGTTTTGTAATCAGTTCTGCAGGGATTGAAATGGATCAAGACAAGGTGAAATCCATCCTTGAATGGCCTACACCAAAGAGTGTGGGAGAAGTGAGGAGCTTTCATGGTTTGGCAGGTTTTTATAGGCGGTTTGTCAAAGACTTTTCAACCGTAGCCGCACCATTGAATGAGATCGTCAAGAAAGAGGTTGGATTCCATTGGGGGGGAGCCCAACAAAGGGCGTTTGATGAGCTTAAAAGACGTCTCACTACAGCACCTATCTTGAAGTTGCCCAACTTTGATGATACATTTGAGATAGAGTGTGATGCAAGTGGCGTGGGAATTGGAGCTGTTCTAACCCAAGGTAAGCATCCTATTGCTTATTTTAGTGAAAAGTTGAAAGGTGCTGCATTGAACTATCCTACTTATGATAAGGAGTTGTATGCTTTGGTAAGGTCCTTACAAACTTGGCAACACTACTTGCAACCCAAAGAGTTTGTCATTCATACTGATCATGAAAGTTTGAAGTACCTTAAGAGTCAAGGAAAACTGAATAAGAGGCATGCAAAGTGGGTTGAGTTTATTGAGCAATTTCCTTATGTCATTAAGTATAAGCAAGGAAAAGATAAACATAGTTGTGTAGGACCTCAGGCGCTACCATCTCTCCCAAAACCAATTGGTGATAGGAGATGCGCATACCCTAGCCTTATAGTGCATTCAGCACACACAAGCGCCCACGACATTCGACTGTGACTTGGCCCACACGGCCTACGCCCACCGGCGTACGCCACGGGACAATTGATGCACCTAACAATCTCCCCCTCAGCAATTGCTCCTGCTGGGAATCGAACCCGTGACCTCGCTCTGATACCAATTGTTGGACCTGTATAGCACCACTAGGGGGGGGTGAATAGTGGATTAGCGGAAATTACACTAATTACCTTCAAAAATTTTGAAGACCCCTTTGCCTCTTTAACCTCAGGTTCTGAAAATTCCAGAAACAGTTCACTATTGAACGTTTTGGTTGAACCACTTATGCACCTGTGCAAGCTCTCAAACTTGGCAGAGATCA
Organism: Eustoma russellianum; assembly: GCA_036186865.1. Classification (NCBI taxonomy): domain Eukaryota; kingdom Viridiplantae; phylum Streptophyta; class Magnoliopsida; order Gentianales; family Gentianaceae; genus Eustoma; species Eustoma russellianum. The sequence goes on from AP025066.1 coordinate 23,247,218, forward strand.
AGTTTAGAATGTTTATAGTATATCATAAAAATTTCAGTCAATTCCAAGCAAGTTTGCACGTTCAAATAAGCAAGAAAAGTAAAGTGTGCAATTCTGGCAGTTTCAGGCAGAATGTTAGCTTAACTTCAAACAACAATATCTCAAAATCTACCCGTGCTATTTTGATGAATCTTATGTCAAATTAAACCTCAAGATGTCTAGTTTAATTTGATATAAGGCTCACTCCAAGATTCGAAGGATAGCCTATTCAAAATGCACAAGTTTGCACACTGGTCAGAATTGTTCACAGAATGTAGCAACAATTTGTGAAGACGATTTGAATGAGCTAAACTCCTCAGAATTTAGTGATTCTTGCGGCTACTGAAAGCTAACACATTGAAGTATAATATATCCAAAATTCATGCAATTCTAAGACTGTTTGCTTGTTCAATTATGCGTGCCAAGTTAGTGTAAATCTCAGGCAGAAAACAGTAAGTGCAGGAAATAAGTAAAGAACACAAGGAATTATCCTGGTTCGGTCAATGTGACCTACTCCAGTCCCAAGAGACACCTTCTCTTGGATTTCACTAATCACCAAACACCAAAGTCACCTTACAAAGCCAAAGGAAGAAGCTTTTCACCAACTTCTTCAAGAGGCTGCACCAAAACAGCAACTAGTTTCACCTTTGCACCTTTGCACCTTTTGATCACCTCTAAGGAGTAAGCTTTATACACCAGCTTCTCCCTTACAATATGTAGTTTGAAAGGTGTTGAAATGACAAGAAATGAAGAACTATACAATCATAAAGCTTGCTGCAAATGTGTTCTTCAATATAGAAGAGAAGAAGAGAAGAATGGAGACAAAGAGCTAATGCCTTGCTTGCTTTCTTTGCTTTCGTTGGTGTGTCATTCTTCTTCAACCTTGGGAGCTATTTATAGCCAAGAGATCAGCCTTTAGGCTCTCAATATAGCCGTTTGAAGTGTGGAAAAGGAGAAAATTCAGCACCTTTTTAGCTATCCAAATGAGACTTATCTTTGGTTGCTTTGAAATGGTCTTTCATCTTGACTTTTATCCTCTTATGGCCGTTGGAATGAGATGAAAATTGTCTCTATTTAAACGTTAAAAAATCAGCTCCAATCATCAACATCCATGTGTAAATAACTTGCCATGTATGCAGCTGATTTGGCATATGTTTTTGAACAGATTTTTGCTCCTCATTTGAATATCAAAATGACGTTGAAAAGGCTCCTCATTTTGAATAATAAGTGACGTTGAAAGGGCCTTGAAGATAGGCATTGGATAATAGTTCCAAGATAGAGATAAATCAGCTCACCTTTGAATTTGAATAAGTCTTCAACGTTTTGATCTCATAGCCGTTGCCTTTTACTTCAAATATTGAGAGAATTTTTTTTTGCTCCAACTTTGAATAATAAATAAACGTTGGAATGTAGCTAAAAGATAGAGATAATTCAGCTTGACTTGGTCTTCAATTCCTTATCATATAGCCGTTTGTAACCAGCTTGGTTGAGAGATTTTTGATTCAACTTTGCTACATTGTAGGACTTGCTTTTTGTCACACATTATAACCTGAAATTTTGATCATACCATACGAAAATATTGCTCCATCTTTGACCAAAATAGCCGTTGTAATCATCACAAGAATAGCCAAGAATAATCATCTAAATTCAGCACCAAAATAGGATTTATTTGAACTTGCCTTGACTTGTTCAAAATCTGAACATTTGAACATGAAATATGCGCCAACATCCGTGTGTAACCATATAAAATATAGTCATTTATGTCTTCAACATGTAGCATAGAAAACCATATGAAGAATACCAAGAATTCCAAGAAAACCATAGATGTGATAACCATGATATAAGAATTTCCAATTGATAGACCATGCTGCCCGTTTCCATAAAAATAGGGCACGTACCATATGTGACATAAACACATATAAACATCATATAAGCAATATATAACATGTTGGAAGATCCATTGGCAAGTGAAAAGACCAAAATACCCCTCAGCACAAAAATAGGAACTTTGTCCTAGGATGAACCTGGACATGGTGTGCTGCTCTAGATTCATCTTTGCCATGATGTGACATGACTTATAAATGTGTCATATGATCATATAAGTCCGTTGGAAGAAGACCAAATAAGAATGAGAAGTCCAAATGGTGAAATTACCAAAATAACACTTATAAAGATCAATAAACTTCACCACCGTGTCAAGTCAATACTTGTCCGTGTCAAACATGCTTTACCTCAGCCAATTAGATTCTAAATTGAATAAGGATCATGTGGGCTTTTGAATCACTCAATTTGGAGTTCATTTGCTCAAGATATGAACCAAAACCTGCAATAGGATACTAAACCGAACAATTTGCCTTATATCGTAAGTCATGTGACTTCAAGGCTTGGTTAGATCATATTATCAACATGTATTGGCATATATATCTTCTAAGATCAGTTTGAACAACATGTATTGGCATATATAATCTAAGATCAGTTTGAACATGTCTTGATTAAGATATGTGATTGAATTGGCCAAGTTCAATCTCATGATCTTAATCAAACTTGTTCAATCTTGATTCATTCAAGCAATTTCACATTTAAACGTTACACATAAATGCTCACATATGCATCTTCCAATCATTCAAACATGATATATCTATTTGCAATCATCATAACAATTACACATATGCACACATATACATTTTGCACAACAATTACACATATGCTCACATATACATTTTGCAATCACTCAAACATAATATATCACAACAATCTCCCCCTTTTGATGTTTGCAAAATTACCCCACATATGTGTATATTAAGCATTTAAATCAAGTGTGCATCTAAATCAAGTGTAAGCTTCTCTTTCAGGTTACGCTGCTCCCCCTTAATGTGTTATCTCCCCCTTAACATGTAACATCTCTCCCTTTAACATGATATCTCCCCCTTAACATGATATATATACACATTTATTTCTCCCCCTTAATTTTGTAAATTATGCAAAAGACTGAATAGTGTAGTAGTCAGTTGTAAGCAATTAATCCAAGTCTTGCACGTAAAGTCTCAAAGATAGCTTGATTAAGGGGTTTAGTGAATATATCAGCTACTTGTTGATCAGTTCTAACATGTTCAATGTGTATATGTCCAAGATTAACATGATCACGGAGAAAATGATAACGTACTTCTATATGCTTTGCCTTAGAGTGTAGTACAGGGTTTTTAGACAAATTAATAGCACTTGTACTATCACAATAGATGGGGATATTATTTACTTGTATTTCAAAGTCTGAAAGTTGTTGTTTAATCCATAATAGTTGGCAAAAAGTTGTTGTTTAGTAAAAAGTTGGCAAATCTTTCATACCATGCACGGGGGGCTTGTTTCAAACCATATAAGGCTTTCTTAAGTTTATATACATGATTAGGGTTCTTTGGATCTTCAAAGCCTGGTGGTTGTTTAACAAAAACTTCTTCTTGGATATAGCCATTTAAGAATGCACTCTTAACATCCATTTGGTATAGTTTGATGTTATTATAACATGCAAAAGCTAATAAGAGGCGTATGGATTCTAATCTTGCTACGGGGGCAAATGTTTCATCGTAATCAATACCCTCTTCTTGATTATATCCTTGAGCTACAAGTCTTGCTTTATTTCTTACTACAACCCCTTGTTCATTCATTTTGTTCCTAAACACCCATTTAGTTCCAATGATTGATTTATCCTCGGGTTTAGGTACTAAATCCCACACATTGTTTCTTTCAAATTGGTTTAACTCTTCATGCATTGCATCTATCCAATATGCATCGTTTAAGGCATCATTCACATTCTTGGGTTCAATTGGGATATAAGTGCATGCCATTGATCATATTCATTAGGATCTATTTGCCTACGTGTTCTAACCCCTTGATTTACATCTCCTATGATAAGTTCTTGAGGATGCTTTTGTTTATCTCTTATTTGCCACCAATTACTTGGTTGTGCATCTTCAATAGGTTCATGATGTTCAATAGGTTGGTTAGGCATATTTTCTTCATTATGTTCTTGTGTAGGGGGAGTTTGAACTTCATGCATTTCAAGAGTTTGATTTGGTGTTTCAATTTGTTCATTTGTGGGTGGTAGGATAAGTTCATCTTCATCATGAAGTATTTGATCATTTGGTACATAGATTTCATGTTGATTACTTGTTTGGAGATATGCATTTTCATTGAACTTCACATGTATAGATTCAACTATCTTTCTTGTTTGTGCATTATAACATCTATATGCTTTAGAGTTCATTGAATATCCCACAAATATATGTTCATCAGACTTAGGATCAAACTTATCTAAGATATCTTTTGTATTCAATACAAAGCATTTACAACCAAAGACTTTTAGATAGTTTACTTTTGGGAGTCGTCCATTTAAGATTTCAAATGGTGTTTTGTTCAATTTCTTTCTTATTGATAGTCTGTTGATCATATAACTTGAAGTGTTTACTGCTTCAGCCCATAAGAATTTAGGTACTTTGTTTTCTACCATCATTGTTCTTGCTACTTCTTGAATAGTCCTATTCTTTCTTTCAACTACACCATTAAGTTGAGGAGTTCTTGGTGGGGAGAATTCATGTTTATATCTTTTCATTACAGAATTTGATTAATTCACTATTTTTAAACTCACCACCTCTATCACTCCTTATCTTAATAACATGTGATTCATGTTCATTTTCAAGTTGTTAATTGATTAGCTATAGAATGCACTTTCATCTTTTGAAGCAAGAAACAATGTCCAAGTATATCTTGAGAAATCATCAACTATTACACATACATAATAACTTCCACCTAAGCTTCTTGTTCTACATGGACCAAATAAGTCTATATGCAAGAGTTCTAGTATTCTTGATGTTGTGACCTCGGTTTTAGGCTTAAGGGATTCTCTAACATGTTTGCCTTTGATACAAGATTCACATAGTTGAAAATCATTCAAGTTAAGTTTAGGCAATCCTTAACAAGACTTTTAGCGTGTAGTTTTTCTAAGGTTGATATACCTATGTGTCCTAAACGTCTATGCCAAAGATTGGGATCAGATTCATGTGAAACAAGACATTTGTGTTACTACTTAGCATATCATCCATGTTAAGCACATATATGTTTCCTTCACGTTTTCCTTTTAACACAACTTGATTGTTTTTATCCATTATCTTACAAGAAGTGGAGGAGAAAGAACATTCAAGTTGTTGTCACATAGTTGAGAAACACTTAAAAGCTCAAAGGTTAAGTTACTTACAAGTAGGACGTTTTTGATCTCAAACTTGTTTGGATCACCAACCTTGCCTTTGCCAATTATTTGGCCTTGGTTGTTGTCTCCAAAGGTAACTTTGCCACCTTTTGCAACGTTCTTAAGTGTGCTAAACAAATTTTTGTTGCCCGTCATATGTCTTGAGCAACCACTATCAACTATCCAATTGGTTTTGTTCTTTTCATCTTCTTTGTTGTTATAACCAGCAACTTGTCTTTCTTTGATGTTATGTACCTACAAATGTAAATAACAACTTAGGTACCCTTTGATTTTGGGTCCTTTCAAGGTTAGACAAGTTAAGTTCATGTTAGTGTACCTTTAGGTACCCAAACTTGAACAACCTTTCTTGGTTTTGAAATGTTAAAATCATGTTGCATATAATGAACAAATAGTGGATTTTGATACATAGAATATGATGGAAAAGGGGCTGCACATTTATGTCTAGTTGAATAAGCATTGTAAGTTCTATATGCATTTGAATGTTGCCATGTATATGAGAGTTATATTTGGCCGTGTATAAGCATTGATTTAGGCCGAGAGTATGTCATGTTCTTCACATAAGCATGTTGTTGCATATAAGGCATAACTTGAGCAGATTTCATACTACTTTGTTTAGGCATTCTTGTATACATGTAAGCATGGTTTCTAGGTGTATTTCCTTCCTATATGTTGATGCATTTTGCAATCTTTGTGATGAAGGTGGTGTGGGCAGAATAGGTTCATTTCTAGATGCATTTGGCCTATATTTCATGTTGGTTGAAGATGATACAAATGTTGTTTCCTTAGGTGTGTATTCAGCTTCTTTAACATATCC
>AP025066.1:23253406-23276421 GCA_036186865.1 Eustoma russellianum
TTGTTTCGATTTCGACGCCTTGTATCTTGCTTAGCAAAATACGGCGGGTGAGTTGTTTCGAGTTTAGGGCTCAGGACGGGTCGCTACATATGACATTGGGTGAAAACTGCATTGAAAAACAGAAAGATTGCAGAAAAGTACAAGCAAGACAAAAACACAGAGAATTTATCCTGGTTAAGTCAATGTGACCTACTCAGGTCCTAAAGAACACCTTTCCTTCAATTTGGCTATGAATCAAACACCAATACAATAAGTGTTGAGAAATCGGGGTTTTAGCGATTTGAAAATACATGATTTAAATGTTATGTGTGTTACGAAATGCATGAAATAAGTGTTACTTGATATATGCATGTGATAAAAATGCTTTACATATTTATATATAATGTTGCCGTACTAACATGCCATGAAGCATTAAAGCTTACATCATACACCAAAAATTTGTTGTCTTTATACTATTTTCAGATGATATGATTAATGAACTAAACTAGTTCATTAAGTCAAGTGTTAAGTTAATGTACTAACTAGTTCATTAAATGAAGACATATTTGGAGAGAACTATATATAAACAAACTTGAAATGGAAAGACTCCTCATCTCCACACCTCAATATAAACGCCACATACATACACATATTATGACAAACTATATACTTATGTTCTGACGTTCCAACGACGCGTTATATGAATTACACACGTACGTAGACGTCACACCACTATATACACCTCATATTTATGAGTCTATAAAGGTCTTATATCATATATTTCAAGTCATAGTGCTATCAAAATTATAACGACATGTCACAAGGTCATAAACCAAAAATTATCGTATTTGGTTACTACCGAAACTTCACCGACATGTCAAGTACATACCATATAAAGATGGTCAGCCCATATAAATCCAAAATATTCAGAAATTTTGTTGCTCCACATGTCATAATCATCCCCAAAGTCATATCATGTTTACGCACACAAATCATTTACAATTTGGCCTAAATTTGTTGAGAATTCAAGTTGAAGGTGATTTTATCACATGAGGCATCTTCCACTCAGCCATTGGAGCTAAATATACATCTCAATTTATGTATATTATGTTGACATAATATACATTACATGTCTAAGAAGTTTGAAATTAATCGGAGAAAAATAGTGTAATTGACGAAAGTCGAAAATTCGGTTTTCTACCCTTAGGCATACATGAAAATGTTTTGGCCTTTATTTCACATGTATCTAGACACTTTTTGCATGTTCAAGACATATTAGAGTGTTCTAGAAAAATAAAATTAGGGCTGATTTACAATTTACCATGTACGTGAAGATTATGCATTATTTGACAAAGTTTACATAAAAAGAATTCAGCACATATGCAGCTCTATTTCACACACCTATTACAATTTTGTTGGAGCCTGAGTGGAGGGTATTTGGCACTTTAATTAGTAGAGGATATGTCACACATGATTGGTGACATTAAAGAAGGCAACACACAAGGAAACAATTCAAAATACAACACATGCTAAAATTTCAGCACATGTTGTTTGAGTGGCCAATATTTGCACCTTGTTCGTCTTCAATTTTATTCTAAAATTTAAGGGGATCATATCATGATTTTTGGAAATTAATCATCTTGATTTTGAGCGCATGTTTCAGATTTTTGAGAAGAAATTCAAGCTCATTTAAGGTGTGTCAAGGTGGATTAAAGATGGCCTATTAAAAAGTGACAACTAGTCGAAGACAAGTCATTCGTCCAATCGTGTTTTACCAAGCAAGGTTGTGTCACCATCTATACAAAGAAATCTTCCAAGAGTATTCAAGGCATTTCTCAAGGAAGAAAACAAACCCTAGGGGGTGGCCACAACACTATGAAAAGGGGCAAGATGGAGCAAGACAAGGCTAAAAAAAGTGCATATTCTTACAAGTTCAAAGCAAGACTACTTTCTTCTTCCTCCATTCTTTTCTCTTGCACTTAGCCTCAATCCTGTCATACATATCTTCCATATACTATACAGTCTTTGTGTAAGCCACCCACATACATTCATCTCGTGTAAAAAGTTGATCAAGGTGTTATCAAACCTTCATTCGATTGGTGTTGGTGTTCGTGTTGTTTTATTTATTGATTGATTGTAAAAGGGTAGAGTTGGTGTTTAACTCCAGTCACTATTGTATCAAGGTGTTTTTGTGTTTAGCGTATATCGAATAAGGTGTCCTCATAGACTGGAGTATGTTGTTTTAACCGAACCAGTATAAAAATCTCAATGTTCTTACTTTTTAGCACTTTTACTTTGAGTTCCTGTTTTCGTTCTCGCTTCCGTAGACAAGGGAAAATAGCAAACATTTTTCAAAAATCACAAAATTTTGAAGAACCATAGGTGCACTGTAGGATCTACAAGGCACCACTAGAAGGGAGGGGTTGAATAGTTGGTGCGGAAAATGTGGTTTTTAAAATTGTTTAAAACCAAAAACTCAACTTCTGAAAACAGATTCTGTTTTCAGGACCAGTTTTAAAACATTTTTAAAACAAGGTTGTAGGTCTTCAAAAATTCTGCAATTTTGAGAGATCTTAGCCTCAGATGTTATGAGTGTCTCCTAAAATGTCAGATTTAAATTCAACCTTTAACCCCTTCAAAAATCGTTGGTGGTCAGATTGTGCGAATCTGCCAGAAACGGTAGACTGTTTTGAAAAATTTATTCCTACTTGTACTTAACTCCAATTGCTCTGAAATTTTAGCCACTAACCCCTTATACGTCGTATTTAAACGGGTTGAAACAGTTTTAAAAAATTCTTTCGGGAAGTTAGTCAAATACACTCAAAGTCTCAACCTTTGCAAGCCTGAAAATCAGACTGCACTAATCTCAGAACTTTGGATGCTTGATTGACTTATAATTATCCAAAAAGGTTGAAACTTGTACCAAATTAACCATAAGATGTGTGACTATGTTTCTGGAAAGTTTTCTAATTTTTGAAACGCGTTTACTATTTGTACGAACGTAAACAGTGCTGAAAGTAAATGACACCGAGAATTTTATACTGGTTCGGTTATAAACAACCTACTCCAGTCTTCGAGGAACACCTTCCTTGGTTCACACTAGTCACACAACACAAATACACCTTACCACAGGGTTGATGGAGTTACACACCAACTCCAACCCTTTACAAACCTTGTATGATGAATACAATTACGCACGAACACCACCACCTTGCAAGAATGAAGATTGATCACACCTTGATCAATCTTTTACAAAGATGTAGAATGTGTGGTGGTCTAAGATAAGCCTATTCAAGAATATGAATATAAGTACAATAGGATTTTAGAAAGAAGAAAGAAAGAGTGTAGAAAAAGAGAGGTGCTTGGCGTTTTTGATCACAAGAATGTAATGCTTGTTCTTGTCTTTTGTTTTGCTCTTCTCCTTTCCATTTATCCACTATGCCGTCCCCCTTAATGCTCTCCCCCTCTTGAAAATTGTCTTCTAAGTCCTTGGAAGAATGTGTGGCATCATTGTGACATGATCTTGCTTACTTGGCACCTTCTCATTGGATGATCATTTAACCTTTGCTTATTTGGCACCTCATGATTGATTGAATGTTGTCATCATTTGATGACTTGGAAAATCTGAAAATTCCACTAAAAGCATGTGCCAAAATCAACATAAATTAGTTTCCATAACTCATAAGATTATCATCCAAATCAAGCAAGATAATATTTCTCCACACAAGGTGATAAAATCGGCCATAATGAGTAGTTGACATGCTGAAATTTCAGCATGTGATACATGGTGACATAATTCAAATTACTTCCAAATTTTCATTTGTTTTTCTTTTAAAATAAATCACCAATTAGTAGCAAATATTCTCATCATTTTGGAAATGAAATTTGGACACCAACATGGCCACAAAATCGGCCAAGGTACATTCCCACACATGCTGAAAAATTCAGCATGTGTGATATTCAAGATATCACACTTCATGACTTTGTATCTTATTCAAATTACTTCCAATTCTCCTTCAATCAATCACATAATTCAAGATACAAAATTTGTCTAATTTTGGAGAGGAAATTCGGCCACCCTTTAGTACACATGCTGAAATTTTCAGCATGTGTTACAAATGACATAAAGTTTAAAATATTACCTTTTGTAGCTTCTTTTCTTTAAATCACCAACATTGTATGATTGATTCTTGACCAATAAATATGCCAAAAAGGCTCCACATATGCTCCATCTCAGCTGTAGGGCGTGTACAACATGTTTATGCATGTGCTGAATTTTATTTTTGCAAACTTTGTAAAATAGTGCACATTTAATAATACACACATGTTATATTCCAATCAGCCCTTAATTTAATTTTCTAGAACACTTTAAGATGTATGACATATGTAAAAAGTGTCTAGATACGTGTCGTATGATGTGCCAAAAAAAAATGTTCCATGCGTTGTGTACGTAGAAAACCGAATTTTCGATGTTTATCGATTACCCGATTTTTCTCTAATTAATTTCTAACTTTTTGCACATGTTATATATATTATGTTAAACATAATATATATAATATAAACATTAATTTTTAGCACATGGATGGTCTAAAATGGCGCCATTAACATGTGACAAAATTGAAATTGGAATCTCAACAATTTGGCCTTAATGTGTGGTGATTTGTGTGTGCCAACATGGAATGATTTTATGGCTGAAAACAACATCATATGCACGAAAATAATAAGTATTTTTGAAGTGTATGGGCTGGCCATCTAATTATGGCAAGTACGTGACATGTTGGCGAGGTTTCGGTATTCGTCCGAAACGACAATTTTCGGTTTAGAACCTTTTAACGTGTGGTATTTAATTTGTCATCACCATGACTTATATCATATGATATAAGATCTGAATACACTCATAAATATGAGTTAAGTATGGTGGTGTGACGTTAACGTATGTACGTAAAGTATATAACGTGTCGGTAGTACGTTGGAATACATGTGTATGTGCTTTTTTCAAAAAATCTAAAAATGTATATGTATATGTATAAGATGGCGTGTATATTGATGAGGAGAGGAGGAGGAGACTTTCCTTTCTTAGTCTTGTTGCCTTTGTGCCTTGTTCAAATGTAGCTTCCTTTAATGAACTACTTAGTTTAATTAACTAAGTACTTCACTTAATGAACTAGTTTAGTTCATTAATGGTGGCACCTGAAAATAGCATAAACACAACAAATGTTTGCCATTTTATGTAAGCTTTAAAGCTTCATGTCTCGTTAGTACGGCAACATTACATATGAATATATAAGGCAAGTAATATGCAATATATCATGCACATTTATCTCATGCTCGTTTTTATGCACATTTAAATCATATATTTAGAAATCACTCAAACCCCTTTTTCTCTACAATCTCCCTCTTTTGATGATTTTCAAAATAACCTATGCACATGATTTAAATCCTATCGCTCCCCCTTCAATCATGCATAAATTCAAAATTTGAATTTTAAATTTCAAACCGCTCCCCCTTGATTTATGCAATCAGTATCAATTAGTATCTCTCTCCCCCTTAAATCATGCTTTCTCTCCCCCTTTATTTTGGAAAGTAAATCAAAAGATGCCTGTAAATAAGGAAAGAGAATTAAATCAAATCATATCAGCAGAAATCATGCCTAATTTAGAACGAAGAGATTCATACGTGGCTTGATTTAAGGCTTTTGTAAAGATATCCGCTACTTGTGCTTCTGTGCGTACGTGATCTATGACGATATCATTATTGTCTATGTGATCACGAAGAAAGTGGTAGTGTACTTCTATATGCTTGGCCTTAGAGTGTAATACGGGATTCTTAGACAGATTAATGGCACTCATACTATCACAATATATAGGAATTCTATTGACGGTAATTCCAAAGTCCGAAAGTTGTTATTTGATCCACAACAACTGTGTGCAGCAAAGGCTAAGTGCCATGTACTCAGCCTCAGTAGTGGACAAATCAACGCTTGCTTGCTTTTTGGAAAACCAGGAAATAAGTGAGTTTCCTATAAATTGGCAAGTGCCACTCGTGCTTTTCCTATCTATTTTACAGCCACCGCAATATGCATCAGTATAAGCATGTAAGTTAAATTCGGAATCCTTACCGTACCAAATTCCTAAGGTGGGCATGTGCTTAATATAGCGGAATATTCTTTTTACCGCATTGTAGTGAGACACCTTAGGTTGACTCTGAAAACGTGCACACATGCATACACTGAACGTGATATCAGGCCTACTAGCAGTTAAATATAGCAAAGAACCAATCATGGATCTATATAAGGCATTATCAAAATTTTTACCATGTTCATCCTTATCCAATTTGGTGGTGACACTCATAGGGGTGGGGGATGGTTTCAAATTTTCAAAGTTGAACTTTTTAATCATGTCATTTACATATTTAGCTTGACTTATGTGAATGCCTTTACTCGTTTGCTTAATCTGCAAGCCAAGAAAATAGTTAAGTTCACCAACCATAGACATTTCAAATTCGGATTTCATGCAATTTTCAAAATCTTCAACAAGTATATGTAAGGTAGAACCGAAAATAATGTCATCAACGTAGATTTGAATAATAAGTAAATCCGATTTATCTTGTTTCAAAAATAATGTACTATCTATAGTCCCTCGTTTAAAATCATTTTCTAAAAGAAAAGTAGCAAAACGATCATACCATGCTCTCGGTGCTTGCTTTAGTTCGTATAGTGCCTTCTTTAGTTTGTACACGTGATCAGGATGTTTCAAATCTTCAAAATTGGGTGGTTGCTTCACGTATACCTCTTCTTGTATAAATCCATTTAGGAATGCACTTTTTACGTCTATTTGATACAATTTGAAATCTTTCATGCAAGCAATGGCAAGTAACAGTCGTATGGCTTCTAAACGTGCTACGGGTGCAAATGTTTCATCATAGTCAATTCCGTCTTCTTGATTATAGTCTTGTGCTACAAGTCTAGCTATATTTCTAACGACCTTTCCTTCTTCATTCATTTTATTCCTAAACACCCACTTTGTGCCTATTATGGTCTTATCTTCTGGTCAGTGGCACTAAATCCCCTACATCATTTCTAACGAATTGATTAAGCTCATCATGCATAGCATCAATCCAAGAAGAATCACTCAAAGCATCATGCACATTTTTGGGTTCAATTTCGGAAATCATAGCATGAAATTGATTTATTTCATCCGAAGTTATTCTCCTACGTTGTCGCACACCGTGAGTGATGTCGCCTATAATGAGATCATGTGGGTGATCTCTATGACATCTTGGTTGATTGTTTTCTATGTTATCATGCATTTCTAAGTGATCATGCATTTCTATTGTATCATTCATGTCATGCATATCAAATGTACCATCATCTTCATTCAACACGGGTTTCAATTCAAAGTCATCATCATATTCTTTATCTTTATCAATCTCACCAAATTCATTGAACTTCACATGAATAGATTCTATGATTTGTCTAGTGAGAGGATCATAACATCTATATGCCTTTGAATTTATAGAATATCCAACAAAAATGCACTCAATTGATTTGGATTCAAATTTATCTAAATTATCTTTTGTATTTAAAACAAAACATTTGCATCCAAACACACAAAAATAGTCAATCTTAGGCATGCAATCATTCAATATCTCATAAGGCGTCTTGTTTATTTTCTTTCTAATAGATAGGCGGAATGTGTGATTAAATGGAAGACAAATTGGAATTAATTTGAATAAGATATGAAAGTAAAATTGTGATATCTTGAATATCACACATGCTGAAAAATTTCAGCATGTGTATGAATGTATCTAGGCCAATTTTGGCCTATGTGATGTACAATTTTATTCCCAAAATTGATGAGAATATTGTCTACTAATTGGTGATTTATTTCTAAGAGAAAAATCAAAGAAAATTTGGAAATAATTTGAGTTAAAGCACCATGTATCACATGCTGAAATTTCAGCATGTCAAGTCTAGTAATGGCCGAATTTTTCATCAATTTTGTGAGGAAATTATCTTGCTTAATTTATGTGATGATCTTGGAAGTTATGGTAATTGTTTTATGGTGATTTTGGCACATGTTTTTAGTGGAATTCTCAGATTTTCCTAGTCATCAACGAAACTTTCCAGAATAATAGCCACACGTCTTAAGGTTATTTTGGCACAAGTTTCAACCCTTTCGGATAAGTATAAGTCAATCAAACGTTCAAAGTTCTGAGACTAGTGCAGTCTGATTTCCAGGCTTGCAAAGGTTGAGACTTTGATTGTATTTGACGAACTTCCCGAAAGAATTTTTCAAAACTGTTTCTACCCATTTAAGTATAACATATAAGGAGTTAGTGGTTAAAATTTCAGAGCATTTGGAGTTACGTACAAATAGGAATAAATTTTTCAAAACAGTTTACCGTTTCTGGCAGATTCGTGCAATCTTACCACCAACGATTTTTGAAGGGTTTAAAGGTTGAATTTAAATCTGAACTTTTTAGGAGACACTCATAACATTTGAGGCTAAGTTCTCTCAAAATTTCAGAATTTTTGAAGACCTACAACCTAGTTTTAAAAACATTTTAAAACAGAATCTGTTTTCAGAAGTTGAATTCTTGAGTCAAAACAATTTTAAAACCCACACTTTCCGCACCAACTATTCAACCCCCCTCCCTTCTAGTGGTGCCTTGCAGATCCTACATATACAAGACATGTCCCCCATCACCCCTTGATTTAAGTACCACTCATGTCTTGCCATGTGATGATCCCGTATATCTTATAAGCGGGTTACTTGCTAGCGTTTTTGCTAAGGGTACTACTGTTGTGTTACAGGTGAGCCCGAGTACGATATCATTTTCATAGAGGATGACGGCGAGTGGGCTGAATGGGATGCTTAAAGATCATGTTGGGAATCGTTCTAGACTGTCTTTTAATATTCCAGCTTTCTTGCATTTATGTGAGGATTTAGATGGCTGCGTTCATAAACAACCCTTGATGGTTACGTTGTCTTTTGATGTACAGATTGATGGTTTAGAATTATTTTACATGTGTTTCCGCGCTTATTTCTCTTACGTCATTGATGATGTGTATTCGAGAGATGAGACGTCTTGTAGTCTTCTCAGTAAGCTACGACGGGTGCACCGGTTCGGATCCGCTGTCTGGGTCAGGGCGCTACAGGTGGTATTAGAGCCTAGGCTTCAGATCTACCTCGGAGACCTAGGTTATGTCATGTAGAGTCTTAAGCTATGATTTTGACCCTAAGTTGATCTTTAGGTGTAAGTACATGATCTTAAATATAAGTTTGATTGGGTTGGGTTTGTGCGACCGTGATAAAACTAAATTCATCATCAGTTTTATTTCCTTCCGGTTTACGAGTTCCGCCTTGTACAACGCATATGGGCCTTCAGTATTTACTTTTAGAATTGCTGAATGCTAATAAGCGTTAATTTTGCAGACAATGACTCCCAGAAGAGATAACCAAGGAAACGGTGGCAACGGGAACGAGAACCCTCAATCACCGCAGATGGTAGTTCCCAAGAACTAATGGACGCTATCACACTGATAGCATAAGGAGTTGCTCAACAGCAACAACAACAACAGAACCCTCCTCCACCACCACCTCAACATGGTATAAGGTATTACATTGGGGAGATGCGAAAGATGCATGCCCCAACCTTCGAGGGGACCACTGACCCAGAGGTGGCAGAATTTTGGCTGGATGAGGTTGTGAAATGTTTCAGGCTGGTACAAGTACCTGAAGAGCTCAAGGTGGATGTGGCCATGCCCTTGCTGAGTGGCATGGGCTAATGCTTGGTGGAATGGTATGCTACCCAAGATGACTCCTCCTATCTTGTGGAGACACTTTGTTGAAGCGTATAAGGACTATTATGTACCAGAGACTGCCATTTTGGAGAAGATGAGGCAGTTTGACAAGTTGGAACAAGAAAGAATGTCCATTTAAGATTATGCTGACACATTCCACGCCTTGGGAAAGTTCACACCCATGGTGTTGGAGAACAACAGAATGAAGATGCTCAAGTTTGAGCAAGGTTTGAACCCCTGCATTCGGACGGCTATTGCGGGGTCTAGTCTGAAAACCTTCGAGGAAACGTTGGATGCCTGCTAACAAGTGGAAAGTGACATGCGCAGGTCACAGCCTAGAGAGGCTCGTGACGAAACGAGCAAGAGACCTAGGGATGAGAGAAGTGGAGGTAGACCCAGACGTTGGGTCAAGATTTCTCGAAAAGGACATATGAAAAAGATTCGGAGGGCACCACAGCAGAATCAGCCTGATCGTCAGGCGCCCGGAGTGTGCGCACATTGTCAAAAAAGTCATGTTGGAGAATGTTGGAAGAAGACCGGAGCGTGTTTTAAGTGTGCAAGATGGGCCACAGAATCAAAGATTGTCCCGAGTGGAAGCAAAAGCCATAGGGAGACGCCGGGCCGTCACAGCAACAGAGATCTAGGCCCAAGACCAATGCCAGAGTCCATGCAATGACGGACGCCGAAGTGCAGGAGAGCATGAACGTTGTGACAGGTACGAATTAAGTTAAATATTAGTTGTTTAAGTTGAATTCTAGTCGTTTAAGTGGAAATTAAATGTGCTATACGTGAAAACCTTTATGTGCTACACTTTTTGTCTTTAGGTGCGATTCTAGTTAATAAAGTGCCTGCGAACGTATTGTTTGATAGTGGAGCGAGTCACTCGTTCATCTCTAAGCGATTCGTCAAAGGACTTGACTGCCTACCCGAGTGGCTTGAAACCCCCTTTAGGGTGCAGGCAGCTGGTGAACAAGTACTGGTTTCACACCACCAGTAGAAAGACTGTGAAGTGGAGTTGGATGGGAAGGTGTTTTCCGTGACATTGGTCCCAATTGCGATGAGGGATTTCAATGAGATTTTGGGCATGGATTGGTTGACTAAGCATCATGCCAACATCGATTGTAGACGTAAACAAGTGACAGGTAAAGATCTCAAAATGAATGAAGTGACCATTCAAGGGAACGTCAAGTTAACCAAAGCCCCAAAGAAGATATACTTGACGGCGATTAAGGCTTTCAAGGCCTTGAAGAAGGGAGCAGAGGGACTTATGGTATATGCGCTAGACGCGAAGCAAGAAGTTCCCTCCATAGATCAGATTCCAGTAATCAATGAATTTAAGGACGTATTTCTGGATAATTTGCTGGGAGTTCCGCCAGCAAGAGAAGTGGAGTTCGAGATCAACTTGATCCCCGGAGCTGAACTTATATCCAAGACCCCTTACAGAATGGCTCCAGCTGAACTTAAGGAGCTAAAGGGACAACTTCAGGAGTTGTTGGACAAGAAGTTGATTCGTCCCAGTGTATCACCTTGGGGAGCTCCAGTATTGTTTGTGAAGAAGAAAGATGGCAACATGCGGTTGTGTATTGATTACCGAGAGTTGAACAAAATCACCATCAAGAACAAATATCCTCTGCCAAGGATTGAGGATTTATTTGATCAACTAAAGGGAGCCCGATGGTTTTCAAAGATTGATCTTCGTCAGGGGTATCATCAGTTGCTCATGAAAGCAGATGACGTACCTAAAACGGCTTTCCGGACTCGATATGGGCATTATGATTTTTTGGTGATGCCTTTTGGATTGACTAATGCCACGGCAGCATTCATGGACTTGATGAACACCGTGTTCCGAGAACAACTGGATCAATTCGTTGTGGTGTTCATCGATAATATCTTGGTTTACTCCCCTGATGAACAATCCCATGCAAAACACCTAAGACTGGTGTTGGAAATTTTGAGACAACAGAAACTTTATGCCAAATTCAGCAAATGTGAATTCTGGTTAAGAAGTGTGGCCTTTCTCGGCCATGTGATTTCGGAGGACGGGATCTCTGTGGATCCTAAGAAGATAGAAGCCATCACTGAATGACCAAGACCTACAAACGTGACTGAAGTAAGAAGCTTCCTTGGCTTGGCCGGCTACTATAGGAAGTTTGTTGAGGGATTCTCAACAATAGCAGTTCTATTGAGTCGACTTACACAGAAGAAGAATAAGTTTGAATGGACTTCTGAATGCGAGCAGAGCTTTTCTGAGCTCAAGAAGAGATTGACCACTACCCCGGTGTTGGCGCAACCCTCCGGCACTGACGGTTTCGTGATCTATAGTGATGCGTCCAAGAAAGGACTAGGTATGTATATCATTACAACTAATGCATTGTATATACATATACCAGTCTTAAACTAACTTTCAGTTTATAGGTTGTGTCTTGATGCAAAATGGACGAGTCATTTCGTACGCGTCGAGACAGTTGAAACCATATGACCAGAACTACCCGATGCATGACTTGGAGCTCGCAGCTGTGGTATTTGCTCTTAAGATCTTGAGGCACTATTTGTACGGAGAAAAGTGTGCCGTGTTCACTGACCATAAGAGTCTAAAATACTTATTCTCGCAGAAAGAGCTGAATATGAGACAAAGGAGATGGTTGGTACTACTTAAGGACTATGATTTAACCATCAATTACCACCCTGGGAAATCTAACAGAGTGGCAGACGCATTGAACAGAAAGTCTAGCCATGCGAGACAGTCTCCGTTGGAACGAGAAATCGAGGAGTTTGGTTTGGATGTTATAGACTCAGTAGCAAATGTCCTCACCACCTTATCTATAACCCCAGATTTGGTAGACACAATAAAAGGAGCGCAGTATGATGATACAACACTGGAAGAAATCCGCGACAAGTTGTCTACGGGACCAGTAAAAGATTTCCAGTTGAGGGAAGATGGAAGTCTATGGTTCCAGAATCGGTTATGTGTACCTGATAATGATGAGCTTCGAAAGGAGTTGCTATGCGAAGCTCATAACTCAAGGCTATCCATTCACCCCAGAAACACAAAAATGTACAAGGACCTCAAAGGATATTACAGGTGGATAGGAATGAAAAGATCTATCGCGGAGTTTGTTGAAAGGTGTCTAATATGCCAACAAGTCAAAGCAGAACATCAACGACCTGGCGGTCTGATGATGCCACTTGAAATCCCAGAATGGAAGTGGGAACATGTGACTATGGACTTCGTGATAAGGTTGCCCAAAACCAGAAATGGAAATGAGATGATTTGGGTAATTGTTGATCACTTGACAAAGACAGCTCACTTCATACCTATGACAAAATGGTCTTTTTCCCATGTCTTTCTTGGAAAAACCAAGGCGAGGAAGAAGATATTTGATCTTCAATTCATAAAGTGAACTGTAATTGTGAAAAGATTGGAAGATCTGGCCAAAGAAGGTGATAGCCCTGTAGATTCGTTCCCAACCTCCTTCTTCTCGGTTCACTTCATTCGCTTTAGAGAGTCTTGTTGCTGATAGGAAAAAAAAGAGAATAGCGTATAAAGAGATCAATGGAAAGCGAGTTCACGTACCCGTCATGGGCATCCTGCCTTTCTATGTTCTATAGATTTGTATGTAATCATTGAGAGTGAAGATCCTCTTGATAGTACGGTAGTAGCATCTAAATGGGCAAATGTCGTAGCAGGGGCGGGATCGGTTAAATCGTCTACAGGTACATAAACCGCTTGAATAGAAGTTAAGATATTTCATATCTCCTGAACCCGTGGAAGCCTTCCTATCTCACACATACCTTCAATCATCGAGGAATAGATATGGCTGGTAGACCGAAGACCAAAGCAAAGAAAAGGGGGTACTACAAGCCCTCTGTCCCACGCATCTAACCAGCTCGCGTGGTTCAGTACCTCTTATGAGAAACTGTCTAACATATATGTGGATAATATTGTGAGCTTGCATGGAGTCTCCGTTAGTATTGTATCGGACCGTGATCCCAGGTTCACTTCTAAGTTTTGGATGGCATTTCAGAAGGCGATGGGCACTGAACTAAGGATGAGTACCGCCTATCATCCTCAGACAGATGGACAATCGGAGAGGACAATCCAGACCTTAGAGGACATGTTGAGAGCTTGTTTTTTGGATTTTAAAGGAAACTGGGATAGCATGCTAAAGCTGATGGAGTTCTCATACAATAACAGCTATCACAGCGCAATTGACATGGCACCGTTTGAGGCTCTATACGGACGCAAGTGCAGGTCCCCGGTTTGTTGGGACGAAGTTGGAGAAAGAACGATCACAGCGCCGAAATTGGTCGAACAGACAATTGAGAAAGTGAAAATCATAAGAGAAAGGCTAAGGGTTGCGCAAGGTCGCAGTAAGAGTTGGGTAGATACCAAAAGGCGACCCTTGGAGTTTGAGGAAGGTGAAAAGGTTTATCTACGAGTTTCACCCACCAAGGGAGTGGCGAGGTTCGGAATGAAGGGCAAGCTAAGCCCTAGATATATTGGTCCATACGAGGTGCTTGGCAAGGTTGGAGAAAGAGCCTACAGACTAGCATTGCCTCCAATCTTATCCCAAGTTCACAATGTATTCCATGTGTCGCAACTGAGAAAATATGTATCGGACCCGAGCCATATCCTTGAGGCTCAACCATTGGATGTTAGAGAAGATGTCACGTATGAAGAACATCCGGTAAAGATTGTGGATAAGAAAGATCAAGTCCTACGCAAGTGCGTGATTCCGTATGTGAAACTTCAATGGAGTAACCATACGGAGCGTGAAGCCAGTGGGAGCTTGAAGAGCAAATGAAAGAGTTGTATCCACATCTCTTCCAATAAGGTACGACAGTTTCGAGGACGAAACTTTTTGTAAGGGGGGTGAAATGTTATGCCTCGCACCCTCCGTAGAATAATTACGGGATAAAACAAAAATTAAATGTGATTAAGGGCAATTAATAATAATGAATTAAGAATTTAGTATTAGAATTAATTTGAATTTATGGAGAGAAGTAAATGTAGAATTAAGTAGCATTTAATTTATAATTAAATATTAGGATTTAATTATTCAAGATAAATAAGATAATAGGATATAATTTAGAAACTCAAATTTCACCCTTCCTATATCAAAACTGACAGAACGTCAGTTTCTCTCTATTTCAGAAAGAAACCGACGCTATTCTCTTCCTCTCCTACCATAGGCGATTTCTATTCTCCAACCCTAGGCGAGGAACTCTTCAAGATCTTCAATCCAATCTTCTTCCGTTCTTCGATTCTTCTTCAAGTAATCAAAGGCAAGTAATCTACTTATAAGTTCCTACGTTTTTGCGAAAGAAGAAAAGGCCTACTTTTGATATCAAAATGGATCACCATGCAGTAGTTTCTTTTTGTGAATCTATATGTGATTTATGTGTTTTGATTTCGAGATTTTGTCGCTATTTGGTTTAGATCATTGTTCTTGTTGTTGATTATGTGAGATCATGCAAAACCCAATCCCTTGAATCCCCATTTGTGCTATTTTCGGATGAAAGGAAAGGGGAGTGAAAAAGGTGAGATTTTGGGTTCGTTTTGATGAATGATGAGCGTTTTAGGCTTGAATCCGTGATTGGTTTGTGAAAGATTTTGTGTTGGTGAATTAAGTATGGATTGATAGGGATGATTAGGCTTGGAATGGTTGGAAGAAATTTGGAAATCGATTGGGATTTAGATCTGCAGTTTCTGCAGAAATCGCAAGATGGAAATTCTGGAAACTGATGACGTCGATCGATCGACGTCAGGGTATGACGTACGTTGATCGATCGATGTCTAGTTGATGAGAGACTGACATGCTTCAGATGAACGTAGATCGATCGACGTATAAGGGGTGAGAGATCGATGTGTCTCAGACGTACGTCGTTCGATCGACGTCAGGGTATGGCGTCTACCTGTTTTGTGGAAAATTAAGGGAAGAAAGAGGGAAGTTGGGGGATCCTTTGGGGTGACCTTAGTGACTTCTTAGGACCTGATTGAGGCTAGTTTAAGGCTTGGGAACACAACTTAGGATGGTGAATCAACGGGGGAGACTTTGTAATGTATTTGAATCGGACTTTAAGGTGTATGATCTAAGGGGTTAAGAATGAACGTTTGAAGCTTCAATAGGGTTACAATGGAACGTGTGAGAAGAGTTACTTCATTCCTCGTATCCTTAGTGTGAAGCTTATGTGAGGTAGGTTTAAGCTTGTGAAGATACGATGCAAGTGAGAATGTGATTTGAAGTATGTGATTGAAGAACGTGATTGAAATGTGAATGTGCATTCTTGCATCATGGCACTTGCATTGCATTATGATTTGATAAGAGCTGTGCCTCGGCACTGGGTATAAAGTTTGCGAAATGAGTTGTGATGCGTTACAGGGTATAAAGACAAGTTGTAACCATCACAGGGTATAAAGTGAGCTGTAATGTGTCATAGGGTATAAAGACAAGTTGTGGCACATTACAGGGTATAAAGTTGAGCTGTGGTGCGTCACAAGGTATAAAGACAAGCTGTGGCCCACCACAGGGTATAAATTTATGTGACCAGACATTGTGACATGCATTGCACTGTTTTGAAAAGAATTGCATAAGCATTTGTGACTGTGTAGTGTAGTGCATATTTTGTCATGCATCACGTGAGTCGTTACGGTATGATTGACTTGTAACTTGATTGTTATTGAACTGTTGAATGTTTATGAATTACTGCTCTTATGCTGTTATGCTATTAAATCTATGCTCTTTAATGTATACTGTGGAGAAAAAGCGGTTTGAGTGATTTCAAAATATATGATTTAAATGTGCATAAAAACGTGCATGACATAAATGTGCATGATATATTGCATATAACTTGCCTTATATAGTTCATATATAATGTTGCCGTACTAACGAGCCATGAAGCATTAAAGCTTACATCAAATGACAAACATTTGTTGTGTTTATACTATTTTCAGGTGCCACCATTAATGAACTAAACTAGTTCATTAAATGAAGTACTTAGTTAATTAAACTAAGTAGTTCATTAAAGGAAGCTACATTTGGACAAGGCACAAAGGCAACAATACTAAGAAAGGAAAGTCTCCTCCTCCTCCTTTCACCACATATATACACGCCTACATATATATAAATATATATATTTTCAGATTTTTTTTAAAAAGGCACATACACATTTATTCCAAACATACTACCGACACGTTATATATTTTTCGTACGTACGATAACGTCACACCACCATACATAACTCATATTTATGAGTATATTCAGGTCTTATATCATGTGATATAAGTCATGGTGATGACAAATTAAATACGACACGTTAAAAGGTTCTAAACTGAAAATTGTCGTATCAGGCGAATGCCGAAACTTGGCCAACGTGTCACGTACTTGCCATAAATAGATGGCCATCCCCTACACTTCAAAAATACTCAAAAATTTCGTGGGTATGATGTTATGTGCAGCCATAAAATCATTCCATGTTGGCACACACAAATCACCCCACATTAAGGTCAAATTGTTGATTTTCCAATTTTAAAAACCACACATTCTGCACCAACTATTCAACCCCCCTTCTATTTATGCCTTGCAGATCCTACATATACAAGACATGTGCCCCATCATCCCTTGATTTAAGTACCACTCATGTCTTGCCATGTGATGATCCCGTATGTCTTATAAGCGGTTTACTTGCTAGCGTTTTCGCTAAGGGTACTACTGTTGTGTTACAGGTGAGCCCGAGTACGATATGATTTTCATAGAGGATGACGGCGAGTGGGCTGAATGAGATGCTTAGAGATCATGTTGGGAATCGTTCTAGACTGTCTTTTAATATTCCAAGTTTCTTGCATTTATGTGATGATTTAGATGGCTGCGTCCATAAACAACCCTTGATTGTTACGTTGTCTTTTGATGTACAGATTGATGGTTTAGAATTATTTTACATGTGTTTCCGCGCTTATTTCTCTTACATCATTGATGATGTGTATTCGAGAGATGAGACGTCTTGTAGTCCTCTCAGTAAGCTACGACGGGTGCACCGGTTTGGATCCGCTGTCCTGGTTGGGGCGCTGCAACATGACACGTTGTTGGATAAAACTTGCCTTATATAGTTCATAAATAATGTTGTCGTACTAACAGCCATGAAGCTTTAAAGTCTACATCAAATGGCAAAATTTGTTGTGTTTGAACTATTTTCAGGTGCCACCATTAATGAACTAAACTAGTTCATTAAGTGAAGTACTTAGTTAATTATACTAAGTAGTTCATTAAAGGAAGCAATATTTAGAAAAGACACAAAGGCAAGAAGATGAAGAAAGGAAAGTTTTCCACTCTCCTCTCCACACTTATTACACGCCTATATATATATATAGATTTTTTGAAAAAGATATATTCTAACGTACTACCGACACATTATATATTTTATGTATGCACGTTAGCGTCACACCACCATACTTAACTCATATTTATGAGTATATTGAGGTCTTATATCATATGATGTAAGTCATGGTGATGACAAATTTAGTACGACACGTTAAAAGGTTCTAAACCAAAAATTGTCGTATTGGACGAATACCGAAACTTCGCCAACGTGTCACGTACTTGCCATAAATAGATGGCCAGCCCCTTACACTTCAAAAATAGCCATAAATTTCGTGGCTTTCATGATATGTACATCCATAAAATTATTCCATGTTGGCACACACAAATCACCCCACATTAAGGCCAAATTGTGGAGATTCCAATTTTAATTTTGTCACACGGTTTAGGCGCCACTTTAAGATCAGCTAAGTGCTGAATATTAAAGTTTAATTTATGTATATTATGTGTAACATAATATATATAACATGTGCAAAAAGTTGGAATATAATTAGAGAAAAATCGGGTAATCGATAAACGTCTAATATTCGATTTTTTACGTACACGACACATGGAACGTTTTTGGCATATCATATAACATGTATCTAGAAGCTTTTTACATATTTCATACATCTCAAAGTATTCTAGAAAATTCAATTAAGTGCTGATTGGAATATACCATGTGTATTATTAAATGTGCACTATTTTGCAAAGTTTGCAAAAATAAAATTCAGCACATGCACAAATCTATTTCACACGCCTAGACCAGCTGCGTTGGAGCATATGTGGAGCTTTGTTGGCATCTTGATTGGTCAAGAATAAAGCATACAATGTTGATAACATAATGGAAGGAGCTACACAAGGTAACATGTCAAACCTATGTCACATTTGTAACACATGCTGAAAATTTTAGCATGTGCATATAGGCTGGCGTTTTTAACACCATTATGTGCCATATTTTATTGTCTTGATTAAGGTGGATTGATTGGAAGATAATTTGGAAGTATTTTGAATAAGTTATGGAATTAAAGTGGTGATATTGTTGAATATCACAAATGCTGAAAATTTCAGCATGTGTGGGAATGTATATGGCCGATTTTTAGGCCTTGTTGATGATAAATTTTTATTGCAAAATTGATGAAGATGTCTTTACTAAATGGTGATTGATTTCTTGGATTAAATAAATGTAAAATAGGCAATATTTTGAATAAAAGGTGAATGTTACACGTGTTGAAATTTCAGCATGTGCAAGACCCATTATGGCCGATATTTTCATACCTTTTTGTTAAAATTGTCTTGCTAATTTTGGGTGATAATCTTGTGAATTATGGTGATCATTTTATGATGATTTTGGCACATGTTTTAAGTGTTATTCTCAGATTTGTGTAGTCATCAAGTGATGACAACATCCAACCAATCAATGAGTGCCAAGTAAGCAAGAGCTTAATGATCATCCAATGAAGAGATGCCAAGTAAGCAAAGACATGTCACAATGATGCCATATACTCTTCCAAGGACTTAGAAGATAATTTTCAAGAAGGAAATAGGAGCACAAGGGGGCGGCCATATTGATAAAAAGAAGTAAGAAGAGCAAAAGCAAAAACAAGAACAAGTCTTGCAAATTCTAAGATCAAAACGTTTAACACCTTCTTTTCTACACTCTCTTTCTTTGTTCTCTCTAAAAGCCTATTATACTTACATTCATATACTTGAATAGGCTTCTTATAGATTACCACATATTCTTTATCATTGTAAAAGATTGATCAAGGTGTGATCAATCTTAGACTTGCAAGGTGGTGGTGTTCGTGTGCATTGTATTCACATACAAGGTTTGTAAAGGGTTGGAGTTGGTGTGTAACTCCATCAACCCTGTGGTAAGGTGCTATTTTGTGTTGTGTGATTAGTGCTAACCGAGAAAGGTGTCCTCGAAGACTAGAGTAGGTTGTTTATAACCGAACCAGTATAAAATTCTTGGTGTTATTTATTTTCAGCACTTACTTGCAGTTTCAGCACTGTTTATCGTTTTTGATCACGCTCGTAAAAATAGTAAACAAATTTCAAAAACTTACAAAACTTTTCAGAATCATAGCCACACGTCTTAGGGTTCTTTTGGCGCAAGTTTCAACCTTTGGGATAAGTGTAAGTCACCCAAACATCAAAAGTTCTGAGACTAGTGCAGTCTGATTTTCACGTTTGCAAAGGTTGAGACTTTGATCGTATTTGACTAACTTTCCAAAATAATTTTTCAAAACTGTTTCAAAACATTTAAATAAAACTAATAAGGGGTTAATATTAAAATTTTCAGATCATTTGGAGTTACGTACAAATAGGAATGAATTTTTCAAATCAGTCTACCGTTTCTGGCAGATTTGCGCAATCTGACCACCAACGAATTTTCAAAGGGGTTAGAGGTTGAATTTAAATCTAACATTTTTAGGAGACACTCAAAACATCCGAGGCTAAGTTCTCTCCAAATTTCAGAATTTTTGAAGACCTGCAACCTAGTTTTCAAAACGTTTTAAAAACTAGTCCCTAAAATAGAAACTGTTTTCAGAAGTTGGGTTTTTGGTTTAAAACTATTTTAAAAACAACATCTTCAACACCCACTATTCAACCCCTCCCCCCTTCTAGTGCTGCCATGCAGATCCTACAATTGGTATCAGAGAGCAGGAACACTAACATCAAAAGGATCCAACGATCTAAGTGAGATGGCAACCACAACTGTGCAAGAAGGAATGTCAAACGTAAGGCCTCCTCTTTTTGATGGTGAATCCTTTATTCAATGGAAATTAAGAATGAAACTTTTTATTATGGCTATTGATATTGATCTATGGTCCATCATAGAAGACGGTCCATTTGTTCCTTCCAAGTTGTCTAATGTTGATGGTGTCACACTAGATGTTTCAAAAACGAAACAAGAATACACCAGTGATGATAAAAGGAAGTTGAGTATGAATGCTAAAGCCATGCAACTAATTTTAAACGGTCTAAGTAAAAGTGAGTCTAGTTACGTGTCTAATTGTTCGAGTGCTCAAGAGATGTGGAAAATTCTTGAAATGAAACACGAAGGCACTAATCAAGTAAAAGAGTCTAAGATCAACATGCTTATGTCCACACTCGAGTCATTTAAATTGTTGCCAAATGAATCTGTCGTTGATATGGATCTTCGCTTGGCTAACATTTACAATTCTCTTGAGTCTCTTGACAAATCCTTTACTATGCAGGAAAAGGTACAAAAGGTCTTGCGAAGCCTTTCTATCCGAGTGGGACCCTAAAGTAACAGCCATAGAAGAAAGCAAATAAACTAAATCAATTAGGATGGAAGAACTAATTGGATCACTAAAGGTATATAAAAACAAACTCGCTTTAAGACAGTGTGAGTCTATTTCCAATAATGATAAGGCTATAACATTTAAATCAAATGAATATGTCGTAGATGATAGTGACATAGATTCCGATGATGAAGATTTAATCACGGTGGCTAAAAGATTAAGAAAAATCTTGAGAAAATCGATTTAACATAAGTCTACCTCATCTAAGGAGCATAAAAATAAAAGTAAGGAAATAAAGTGTTATGAATGTGGACAACCTGGACACTTTTCATATGATTGTCCAAACAAGGACAAACAAACGAATAAATACTTTGACAATGATTGGACAAAAACTAGACTCGTCTCAGAACCTAAACAAAGGAGAAGAGCCTTCAAAGCCGCCACTTGGAGTGACACATCCGACTCTGAGACTGATGATACGGAAGAATAAAAGGCACAAGTATGCTTTACATCTAAAGCATCAAATGAGGTATCTTCTGATTCTGATTCTGATTCTGAATATTCTTATGATGATTTATTTGGTCAATATTTAGAGTTGCATAAGTTTTCAAAGACTCTTGCAAAAGAAAAGAAACGATTAATTGAAGACAAGAAGTTGTTAGAATCTTCTAACACGAACCTTGTTTCTCAATTAAACGATTCAAAAGAAGAGTCATCATGCATCATTAATGCATTAAAATCAGAGGTCTCATCATTGACCACGCACAATAATGAAATAAAATCCGAGATTTCAAATTTGAAATCAAAGAATGCGAATTTAGAAAAAATGGTGAAGAAATTTGATACGGAAACAAACATGCTAGATCACATTATTTCTTCACAAAAGCATGATAATGATAAAACGGGTTTAGGATACATTGAAACAAATGAAGTATCCTAAACCAACCGAATTTGTAGTGTCTAAGAAAGTAGACACTCCGAAACCAAATACGGCGTCTAAGATGACGCAAAGACCCCATCTCCCCACATCTCGTCATACTTCTTCTTCATATCATGAGAAATACAATTTTGTACCATATAGATATGAGAAGAAACAAGTGATGCATACACGACATTCATTTCATCCATCTAGATCACACATTATGCACACTAACACAAGGACATATCAAAAACGTCTTACATATAATGCGTATAAAGGAGTCCTTGGCCAAAGGCCAAACGCATTTGCACCTAACATATATTATGTTGCGTTTTCATCACTTTTCTCACCTTTTGGAAGGCCTAGAAAGGTCACCCAAATTTGGGTACCAAAAAGGACATTTTCAAAGGGTTGAATAAATAACCATTACGGACGCACGTTTGATATTATGAAATGCATGATTTTTTCATCTCTACATGCCCTTTTGATTGTCTTTCCAAAATAAAGGGAGAGAGAATGCATGATTTAAGGGGAAGAGAGAAAGATTAATTGCATAAATCAAGGGGGAGCGGATATGAAATTTGAAATTCAAAAGTTGAATTTATGCACGATTGAAGGGGGAGCCGACAAGATTTAAATCATGTATGTAGGTTATTTTGTAAATCATCAGAAGGGGGAGATTGTTG
>AP025066.1:23276431-23294380 GCA_036186865.1 Eustoma russellianum
GCATCACACCACCATACTTAACTCATATTTATGAGTAGATTCAGGTCTTATATCATATGATATAAGTCATCGTGATGAGAAATTTAGTACGACACGTTAAAAGGTTCTAAACCGAAAATTGTCGTATCGGGTGAATAAAAAAACTTCGCCAACGTGTCACGTACTTGCCATAAATAGATGGCCAGACCATACACTTCAAAAATAGCCATAAATTTCGTGGCTTTCATGATATGTACAGCCATAAAATCATTCCATGTTGGCACACACAAATCACCCCACATTAAGGCCAAATTGTGGAGATTCCAATTTAAATTTTGTCACATGGTTTAGGCGCTACTTTAAGATCAGCTAAGTGCTGAATATTAAAGTTTAATTTATGTATATTATGTGTAACATAATATATATAACATGTGCAAAAATTTGGAATTTAATTAGGGAAAAATCGGGTAATCGATAAACGTCGAAAATTCGGTTTTTTACGTACACGACACATGGAACGTTTTTGGCATATCATATAACATGTATCTAAACACTTTTTACATATTTCATACATCTCAAAATGTTCTAGAAAATTCAATCAAGGGCTGACTGGAATATACCATGTGTATTAAATGTGCACTATTTTACAAAGTTTGCAAAAATACAATTCAGCGCATGCACAAATCTATTTCACACGCCTAGACCAGCTGAGTTGGAGCATATGTGGAGCTTTGTTGGCATCTTGATTGGTCAAGAATAAAACATACCATGTTGATGACATAAAGGAAGGAGCTACACAAGGTAACATTTCAAACCTATGTCACATTTGTCACACATGCTGAAAATTTCAGCATGTGCATATAGGCTGGCGTTTTTAACACCATTATGAGCCATATTTTATTATCTTGATTAAGATGGATTGATTGGAAGATAATTTGGAAGTATTTTGAATATTGTATGGAATTAAAGTGGTGATATTATTGAACATCACACATGCTGAAAATTTCAGCATGTGTGGGAATCTATATGGCTGATTTTTAGGCCTTGTAGATGATAAATTTTTATTCCAAAATTGATGAAGATGTCTTGTACTAAATGGTGATTGATTTCTTGGATTAAATAAATGTAAAATAGGCAATATTTTGAATAAAAGGTGAATGTTACACATGCTGAAATTTCAGCATGTGCAAGACTCGTTGTGGCCAATTGTTTCATACCTTTTTGGAGAAAATTGTCTTGCTAATTTTGGGTGATAATCTTGTGAATTATGGTAATCATTTTATGATGATTTTGGCACATGTTTTAAGTGTTATTCTCAGATTTGTCGAGTCATCAAGTGATGACAACATCCAACCAATCAATGAGTGCCAAGTAAGCAAGAGCTTAATGATCATCCAATGAAGAGATGCCAAGTAAGCAAAGACATGTCACAATGATGCCATATACTCTTCCAAGGACTTAGAAGATAATTTTCAAGAAGGAAAGAGGAGCACAAGGGGGCGGCCATATTGATAAAAAGAAGGAAGAAGATCAAAACCAAAAACAAGAACAAGTCTTGCAAATTCTAAGATCAAAACGTTTAACACCTTCTTCTCTACACTATCTTTCTTTCTTCTCTCTAAAAGCCTATTGTACTTACATTCATATACTTGAATAGGCTTCTTATAGATCACCACATATTCTTTATCATTGTAAAAGATTGATCAAGGTGTGATCAATCTTAGACTTGCAAGGTGGTGGTGTTCGTGTGCATTGTATTCACATACAAGGTTTGTAAAGGGTTGGAGTTGGTGTGTAACTCCATCAACCCTGTGGTAAGATGCTATTTTGTGTTGTGTGATTAGTGCTAACCGAGGAAGGTGTCCTCGAGGACTGGAGTAGGTTGTTTATAACCGAACCAGTATAAAATTCTTGGTGTTATTTACTTTCAGCACTTACTTTCAGTTTCAGCATTGTTTATCGTTTTTGATCACGCTCGTAAAAATAGTAAACGAATTTCAAAAATTACGAAACTTTCCAGAATCATAGCCACACGTCTTAGGGTTCTTTTGGCGCAAGTTTCAACCCTTTTGGATAAGTATAAGTCACCCAAACGTCCAAAGTTCTGAGACTAGTGCAGTCTGATTTTCAGGCTTGCAAAGGTTGAGACTTTGATCGTATTTGACTAACTTTCCAAAAAAAATTTCCTACCAACAGGAAGGATGCATGCTGCATGAAACTGAAAGAACAAGTGGATGCTCGGTCTGGTGTGGTACATCTGAATGTGGACAACCTTATTCTTGAGGAAGAGCTTCAGACCTGCCTCATAGGTTGTTTCACAGGCAGATTTCCAGGCAAGCAAGCAGTTTTCACCTTATCAAAAGTCTGGAAGGTGAAACATAGAGTGGAATTCCACCCCTCCGGTTGGATTATCTTCAAGTTTCAAATGGTCCAAGACATGGAGCAAGTCCTCTCCTCTGGCCCATATTTCACCTATGGCAGGGTCTTGATCCTCAAAAAAATGCCTCTGCTATTTGATTTTGGGCCAGAGGAAATGGCCATTGTACCAGTGTGGGTGAAGTTTCCTAATCTTCCTGGGAGTCTTTGGAAGGAGGAGTTTCTATCAAAGATAAGCCATCAATTGGGAAAGCCACTCATGGCTGACCTTCTCACTACTAGGAGAGAAATATGGAGTTATGCCAGAGTTCTAGTTGAAGTTGATCTGAGCAAGAAACTTCTCAAATCTTTAGATGTCCACCTATCTAATGGAAAATGTCTCAAGCAAGAAGTGGAGTGTGAGAGGCTGCCACTTTATTGCTCTGCTTGTATGCAAATTGGCCATTATGCTACTGTGCATATGGCTAAAGACACTGCTGGGGTTGATGAGGGCCTGGGGGCAAGGAATCCTAATAAGCAAGCTCACACCACTAGGAGCCCGGGGATGGAAGGAGGAAGGTTTGTGGTTGCACCCATCGTCAATAACTTTGGAGATACCATATCCAATCAGAATGAGCCCTCGCATAGAAGGTGTTCACAAATTGATGATTTTCAAGATATGCAGCAGTCAGTGCCCACATCTCACTTTAAGGATCAAAGAACTGATGTGCAGGATTCCTTCTTGGTTGCTTTTGACCCACCACTACCAACTGGCAACGTTACTAATGTTCAAACACATTCCAGTGTCTATGAACAGCATCATATACAGACCTTTTTGAATTCTGGGTGCCTCTCAGATCATTCCCCATGTATATCACGTTTATGGTCTGAGGTGGAGGGTGCTTTCACCTTCAAGTTCTATAATATGTGGGCTGAGCATGATTGTTTTCTTTCTACTGTACAACACTCTTGGCAGAATGAAATTTCAGGGACTGCATTATTTAGGCTTTGCAAGAAACTAAAAAGGCTAAAGCAACCCCTCAAGGTCCTAAACAAAAAAGAATTCACTCACATCTCAGGAAGGGTGGAAAGAGCAATTACAGAGCTTGACTACTTGCAGGAATTAGGAAATGGGCCTAATGCTCCTACAGATATTGGACTAAGGATTGGGAGCCAGAAGAAGAATGTAAATGCTTTGCTGAATGCTGAAAGACTGTTTTTCTCTCAACTGGCCAAGGTTTCTTTTCTTAATCTATCAGACAGAAACACAAAGTTTTATCATGCTTTGATCAGAAGGAATGTAGCAAGGAGAAGTATTACTTCCATTCAGATGTCTAATGGCTCTATGTCTACTTCTCTTGATCAGGTTAAGGAGCAATTTATTGCTTTCTACACTAACCTTTTTGGTTCTGCATCATAGATTAATCCTATCTAGGATTCTATAATTATGGATGGCAAAACTCTCTCAGCTACGGGCTCTCTATCATTAGTGGCTCCAATTACTAATGCTGATATAAAGGATTCTTTATTCTCCATTCCTAAGGACAAGGCTCCTGGGCCTGACGGATATTCTTCTCAATTTTTTAAAAAGGCTTGGACCATTGTGGGTGATGATGTCCTCAATGTTGTGCATGATTTTTTCAAAAATGGAAAGATTCTAAAACAGCTGAACCACTCTATTATTTCTCTGATACCCAAAGCAATTGATGTTACAAGAGTGCAGGACTACCGTCCCATTTCCTGCTGCAATGGTGTATATAAAGCCATTGCAAAGATTCTAGCCAAGAGGTTGGCTGCTGTCATGGGGGAATTCATGGATCACTCACAATCCGGATTTCTTAAAGGGAGGCCAATGATGCATAATGTCTTCCTAGTTCAAGAACTGTTGAGGGATTATGGAAAGACCAATGTTTCTCCAAGGTGTATTTTTCAAATTGACATACACAAAGCTTTTGATAGTATTAGTTGGTCCTTCATAGAGCAGGTCCTCATTGCTCTCAAATTCCCAGCCACTTTTCTAAATTGGATTATGCAATGCATTGGCACTACTTCTTTCTCCATTTCCATCAATGGTTCCCTGACTGGATATTTTCATGGAAGGAAGGGACTCAGACAAGGCTGTCCCCTGTCCCCTTTTCTGTTTGTCATTGGTCTCGAATACCTTTCAAGATCATTGAACCAGTTGAAGCTGGTCCCAAATTTCAACCACCACCCCAAATGCCGGGAACAAAATCTTACATATCTTAGTTTCGCTGATGACTTGATATTACTTTGCAGAGGAGATAGCATGTCTGCACAAATGATCCTAAAGAAGCTTAATGACTTTGGACTTGTGTCTGGCCTCAAAATTAATCAAGCTAAGTCCAGGATTTTTCTGGCTGGTTGCAACAACTTAATGCAAGAGCCTCATATATCTTCCTTCACTCCTGGTGTGTTGCATTTTAGATATTTAGGTTTGCCTGTTGCTGGACATAAATTACATCTTCAACATTATTCCCCTCTTTTGTGTAAACTCATACAACATGTGAATCATTGGAAAAAGTCTCACCGATCCTACGCAGGCAAACTGATCCTCATCAAATCAGTGTTGTCTGGGGTCCTTTGTTTTTGGCTAAATGCTCTTCCTGTTCCTTCTTCTGTGTTGGATCAGATCAATCGTATTTACCTGCATTTTCTATGGGGTAACAGTACCCAGAGTCATAAAAGAGCATTGGTATCTTGGAAGCAAGTCTGTATGCCAAAAGAGGAAGGGGGCTTGGCTTGATGCAGCTTAAGGCTTGGAATAGAGCGCTCTTGGTGAAGTATCTGTGGGATCTCCATCTTCAAAAAGAGATCCTGTGGGTAAAATGGGTGAATGAAAGGTACAAAATCCAGTCTTCACTGTGGGCTTTGAGCAAAAAGTCTATCTATTCACCCCTGCTCAGCTCACTGCTAGACATTCGGGACGTCATTCTTTCTAGACAAGGTGACTTACGGGGAACAATTACACTGGTGGAGTCATGGACGTAGGATGGCAGGTTTTGTCCAAAGCTTGCATATCAATACTTTAGAGATAAACATGATGTATTTTCGTGGCACTCCATGGTTTAGGACCCGGATGATCACTCCCAAACATAGTTTCGTCTTGTGTCTGGCAGCAAAAAATAGGCTCAGTACAAAAGATAATATGCCTTTCTTGAGGGAGGATAGTTGTTTGTTTTGATGTTCCAAGGAGACTATGAGGCACATGCACATCTTCTTCAAATGTGGCTCTACTAAAGATGTTTGGAAGAAGGTGGCTTGGTGGATGAATTTTCCGGCATCTTTGCAATGCTTGCCTAGGATACTCTCGTGGGGCAGAAGTTCTTAAGAAAGAAAACCAACAGAAACAAAGCTTGCAAAATTGCAATTGCTGCGGCGGTTTATTTTGTGTGGCAATGCAGGAACAAAAAACTACATGAAGGAAAATCTTTTACTGTAGGGGATGTGATACATAGATTGCAAACACATGTATTTAGAGTATTGAATACTAGAAATATTGTCTAGCTTACTAGGATCTGGGAACACATGTTTGCTCTTGTATCTTCTTTTGGCATGTTGTTCGTTGTATGGGTTGCATCCCCCTGATGCTTTGATCTTGGTTAATACAATTCACATTTTAACCAAAAAAAGTCAATGATTTATACATTTTTCTTCTTTTTTTGGGATCAATGGAAAAAACTTATGTGTGTTTCTACCAGGTTGCGTAAATCCAACCTTCTATAATCCGTTATACGCAGGAGCCTCTAATATAATGTGGATAATGTTATTGTTGTTTTCTTCTTTGTCTCAAAAGCAACCCATCTCCCACTTCCCAACCAAAAGTTCACAAACCAAAATCCAACAAAACACGCCACTTTTATCTGTGTCCTTACTCCAACTGCTTACAAGAACCGATTGTCCTTGAACCCCATGTCGGAGGTTTGCAGTATTGAAGCTTCTATGATATTAAAATTGTGCAAAATTGAGAATACAGTAAATTATTTTGCATCTCCTATAATCTTAATTCATATAGCTGGGTAAAAAATTCCACAAGAGATGGAGGCATAAATTCACGTCTTGTCCGGAGCCATAGTACTTGAAACGGTTCACCTGCTGTATTCTGCTAAAAGAAATACAAGATGTTGAAACCAAATCATATACCCGTCAGCAAAGTGACGTAGACTGATATCAGTAGAAGTCATAAAATTAAATCCATTAAAATAATTTCAATTGTCAATATATAATTCTAGGTAATATCCAAAATCCAATACATGAATCGTAAATTTAAGCTAGAAATTTTAAGTCTCAAAACAAAATATCTCAAATCCACAAAAGTAAGGTCTCATATAAATTCCATAAATAATCCTCCTCGCAAATCCTTGCATTAACGATATCCCCAATCAGACTCGTCCTCTACGAACACTTAATCGTATTCTTGTTTCTCTACAAAACAAAATAAATGTAGTATGAGCGACAAAACATCACCTAGTAAGTAACCTGTCTGTACCCAATACGGAATCATACATGGGGAAACAAGTGTAAATACATGATTAAACAATTTAGCAAAATATCGAGTTTTCCATTCGCAAATAATGTACTATATTACACTTTATAGTCAAATATTCAACAAGGTCAAACTCCACTCCAATGTCCAATCAGGTGTTAGTCAAAATCCAATGATGCAAGTTACAAAATTGATGCAATACAGAGTTTAAAATCAAAGTCTTTCTATTTTAAGGTCCAAAATTCCAATGTTCCAATTTCAAATCCAAATCCAATTCCAAATCAGTACAAAATCCAAATCTAAATCCGATTCCAAATCGGTACAAAATCCAAATCCACATCTGATTCCATATCGCTATCAAATCCAAATTTTCGGCTTTCCAAAACCAATTTCAATGCAATAGTTATGACACTTTTCTTGCAAGTGACTTATGCAGTAAGACCTACGAATTGATCACTCCAATAGTCAAATATGCACAGACACCCCATCTCAGATAGTCAATATGCTTGGGCGCCTAATTGGCTGTCAAATATGTCCGAACGTCCTCTCTCAGATAGTCAAATATACCCGGATGCTCTTTTTGTTTGGGAACAATCTAGCCTAACAATATACTTCCCTTGTGAGGGTGAATTTCGTAAAATGCAATGCACGATTTTCAAAAGCATTTCCAACACCAAACTTTTCCAAAACAATTCTAAATAATTCCAATCATAAGAATATTCACAAGTATCAAAATATTCCTAACTCCTGTGTATCCATATATATATGCCCACTCTCACACATATGCATATATATATATACACATAAATGTACATCCCTCAGCCCAAAAATATCATTCCTTACCTTACAATTTCATTCTTTAGCTTACAAATTTATTGTTTAGCTTAGTCCTAAACCTACAACCTAAATTTCTTTCTTTCTATTTTTCCTTCTCTTTTTTCACCTGGCCCGTGGCCCATGCTTGCGCTCTGCCCGCGGCCCTGCTAGTCTGCAGCCTCTCTCTCGGCCTATGGCCATGCAAGTTTGATCCTACCTCGACCCGTGGCCTTGCCCGCATATACCTCCCTGGGCCTGCGGCCCTGCTGCCGGGCCCTCCGCCTTTTCTTCCAACCCACTATTCAACTCACTCCTGCCCACATGTCATAAAGCTGGGTCCCCCTCACTGCCCTCCCTCTGCCCGAACCTATTCCTCCATCCTACTCCCTCGGCCAGCCCCTCCCCTTCTCCCAAAATCCTAATTCCACTCACCCCACTCTCTATCCATCGGCCTCCCTCCAAAACACACACAACCTATATTCTCATACACCAAACACCATAAACAGCATATACAAATCACACCTAACACACTGCACATGTACATGTGCCTCAGGCGCCGCCTCCTTCTGCTAGAATTCATTCTAAACAATTTCCATCCTTATTCCACCCTCTAATCATATAAAATCCAAACATATCCCACCGTCAAATTCATCCAAAATTTGCATACAAAATCATACAAATTATCACACACATATTCATACATATATGCACATATGAAAATTATACATATATCACACACCAAAGTATAAATCCGCCGAAGACTATGTATGTTGTAAACTAATGAATTTTTAGCTTTTATACAAAAATTTTGCATCCATAAATATATATACATACACACGGACAATCATGCGTATATAGTCACTCATTTATGCAATCACATATACATATGCATGCTCCTCGAGTTTACATGAAAATATGCCAATTGTATTCGTGAAATCATAACGAATACTAGAAAGTGTCATGACCTGGACCCCCAAGGGTCAAAAAATTAAAATAAAAGAAGTACAAAGAAAATAGATCCAATAGGAAAAAGGAAATAAATGTAGATGTAGATAAAAATTATATTAAACTTATTGGATAGGAATACAGAATAGGTGATTGGGTTGGAAATTAGGAGATTACCTTAAATACGATTTCCTAAACCTATTAAGAAACTTATACGCATATCTACATATTTATATATATATCCCCCAAACCAAAATACAAACCCTACACATTCCCCCCCACCCACCGTTTCTAAGCGGCAGCCTCTTTCTCCCCATTCCAACAATCTCCCAGCCAACAATGTGGAGAAAAAGAGAGAATCTTTTCTTAGACTAATTATATTTATATATACATAAATATATGTATATATATGTGTGTGTGTGTGTATATGTGTATATATATGTGTGTGTGTGTGTATATATATGTGTGTGTATATATGTATATGTATATATATATATGTGTATATATATGTGTGTGTGTGTGTGTGTATGGATCTCCGTCCGTCTCATCCACATAGGTATTCCTACAAATTTATATGGTGGCGGGCTCTACCTAAATCTGTCAGTGTCTTTATGTGGAAGCCTTTTAATAATGCATTGCCGTTGGAAGAAATTTTAAGTCAGTTTCAGCACGCCTACCCTATAATTTGTCCTTTTTGTAGAACTGATTCTGCTATAGTCACGCATACATTTTTGCAATGTCATGCCATTAAGGCGGTTTGGACATGATTTGCATTGTCTTTCTTGTTGCAATAGAAACAAGTATGTACCTACTTTAGTTTGATCCTAAGTTCGGACACCACTTCTGGAACTCTATTTTGACACCGAATGCACAATCAAATCTTCGGTGAATCCATTTGGCATACTCATGTTTTTGAGTTTTATCCTTAGTTTGGTCAAACTCTGATTTTCTAAGAAAATTCAAATTTCGAATTTAACTGACCAATGATTTGGAGAAAGCGAATCTTGTGTTCGATGACTTAAGTTACCAAACAAAAATCATGAGTTAAGTTTTGCGTCCGGTGGGTTGGACAAAAGTTGACTTGGGTTTGACCGCTTGTTTGGTCAAACATTTGTGAGTTCGGTGACTTCTGTCTGGAAATTGGTTTTTTGTTATGTAATTTGTTCAAAATGTTTTGCATATTCGACTTAGGTAAATCATCAAAACGCACTAATAGTCCAACATTTTGTTGTGCTCTTCGTGTTCGGCGCTCAATACAACGGTGGTGTTTTCCAAAAGTCACGGAAACTTGTGATTAGATCTGGGAAATGGATTTATGAATCCGTCGCCTTTGATGGAAGCACCAAAGAATGGCCGGAGAAGGTGACAGTTGACTTTGTCAATTGATGGTTGCCCCGTAGGGAGATAGTACGTGTTTGTGTTCTTAAAAAAAACAGATGTAAACCAAACCGGCAAAACTTTTTAAAGACTTCTTAGGAATAAAAGCATTAAAGAATCGTTTTACAAATTTCGCTAAAAAAAGGACGATTATTTAATAGCAGATGAAATACTAACTTTATCCATTCATCAGTTTTGATCCCTCCAAATTTGTCAAATCGACCAAAGGAAATGTAATCTAAGCTCATTGGTATTGATATATAAAAATATAGTCAACGCTATCGATAAAAAATTTCATAGCTGGTAACATAAATATGCAGACAAAGAAGACAAACAAGATTTCCGGCAATTTTTATCGGATTGAAACATTACAAGTGTTGCGTCCATCGATTACTGTTCTCTCCTTTGGCAAGGAAAGAGTATTTTATTGAATTTTATCTTTCATTCCATCAGTTAGCCCTTTCTTGAATGAATGAGTATTGTTTTATGCTAATTGTCTAATCTGCCATCCAAGTATGAGTAATTTTGCACAATAAATTGTTTGAATCTAATGTGAATACCATCAGCATCAAGGATAGAAGGAAGAATCCAAAGTTTACCATCTCTCATAGACTTGATTTAATTTAAATTCTATTTTGTTGAGATGATTTGGTTTTATGGTCGTTCAAATCAAGAGTACATTTTCTTCTTCACTGAAGACATCTAAGATACCTATGCGTGGCCTGATTTGAAGACTATAACGTATATTTTGAGTATTTTATTTCGAATACTATCTATCATCATGAATAAAAATTATAATCAGACATCCACACATGAAGTCCATTTTTTAAAAGAAAACTCAATTGGTCCCTCACTTATGCGGCCAATTTAATTTTATCCAAAATTTTATGATATTGTTTATAATATACACAGGGAGGGATTCTATATCTGCCAACTTATTTAGTAGATCAAAAAAACAATTATACCTCAACAACAAAACAGTTCATTACTCAACTAAAAACTAGGCCTTTGTGCCTATAAATGTGTCTTTGTCTGCTATGCCACTCACCAAAAAGGCTACCGATGCTACAACGCTATTAGGCGTCAAATCCATGTCACAATGGACTGTGTATTTCTTGAGTCAGAGTAATTTTTTCATTGCCCAACCTAGGTTACAAGGAGAGGAATTGAATGAGTCCCTAGATTTGGTGCATAGCTTCAGTTGTCCAGAAACTGGCCAACAAGTACGAGAAAGTGGTGCAGTATACCAGACCTCCCCTAATAGACTTCAGCTTTAGACTTCATCAAGTATAACCAAGTATACCTACTACAATCATCCATAATGGTAAGAAAATATTTTTGAGAATACAAGGTAGGGTACCTGTTTGGTCCCCTGACATCCACATGAATCAAATCAAAAGGCTGAGCAGAAATGGAAACAGAAACTGCAAATGGTAGTCTATGCAATCTGGCTAGAGGACAAACTATACATTATTCACTATGGGTATTGACAGAAACTGAATCATTACATCTTTGAATTCCCCTTATTCTAGGGGCAGAAGCATGTTCCAGTCTATAATGCCACAGCATAGCTGGTGAAACAATCTCAAAAGTGGAAGTGAAGCAAGCAAGTTTCTGATCAGACATACAGCCATGTAAACAATAATGACCTTGTGTCAACTTAGCTGAACCAATCATCCTCTTGGATAATTGATCCTGGATCAAACAATAAGCACCAGAAATTTGAATCAGTATATTAGGATCTGAAGCTAACTTGTTAAGGGAAATGAGATTGTAAGAGAATGATGGCACAAAGAGAACATCATATAGAGTGAGGACTGAATTAATGGCTACAGAGTCAATGTGTGTGGCAGCAACTCAGAAGTTATAAGGCAGATTTATAAAAACATTATTGACAGGTTTAGCAGAAGAAAACAGAGTAAGGCAAGAAGCAATGTGATTAGTAGCTCCAGAGTCCAAAATCCATATACTATATTTGTTAGTATGAGAATTACCTTTCATCTCACCAACTTTAGCAGATAAAACAGTTCCCTGAGCCACAACCATACCTCTTTCCTGGTTATCATCATGTTTGTTCAACCAATTCAACAGCTTTTGATTTTGCTGAGGGGTGAGAACCAGGGACTGCATTCTTTTAGTCACTTGATCTTTCTGCGACTCCTCATTCTCTATCTCCACTGCTTCACTCAGATTCACCTAGTTCCTAGACTTAAAGCCAGGAGGATGCCCATGCTTTTTATAGCATCTATCAATCATATGCCCCTGCATTCCATAATGCACACACTCAAAACGTTTATTTCCCTCAGCACCATATA
The DNA here is from genome assembly GCA_036186865.1 of Eustoma russellianum. Taxonomy (NCBI): domain Eukaryota; kingdom Viridiplantae; phylum Streptophyta; class Magnoliopsida; order Gentianales; family Gentianaceae; genus Eustoma; species Eustoma russellianum. The sequence goes on from AP025066.1 coordinate 23,288,723, forward strand.
TACCTCCTCCTCTTCTATATCCTTGGCCCCTGCCAGTATAGGCCACAAAACTATTCCCTGGCTGTGCATCAACCAACAAAGTCGTGGGACTGTTGTCAAAGGAGCTACCACCATTATCCTCCAACACCTTCCTTTCATATTTCAATGCCATGAAAAAAGTAGTATTTATATCAGGCAACGGTGTAAGCACAAACACCTGCGACTTGACTGGTTCAAAGATGTCACTAAGGCCTTTCAGAAATTTAATAAAATAGTCACTCTCCACAAATTTCCTTATCTTAGTTGTAACATCACACACAGAGTTTCTGCAAGTACAGGAAGATATTGATCTAACAGCCATTAACTCTTGCGAGACAATCTTGAGTTTAGTAAAATATTCACTCACACTTAATGAGTCTTGCTTAATTCCATAAAAAGTTTCAATCAAATCAGATAATCTAAATGGATCTGTGCTACCATATGTCAATTGGAGATCCAGCCAAGCGTCATGAGCATTATCACATCACATAATGCTTTGTGCAATTGAGTGTGAAATTGAATTCATCATCCATGACTGTACCATGGTATCCACTTGTCTCCACACTGAATATTGTGGATCTGTGACCAGAGGTTTCTGAATTGTACCATCTATAAAGCCTACGTTGTTCTTTACCATCAACGCCATCTCAAACGCTCGACTCCAAGTGTGATAGTTCCTTGAATTCAACGGAGCTTGTGCCAGCACTATAGAAGGACTATTATTAGGATGGAGGTAGAATGAATTCTGTAGTGGATTCTGCAGAGGGAAATCAATAATCTGATTATGATTTCCATTTCCTCTTGATCCAAATACAACGTTCTGTACTGGAGTTTCATTAATCATTTGATTTCATCTTCAACTAGGCAAACTATAAGGACTGTTGTTATGCGTCGCCATATCAAACTTAGCACCACAACTTTACCCACAATCGCAGCGGAACTTTTGCAATCAATCAAACTTTCAATCAAACTACAAGAAAAAATGTTCTGATACCATGTCAAAATAACAATCACATAATGAAAAGAAATCAAGAGCAAGATCAAGAGAAAATTAGCCAAATGCTAGGCTCGGGAGAAAATGTAGTTATCGTTGTAATGATTATTTGGTAACTGCCAAAATCAGAATTAGATTTTGCACACCCCCACCCTTTGGTTATAACAGGTGCTAAAGAAGAAGAAGAAACTGGTTAACTAGAAAATTTACAATAATGCCATTCTAAGTAAATTTGTACAATCGTTTTAAACAAGGACATTCTTGTAACTTCATATTATTTAAAACTTTCCAGCGTGCACGGTTGTTCTTCTTGCTCCCTTGCGCAGCTCTAACTCACAGCACCTTCTTCTGATCACTCCTCTCAACAACATCCAACTGCCTTCCACCCGTGATCCATTGTCCTCCAATAAATTCAAGACACTAAGACTGCATTGTCCTTCTGCACACACATAATCAATTGATCATCGCGATTAAAGGTTTTTGCTCATCTGTCACCACTTCCTCTTTACAGTCTGGATTGTCACCGATCTTCAAAAAAATTTTAATTGAGTAAAAAAATCAAAACAAAAAAAATATTAGTAAACAAACAAAAATAAAACTTTTCATCATTTGACTTTGGGAAAAATGAGATTCCTCATGAGTTTTCATTACGTGCTTTATTAGCATCCATATTAAAATCATTTCTGTCTGTTATCATTTAATTATGAACAACTTCCTAGATGCAAGATTATTGCCTCTTTTACCAACTAGGTTAGTACTTCTCTTCAAAAGTCCCATCATCGCAAAATGAACAACGACGAAGAAACGTTCAACACTTGCCAACAGAGATTATAAGAACGGATGAAAGATGATCAATGCAGATACATAAGGCTCTACGCAGAGATGGTAACCCTGATACGTGCTTATCATTGGTTAAACTTTGAAGCTTTTTGAATGGGTGTAAGCACTTAAACAAACGAAAGTGGTCGTTTATGTCACAAATCGTGTATATGTACATATATATATATACACAAATATACATATATATATATACGCACATATATAAATGTGTATGTGTGTGTATATATGTATGCACAGATTCTTAGATAAAGGTCGTTCTGCGTTCGAAACGTATTTTTGAAAATTTTCCCCGGCCAGCTTGTAGCATTTGTGTAAAGGCTTGCTTTTTAACTTAATTAAACTTTGTAAAAACTATGCTTTCTAAGTTATCAGTTATTTTCAACATCTAAGTCTTGTAATTTATCAAAATTCTAGTGCGTCAATCTGAAGTGTGAACTTGCACCGCGTACCATAATTCAAAACTCAAGAAATTTTATGTTGCACCCGCAACAGTTAGTGGAATAATAAAATGATGTTACATAAGATATATATATGTAAAACAAAGGTGAATTGACCATAACAGAAGACCCATACTACAATATATTTGATTAGTCAAGAAACAACTTTTCCTACTCGTTCTATGACTATGGTTAAATTTGCCTTCAAAACTATCTTCAAATCAAACGATTTCCACGTAACCAAATTTTAGATTAATCAACTGTTTTATATGATTCAGAACACACCAAGGCTTTGTTACAATTAATAATAAATTATGCCATTAAATTAAAAATATTTGTCAGTGCATCTAATGTCTTTGCACATTGTGTACAGTACATTCAAGGGCGATCAATAAAAATCAGGAGAGACAATCCTCTTTTTGCCTATTATCACGGTTTTGCCATTTCCTTTTTTCAATCAATTGTTTTTCCGCATGTTTCATTGAACGCCAAGATCCTGAAGAATTGTGTCGGGAGTGATCAAGTAATATAAAACCTTGAAGGTTTATTTGCTCAAAGGAGATTCAGTATTTAGGGTCCTAATGTGTTGGGAATCCCTCCTAGTTGGAGTCCCAATGTTTGGTCAAAAAACAATTACAACATTGGAGAGTTCCAACACAAGGAAGTTGGAATGTTGCTTTGATTCTCCAAGGAATGTTTATTGCTTGGAAGACTTTGAAGGCCTTGTGCATTGAAAAGGCACAAGATGGAGCACTATAAATAGAGGTGCTAAGTGGAACAAATGCAAGAGAGAACAAGAAAACAAGAAGAAAAATAAGAGAGACAAATACAAGTGAGGAAGAGTGAAAATTCGTAGATGCTGGGCAGTCTGTCAGCTTCCGGAAAAATTGCATTTGCCGAGCATTGCACCGTTGGATCGTCACCAAATTTTGACAGATTATTCCCAAGACACAGAAGTACATTCTGAACGTTGAAGATGTGTTTTGGAGGAGTCTAAGTGTGACCGATACCTGCATTTCCGAGACTGAAATTTTCTGTCCGAAAATTTCAGCTTTGTATTTTTGGTTCCTCTCTTGTATCTTGTTGTGTTCCAAGATTGTTTGGTTGATCTTGATGATGTTGTATTCCTCTAGATGAGCCTAGAGAGACTTGGTTGTACGCATTATTGATTATAGTGGAGATCGTTTAAGTGGCCTACGGGTCCCGTGGTTTTTTACTCCTACCTTGGGAGGTTTTTCCACGCTAAAATTATTGGTGTTCTTGTTCGTGTTTCGTTCAATTATTTCTCTATAGTTGCTGCATTTGGGAGAGATTATTTCCTATTCCGCTGTGCTATCTCGCGGTTTCCTCCCAACATAATGATCAAATCAGATGAAGTTCAGGTCCCTAGTACATTATAGCATTACTTATTTTTATAATATCATAACAAGTCAATTGATATAAAAACAAAAATGCCTTATGTAATCTTCTTGTGTATATGAAAAAATGTAAAAATTATTTGCGTCCTTTTTTATTAGAATAGTTATTCGTGTGCTTCGCACAAAACTATAAATCTATTCTAAACGAAGGTTAAAATTACCAAACTCGCGCAGATTATGACACGCCAATAACCTCAAATGTGAATTCTATGAATATATCAACATGTACAAACTGCTGGGATGATAATCTAAACCGGATGTAGATGGTGTTAGCATCAACGATCAGCTTCTGTTGAATTTTTTCTGTTAAGTTGCTTTTGGAAGAAAAACTTTCTTTTTTTTTTCTTTTTTGGATGACGTTGCTAAAAGGGAAAAACGATATCTTCCTAATCTTTTTGGCATTTAACATATGTGAGAGAATATGACGAGACGGTCATTAATTTTGATCTTATCTTTTACTTAATATGAAGAGACGACCAATAATTCTTCTCTTATCCTTTTCTTATAAAATAAATCGATAACTGTATACATTATTGACTAAACCAAATCTTTTGAATTTTAGTTATCATCAATTTAGTCCTCAAATTTATGATAATGACTTTTTAGAATATATCTTATTCAGTAAGTAAAAAAGTCTATATTAATTAATAAAAACTACTTAATTAATTTTCTAATTAGTTAATTCTTCTAGCACTGCATAATATTACATATGACCCTATAAGTTTTCATCACGAAGACAGTAAATTCATAAAACTATCACAAACAAGAGCTTTAGAGCATTTCTATTTAATTTTTCACAACTTTAACAATGTTCTACCTAAAAACTTTTATCAAACATGTTTTAGACAAACTAACAAGAATGTAGTAAATGCATTCGATGAAAGTTCTTAGGTAGAACGTTATTAAAGTTGTGAAGAAGCAAGTAGAAAAACTTAAGGCAATTGCTTGTGATTGTTGTAGCAGTTGATGTTGCGCACGTTATTGGTGCAACAGTTGTGGTTGTAGTTTTTGTTGCACTAGTTGCTAGCGCACGTGATTATTGTTGTCTTTCTTGTTCCTTGATGTAGGCAATAAAAAAGTTGTTGAAATCTACTTTTGATCAAAATGATAGTGAAATATAATCAAGAAGATTGGCACAATTCTAAGCCTTGTGTCTCCATTCATTATTTTTTGCCTCCGCCTTTCATATTTTTGAGATTATTTGGGTTTGATTCAACAAAATCATTAAAGAACTTTAAAAATAGCCTAATGGCCGATTCACCCCCTATCCCTCTAGAGTAATTATCACGGACTCTAACATCAAGAATCCTAATGGTGGAGACAATTTAACTATTGAGATATGTGTGAACATGCATCGTGCAGTTGCCATAATCTGATATACCAATATTCCGGAAATCACACATTACACCACGTAGATCCCAGTGATACGTATATTAGAATCTCGCTGTACACATATTTATACATATATAAGATTTCATAAAAAGTGCAGAACAAAATGAATTTTGTTATATCAACAGGAGCTCGTAATAACTACTATGACCTCGGTAGTCCAAGACATTGACCGTTTGCGTTGGAGCAGATGAAGTGCGTCAGAGGAATAATAAATCGCCTTTTTGTTGTGGAGGTATAATAGTTTTTTTGTCCACTAAAAATGTGAAAAATCCAAGAACTCAACCTACTGAAGATTCATGGCAGAATCCGATTGCAACATGGATCTTATATGACTCATATTAAACTGCAAATTAGTGCACAAAGCACAGCAAAGATGAACAAACAAGAGAAAGGAAGCAAGTCAGTTAAGAAAGGGAGAGATAATTTCCAGAAAGAATTTCATCTCTGTTCTACTGAACATCGTCGAATGAGCCTTATACAAGGAAGAAGGCGGTTGTAACAAAAAAACCCCATGAAATTACAAGAATACCCTTATTGACCAACTAACATAAAAAAACAA
>AP025066.1:23294390-23319586 GCA_036186865.1 Eustoma russellianum
TATACAAGGAAGAAGGCGGTTGTAACAAAAAACCCCATGAAATTACAAGAATACCCTTATTGACCAACTAACATAAAAAAACAAAGTTAAGGGTATAAAAGTAATTTCGCTAAATTTAGTTCTTTCCCGCCTGCGCTACTCTTCTTCTACCTTCGTTCCGCAGCTCAACCACTTCACCTCTTCAGCCCATCACGTGATCCGACCTTCCAGTTGCTTAATCTCTGATGCAACCAACGAACATCTTGGATTAAACTTCTTATTTGACGGTCTAGATGCTTTGTTACTTGGATTGATGCTATTCTGTTCATCATTTCTCAACTCTCCTAGCATGCTTTCTGTTCACCCACTTTTCTCTAAGTTCATCGTATTTTCAACACCCCCCTCAAGCGGTGCTTGCTGTAAATGTTGCATACTCCAAGTTTCACTAAGAGCTCATTTAAACGCCTGCTGTCCAATGCTTTGGTAAATAAGTTTGTAAGATGGAACTGTGTCCTAATGGGCATCAACTTAATCACCTTTTCTTGCACCTTACTCCTGATATATGACAATCAATTTCAATATGTTTCGCACGTTCATGAAAGACTGGATTTTCAGTAATATAAAGTGCACACTTACTATCACAGAACATCTCCACTGGTGCTTGATCTCTCATCCATAAATCGTTACATAGATACAGTAACCATTGGATTTCACATACAGCTGAAACCATAGCCCTGTATTCCGCTTCTGCAGAGGAACATGACACTGTGTCTTTGCTTCTTTGCTTTCCAAGATATCAATGTCTCTCCCAGAAACACACAATACCCTCACACAGACTTCTTAGTCTCTTTGCATCCAGTCCAATCAGAGTCAACAAATGCTTTCAGCTTCAAATCTCCTGTACTAGGCAGTAACAACCCTTGGCCAATGGTTCCCTTAAGATACCTTAAGACTCTATGAGCAGCTTTTAAATGATTAAGTGTAGGGCAGTCAAGAAATTGACTTAGCTGCTGTAGAGAAAATGATATATCCGGCCTGGTAATGGTACGGTAAATCAGTTTACCTATGAGTCTTCTGTAAGCAACTATATCTTCAAATGCTTCAGGATCATTATGAGTCTACTTGAGGTGGACTTCCATTGGGCTAATGGCTGGCTTGCATTCCAAAAGACCAAATTCCTCCAATACCTCCAATGCATATTTCCTCTGATTGATTAACATTCCCTTGTAAGACTGTGCAACTTCTATGCCAGAAGGAATTTCAAATCACCAAGGTTCTTAATTCTAAACTCCCTATGTAGATCTTCTTTAATCCACTCAATTTCTTTCAAGTCATCACACGCCAGTATCAGATCATCTACATACACCAGGAGTACTAGCAATGAACAATCTGTCCTCTTTGTGAATAAAGTATAGTCATTTTTAGATTGTTTGAAGCCTTTTGATATGAGAAAGGTCATCAATTTGGCATTCCACTCTCGACTGGCTTGTTTCAACCCGTATAGAGATCTCTCTAATTTAAAAACCAATCCTTCTTGTGGTAACACCAGTCCTGGAGGTGGAGTCATATAAATCTCCTCATGTAACTCACCATGCAAAAAGGCATTGTTCACATCCAGCTGATGCCATGCCATCTTTGTCTAGCTGCCATAGCCAACAGCATTCTCACAGTGCTCATCTTTGCTACGGGTGAGAAAGTGTCTTGATAGTCCACCCCTAGTTGCTGTGTGTACCCCTTTGCAACCAGCATTGCTTTAACGTTCTCTACTATGCCATCAGCTTTGTGTTTTGTTATATACACCCACTTGCAACCAATAGCCTTCTTTCCTGGTGGTAACGCTATCAACGTCCATGTCTTGTTCTCTTGCAAAGCAGTTATCTCAGCCTCCATAGCTTTCTGCCACTCAACTGAGCCAACTGCTTCTGCATAAGTTTTGGGCTCTGTACATGCACTAATGTTTAAAACATATGCTTTGAATTTAGGTGTTAACCGATCAAAGGTCAAGTACTTGTGTAAAGAATGTGGGGATGTGTAAGAAGGACTGTTTTGTGTGCTGGAAATGTAGACTGGTTTAATTAAGCCTGATGTTGGCACTGGTTGATTTGAAACTTGGCTACAATAGTAATGTTGTAAGTAAGAAGGTCGCTGTATGTTTCTATGAGGTCTGGCTACAGGAAGTTCTATGTTAATGGATTTGATGGGAATGGATCTTGAATCATTGGGATTATTGACAAGTTCTTTAATTTGTTCATTGTCTGAAGAGAGTTCCGATTCTGTGATAGATGACTGTTGATTACATGGATTTCAGAGATGTGGCTGATGAGTGTTAGAGTTAAGATGTGTGGACTGAGGAGAGTTCTGCAAATGGAATGGAATAGAATTGTGGAGGAATAGAATTGTGCTGAGGAATGGATGTGTATTGAGGGGAAAGCAGTTGTGAAGGCTGTTGTTGAGCCCCCTAGATGTGGCAGTTGGAAGGAGTGTGAAATAAGTGCCACAGCTAGTGGTAGAAGATTGAAATGTAGCATGATCAGAGGAGTGAGGCAGGGAAGAATTATGGATGGGTGTGCGTTGTGATGAATCAGGAGAAAAGGAAAATATGGATTCATGAAATATGACATCCCCAGAGATAAATATATCTCTGGATGCTAAATCTTGAAGAGTGTATGCTTTTGTATTGTGAGACAACCCTAGAAAGATACTTCTTCTGGATCTAGGACCAAACTTATCTTTTGGTGGTGAAGTGACAGTGGCATAACACAAACAATCAAAGACCTTTAGACTGCCATAAGAAGGAAGTGTGTTGTAGAGCATTTAATGAGGAGTTTTCTGGTTGAGAAGAGGAGTAGGGGTCAGGTTTATCAAATATACGGCATGCTGTACACAGAACCCCAGTAAGAGGTGGGAATATGAGACTGAAGTTTAAGGTCTTTAGCAACATTTAGGGTGTGCTGTTGTTTCCTCTCAACGATACCATTTTGTTGAGGTGTATATATACAAATTGTTTGATGTACAATCCCTTTGGAAGAAAATAATGCAGTCATATTAAACTCAAGACCATTGTCAGTTCGAATCACCTTTATATTCGCGTTGAATTGTACATGTACATAATTCCAGAAACTTTCGATAATTTTTCCGGTTTTTGATTTTGCTGTCATCAAAAAATCCAACAATACCTATTATGATCATCAACAATGGTAAGAAAGTACCGTTGGTTATACATGGTGGGGTGTTTGTATGGACCCCATATGTCTACATGAACGAGAGAGAAAGGAGAGTTGGTTACAGAATGGGAGGTGGGGAAGGGGAGTCTTTTCTGCTTCGTATGAGGACATATACTACATGACTGAGAATCAAAAGAGATGTCACTGAGGAGTCAAGTTTGTTGATTTCCTTCATTCTGGATGAAGCTTGATGACCAAGCCTGAGTGCCAAAGAAAGGAAGAAGGCTTGGAAACTGCAAATGCTTGCCATGAACTAGCAGCAAGAGCATTGCATAGGGACTGACTAAGTAGATGATACAGTCCTTGGTGTATCTCAGCGGAACCAATCATCCTCTTGCTCACATGTTCCTGAATACAGCACATATTGGAGTGAAATGATAAGTCAATGTCACCAGTCAATGTAAGCTTGCTAAAGGATATGAGGTTAAAAGCAAAAGAGGGTATATGCAGTACATTATGTAGCTTGCAATCAGGTAAGATGTTCACAGTGCCAATGTGTTTGACAGTGACAGATTGGTTATTTGGCAATTCTACTGACATCCTAGTGACTGCTGATAAGAATCAAATAGGGAAAGGGAATAGCAGATATGATCTGTAGCACCTGAATCCAATATCCATATACGAGAAACATTAGGGGGTAAATTATCTTGCCACTTACCAGAGTCAGTGACTTGTTGAGCGGAAAGAACAGTGTGCCGGTTTTTTGACCCTTCTACAGTGTTTAGACTCATCAAAATTCCTTTGCCCCTCTGCTCTTGCAATAAGCCAATAAGTTGCACATATTGCTCATGTGTTAGGGAAGGGGTCACATGTGTAACATTGTCACTCACTACATCACTAGTCTGATATACATCAACTTCTGATTGGGCATATATACAGTGGGGTCTTGGTGCACACTAACATCATTTCTTACACAGTTCACATGTCCCTTACCCTTATAACCTTAAGGAAAGCCATGTTTTCTGTAACATTTATCCACAGTGTGACCTATCATATTGCAATGAGTGCACACAGGAGCCTTGGATTTATAACCAGATTTTTGGTTCTGAAACTCATTTCTTCCACCTCTACCACCAGACTTCTGCCAACTAACATTTCCTTGTCTTGACACACCATTAGTGTTAAGAACAAGTGGTTGATTATTAGAGAACTAATTGTGACCACCAGAATAGTGCAATTTTCTCTCCAGCTTTACAGCCATAGCAAACGTTGTCTTTAAATCCGATAATGGACTAAACAGCAACACTTGTGACTTTACAGGTTCATACTCAACATTAAGTCCTTTTATAAACCGTATAACATGGTTATCTTGTATGAATTTGTTAATTTGACTAGAAATGTTACATGTGCATCTGTTACAAACACATTTAGGAATAGCTCTCAGTGCCATGAGTTCCTCCCACAGGACCTTAAGCCTTGTGCATTACTCGGTCAGAAAACCATCTTCTTGTTTAGTAGCATAAAATTGTTCTTGCAAGTCAGACAACCTAAACACATCAGCATTACCATACCTATGTTTCAAATCATTCCAAATGTCTAGAGCATTATCAAACCACATCGCACTTTGTCCAATAGACGGTATAACAGAATTCACAATCCAAGAAGCAACCATATTATTTGCCTTTGTCCAAGTAGCAAATTCACGACTAGTTTCCAGAGGTCTAAGAATGATACCTGTGATGAAGCCAACCTTATTCTTCGATTCAAGTTCTCTGCGAAAGGTTCTGCTCCAACCACGGTAATTGTTACCATCCAATAATGGTTGTACAAGCACTAGGGGCTATCTCCGGGATGAATGTAAAGTGGATCCTCAGACGGATTAATCGCACCAGATATTGCAGTCATTGGAGAATTACTGGAACTGCTGGGAGAATCATGATTTGAGGCCATAAATGTGCCAAAATTCATCAATTAATCGAATAATGTCTCTGATACCATGCGAAAAATCCAAGAACTCAACCTACTGAAGATTCATGGCAGAATCCGATTGCAACATGGATCTTATATGACTCAGATTAAGATGCAAATCATTGCACAAAGCAAATCGAAGATGAAGGAACAGGAGAGAGGAAGCAAGTCAATAAAGAAAGGGAGAGATAACTGCCAGAAAGAATTTCATCTCTATTCTACTGAATATCGCCGAACGAGCCTTATACAAGGAAGAAGGCGGTTGTAACAGAAAACCCCATGAAATTACAAGAATACCCTTATTGACCAACTACCATATAAAAACAAAGTTAAGGGTATAAAAGTAATTTCGCTACATTTAATTCTTTCCCGCCTGCGCTACTCTTCTTCTACCTTCGTTCCGCAGTTCAACCACTTCACCTCTTCAGCCCATCACGTGATCCCACCTTCCAATTGGTTAATATATCTCTGACGCAACCAACTAACATCGTGGATTAAACTTTTTATTTGACGGTCCAGATGCTTTGTTAGTTGGATTGATGTTATTCTGTTCATCATTCCTCAACTTTCCCAGCATGCTTTCTGTTCCCCCACCTTTCTCTAAGATCATCGTATTTTCAACAAAATAGGTTGGCAGAAATTCTACCAGCGTGCGCAAAATATGAACCGTTTATAATTCCACGCTTAGTATATCATACATAATATCAAAAACTTTTGGATAAAATTAAATTGATCGCATAAGTGAGGGACCCAATTGAGTTTTCTTTTGGAAAATGGACTTAGTGTGTCAATGTTGGATTACATTTTTATTCATGATGATAGATAGTACTTGAAATAAATACTCAATATATACGTTTTAGTCATCGAATCCGACCGTGCATAAGTCATTACGTGTCCCATTATGTTAGAAGCTCTCAAAAAAGAAAATGCACATTTGATTTGAACCACCATGAAACCAAATCATCTCAATAAAATAAATTTTAAATTAAATCATGCCTATGAAACATGGTAAACTTTGGATTTGTTATGTTCCGCACCCTCCGTAGGATAATTAAAAAGCGAAGAAGGAATTAAACGGAGTTTAATGATAGTCAACGGGAATAAAAGAGGCATTAAGTAAGAGGATTAATTAGAAATTAATGAAGGATTGAATATTAGAATTAAATGGTATTTAATTTTAGAATTAAATGATAAAGGTTTATCTTTTAAGATAAATAAGATAATAGATATAATTTAGAAACATCAAATCTTACCCTAAATTCCCTATTAAACTGACAACGTCAGTTTCCTCTCCACTCACAGAGAACGACGCAATTCTCTCCTCTCCCCATAGGCGATTTTGAGGCTCTCTTCAACCCTAGGAGAAGAATCTCTCCAGAAAGCCATCCAATCTTCCTTCGTTCTTCTATCCGTTCTCGAGTAATCAAAGGCAAGTAATCTACTTATAAGTTCTTACGTTTTGTGAAAGAAAAATGGCCTATTTTGATATCAAATTGGATCACCATGCAGTAGTTTCGTTTTGTGATTCCTTGTTTATGATTTATGCGTTTTGGTTGCGAGTTTTGGCCGCTGTATATGAAAAGGCATTGCCGTTGTTGTTGATTATGTGGAATCCTACAAATCCCTACCCCGTAAACCCTTTTGATGTGCCTTCATTGTTGGATAGGATTGGGAATGGGAAAAGGTGGGATCTTTCGGGTTCGTGGGGAGGAACAACGAGCGGGTAGACATGAACGTGAGACGTGTTTTGAGAGGGTTTTGCGTTGATGAATTATGCATGGATTGATAGGGTGGTTAGGCTTGGATTGATAGGTTGGAGATTGGGAAAAGGCGTTGGTTGAAGGACTGCAGAAATTCGCAGAAGGAATGCTGGAGAATCGTTGACATCGATCGATCGATGTCAGGGATCGATGTCCTCTGATGGACATCGATCGATCGATGTGGAGGAAGGTTGAGAGATCGATGTCCTCTAATGGACATCGATCGATCGATGTAGGTGAGGTCTGAGAGATCGATGTCCCCTGTTGGACATCGATCGATAGATGTATAAGAGACTGAGAGATCGATGTACTCTGATGGACATCGATCGATCGAAGTGAGGGTATGATGTCACATCGATCGATCGAAGTAAGGGGATGATGTCCGTCAGTTTTGTGGGGAAATAGAGGAAGGAAGAGGGAAGTTCGGGGAGTCTTTGGGTGACCTTAGAGACTTCTTAAGACCGGATTAAAGGTAGTCTAAGTCTCGGGAACATGACTTAGGATGGTGAATCAATTTGGAGAGTTCGAAAGGGGTTTTCGAATCGGATTTCAATGAGAATGACTTAGGAGAGTTAGGAGATGAACGTACGAGGTGTTTGAGAGTTCAATGAAGGATGGTTAGGGATATTGCCTTAGGTTGTGAACCTTAGAGTCAAGATTAAGGGTTGACGAGATGGCAGAAGCCTAAGCTTCGATGTGTAAGTTAGTGAAAACTTGTGTGTGCTTATACTTGCGCATGGGTACATGAAATACTTATGTGAATTGCATATGAGAATGAGAATTGAGAATGAAACGAGGAGTCTTGCATCATGGCACTTGCATTTGCATATTGATTTGAAAAGAGAGGTGCTTCGGCATAGATTTGCGAAGGTGACCTGCAATGTTAACCGGGATGGAAATTTAAGCCGGGGTGCATTGCAGGGCACAAAAGACTGTAACGTAAACCGGGATGGAAATATAAGCCGGGGCGCGTTACAAGGTATAAAGTTGTCTGTAATGCTAATCGGGATGGAAATATAAGCCGATGTGCATTAGAGGGTATAAAGTTGGCTGTAACGTAAACCGGGATGGAAATATAAGCCGGGGCACGTTACAGGGTATAAAGTTATGTGATGTGACCGGACATTGTGACATGCATTGCACTGTTTTAAAAGAGAAAGTGTGCATGCATATGTGAATGTGTAGTGTAGTGCATATTTTGGACATGCATCACGAGAGTCAATGTGGTATGAATGTGGGTGGTATCTGATTGCCAATGAATTGTTAATTGGGTGCAAATTGCTGTACTTGCTTTAATACTTATTCGCATATATATTTGGAAACTTACAAGACATGTGCCCCACAATCCCCTTGAATTATATGTATTACTCATGTCTTGCCATGTGTTGATCCCGTATGTCTTATAAACGGGTTACTTGCTAGCGTTTTTGCTAAGGGTACTACCTTTGTGATTGCAGATGAGCCTAGCTACGACATGATATTCATAGAAGACGATGGCGAGTGGGCTGAATGGGATACATAGAGACATGTTGGGAGCTAGATGAGACAGTTGTTATTTATTTCAGTTCTTTCCTACACTTGAGGATTAGTTCGTTATTACTGTGACTATCCTTAGAGATGTTATTATCACTTGATGTATTGAAGTGATGGTGGAGATTTATTAGATACATGTTTCCGCACTTATTTCTCTTACGTCATTGATGATGTGTAATCAAGAGATGAGACGTCTTGTAGTCTTCTCAGTAAGCTACGACGGGTGTACCGGTTCGGATTCCGCTGTCTGGGTCGGGGTGCTACAGGTGGTATCAGAGCCTAGGCTTCAGATCTACCTCGGAGACCTAGGTTATGACATGTAGAGTCTTAAGTTATGATTTTCACCTTAAGTTGATCTTTAAGTCTAAGCATGTAATCTTAGATTTAAGTTGGATTGGGATGGGTGTGTGTACGAGCGCGATTAAGTGTAAGCAATAAATGTTAATTATTTTAGTTCGTAAACACCGCCTTGTATACATTATCGATCTCAAACACTGATTTATTTCTAAACTGCTAGATACTAATAAACGTGACCTTGCAGAAAATGCCTCCTAGACGTGACAACCAAGGAAATGGTGGCAATGGGAACAATGACCCACCACCACCACCTCCAGTTCTAGTACCCCAAGCACTGATTGATGCTATCTCAGTGATAGCACAAGGGGTTGCTCAGTAGCAGCAACAACCACAACAACCTCCTCCATCGCCTCCCCAACAGGGCATCAGGTACTATATTGGGGAAATGCGCAAGATGCATGCCCCAAACTTCGAAGGGACCACTGACCCAGAGGTGGCTGGGTTTTGGCTCGATGAAGTAGAGAAATGCTTCAGGCTTGTGCAAGTGCCTGAAGAACTCAAGGTGGATGTAGCCACGCCATTTCTGACTGGCAGAGCAAACGCATGGTGGAATGGCATCCTGCCAAAGATGACTCCTCCGATTCTGTGGAGACAATTTGTACAGGCTTATAAAGACTACTATGTGCCTGAGACTGCCATTTTGGAGAAGATGAGGCAGTTCGACAAATTTGAACAAGGAAGGATGACTGTTTCAGACTATGCGGATAGATTCCATGCCTTGGGCAAATTCACGCCCTTGGTATTGGAAAATAATCGGATGAAGATGCTGAAGTTCGAAGAGGGTCTGAACCCCCGCATACGGACGGCTATAGCGGGGTCGAGTCTGAAAACATTTGAGGAAATGCTGGACGCATGTTACCGAGTGGAAAGTGACATGCGCAGATCACAACCAAGAGAGGCTCGTGAAGAATCGAGCAAGAGGCCGAGAGTGGAGCAAAGTGGAAGTAGACCCAGACGTTTGGTCAGGATTCTTCTTTTTTTCCTTCATACTGATGGTATTCACATTAGATTGGACAATTAGCATAAAACCTTTATTCAAGAAAGAAAGGGTTAACTGATGAAATGACAATTAAAATTTAAAAATATGCTCTTCGTTGCCAAAGGAGAGAGAACATTAATCGATGCATTCGGCACTTGTACTGATTCAATCTGATAAGAATTGCCTGAGATCTTGTTTGGTTTGTTTATTTGCATATTTATGTTACCGGCTGTAAAAATGTTTAGCATTAGCATGACTCTGTTTTTATATATTAATATACCAATGAGCTTAGATAACACTTTAATTGTCGATTTGACAAATTTGGAAGGATCAAAACTTATGAATCATTCGACAAAGTTAGTATTTCATCTGTAATCAAATAATTATCCTTTTTTAATGAAATTTGTAAAACAGTTCTTTAGTGATTTTATTTCTAAGTCTTTAAAAAGTTTTATCCTTTGCTTTACAACCATTTTCCCTGAGAACACAAACACGTACTATCCCCTAAGGGCAACCACGAGCTGAGAAAGTCAACTGTCGCCTTCTCCGGCCGTCCTTTGGTGCTTCTGGCAAAGTCGACAAATTCATAAATGACAAAGACAGATCTTAGATCATAGGTGATCCGTGAGATCACGCTGTTAACATCTCATCAGAATGCCAGGGGTGTTCCTCCCTTGGAACCTACGATGGAAGAACGACGTTAGCAGCCCATGGCTACTGCCCTGCGGAAAACCCTCCGGTCCTCAAGTCAGTGATGTGCATAATTATGTCAGTATATGTTTGAAGTAGATGTCGAACCAACCTGGTTGGATTTTTTCTTGAGGAGAAGATGGTTGTTTCAGCTTGGAATAGCTTAGACTCACTTGGCTTTTTCCCTGGCGAAGGATGGCTTCTTTATATGAGTTGGAGTAGATGGTGCATGGCAAGAAGTCGTGAAGTGATGACACATGGATGCCTAGTTGACAGCTTTCATCTGCATGGTGGCCACGTGCCGTCACATGTCGTGTCGCATGCTGATGCAGCTGGCTGGTAGATGTAGGTCTGAGCACGTATGGCTGAGGTGAGATGCTCTCTGAGCGAAGCAACAAAAGAGACAAAGAGAGGGAAGAATGGCTTATATTGGTCATTAGTGCTCTGCCGAGCTGAGCTGAGGGCCGCTGCCCTCGAACACCTGCCGCGCTGAACTAAGGTGAGCTGCTACGGCATGTCGACCTGGCAATTAAATCTACGGCCGAGCTGAGCTGATCAAGACCCACTGAGATGGTTTGTCTTCTAGGCTGAGTAGAAGCAAAGCTCAGCAAGAGTTAGGGTTGAGCAGGGTAGAGCTAAGCCGACCGAGGTGAAGTGGCCTACGCAAATCAGAGCCCAACAACGTTTACTGTTACTGACTGAGGTGGAATTACTTGTTTTATTTAGCTTTCTGGGCTTGTCAGTTGCCCACATATTAGTTTTGTCGAGGTAAAAAAGTGAAGGGTAATCTTCAAGTAATTGTCCATTAATTGCTAATCTGTTTTTCTTACCCACGTTCATGAAGTGTCAAGATTTGATTGGCTGACGGTAAATAGAGGTTTAGAGGTTACTTAAACCCTTATTAATGTGGGAAGTTGTGTTAGAGGGAAGTAAATGCAGATAGCCTCACGATCCCACGTCCGCCTTCTTCCTCAGCTTTAAATAGGCTCATATCAGCCATAAATTTCTCATTTGAAGCAAGATTTTTCTGAGCAAATCTTCTCTGGTGTCTTCCTTTCAATTTGCTGCTGTCAAACTTTCTAAGCTTCCTGAGTCTCTTAATTCCTCAAATTTCCTAGTTTTTCTTCCAAGTCCTCTTTTTCCCTTATAGCCATTATGTCGAGTGATTCTCAAAATCCTGAAACTGCCTCTGCTAGTGGCATAATGCAGAGTTCTTCCATTTATTGGTCGTCCTCCGAGGGGAACTCAGTTAATGCGACGGGGCCAAGCATCATTTCTGCCCCTAGTGGTACAATTTCCACGATGATGCCATTTGAGCGCCCTAGCTTGAATTGTCATCCTACAGAGGTGAACATCAAGTCTCTTTCCTTTGAGTTAGTGAGCCAAGGTGAAGCTACAGGCTTAGTTGACACGCAGTTATGCACTTTGTCAGAGGCTGAGCTCTCTGAACTCTGCCAAGTTTGTCAAGTAAATAGTGATAGGTTCAACCCTGTCCTTTCTTTTACTGGCTGCACTGCCCATGATCCCCACGTTGGGTATGAGGCAGTGTATGAAGAATATTTGAAAACTAGTTATTCTTTGCATGTCCTAAATCCTCTGAAGTTGATTCTTTTGTTTATTAGCTCAGACTACCTCAAATTTGGCCTAATGGCCTGCTATTTTATTTTTTTTTGACGCATCCAAGTCAGCTTTGGCATTGAGACTTATAGCGGTTTCTTCACATGTAAGTCCTCTGAAAGTTGGTTCTATTTTATTATGGAGGCCTTGAATAAGGCATTCCGCTTTGCTATAGCCTTACTTCCTCAACCAAGAATTGGAAATGGAAGTTTTTCTATGTGAGAAAGGTTGGCACCACTAGCCAAGATGTTTGGAGGGTGTCCAAGGCTGATAATAAACTACACACTGGTCAGCATCAAGAGATGGCAAGGAGTTTGTAGCAATTTGAGGCCACAGTCAATCGGCTCTTAAGGTCAGTGGCCATGTATGAGAAGAAGGCAGACCTGGATAATTTGATGTGTGGCTCCAGCTTCAGTATTTTTGGGGAGGAAAGTTTGGAGGCTGTCCAGAGTAGGGGTCAAGATTTTGTGTTTTTATGGTACTTTTGATTTGCCGCTGGGATGGCATGGTGCTCTTGAAGGAACCATGACATCCATGACAGCTGACCTTGCGGCTGCAATGAAGGCGAGAAGGAGAGGAAAAGAAGAAGCCACAGAAACAAGCCAAGCAGGGATGGCTATTCAGGTGGTAGAAGGGCCCTAGTTATGCACGCCAAGTGGGCTGGCGCGAAGAGCTTCTGAGGGCAGTGAACTCATATAGCTGCAGGAACGAGGGGTGCACCTAGCACCAGTGCACCTAGCACCAGGTAAGTTTAGTTTTCAACTTTAGTTTGGCTGATTTTTCTGTACTTGGCATAACTCTGTTAATTATGCAGAATTGTTGCAAGAGGCGAGGATCATATCCCCAACAGGAGTTACGTCAGCCCTGCATGTTGAACCCATCAGTGTTGTGGCTGGCATGGAAGTCACTCTTGAACATGATGAGGGCGATTAGGTTGAGCTGGCACCGTGCCCAGCAAAGAGAAAGCAGGGCAAGGGCTCAGCCCATCTACGCAGCCCCATTTCATCTTGCAAGAATGGCACAGCCCTGTTAGGCCTTCCACTGTCGAAATGCCATAACCTTCGAGAGCTGGGGGGACGGAAGATTAGGGTAAGTCCGCTCCCAAAGGGCAGAGCGCAAAAGAGACTAGAAGTGGCGCGTGGCCTAAACAGGGAGTTGGTGTTATCCGTTGGCCTGGATAATTCTAGGATCTGCCTTTTGAGGAGCTTGCAGATAAAGTGCATCTCGACCTAGCAGTGGTAAGTCTTTTGCACTTGTTTGAAATCTCAAATTGGTTGTTCAACGGACTACCTTTTCTGGTTTGTTTGCAGACCAGAGCGAGCTTCTGGAGAAGGAGTTGATTACATTGCATCAACTTTGCGATATTAGCTAAGGAGAGGTCTCAGCGGATTGCTGAGTTAGAAGCTGAGGTGGAGAAGACGAAGAAGAATGAGGCAGTTGTGGATGCTACTCTGTCTGTGCCTTCTTTAGCTAATGAGGCTATGCGAGGCCAAGTGGCAGAGGAGAAGCGGGCACTGAATGAGGTTGAGGCTGAGAACGAGGCCCTTATAGCTGATCTGGAGGAGGCAAATAATAGTCGAGCTAAGGCACAGCGTGAAGTAGATGAACTTCAAAGTGAAGGTACGCTGCTTCCGTAGCGGTTATTTGAGGCTCAGCAATAGGCTATCACAGAGCTCAAGAAATCTAGCTTCTTGACTCAGAATGTGGCCCTTCTACAAGGTAATTCCATGGAGATGGGTCAAACAGAGGCTATCGATGTCTGCGCTACAGTGGATCTCTTGCTGGACAAGAATGACCATGGCATGGCTGAACTGTATAATCCTAACGCAAGAGGTGTTTGAGGTACAATGTAAGCATTTTAGCGAAGGTGTAAAACTTAGAGAGGATCTTGTGTAAATGTAAGAATTTATAGCCTTCTTTCAACCTCAATTTGATTAATCTTTGATGTAACTGTTCCACTTTTGAATGAAGAAACTTTATTCCTACCATCAAGTTCTCTTATAGGCAAATAGTTGAGCTTTCAATCCTTGTTGAAATAATAAAGACAAAGTCACGTGCTTGTACTTCTCAGTTAACTCAGTCAACTAGGGCGTTGATAATATCACCCTTAAGAATGTAAGTGGTTCTGCCATCCAATTGGGACAAGAGAAGTGCTGACATGACTTATGAAATCAAGCGTAGAAAACTTATCTTGTTTAATGAATCAAGTTGAACTGACGAATGTGTATCTTGGATAGATGGCATTGGCCGAGGTAACTCCTTTTATAACTCTAAAGGATCAACACTTGATGTACGACGCAATAAGAGGATTGGTCATTAGTGTGTGCCTTCCTTTTAAGATTGGCTGCAGTGAATCTTTTTATGAACCATATGATAGAGGATCCAATAGTTGAAGTATGACGCCAAAGGGGAAAGCGTCCCACAAATGGCACATCCTATTTGAGGTCAGTCGAGGTGAATCTCCTTATGAATCAGCAGAGGATCAATGCATGAAAGATGACATCAAACGGGAGAATGTCCCATGAGTGGCGCATCTTATTTGAGTTCGGCCGAGGGTCAATCCTCTAATGAACCATAAGGCAGAGGATCACTACTTGAAGGATGACGCCGAAGGGGGAGAATTTCCCATGAATGGCACCTCCTATTGAGGTCAGCTGAGGTGAATCCCCTTATGAACCATAAGGCAGATGACCAATAGATAAAAGATGACGTCAAAGGGGATAATGTCCCATGAATGGCGCATCCTATCTGAGGGTCGGCCGAGGTGAATCTCCTTTATGTACCATAAGGCAAAGGGTCACTACTTAAATGATAATACCAAAGGGGGAGAGCGTCCCATGAATGGTGCCTCCTATGTGAGGTCGGCCGAGGTGAATAGGCCGAGCTCTGCTGGGCTTCAAGATGAAAAAAATAGAAATCGCAGCAACTACATATGTCAAGATGTGCTAGGCTTAGTAATAGGGCTGAGGAAATGTAACAAGATAATCAGAACAATGGTAGCGATAACAAATGCGCTCCGCTGAACATAGATACAACTGAGTAAATAAATTCAATATCACAACAAGATAAAAGAATATAACAGCTAACCATGCACAACTATTACTAAGTAAAGCTCAGCACAGTAAGACAGTGAGCAGGTACAATGAGTTCTTGTTGAGCTTTATAAATGGGAAGACAGTATACAAAGTCTTGACAAAGTAATTATTACAAAGGATAAAATAGCGATTTGGGCACGATGATAGATGTTAGGGTTCTAGGCCCCATGGTGCCGAATGAGATAGCTATGATAAACCTTCTTTGTATCTGAACACACATTTTGAGAATAGCAACATATATTTAACAAGTTGTGCTTGTTTTTCTATTGAATAATTTACATATAACATGTACAAAAGCCAAACTAGGATACAAGCCGAGAACCTCAAGATATTGACTGAATAAATCATAATAAGAAGGCTCAGAATCAGATTAAAAATTACAATTTACCTCATTCGGTGCTTTGGATGCAAAGCATACTTGTGCCCTTTCTTCTTCGTTTTTCTTCAGTCTCAGAATCAGACGAGTCACTCCATGTGATGGCTTTGAGAGCTCGTCTTGTATTCCTTTGCTTAGGTTCTGAGACGGGTCTAATTTTTGTCCAATCCTTGTCACTATTTTTGTTCATTGGTTTGTCCTTGTTCGGGCAGTCATAAGAGATGTGTCCAAGTCTTCCACAAGTACAACACTTGATACCTTTATCATTATTATCACTTCTACGGTCTTAGATGAAGTGGGCTTATGTTTGTTTTTAAACAACTTTCTCATGATCCTTCTTAATCCTTTAGCCAACGTGATTAAATCTTTATTAGCAGAATCCGTGTCGGCTATCATATATGCGATCAAAAGAGGTAGAGATGTATTCATTTGATTTAAAAGCTATGGCCTTACCTTGTTCAAAAGTTGATTCAGATTTCCTTAAAGTGAGTTTGTTTTTCGTATACCTTTAGTGATCCGATCAATTTCTCCATTTTTATTCGACTTGGTTTGCGGTGACTTTAGGATCCCATTCGGATGGGAGGCTTCTCAGTACCCCCTTTTCCTGTGAAAGAAAATACCTTGCCAAGAGACTCAAGAGAATTGTAGATGTTAGTCAATCTAAATCCATATCGACAACAGCTTCATTTGGTAATAGTTGAAGGATTCAAGAGTAGACATAATCATGTTTATCTTGGACTCTTTAACTTGACTAGTACCTTCATGCTTTATTTCAAGACATCTCCACATTTCTTGGGCACTAGAAGAATTTGATACATAACTTGATTCACTTTTACTTAAACCATTTAGGAAAAGTTGCATAGCCTTAGCATTCATACTCAATCTCGTTTTATCTTCTATAATATATTCTTGCTTAGGTTTTACAACTTCTAAGGTAATGTCATCAATCGTAATTATCTTAAACAGAATAAACGGGCCGTCTTCTATGATGGACCATAAGTCTATATATGTAGCCAAAAGAAAAAGTTTCATACGAAGTTTTCATTGAATAAAAGACTCACTATCGAAAAGGAGAGGCCTTATGCTTGACATTCCTTCTTGCTCAGTTTTATGACTAGTGGATGCCATCTCACAAAGATTGTTGTATCTTCTTGTAATGAGTAAACCAAGCTCTGATACCACTTTCAAGACCTGCATAGCATCACTAGAGGAGGGGTTGAATAGTGAGTGCAGAAAATTGGTTTGTTTAAAAACTTGTGTTACTAATTTCTCACTTTTGAGAATAGATTCTGATCTCAGATCCTGTTTTAGATTGATTGAATGATCAGGTTATATACCTCCAAAAATCATGAAATTTGGCGACAATATACTATCAAATGTTAAGTATGTGCCATAAAAATTTCAGAATAAAATTCAAAGTGTAACCCTTTGAAAAAACGTTTTCAATCAGACTGTATCAATCTGCTAGAAACTGTTCCTCAAAATAAAAATTTTATTCCTATTTATTGGCAAATCTAAATGATCTAAACATTTTATGTAATGACAATTAGGATGTATTATTTTAATGGGTTGAAACTGTTTTTTAAAATTCTTTAGGTAAGTATGTTCACCACGTTGATGTTCTCAACCTTTGCAGATCTGAGAATCAGATTGCACTAGTCTTAGAATTATGAATGTTTGAATGACTTATACTTATCCAAATTCGATGAAACTTGTTTCAAATGAAAGCTAAACCTTTGGCTATGTTTCTGCAAAATTTGGTGATTTATGAAAGATGTTTGATATTTTTACCGTTGCTATAAAAACGATGCAGAAAAACAGGAACTCAAAGTAAAAGTGCTGAAAAATAAGAACACCGAGATTTTTATACTGGTTCGGTCATATCGACCTACTCCAGTATTTAAGGACACCTTCTTCGATATTCACTAAACACAAAAACACCTTGACATAAGAGTGGCTAGAGTTATATTCCAACTCCTTAAAAATCCATCCTTCTTACAACGAACAAACAAAAACAGCCAACACAATTACAACCACCGCACAAATAAAGGTATGATCACACCTTGATCAACCTTGTACAAGGATGTGATGTATATGGGTTGTAAAATCAAAGCCTATAATAAATTTAGAATGTAAGAATGATAGACTTGAGGATATGCGCAAGAGAATAGAATAGGAGAAGAAAAGAAGTCTTGCTTGAACTTGCTTGAACATGGACTTTTTGATTTGCATTGTCTTGAACACCTTGCCCCTTCTTATAGGTGTAGAGGACGTCCCTAGGTGCGGAATTATTCCTCAAACTTTGTTCTGAATACCCTTGGAAGATGCCTTGTATAGATTTATGACACACCCTTTCTTACTTGGCGAAATATGATTGAAGAAACAATGTGTCTTTTCCTAGTTGTTACTCCATGATAGAGCTTTCATTTTCCATCTTGGCATTAATAATATGACCCGACATTTATCATAAAAATCTGAAACACATGTCAGAATCACACAAGCTAATTATCAATCAAGATGTGATTGTGCCTCGATTTTAAAAGACATTTGAAGCAAATTGACACCAAAAAATCGTCAAACAAAAATGTGCTGAAAATTTCAGCACTAGAGAAGTCTTGATTGAACTTCCTTGAATATGGACTTTTTGGCTTGCATTGTCTTGAACTCCTTGCCCCTTTTTATAGGTGTAGAGGACGCCCCTAGGTGCTGATATCTTCTTTGAAATTTGTCTTGGATACCCTTGGAAGATGTCTTGCATAGCTTTATGACACACCTTTGCTTACTTGGCGAAATATGATTGGACAAACGATGTGTCTTCGTCTAATTGTCACTCCATGATAGATCTTTCATTTTCCATGTTGGCACTAATAATATGACCTGGATATTTATCATAAAAAACTGAAACACATGTCAAAATACACAAGTTAATTATCAATCAATCAAGATGTGATTGTCCCTCAATTTTGAAGAAATTTGAAGCAAATTGACACCAAAAAACTGGCCAAACAAACATGTGTTGAGAACTTCAGCACATGGTTTTATATTGCAATCTTTCCTTGTGTGTCTTACCTTCTTTAATCTCACCAATAACATGTGGCTCATCATCCACCAATCAAAGTGGCAAACAAACTCCACCTAGGCTCCAAGAAGGCCGAAATGGCGTGTAAACACTAAGCTGCCATGTGCTAAAATTATCTTTTGAAATTTGTCCCATAATGGTGCACAATCTTCACACATAAGGTAAATTTTAATCAACCCTTAAATTTTTTCTAGAATACTCCAATATATCTTAGATGTATAAAGAGTGTCAAGATACATGTTACATACACATAAAAATGTCCCACATATATAAAAGTTTTGAAAACCGAATTTTCAACTTTCGCCGATTATGCGATTTTTCTCCAATTAATCTCAAACATTTTAGACATGTAATATATGTTATGTCACATATAATATAAATAAAATAAATTGTATTTTTAGCTACAATAGCTGAGATTAAAAATGCCCAATGTGATGGAAATATTTGAGTGTGAATTTTCCACAAATCAAGGCAAATTGTAGGTGATTGATGTCTATAAACATGGTATGACTTAGGGCCTCATTTTGACATGTGGTGCACAAAATTTCTGAGTACTTGGAGAGTATATAGGCTGGCCATCTTTATATGGTAAGTGACAGTCAGTGATGGTTCAGTAGTCATCCGATGTGGCAATTTTAGGTTTATAGACTCGTGACAGGTCGACATAATTTTGGTAACTTTATGACATGTGATATATGATATAAAACCTGTATTTATTCACAAACATGATATGTACATGGTGATGTGATGTCACGTACGTTTATGATGTATATGACGTGTCGGTGAAACGTCTGGATAGAATTATATAGTTCGTCGTTATAAAAAATGTATATACATATATATCATATATGTGGCGCGTGTGTAAGGATGAGGAGAGGACTTTCCATTCCAAAATTTGTTGCCAAGTAGTTATCTCCATATAATTTCCTTGAGTACTTCATTTAATGAACTAGTAAGTTCATCCCCTTAAGCACTTCATTAAATGAACTAGTTTAGTTCATTTAACATGTCACTTGAAAATAGTATAAAGACAAAAAAATGTTTACTATTTGATGTAAGCTCTAACGCTTCATGGCACGTTAGTACGACAACAATATATATAAACATGTAAAGCATATTTATCATGTACGCATGTCAAGTACCACTTGAATCATGTATTTTGGAAATATGTAACATTTAAATCATGCATTTTCAAATCACTCAAACCGCGGTTTCTCAACAATGTTCAATCTCATAGTGACAAATCTAACTATCAGAAGGCCATGGAAAACGGAAAAAAATTTTAAAAAAAATTAGATAGATTAGTGAAACTTTCGAAAGGGAAGATGGCCTTGAAAAACGTGAGTTTTTGATGCAGAAAGATGGCAACAAAAATATTGTGAAACACAAAAGAGACTCACTGGTAAAGGTTTTCCAGAACAAAGAAGGAACTGACTTTGATGAGATTTTTTTTCGTTTATGAAGATTATGTCTATTTGAGATATAGGCGGTTGGTTGTCGGCATGGATTTTTAAATTGAACAGATGTATGTGGAAACAACCTTTTTTCACGCTGATCTGATGGAAGAAATATGTATGGGGCAGCCCGGAGATTTTCAAGTGCCAAAGGAAGAGCATCTCATTCGCAAATTGAAAAAAATTCTCTACAGTTTCAAGCAAACAGTGAGACATTGGTATAAAAAGTTTGATGCTTTCATGGTGAAACTCCAATACAAAAGAACTGTTCAAATCACTCTGTGTGATGGAAAATTTGCCATCCTATTACTCTATATGAATGATATGCTGATAATGGTGAGTGCTGTTCAGCGTGTTCTTGTTTCTTGGTTTACATAATTGTGGTCGGCTGAAATATTTGTCCAAATTAGGGGCCTTCAATGTTTGAAAAAAAATGTTATGCACCTGAAATTAGTGCAGGACTCTACACATAGTTCTTTTCATCTTCACTCTCCTGTAAATAGACATTGTTTCTGCAGAAGTAATTACCAAAAAAGGTAATTTCTTTTGTAATAGACTGAGCTTGAATCCTCATGTAATTCAATTACGTAAAGAATTTTCATATCATAACAGTCTTCTTTCCGGAACAACCTAAATTTTATACCTAAAATAACTCTCTATCTCCTGTATATCTCCATCTCTGCCTACACTTCTGTGCCTCCATCTCTTGCGGAATTGTTTACCCAACTATATGAATTACAATTATAGGAGAATAGTAAAATAATTTACTGTATTCTCAATTATGCAAAATTTTATTGTTAGAAGCCTCAATACAGCCAAACCTCCGACATGTGGTTCAAGGACAATCGCCTATTGTAAGCAATTGGAGTAAGGACAGAGATAAAAGTGGCGTGTTTTGTTGGATTTTTTGTTTGTGAACTTTTGGTTGAGAACTGGGTGATGGTTTTTCTTTTGAGAAGAACAACATTGATAAATTAATGAGTTTCAATGACGGTTCTTGGGACTGCCTGCCTTATAGATGCATTGATGAATGACTACCTGATGAGTACTGAAAAGGACGTGGTGGAAGTAGCTAGGATGGTGGTGAGGATGGGGACGAAGAATGGATGGGGATGAAAAGATGGTGGGGAGTAGGCATAATTGAGGGGCCCAAGAAGAGAGGAAGTGGATGGGTGGTGGAATTTGAAGAGGGTGGGGACCGGTTATTATTGTACAAATTGGTTTTGATGATTTGTACAAATTAAAAGTCTCAAAACTGGGTTAATAAACTGTCTCTCAGACTTCAAACGCTTGATCTAGCGTTTCATTCTTCAAAAGGTTTTTGGCAGAAACCTTTGCTCAAATATTGAACGCTGCATTAAGCGTTTAATCTCGTAAAAATTCAGAACAAAGGTTTCCACAAAAACATGAAGCCCCACATAAAGCGCTTCATCTTTTGAAGTGTCTAAAACAGAGAGTTTTCACAGAAACATTAAACGCTACTTAAAGTGCTTCATCTCGTAAAGCTCTTGGCCAAAATGTTCTGATAAGAGCATAAAGCACTTTATATATTTCGTGCTCTTGAGTGCGAAATCACTTAAAGCGCTTCATCCAAAAGTTTGATGCATGTCAAAATTTCTTGCTATAGGTACAGTTTCTCTCTCCTATATCTTTTAGTTGACCAGTGTGCTATTTATCTTTCCTGTGTAAGCATGACTTTTGTACCTCTATTTCAAAAAGCAAATCAAAGGTAAGTGGGAAAATCTTTCCCTTTTGAGCTTAAAAGGCAAAGCTTCCACAAGAAGTTTTGACTTCTTTCAAGAAGAGATTTTCAAGACAATGAGGTGTCAACATATGAGACAAAGTCTTCTTCGACTCTTCTCTCTTCTCTCCAACGGCTAGAATCTTTTTCTATAAGTCTTGGAAGACTCTATTTTTGAAGACAACTTTCTATCTCTAAGCCCTCAAGTCATTCTTTTCATTTTTGCTCTCAAAATATTGTAAAGATTGCTTTATTATTGAGAGTGTGTTATTTTGAAGGAGAAGAAGTCTTCTTCTAAGTGATGATTGTGAGAGCAAAGTGTAGATTGTTGGTAAAGAAGCAAAGAGGCTTCTTGTTGGCGAAACTCAAGCTTCCAAGAGCTAGTTGATGGTGTAGGAGCTACACCATACTCCATAGAAAGTTTCTTTGGTGCAAAGAAGATCTTAAGGAGGTAGGTTGAAAGAAGTTGAGTGTTCACTATTCTTGAGCTAAGTTTGTTAAAACTAGCTTGTTCTTATATTTTCTTTGATTGCTATTCCCATCCCCCAAATTTAAATAACTAAATGCTTGTTCAAAAATCCTTCTGGTTCAAAGCAAGAAGGTAAAAGAGTAGAGTCTTTGACTTGAACCTCTACAAATTTGGTGTTCTTTCATTTCCTCAAATTATTTTCTTTGAAGAATACATCAAGTATTGATTTAAACACTTCTATTGTAAAAAGATTTGAAAAAGAATCATACTTGGATAACACACTATTCAACCCCCTTCTAGTGTGTTTCGCGGTCCTAACAATTGGTATTAGAGCCGAACCTTATTTGTTTGACACTCAAATAAGAAGGTTTGATCCTATCAAGTACGGAAGAAACTCCTTATGATTGGGAATCTTTGGGTGGTGAGTCTTCTAAAATAAGAAAAAGAATATTAGAGACTTTGATACCTTCTGTATCAAACATTCATACCAAAGTGCCTATGTTTGATCCAAATAATTATTCTCTATGGAAATCCAACATAGAAACACATCTTCGGGGATGAAGAATTGTTATTAATCAATAAGGGGTCAAAATCTCCTATTGACTATGACAATCCAACTCAAGAAGAAGAATTGTTATTTGCTATAAATGGAAAAGCTCTTGACATCTTGAATAGCTCTCTAACTCCAAATGAAAGAGCTAAGATTCAAGGTGTTCAATTCGCTCATGAAGCATGGATAAAGTTGGAAATGATTCATGAAGGTACCTGTCAAATTAGAAACACAAGGAGGAGAATGTTGATCAAGCAATTCTATAATTTATCCCTCCTCAAAGGTGAAAAGATTAAAGAAACTATCCAAAGGTTCACCAAAATTGTCAATCTACATAATGCAGTTGGAAAGAAGATCAAACAAGAAGATCTTGACCATCGACTTCTAAATAGATTGGGAAGAGAATGGAAACCTCAGATGACGACCATTAAAGAATCAAAGGATCTTGAAACTCTTACATTATACGAGTTATATGGAAATCTTATGACTCATGATATTCAACTTGAGGAATAAGAGAAAAATGATCCTATCAAACAATCAGCCGAGGCGTTGGTATGTGACACAGATGATTCGGATGATGAGTTTGGACTCCTTGTAAGGAGGTTCAAAAGATTTGCCAAAAAGAATGGAGATTAAGCCACGGTTCATCAAAGGAACTCTATCAAAAGACAAAGGGAATATGAAGGACCAAGATAACAAACGTTACAAGTGTGGAAAATATGGTCATTACATGAAAGATTGTCGAGTGAAGAATCCGCATCCAAAAGATAAGAAAGCCATGTATCAAAAGAAGAAGGCTCTCCAAGCGGAAGTAACTCATTGGGATAGTCTTCTATCCGACTCCGAAGGTGATCATGATGATGACAAGGATCTTGCTCTTTTATCCATAAGCGATGATGATCTTGAAGAGGCATATTCTTGTTTTATGACTATTGAAGATGATATAGAGGTATGTACAAAATCTTCTCATTACAATTTGCAAGATGAATTTGATGATATGATAGAGAAGAATGATTCGTCAAGTCTCAAATATAAGCGTGTTAAACGAGATTTTAGGGAGTGTATAAATGAGTATAATATCACGCTTGAAAACAATATTGCATTGCAAATTGAGTATGGTATTCTTATGACCATGCATAAAGTAGTTGCTAATGAGAATTTTTGTTTAAGATAGGAAAGTGAGATTCATTTTAGTACAATGGAAAAAATGTTTGAGGGCAAGCATTCTTTAAACAAGATGCCAATTAGTCAAAGAGTAAGTATTGATAAAACGGGATTACGCTATGATGCATCTAGTGTGAGAATGAAACCTTCAACCATGCATTTGATTAAATTTGCCAAATCAAGTAATGCATCCACTTCCTCCTTCAAAGAATCAAAATCATCCTTGAAGAAACAAAGACATATGCTTCATGGCAAGGAAAAAGCAATCAAGGTATCAAAACCTTTGGTTAAGTCCGTTGCTAAAGCCTCTTCCTTAGCACCGAGGAAGAACATTCATAAACATGAATCACGGATTATGCCTACACATAAGAATCATGATCATTCTTACTCTCATAAACGTATTCCTATATGATTCTATTGCAACAAGAAAGGGCATGTAGAAAAAGTTTGTAGAGCTAAGAGAAATACACATCTTGTATAGGTGTCAAACGGTCAAGTGCATGTTACTAACCCTCAAGAACCCAAAACAAAAGGGTACCAATGCTTAGGTTGATTTTGTAGGCCCCAGCGTTAAATGGAGAAATCAAGGACAAAGGCGTCCAATAAGTCGTGGATAGTGGTGCTCCAACCATATGACGGGAAACAAAGGATTGTTTCATAAGATCACTATGCAAGATGGAGGAGTTGTCCATTTTGGAGGTAGCAAAGGCCAAATCAAATGACATGCTAAAGTGGGTAACGATTCTTTCTCTCTTAGTAATGTACTATATGTGGATGGGCTTAAATATCATTTGATAGTGTGAGTCAATTGTGTGATGCTAATTATGAAGTTACATTTGTAAAACCAAAATGTATTGTGAAAAAGGATAATGTTGTTGTGTTTGAGGCCTTAATGGACAAAAGCATTTACAAAATTAGCATCAACGATTTGGTTTTACAAAACGTATCATGTCTAGTTGCCAAGAATGATTTGGTGCAACTATGGTATAGATGCCTCGGACATGTTTGTTTGAAAATGTTGAATACATTTGCGAAAATGAAAAAGTTCAAGGGCTTCTCAAAATGAATTTTGAAAACCAAGAACTTTGTAGCACTTGTCAAAAGGCAAAGCTTGTGAAAACAAGCTTTAGGCCCAACCAATATTTCCACCTCCAAACCCCTAAAAATGTTACATACGAATTTGTATGGGGATATTGGTACAAAGAGCTTGAGTGGCAAACA
>AP025066.1:23328262-23380443 GCA_036186865.1 Eustoma russellianum
ATGAAAGGAAAGGGGAGTGAAAAAGGTGAGATTTTGAGTTCGTTTTGATGAATGATGAGCGTTTTAGGCTTGAATCCGTGATTGGTTCGTGAAAGGTTTTGTGTTGGTGAATTAAGTATGGATTGATAGGGATGATTAGGCTTGGAATGGTTGGAAGAAATTTGGAAATCGATTGGGATTTAGATCTGCAGTTTCTGCAGAAATCGCAAGATGGAAATTCTGGAAACTGATGACGTCGATCGATCGAAGTCAGGGTATGACGTACGTTGATCGATCGATGTCTAGTTGATGAGAGACTGACGTGCTTCAGATGAACGTAGATCGATCGACGTATAAGGGGTGAGAGATCGATGTGTCTCAGACGTACGTCGTTCGATCGACGTCAGGGTATGACGTCTACCTGTTTTGTGGAAAATTAAGGGAAGAAAGAGGGAAGTTGGGGGATCCTTTGGGGTGACCTTAGTGACTTCTTAGGACCTGATTGAGGCTAGTTTAAGGCTTGGGAACACGACTTAGGATGGTGAATCAACGGGGGAGACTTTGTAATGTATTTGAATCGGACTTTAAGGTGTATGATCTAAGGGGTTAAGAATGAACGTTTGAAGCTTCAATAGGGTTACAATGGAACGTGTGAGAAGAGTTACTTCATTCCTCGTATCCTTAGTGTGAAGCTTATGTGAGGTAGGTTTAAGCTTGTGAAGATACGATACAAGTGAGAATGTGATTTGAAGTAATTGAAATGTGAACGTGCATTCTTGCATGATGGCACTTGCATTGCATTATGATTTGATAAGAACTGTGCCTCGGCACAGGGTATAAAGTTTGCGAAATGAGTTGTGATGCGTTACAGGGTATAAAGACAAGCTGTAACCATCACAGGGTATAAAGTGAGCTGTAATGTGTCATAGGGTATAAAGACAAGCTGTGGCACATTACAGGGTATAAAGTTGAGCTGTGGTGCGTCACAAGGTATAAAGACAAGCTGTGGCCCACCACAGGGTATAAAGTTATGTGACCGGACATTGTGACATGCATTGCACTGTTTTGAAAAGAATTGCATAAGCATTTGTGACTGTGTAGTGTAGTGCATATTTTGTCATGCATCACGTGAGTCGTTACGGTATGATTGACTTGTAACTTGATTGTTATTGAACTGTTGAATGTTTATGAATTACTGCTCTTATGCTGTTATGCTATTAAATCTATGCTCTTTAAAGTATACTGTGGAGAAAAAGGGGTTTGAGTGATTTCAAAATATATGATTTAAATGTGCATAAAAACATGCATGACATAAATGTGCATGATATATTGCATATAACTTGCCTTATATAGTTCATATATAATGTTGCCGTACTAACGAGCCATGAAGCATTAAAGCTTACATCAAATGACAAACATTTGTTGTGTTTATACTATTTTCAGGTGCCACCATTAATGAACTAAACTAGTTCATTAAGTGAAGTACTTAGTTAATTAAACTAAGTAGTTCATTAAAGGAAGCTACATTTGGACAAGGCACAAAGGCAACAATACTAAGAAAGGAAAGTCTCCTCCTCCTCCTTTCACCACATATATACACGGCTACATATATATAAATATATATATTTTCAGATTTTTTTTAAAAAGGCACATACACATTTATTCCAAACATACTACCGACACGTTATATATTTTACGTACGTACGTTAACGTCACACCACCATACGTAACTCATATTTATGAGTATATTCAGGTCTTATATCATGTGATATAAGTCATGGTGATGACAAATTAAATACGACAAGTTAAAAGATTCTAAACCGAAAATTGTCGTATCGGGCGAATGCCGAAACTTGGCCAACGTGTCACGTACTTGCCATAAATAGATGGCCAGCCCCTACACTTCAAAAATACTCAAAAATTTCGTGGGTATGATGTTATGTGCAGCCATAAAATCATTCCATGTTGGCACACACAAATCACCCTACATTAAGGCCAAATTGCGGAGATTCCAATTTTAAAAACCACACATTCCGCACCAACTATTCAACCCTCCTTCTAGTTGTGCCTTGCAGATCCTACATATACAAGACATGTGCCCCATCAGCCCTTGATTTAAGTACCACTCATGTCTTGCCATGTGATGATCCCGTATGTCTTATAAGCAGGTTACTTGCTAGCGTTTTCGCTAAGGGTACTACTGTTGTGTTACAGGTGAGCCCGAGTACGATATGATTTTCATAGAGGATGACGGCGAGTGGGCTGAATGGGATGCTTAGAGATCATGTTGGGAATCGTTCTAGACTGTCTTTTAATATTCCAACTTTCTTGCATTTATGTGATGATTTAGATGGCTGCGTCCATAAACAACCCTTGATTGTTACGTTGTCTTTTGATGTACAGATTGATGGTTTAGAATTATTTTACATGTGTTTCCGCGCTTATTTCTCTTACGTCATTGATGATGTGTATTCGAGAGATGAGACGTCTTGTAGTCCTCTCAGTAAGCTACGACGGGTTCACCGATTTGGATCCGCTGTCCTGGTCGGGGCGCTGCAACATGACACGTTGTTGGATAAAACTTGCCTTATATAGTTTATAAATAATGTTGTCGTACTAACAGCCATGAAGCTTTAAAGCCTACATCAAATGGCAAAATTTGTTGTGTTTGAACTATTTTCAGGTGCCACCATTAATGAACTAAACTAGTTCATTAAGTGAAGTACTTAGTTAATTATACTAAGTAGTTCATTAAAGGAAGCAATATTTAGAAAAGACACAAAGGCAACAAGATGAAGAAAGGAAAGTTTTCCACTCTCCTCTCCACACTTATTACACGCCTATATATATATATATAGATTTTTTGAAAAAGATATATTCTAACGTACTACCGACACGTTATATATTTAACGTATGCACGTTAGCGTCACACCACCATACTTAACTCATATTTATGAGTATATTGAGGTCTTATATCATATGATATAAGTCATGGTGATGACAAATTTAGTACGACATGTTAAAAGGTTCTAAACCAAAAATTGTCGTATCGGACGAATACCGAAACTTCGCCAACGTGTCACGTACTTGCCATAAATAGATGGCCAGCCCCTACACTTCAAAAATAGCCATAAATTTCGTGGATTTCATGATATGTACATCCATAAAATTATTCCATGTTGGCACACACAAATCACCCCACATTAAGGCCAAATTGTGGAGATTCCAATTTTAATTTTGTCACATGGTTTAGGCGCCACTTCAAGATCAGCTAAGTGCTGAATATTAAAGTTTAATTTATGTATATTATGTGTAACATAATATATATAACATGTGCAAAAAGTTGGAATATATTAGAGAAAAATCGGGTAATCGATAAACGTCGAAAATTCGATTTTTTACGTACACGACACATGGAACGTTTTTGGCATATCATATAACATGTATCTAGACGCTTTTTACATATTTCATACATCTCAAAGTGTTCTAGAAAATTCAATTAAGGGCTGATTGGAATATACCATGTGTATTATTAAATAATGCACTATTTTACAAAGTTTGCAAAAATAAAATTCAGCACATGCACAAATCTATTTCACACGCCTAGACCAGCTGTGTTGGAGCATATGTAGAGCTTTGTTGGCATCTTGATTGGTCAAGAATAAAGCATACAATGTTGATAACATAATGAAAGGAGCTACACAAGGTAACATTTCAAACCTATGTCACATTTGTAACACATGCTGAAAATTTTAGCATGTGCATATAGGCTGGTGTTTTTAACACCATTATGAGCCATATTTTATTGTCTTGATTAAGGTGGATTGATTGGAAGATAATTTGGAAGCATTTTGAATAAGTTATGGAATTAAAGTGGTGATATTGTTGAATATCACAAATGCTGAGAATTTCAGCATGTGTGGGAATGTATATGGCCGATATTTAGGCCTTGTTGATGATAAATTTTTATTCCAAAATTGATGAAGATGTCTTTACTAAATGGTGATTGATTTCTTGGATTAAATAAATGTAAAATAGGCAATATTTTGAATAAAAGGTGAATGTTAGACATGCTGAAATTTCAGCATGTGCAAGACTCATTAGACTCATTATGGCCAATATTTTCATACCTTTTTGTTAAAATTGACTTGCTAATTTTGGGTGATAATCTTGTGAATTATGGTGATCATTTTATGATGATTTTGGCACATGTTTTAAGTGTTATTCTCAGATTTGTCTAGTCATCAAGTGATGACAACATCCAACCAATCAATGAGTGCCAAGTAAGCAAGACTTAATGACATCCAATGAAGAGATGCCAAGTAAGCAAAGACATGTCACAATGATGCCATATACTCTTCCAATGACTTAGAAGATAATTTTCAAGAAGGAAAGAGGAGCACAAGGGGGCGGCCATATTGATAAAAAGAAGGAAGAAGAGCAAAACCAAAAACAAGAACAAGTCTTGCAAATTCTAAGATCAAAACGTTTAACACCTTCTTCTCTACACTCTCTTTCTTTCTTCTCTCTAAAAGCCTATTATACTTACATTCATATGCTTGAATAGGCTTCTTATAGATTACCACATATTCTTTATCATTGTAAAAGATTGATCAAGGTGTGATCAATCTTAGACTTGCAAGGTGGTGGTGTTCGTGTGCATTGTATTCACATACAAGGTTTGTAAAGGGTTGTAGTTGGTGTGTAACTCCATCAACCCTGTGGTAAGGTGCTATTTTGTGTTGTGTGATTAGTGCTAACCGAGAAAGGTGTCCTCGAAGACTGGAGTAGGTTGTTTATAACCGAACCAGTATAAAATTCTTGGTGTTATTTACTTTCAGCACTTACTTGCAGTTTCAGCACAGTTTATCGTTTTTTATCACGCTCGTAAAAATAGTAAACAAATTTCAAAAAATTACAAAATTTTTCAGAATCATAGCCACACGTTTTAGGGTTCTTTTGGCGCAAGTTTCAACCTTTGGGATAAGTATAAGTCACCCAAACGTCCAAAGTTCTAAGACTAGTGCAGTCTGATTTTCGGGCTTGCAAAGGTTGAGACTTTGATCGTATTTGACTAACTTTCAAAAAGAAGTTTTCAAAACTGTTTCAAAACATTTAAATAAAACTAATAAGGGGTTAATATTAAAATTTTCAGATCATTTGGAGTTACGTACAAATAGGAATTAATTTTTCAAACCAGTCTACCGTTTCTGGCAGATTTTCGCAATCTGACCACCAACGAATTTTCAAAGGGGTTAGAGGTTGAATTTAAATCTAAAATTTTTAGGAGACACTCACAACATCCGAGGCTAAGTTCTCTCCAAATTTCAGAATTTTTGAAGACCTACAACCTAGTTTTCAAAACATTTTAAAAACTAGTCCCTAAAATAGAAAATGTTTTCAGAAGTTGGGTTTTTGGTTTAAAACTATTTTAAAAACCACATCTTCAACACCCACTATTCAACCCCCCCTTCTAGTGGTGCCTTGCAGATCCTACAATTGGTATCAGAGAGCAGGAACACTAACATCAAAAGGATCCAACGATCTAAGTGAGATGGCAACCACAACTGTGCAAGAAGGAATGTCAACCGTAAGGCCTCCTCTTTTTGATGGTGAATCCTTTATTCAATGGACATTAAGAATGAAACTTTTTATTATGGCTATTGATATTGATCTATGGTCCATCATAGAAGATGGTCCATTTGTTCCTTCCAAGTTGTCTAATGTTGATGGTGTCACACTAGATGTTTCAAAAACGAAACAAGAATACACCAGTGATGATAAAAGGAAGTTGAGTATGAATGCTAAAGCCATGCAACTAATTTTAAAAGGTCTAAGTAAAAGTGAGTCTAGTTACGTGTCTAATTGTTCGAGTGCTCAAGAGATGTGGAAAATTCTTGAAATGAAACACGAAGGCACTAGTCAAGTAAAAGAGTCTAAGATCAACATGCTTATGTCCACACTCGAGTCATTTAAATTGTTTCCAAATGAATCTGTCGTTGATATGGATCTTTGCTTGGCTAACATTTACAATTCTCTTGAGTCTCTTGACAAATCCTTTACTATGCAGGAAAAGGTACAAAAGGTCTTGCGAAGCCTTCTATCCTAGCGGAACCCTAAAGTAACGGCCATAGAAGAAAGCAAATAAACTAAATCAATTAGGATGGAAGAACTAATTGGATCACTAAAGGTATATGAAAACAAACTCGCTTTAAGACAGTCTGAGTCTATTTCCAATAATGATAAGGCTATAGCATTTAAATCAAATGAATATGTCGTAGATGATAGTGACATAGATTCCGATGATGAAGATTTAATCACGGTGGCTAAAAGATTAAGAAAAATTTTGAGAAAATCGATTAAACATAAGTCTACCTCATCTAAGGATCATAGAAATAAAAGTAAGGAAATAAAGTGTTATGAATGTGGACAACCTGGACACTTATCATATGATTGTCCAAACAAGGACAAACAAACGAATAAATACTTTGACAAGGATCAGACAAAAACTAGACTCGTCTCAGAACCTAAACAAAGGAGAAGAGCCTTCAAAGCCTCCACTTGGAGTGACACATCCGACTCTGAGACTGATGATACGGAAGAATAAAAGGCACAAGTATGCTTTACATATAAAGCATCAAATGCGGTATCTTCTGATTCTGATTCTGATTCTGAATATTCTTATGATGATTTATTTAGTCAATATTTAGAGGTGCATAAGTTTTCAAAGACTCTTGCAAAAGAAAAGAAACGATTAATTGAAGACAAGAAGTTGTTAGAATCTTCTAACACGAACCTTGTTTCTCAATTAAACGATTCAAAAGAAGAGTCGTCATGCATCATTAATGCATTAAAATCAGAGGTCTCATCATTGACCACGCACAATAATGAAATGAAATCCGAGATTTCAAATTTGAAATCAAAGAATGCGAATTTAGAAAAAATGGTGAAGAAATTTGATACAGAAACAAACATGCTAGATCACATTATTTCTTCACAAAAGCATGATAATGATAAAACGGGTTTAGGATACATTGAAACAAATGAAGTATCCTAAACCAACCAAATTTGTAGTGTCTAAGAAAGTAGACACTCCAAAACCAAATACGGCTTCTAAGAGGACGCAAAGACCCCATTTCCCCACATCTCGTCATACTTCTTCTTCATATCATGAGAAATACAATTTTGTACCATATAGATATGAGAAGAAACAAGTGATGCATACACGAAATTCATTTCATCCATCTAGATCACACATTATGCACACTAACACAAGGACATATCAAAAACGTCCTACATATAATGCGTATAAAGGAGTCCTTGGCCAAAGGCCAAACGCATTTGCACCTAACATATATTATGTTGCGTTTTCATCACTTTTCTCACCTTTTGGAAGGCCTAGAAAGGTCACCCAAATTTGGGTACCAAAAAGGACATTTTCAAAGGGTTGAATAAATAACCATTACAAACGCACGTTTGATATTATGAAATGCATGATTTTTTCATCTCTACATGCGCTTTTGATTGTCTTTCCAAAATAAAGGGAGAGAGAATGCATGATTTAAGGGGGAGAGAGAAAGATTAATGCATAAATCAAGGGGGAGCGGATTTGAAATTTGAAATTCAAAAGTTGAATTTATGCACGATTGAAGGGGGAGCCGACAAGATTTAAATCATGTATGTAGGTTATTTTGTAAATCATCAGAAGGGGGAGCTTGTTGAAAAAAAGGAGTTTGAGTGATTTCAAAATGCATGATTTAAATAACGTGTTACAAAGAAATGCATGACACATTTATGACATGACACGTTGTTGGATAAAACTTGCCTTATATAGTTCATAAATAATGTTATCGTACTAACGAGCCATGAAGCTTTAAAGCTTACATCAAATGGCAAAATTTTTTGTGTTTGAACTACTTTCAGGTGCCACCATTAATGAACTAAACTAGTTCATTAAGTGAAGTACATAGTTAATTAAACTAAGTAGTTCATTAAAGGAAGCAATATTCGGAAAAGGCACAAAGGCAACAAGGTGAAGAAAGGAAAGTTTTCTACTCTCCTCTACACACTTATTATACGCCTATTTAAATATATATATATATATATATATACATATATATTTTAAGATTAATACGACTCTCATCATCATCTGGTTCACTCTCATCGACTCTCTAGCAGTCATATTTACCGTGAAGCAAATATGCCAGCACATTATTTAGCGCAGCAGGCCATGCTAAACCCTAATACGAAGTACTACTCCTCATCTAATCTACCGTCTTTGGTCAAGGCAGCTGTTACTTTAGATCTCACGTCGGCTCACATCCGATTCCCTTGACACTTGCGGTCTTCCATATGGATTGGCGTTATTCTGTCTCACCTGCCTGCGCCCATTGGGCTGCAGGCGGGCACGGTATGTCTTCCCATCCCACTTTTCATGCATTATGTGGATTAATATATCAATATAACATGCTACTTTGTCTCATGGGAGCGTTTTGGATATCATATTGGTGTCTGTGCTGCACTCTCATTTTTACATTGCCGAGTTCGGGACAATCATGTGAGGACACGGAACGACTTTCTACGAAGTTCACTGCTGGAATTTACACACTGTCGCCTTGGCTGCCTAGTCAAGGCGACTTGGGTACGGAATTACGGTTTTTGTTTATGCTTCTTGCTTATGCACTTTCCACTCTATTAATGTGCTTTTTTCATCCGCGCGAGATAACACATCTGATGACGGCCATTTATATGGAGCAAGTGCACCCTCACATCAGTACCTCACGAGGGCATTCTACTTCCTATGAAGCTTTCGCTGCTTGGTTCAACTTCCTACAACACAGATCACAAGTCGATGCAGCACATTTTCGGTTGTACATATTTTTCCACACTCTTCATATCAATGACAGCCGTATAAATATGTACGCTTTTTCCTTTGCCAAGGTTTTATCCACAAGGGTGGTTTTACTTGGCAAGGTTTTAATGCGGCATATCATATACGACTGGAGATATGACATTCTTAGTTCGTTAATTCATTTATTTTCTTTCATGGACTCTTGTAATATGGTTTTCCTCCGCCACAAGAGAGGTTTTCTGTATTTAAGATTTTTTGAAAAAGGCACATACACATATATTCCAACGTACTACCGACACGTTTTATATTTTACGTACGTACGTTAGCGTCACACCACCATACTTAACTCATATTTATGAGTAGATTCATGTCTTATATCATATGATATAAGTCATGGTGATGAGAAATTTAGTATGACACGTTAAAAGGTTCTAAACCGAAAATTGTCGTATCGGGTGAATAAAAAAACTTCGCCAACGTGTCACGTACTTGCCATAAATAGATGGCCAGACCATACACTTCAAAAATAGCCATAAATTTCGTGGCTTTTATGATATGTATAGCCATAAAATCATTCCATGTTGGCACACACAAATCACCCCACATTAAGGCCAAATTGTGGAGATTCTAATTTAAATTTTGTCCCATGGTTTAGGCGCCACTTTAAGATCAGCTAAGTGCTGAATATTAAAGTTTAACTTATGTATATTATGTGTAACATAATATATATAACATGTGCAAAAAGTTGGAATTTAATTAGAGAAAAATCGGGTAATCGATAAACGTCGAAAATTCGGTTTTTTACGTACACGACACATGGAACGTTTTTGGCATATCATATAACATGTATCTAGACACTTTTTACATATTTCATACATCTCAAAATGTTCTAGAAAATTCAATCAAGGGCTGATTGGAATATACCATGTGTATTAAATGTGCACTATTTTACAAAGTTTGCAAAAATACAATTCAGCGCATGCACAAATCTATTTCACACGCCTAGACCAGCTGAGTTGGAGCATATGTGGAGCTTTGTTGGCATCTTGATTGGTCAAGAATAAAACATACCATGTTGATGATATAAAGGAAGGAGCTACACAAGGCAACATTTCAAACCTATGTCACATTTGTAACACATGCTGAAAATTTCAGCATGTGCATATAGGCTGGCGTTTTTAACACCATTATGAGCCATATTTTATTATCTTGATTAAGGTGGATTGATTGAAAGATAATTTGAAAGTATTTTGAATAATTTATGGAATTAAAGTGGTGATATTATTGAATATCACACATGCTGAAAATTTCAGCATGTGTGGGAATGTATATGGCTGATTTTTAGGCCTTGTTGATGATAATTGTTATTCCAAAATTGATGAAGATGTCTTGTCCTAAATGGTGATTGATTTCTTGGATTAAATAAATGTAAAATAGGCAATATTTTGAATAAAAGGTGAATATTACACATGCTGAAATTTCAGCATGTGCAAGACTCATTGTGGCCAATTTTTTCATACCTTTTTGGAGAAAATTGTCTTGCTAATTTTGGGTGATAATCTTGTGAATTATGGTAATCATTTTATGATGATTTTAGCACATGTTTTAAGTGTTATTCTAAGATTTGTCTAGTCATCAAGTGATGACAACATCCAACCAATCAATGAGTGTCAAGTAAGCAAGAGCTTAATGATCATCCAATGAAGAGATGCCAAGTAAGCAAAGACATGTCACAATGATGCCATATACTCTTCCAAGGACTTAGAAGATAATTTTCAAGAAGGAAAGAGGAGCACAAGGGGGCGGCCATTATTGATAAATAGAAGGAAGAAGATCAAAACCAAAAACAAGAACAAGTCTTGCAAATTCTAAGATCAAAACGTTTAACACCTTCTTCTCTACACTATCTTTCTTTCTTCTCTCTAAAAGCCTATTGTACTTACATTCATATACTTGAATAGGCTTCTTATAGATCACCACATATTCTTTATCATTGTAAAAGATTGATCAAGGTGTGATCAATCTTAGACTTGCAAGGTGGTGGTGTTCGTGTGCATTGTATTCACATACAAGGTTTGTAAAGGGTTGGAGTTGGTGTGTAACTCCATCAACCCTATGGTAAGATGCTATTTTGTGTTGTGTGATTAGTGCTAACCGAGGAAGGTGTCCTCGAAGACTGGAGTAGGTTGTTTATAACCGAACCAGTATAAAATTCTTTGTGT
This sequence comes from Eustoma russellianum, assembly GCA_036186865.1. Taxonomy (NCBI): domain Eukaryota; kingdom Viridiplantae; phylum Streptophyta; class Magnoliopsida; order Gentianales; family Gentianaceae; genus Eustoma; species Eustoma russellianum. The sequence goes on from AP025066.1 coordinate 23,339,315, forward strand.
TATTTACTTTCAGCACTTACTTTCAGTTTCAGCACTGTTTATCATTTTTGATCACGCTCGTAAAAATAGTAAACGAATTTCAAAAATTACGAAACTTTCCAGAATCATAGCCACACGTCTTAGGGTTCTTTTGGTGCAAGTTTCAACACTTTTGGATAAGTATAAGTCACCCAAACGTCCAAAGTTCTGAGACTAGTGCAGTCTGATTTTCAGGCTTGCAAAGGTTGAGACTTTGATCGTATTTGACTAACTTTCCAAAAAAATTTTCCTACCAACAGGAAGGATGCATGCTGCATGAAACTGAAAGAACAGGTGGATGCTCGGTCTGGTGTGGTACATCTGAATGTGGACAACCTTATTCTTGAGGAAGAGCTTCAGACCTGCCTCATAGGTTGTTTCACAGGCAGATTTCCAGGCAAGCAAGCAGTTTTCACCTTATCAAAAGCCTGGAAGGTGAAACATAGAGTGGAATTCCACCCCTCCGGTTGGATTATCTTCAAGTTTCAAATGGTCCAAGACATGGAGCAAGTCCTCTCCTCTGGCCCATATTTCATCTATGGCAGGGTCTTGATCCTCAAAAAAATGCCTCTGCTATTTGATTTTGGGCCAGAGGAAATGGCCATTGTACCAGTGTGGGTGAAGTTTCCTAATCTTCCTGGGAGTCTTTGGAAGGAGGAGTTTCTATCAAAGATAAGCCATCAATTGGGAAAGCCACTCATGGCTGACCTTCTCACTACTAGGAGAGAAATATGGAGTTATGCCAGAGTTCTAGTTGAAGTTGATCTGAGCAAGCAACTTCTCAAATCTTTAGATGTCCACCTATCTAATGGAAAATGTCTCAAGCAAGAAGTGGAGTGTGAGAGGCTGCCACTTTATTGCTCTGCTTGTATGCACATTGGCCATTATGCTACTGTGCATATGGCTAAAGACACTGCTGGGGTTGATGAGGGCCTGGGGGCAAGGAATCCTTATAAGCAAGCTCACACCACTAGGAGCCCGGGGATGGAAGGAGGAAGGTTCGTGGTTGCACCCATCGTCAATAACTTTGCAGATACCATATCCAATCAGAATGAGCCCTCGCATAGAAGGTGTTCACAAATTGATGATTTTCAAGATATGCAGTAGTCAGTGCCCACATCTCACTTTAAGGATCAAAGAATTGATGTGCAGGATTCCTTCTTGGTTGCTTTTGATCCACCACTACCAATGTTCAAACACATTCCAGTGTCTATGAACAGCATCATATACCGACCTTTTTGAATTCTGGGTGCCTCTCAGATCATTCTCCATGTATATCACGTTTATGGTCTGAGGCTGGAGGGTGCTTTCACCTTCAAGTTCTATAATATGTTGGCTGAGCATGATTGTTTTCTTTCTACTATACAACACTCTTGGCAGAATGAAATTTCAGGGACTGCATTGTTTAGGCTTTGCAAGAAACTAAAAAAGCTAAAGCAACCCCTCAAGGTCCTAAACAAAAAAGAATTCACTCACATCTCAGAAAGGGTGGAAAGAGCAATTACAGAGCTTGACTACCTACTGGAATTAGGAAATGGGCCTAATGCTCCTACAGATATTGGACTAAGGATTGGGAGCCAGAAGAAGAATGTAAATGCTTTGCTGAATGCTGAAAGACTGTTTTTCTCTCAACTGGCCAAGGTTTCTTTTCTTAATCTATCAGACAGAAACACAAAGTTTTATCATGCTTTGATCAGAAGTAATGTAGCAAGGAGAAGTATTACTTCCATTCAGATGTCTAATGGCTCTATGTCTACTTCTCTTGATCAGGTTAAGGAGCAATTTATTACTTTCTACACTAACCTTTTTGGTTCTGCATCACAGATTAATCCTATCTAGGATTCTATAATTATGGATGGCAAAACTCTCTCAGCTACGGGCTCTCTATCATTAGTGGCTCCAATTACTGATGCTGATATAAAGGATTCTTTATTCTCCATTCCTAAGGACAAGGCTCCTGGGCCTGACGGATATTCTTCTCAATTTTTTAAAAAGGCTTGGACCATTATGGGTGATGATGTCCTCAATGTTGTGCATGATTTTTTCAAAAATGGAAAGATTCTAAAACAGCTGAACCACTCTATTATTGCTCTCATACCCAAAGCAATTGATGTTACAAGAGTGCAGGACTACCGTCCCATTTCCTGCTGCAATGTTGTATATAAAGCCATTGCAAAGATTCTAGCCAAGAGGTTGGCTGCTGTCATGGGGGAATTCATGGATCACTCACAATCCGGATTTCTTAAAGGGAGGCCAATATGCATAATGTCTTCCTAGTTCAAGAACTGTTAGGGATTATGGAAAGACCAATGTTTCTCCAAGGTGTATTTTTCAAATTGACATACACAAAGCTTTTGATAGTATTAGTTGGTCCTTCATAGAGCAGGTCCTCATTGCTCTCAAATTCCCAGCCACTTTTATAAATTGGATTATGCAATGCATTGGCACTACTTCTTTCTCCATTTCCATCAATGGTTCCCTGACTGGATATTTTCATGGAAGGAAGGGACTCAGACAAGGCTGTCCCCTGTCCCCTTTTCTGTTTGTCATTGGTCTCGAATACCTTTCAAGATCATTGAACCAGTTGAAGCTGGTCCCAAATTTCAACCACCACCCCAAATGCCGGGAACAAAATCTTACATATCTTAGTTTCGCTGATGACTTGATATTACTTTGCAGAGGAGATAGCATGTCTGCACAAATGATCCTAAAGAAGCTTAATGACTTTGGACTTGTGTCTGGCCTCAAAATTAATCAAGCTAAGTCCAGGATTTTTTCTGGCTGGTTGCAACAACTTAATGCAAGAGCCTCATATATCTTCCTTCACTCCTGGTGTGTTGCCTTTTAGATATTTAGGTTTGCCTGTTGCTGGACATAAATTACATCTTCAACATTATTCCCCTCTTTTGTGTAAACTCATACAACATGTGAATCATTGGAAAAAGTCTCACCGATCCTAAGCAGGCAAACTGATCCTCATCAAATCAGTGTTGTCTGGGGTCCTTTGTTTTTGGCTAAATGCTCTTCCTGTTCCTTCTTCTGTGTTGGATCAGATCAATCGTATTTACCTGCATTTTCTATGGGGTAACAGTACCCAGAGTCATAAAAGAGCATTGGTATCTTGGAAGCAAGTCTGTATGCCAAAAGAGGAAGGGGGCTTGGCTTGATGCAGCTTAAGGCTTGGAATAGAGCGCTCTTGGTGAAGTATCTGTGGGATCTCCATCTTCAAAAAGAGATCATGTGGGTAAAATGGGTGAATGAAAGGTACAAAATCCAGTCTTCACTGTGGGCTTTGAGCAAAAAGTCTTTCTATTCACCCCTGCTCAGCTCACTGCTAGATATTCGGGACGTCATTCTTTCTAGACAAGGTGACTTAAGAGGAACAATTACACTGGTGGAGTCATGGACGTAGGATGGCAGGTTTTGTCCAAAGCTTGCATATCAATACTTTAGAGATAAACATGATGTAGTTTCGTGGCACTCCATGGTTTAGGACCCGGTGATCCCTCCCAAACATAGTTTCGTCTTGTGGCTGGCAGCAAAAAATAGGCTCAGTACAAAAGATAATATGCCTTTCTTGAGAGAGGATAGTTGTTTGTTTTGATGTTCCAAGGAGACTATGAGGCACAGGCACATCTTCTTCAAATGTGGCTCTACTAAAGATGTTTGGAAGAAGGTGGCTTGGTGGATGAATTTTCCGGCATCTTTGCAATGCTTGCCTAGGATACTCTCGTGGGGGCAGAAGTTCTTAAGAAAGAAAACCAACAGAAACAAAGCTTGCAAAATTGCGATTGCTGCGGCGGTTTATTTTGTGTGGCAATGCAGGAACAAAAAACTACATGAAGGAAAATCTTTTACTGTAGGGGATGTGATACATAGATTGCAAACACATGTATTTAGAGTATTGAATACTAAAAATATTGTCTAGCTTACTAGGATCTGGGAACACATGTTTGCTCTTGTATCTTCTTTTGGCATGTTGTTCGTTGTATGGGTTGCATCCCCCTGATGCTTTGATCTTGGTTAATACAATTCACATTTTAACCAAAAAAAGTCAATGATTTATACATTTTTCTTCTTTTTCTGGGATCAATGGAAAAAACTTATGTGTGTTTCTACCAGGTTGCGTAAATCCAACCTTCTATAATCTGTTATATGCAGGAGCCTCTAATATAATGTGGATAATGTTATTGTTGTTTTCTTCTTTGTCTCAAAAGCAAACCCATCTCCCACTACCCAACCAAAAGTTCACAAACCAAAATCCAACAAAACACGCCACTTTTATCTGTGTCCTTACTCCAACTGCTTACAAGAACCGATTGTCCTTGAACCCCATGTCGGAGGTTTGGCAGTATTGAAGCTTCTATGATATTAAAATTGTGCAAAATTGAGAATACAGTAAATTATTTTGCTTCTCCTATAATCTTAATTCATATAGCTGGGTAAACAATTCCGCAAGAGATGGAGGCATAAATTCACGTCTTGTCCGGAGCCATAGTACTTGAAACGGTTCACCTGCTGTATTCTGCTAAAAGAAATACAAGATGTTGAAACCAAATCATATACCCGTCAGCAAAGTGACGTAGACTGATATCAGTAGAAGTCATAAAATTAAATCCATTAAAATAATTTCAATCGTCAATATATAATTCTAGGTAATATCCAAAATCCAATACGTGAATCATAAATTTAAGCTAGAAATTCTAAGTCTCTAAACAAAATATCTCAAATCCACAAAAGTAAGGTCTCATATAAATTCCATAAATAATCCTCCTCGCAAATCCTTGCATTAACGATATCCCCAATCAGACTCATCCTCTACGAACACTTAATCGTATTCCTGTTTCTCTACAAAACAAAAATAAATGTAGTATGAGCGACAAAACATCACCTAGTAAGTAACCTGTCTGTACCCAATACGGAATCATACATGGGGAAACAAGTGTAAATACATGATTAAACAATTTAGGAAAATATCGAGTTTTCCATTTGCAAATAATGTACTATATTACCCTTTATAGTCAAATATTCAACAAGGTCAAACTCCACTCCAATGTCCAATCAGGTGTTAGTCAAAATCCAATGATGCAAGTTACAAAATTGATGCAATACAGAGTTCAAAATCAAAGTCTTTCTATTTTAAGGTCCAAAATTCCAATGTTCCAATTTCAAATCCAAATCCAATTCCAAATCAGTACAAAATCCAAATCTAAATCCGATTCCAAATCGGTACAAAATCCAAATCCACATCTGATTCCATATCGCTATCAAATCCAAATTTTCGGCTTTCCAAAACCAATTTCAATGCAATAGTTATGACACTTTTCTTGCAAGTGACTTATGCAGTAAGACCTACGAATTGATCACTCCAATAGTCAAATATGCACAGACACCCCATCTCAGATAGTCAATATGATTGGGCGCCTAATTGGCTGTCAAATATGTCCGAACGTCCTCTCTCAGATAGTCAAATATACTTGGATGCTCTTTTTGTTTGGGAACAATCTAGCTTAATAATATACTTTCCTTGTGAGGGTGAATTTGTAAAATGCAATGCACGATTTTCAAAAGCATTTCCAACACCAAACTTTTCCAAAACTATTCTAAATAATTCCAATCATAAGAATATTCACAGGTATCAAAATATTCCTAACTCCTGTGTATCCATATATATATGCCCACTCTCACACATATGTATATATATATATACACACACACATAAATGTACATCCCTCAGCCCAAAAATATCATTCCTTACCTTACAATTTCATTCTTTAGCTTACAAATTCATTGTTTAGCATAGTCCTAAACCTACAACCTAAATTTCTTTCTTTCTATTTTTCCTTCTCTTTTCTTCATCTGGCCCGTGGCCCATGCTTGCGCTCTGCCCGCGGCCCTGCTAGTCTGCAGCCTCTCTCTCGGCCTATGGCCATGCAAGTTTGATCCTACCTCGACCCGTGGCCTTGCCCGCATATACCTTCCTGGGCCTGCGGCCCTGCTGCCAGGCCCTTCGCCTTTTTCTTCCAACCCACTATCCAACTTACTCCTGCCCACATGTCATAAAGCTGGGTCCCCCTCACTGCCCTCCCTCTGCCCGAACCTATTCCTCCATCCTACTCCCTCGACCAGCCCCTCCCCTTCTCCCAAAATCCTAATTCCACTCACCCCACTTTCTATCCATCGGCCTCCCTCCAAAACACGCACAACCTATATTCTCATACACCAAACACCATAAACAGCATATACAAATCACACCTAACACACTGCACATGTACATGTGCCTCAGGCGCCGCCTCCTTCCGCTAGAATTCATTCTAAACAATTTCCATCCTTATTCCACCCTCTAATCATATAAAATCCAAACATATCCCACCGTCAAATTCATCCAAAATTTGCATACAAAATCATACAAATTATCACACACATATTCATACATATATGTACATATGAAAATTATACATATATCACACACCAAGGTATAAATCCGCCGAAGACTATGTATGTTGTAAACTAATGAATTTTTAGCTTTTATACAAAAATTTTGCATCCATAAATATATACACATACACACGGACAATCATGCGTATATAGTCACTCATTTATGCAATCACATATACATATGCATGCTCCTCGAGTTTACATGAAAATATGCCAATTGTATTCGTGAAATCATAACGAATACAGAAAGTGTCATGACCTGGACCCCCAAGGATCAAAAAATTAAAATAAAAGAAGTACAAAGAAAATAGATCCAATAGGAAAAAGGAAATAAATGTAGATGTAGATAAAAATTATATTAAACTTATTGGATAGGAATACAGAATAGGTGATTGGGTTGGAAATTAGGAGATTACCTTAAATACGATTTCCTAAACCTATTAAGAAACTTATACGCATATCTATATATTTATATGTATATCCCCCAAACCAAAATACAAACCCTACACATTCCCCCCCCCCACCCACCGTTTCTAAGCGGCAGCCTCTTTCTCCCCATTCCAACAATCTCCCAGCCAACAATTTGGAGAAAAAGAGAGAATCTTTTCTTAGACTAATTATATTTATATATACATAAATATATGTATATATATGTGTGTGTGTGTGTATATGTATATATATATGTGTGTGTGTGTGTATATATGTGTGTGTGTATATGTCTATGTATATATATGTATATATATGTGTGTGTGTGTGTGTATATATATGGATCTCCGTCCGTCTCATCCACATAAGTATTCCTATAAATTTATATGGTGGCGGGCTCTACCTAAATCTGTCAGTGTCTTTATGTGGAAGCCTTTTAATAATGCATTGTCGTTGGAAGAAATTTTAAGTCAGTTTCAGTACGCCTACCCTATAATTTGTCCTTTTTGTAGAACTGATTCTGCTACAGTCACGCATACATTTTTGCAATGTCCTGCCATTAAAGCGGTTTGGACATGATTTGCATTGTCTTTCTTGTTGCAATAGAAACAAGTATGTACCTACTTTAGTTTGATCCTAAGTTCGGACACCACTCCTGGAACTCTATTTTGACACCGAATGCACAATCAAATCTTCGGTGAATCCATTTAGCATACTCATGTTTTTGAGTTTTATCCTTAGTTTGGTCAAACTCTGATTTTCTAAGAAAATTCAAATTTCGAATTTAACTGACCAATGATTTGGAGAAAGCGAATCTTGTGTTCGATGACTTAAGTTACCAAACAAAAATCATGAGTTAAGTTTTGCGTCCGGTGGGTTGGACAAAAGTTGACTTGGGTTTGACCGCTTGTTTGGTCAAACATTTGTGAGTTCGGTGACTTCTGTCTGGAAATTGGTTTTTTGTTATGTAATTTGTTTAAAATGTTTTGCATATTCGACTTAGGTAAATCATCAAACGCACTAATAGTCCAACATTTTGTTGTGCTCTTCGTGTTCGGTGCTCAATACAACGGTGGTGTTTTCCAAAAGTCACGGAAACTTGTGATTAGATCTGGGGAATGCATTTATGAATCTGTCGCCTTTGATGGAAGCACCAAAGAATGGCCGGAGAAGGTGACAGTTGACTTTGTCAATTGATGGTTGCCCCGTAGGGAGATAGTACATGTTTGTGTTCTTAAAAAAAACAGATGTAAACCAAACCGCAAAACTTTTTAAAGACTTCTTAGGAATAAAAGCATTAAAGAATCGTTTTACAAATTTCGCTAAAAAAAGGACGATTATTTAATAGCAGATGAAATACTAACTTTATCCATTTATCAGTTTTGATCCCTCCAAATTTGTCAAATCGACCAAAGGAAATGTAATCTAAGCTCATTGGTATTGATATATAAAAATAGAGTCAACGCTATCGATAAAAAATTTCATAGCTGGTAACATAAATATGCAGACAAAGAAGACAAACAAGATTTCCGGCAATTTTTATCGGATTGAAACATTACAAGTGTTGCGTCCATCGATTACTGTTCTCTCCTTTGGCAAGGAAAGAGTATTTTATTGAATTTTATCTTTCATTCCATCAGTTAGCCCTTTCTTGAATGAATGAGTATTGTTTTATGCTAATTGTCTAATCTGCCATCAAAGTATGAGTAATTTTGCACAATAAATTGTTTGAATCTAATGTGAATACCATCAGCATCAAGGATAGAAGGAAGAATCCAAAGTTTACCATCTCTCATAGACTTGATTTAATTTAAATTCTATTTTGTTGAGATGATTTGGTTTTATGGTCGTTCAAATCAAGAGTACATTTTCTTCTTCACTGAAGACATCTAAGATACCTATGCGTGGCCTGATTTGAAGACTATAACGTATATTTTGAGTATTTTATTTCGAATACTATCTATCATCATGAATAAAAATTATAATCAGACATCCACACATGAAGTCCATTTTTTAAAAGAAAACTCATTTGGTCCCTCACTTATGCGGCCAATTTAATTTTATCCAAAATTTTATGATATTGTTTATAATATACAAAGGGAGGAATTCTATATCTGCCAACTTATTTAGTAGATCAAAAAAACAATTATACCTCAACAACAAAACAGTTCATTACTCAACTAAAAACTAGGCCTTTGTGCCTATAAATGTGTCTTTGTCTGCTATGCCACTCACCAAAAAGGCTACCGATGCTACAACGCTATTAGGCGTCAAATCCATGTCACAATGGACTGTGTATTTCTTGAGTCAGAGTAATTTTTTCATTGCCCAACCTAGGTTACAAGGAGAGGAATTGAATGAGTCCCTAGATTTGGTGCATAGCTTCAGTTGTCCAGAAACTGGCCAACAAGTACGAGAAAGTGGTGCAGTATACCAGACCTCCCCTAATAGACTTCAGCTTTAGACTTCATCAAGTATAACCAAGTATACCTACTACAATCATCCACAATGGTAAGAAAATATTTTTGAGAATACAAGGTAGGGTACCTGTTTGGTCCCCTGACATCCACATGAATCCAAATCAAAGGCTGAGCAGAAATGGAAACAGAAACTGCAAAATGGTAGTCTATGCACATCTGGCTAGAGGACAAACTATACATTATTCACTATGGGTATTGACAGAAACTGAATCATACATCTTTGAATTCCCCTTATTCTAAGGGCAGAAGCATGTTCCAGTCTATACTGCCACAGCATAGCTGGTGAAACAATCTCAAAAGTGGAAGTGAAGCAAGCAAGTTTCTGATCAGACATACAGCCATGTAAACAATAATGACCTTGTGTCAACTTAGCTGAACCAATCATCCTCTTGGATAATTGATCCTGGATCAAACAATAAGCACCAGAAATTTGAATCAATATATTAGGATCTGAAGCTAACTTGTTAAGGGAAATGAGATTGTAAGAGAATGATGGCAAAAAGAGAACATCATATAGAGTGAGGACTGAATTAATGGCTACAGAGTCAATGTGTGTGGCAGCAACTCAGAAGTTATAAGGCAGATTTATAAAACATTATTGACAGGTTTAGCAGAAGAAAACAGAGTAAGGCAAGAAGCAATGTGATTAGTAGCTCCAGAGTCCAAAATCCATATACTATATTTGTTAGTATGAGAATTACCTTTCATCTCACCAACTTTAGCAGATAAAACAGTTCACTGAGCCACAAACCATACCTCTTTCCTGGTTATCATCATGTTTGTTCAACCAATTCAACAGCTTTGATTTTGCTGAGGGGTGAGAACCAGGGACTGCATTCTTTTAGTCACTTGATCTTTCTGCGACTCCTCATTCTCTATCTCCACTGCTTCACTCAGATTCACCTAGTTCCTAGACTTAAAGCCAGGAGGATGCCCATGCTTTTTTATAGCATCTATCAATCATATGCCCCTGCATTCCATAATGCACACACTCAAAACGTTTATTTCCCCTCAGCACCATATATACCTCCTCCTCTTCTATATCCTTGGCCCCTGCCAGTATAGGCCACAAAACTATTCCCTGGCTGTGCATCAACCAACAAAGTCGTGGGACTGTTGTCAAAGGAGCTACCACCATTATCCTCCAACACCTTCCTTTCATATTTCAATGCCATGAAAAAAGTAGTATTTATATCAGGCAACGGTGTAAGCACAAACACCTGCGACTTGACTGGTTCAAAGATGTCACTAAGGCCTTTCAGAAATTTAATAAAATAGTCACTCTCCACAAATTTCCTCATCTTAGTTGTAACATCACACACAGAGTTTCTGCAAGTACAGGAAGATATTGATCTAACAGCCATTAACTCTTGCGAGACATCTTGAGTTTAGTAAAATATTCACTCACACTTAATGAGTCTTGCTTAATTCCATAAAAAGTTTCAATCAAATCAGATAATCTAAATGGATCTGTGCTACCATATGTCAATTGGAGATCTAGCCAAGCGTCATGAGCATTATCACACCACATAATGCTTTGTGCAATTGAGTGTGAAACTGAATTCATCATCCATGACTGTACCATGGTATCCACTTGTCTCCACACTGAATATTGTGGATCTGTGACCAGAGGTTTCTGAATTGTACCATCTATAAAGCCTACGTTGTTCTTTACCATCAACGCCATCTCAAACGCTCGACTCCAAGTGTGATAGTTCCTTGAATTCAACGGAGCTTGTGCCAGCACTATAGAAGGACTATTATTAGGATGGAGGTAGAATGAATTCTGTAGTGGATTCTGCAGAGGGAAATCAATAATCTGATTATGATTTCCATTTCCTCCTCTTGATCCAAATACAATGTTCTGTACTGGAGTTTCATTAATCATTTGATTTCATCTTCAACTAGGCAAACTATAAGGACTGTTGTTATGCGTCGCCATATCAAACTTAGCACCACAACTTTACCCACAATCGCAGCGGAACTTTTGCAATCAATCAAACTTTCAATCAAACTACAAGAAAAAATGTTCTGATACCATGTCAAAATAACAATCACATAATGAAAAGAAATCAAGAGCAAGATCAAGAGAAAATTAGCCAAATGCTAGGCTCGGGAGAAAATGTAGTTATCGTTGTAATGATTATTTGGTAACTGCCAAAATCAGAATTAGATTTTGCACACCCCCACCCATTGGTTATAACAGGTGCTAAAGAAGAAGAAGAAACTGGTTAACTAGAAAATTTACAATAATGCCATTCTAAATAAATTTGTACAATCGTTTTAAACAAGGACATTCTTGTAACTTCATATTATTTAAAACTTTCCAGCGTGCACTGTTGTTCTTCTTGCTCCCTTGCGCAGCTCTAACTCACAGCACCTTCCTCTGATCACTCCTCTCAACAACATCCAACTGCCTTCCACCCGTGATCCATTGTCCTCCAATAAATTCAAGACACTAAGACTGCATTGTCCCTTCTGCACACACATAATCAATTGATCATCGCGATTAAAGGTTTTTGCTCATCTGTCACCACTTCCTCTTTACAGTCTGGATTGTCACCGATCTTCAAAAAAAATTTAATGAGTAAAAAAATCAAAACAAAAAAAAATATTAGTAAACAAACAAAAAGAAAACTTTTCATCATTTGACTTTGGGAAAAATGAGATTCCTCATGAGTTTTCATTACGTGCTTTATTAGCATCCATATTAAAATCATTTTTGTCTGTTATCATTTAATTATGAACAACTTTCAAGATGCAAGATTATTGCCTCTTTTACCAACTAGGTTAGTACTTCTCTTCAAAAGTCCCATCATCGCAAAATGAACAACGACGAAGAAACGTTCAACACTTGCCAACAGAGATTATAAGAACGGATGAAAGATGATCAATGCAGATACATAAGGCTCTATGCAGAGATGGTAACCCTGATAAGTGCTTATCATTGGTTAAACTTTGAAGCTTTTTGAATAGGTGTAAGCACTTAAACAAACGAAAGTGGTCGTTTATATCACAAATCTTGTATATGTACATATATATATACACAAATATACATATATATATATATATATATATACACGCACATATATAAATGTGTATGTGTGTGTATATATGTATGCACAGATTCTTAGATAAAGGTCGTTCTGCGTTCGAAACGTATTTTTGAAAATTTTCCCCGGCCAGCTTTTAGCATTTGTGTAAAGGCTTGCTTTTTAACTTAATTAAACTTTGTAAAAGCTATGCTTTCTAAGTTATCAGTTATTTTCAACATCTAAGTCTTGTAATTTATCAAAATTCTAGTGCGTCAATCTGAAGTGTGAACTTGCACCGCGTACCATAATTCAAAACTCAAGAAATTTTATGTTGCCCCCGCAACAGTTAGTGGAATAATAAAATGATGTTACATAAGATATATATATGTAAAACAAAGGTGAATTGACCAAAACAGAAGACCCATACTACAATATATTTGATTAGTCAAGAAACAACTTTTCCTACTCGTTCTATGACTATGGTTAAATTTGCCTTCAAAACTATCTTCAAATCAAACGATTTCCACGTAACCAAATTTTAGATTAATCAACTGTTTTATATGATTCAGAACACACCAGGCTTTGTTACAATTAATAATAAATTATGCCATTAAATTAAAAATATTTGTCAGTGCATCTAATGTCTTTGCACATTGTGTACAGTACATTCAAGGGCGATCAATAAAAATCAGGAGAGACAATCCTCTTTTTGCCTATTATCACGGTTTTGCCATTTCCTTTTTCAATCAATTGTTTTTCCGCATGTTTCATTGAACGCCAAGATCCTGAAGAATTGTGTCGGGATAATGGTAGTGATCAAGTAATATAAAACCTTGAAGGTTTATTTGCTCAAAGGAGATTCAGTATTTAGGGTCCTAATGTGTTGGGAATCCCTCCTAGTTGGAGTCCCAATGTTTGGTCAAAAAACAATTACAACATTGGAGAGTTCCAACACAAGGAAGTTGGAATGTTGCTTTGATTCTCCAAGGAATGTTTATTGCTTGGAAGACTTTGAAGGCCTTGTGCATTGAAAAGGCACAAGATGGAGCACTATAAATAGAGGTGCTAAGTGGAACAAATGCAAGAGAGAACAAGAAAACAAGAAGAAAAATAAGAGAGACAAATACAAGTGAGGAAGAGTGAAAATTCGTAGGTGCTGGGAAGTCTGTCAGCTTCCGGAAAAATTGCATTTGCCGAGCATTACACCGTTGGATCGTCACCAATTTTGACAGATTATTCCCAAGACATAGAAGTACATTCTGAACGGTGAAGATGTGTTTTGGAGGAGTCTAAGTGTGACCGATACCTGCATTCCCGAGACTGAAATTTTCTGTCCGAAAATTTCAGCTTTGTATTTTTGGTTCCTCTCTTGTATCTTGTTGTGTTCCAAGATTGTTTGGTTGATCTTGATGATGTTGTATTCCTCTAGATGAGCCTAGAGAGACTTGGTTGTACGCATTATTGATTATAGTGGAGATCGTTTAAGTGGCCTACGGGTCCCGTGGTTTTTACTCCTACCTTGGGAGGTTTTTCCACGCTAAAATTGTTGGTGTTCTTGTTCGTGTTTCGTTCGATTATTTCTCTATAGTTGCTGCATTTGGGAGAGATTATTTCCTATTCCGCTGTGCTATCTCGCGGTTTCCTCCCAACATAATGATCAAATCAGATGAAGTTCAGGTCCCTAGTACATTATAGCATTACTTATTTTTATAATATCATAACAAGTCAATTGATATAAAAACAAAAATGCCTTATGTAATCTTCTTGTGTATATGAAAAAATGTAAAAATTATTTGCGTCCTTTTTTATTAGAATAGTTATTCGTGTGCTTCGCACAAAACTATAAATCTATTCTAAACGAAGGTTAAAATTACCAAACTCGCGCAGATTATGACACGCCAATAACCTCAAATGTGAATTCTATGAATATATCAACATGTACAAACTGCTGGGATGATAATCTAAACCCGATGTAGATGGTGTTAGCATCAACGATCAGCTTCTGTTGAATTTTTTCTGTTAAGTTGCTTTTGGAAGAAAAACTTTCTTTTTTTTTTTCTTTTTGGATGACGTTGCTAAAAGGGAAAAACGATATCTTCCTAATCTTTTTGGCATTTAACATATGTGAGAGAATATGACGAGACGGTCATTAATTTTGATCTTATCTTTTACTTAATATGAAGAGACGACCAATAATTCTTCTCTTATCCTTTTCTTATAAAATAAATCGATAACTGTATACATTATTGACTAAACCAAATCTTTTGAATTTTAGTTATCATCAATTTAGTCCTCAAATTTATGATAATGACTTTTTAGAATATATCTTATTCAGTAAGTAAAAAAGTCTATATTAATTAATAAAAACTACTTAATTAATTTTCTAATTAGTTAATTCTTCTAGCACTGCATAATATTACATATGACCCTATAAGTTTTCATCACGAAGACAGTAAATTCATAAAACTATCACAAACAAGAGCTTTAGAGCATTTCTATTTAATTTTTCACAACTTTAACAATGTTCTTCCTAAAAACTTTTATCAAACATGTTTTAGACAAACTAACAAGAATGTAGTAAACGCATTCGATGAAAGTTCTTAGGTAGAACGTTATTAAAGTTGTGAAGAAGCAAGTAGAAAAACTTAAGGCAATTGCTTGTGATTGTTGTAGCAGTTGATGTTGCGCACGTTATTGGTGCAACAGTTGTGGTTGTAGTTTTTGTTGCACTAGTTGCTAGCGCACGTGATTATTGTTGTCTTTCTTGTTCCTTGATGTAGGCAATAAAAAAGTTGTTGAAATCTACTTTTGATCAAAATGATAGTGAAATATAATCAAGAAGATTGGCACAATTTTAAGCCTTGTGTCTCCATTCATTATTTTTTGCCTCCGCCTTTCATATTTTTGAGATTATTTGGGTTTGATTCAACAAAATCATTAAAGAACTTTAAAAATAGCCTAATGGCCGATTCACCCCCTATCCCTCTAGAGTAATTATCACGGACTCTAACATCAAGAATCCTAATGGTGGAGACAATTTAACTATTGAGATATGTGTGAACATGCATCGTGCAGTTGCCATAATCTGATATACCAATATTCCGGAAATCACACATTACACCACGTAGATCCCAGTGATACGTATATTAGAATCTCGCTGTACACATATTTATACATATATAAGATTTCATAAAAAGTGCAGAACAAATGAATTTTGTTATATCAACAGGAGCTCGTAATAACTACTATGACCTCGGTAGTCCAAGACATTGACCGTTTGCGTTGGAGCATATGAAGTGCGTCAGAGGAATAATAAATCGCGTTTTTGTTGTGGAGGTATAATAGTTTTTTTGTCCACTAAAAATGTGAAAAATCCAAGAACTCAACCTACTGAAGATTCATGGCAGAATCCGATTGCAACATGGATCTTATATGACTCATATTAAACTGCAAATCAGTGCACAAAGCACAGCAAAGATGAACAAACAAGAGAAAGGAAGCAAGTCAGTTAAGAAAGGGAGAGATAATTTCCAGAAAGAATTTCATCTCTGTTCTACTGAACATCGTCGAATGAGCCTTATACAAGGAAGAAGGCGGTTGTAACAAAAAAACCCCATGAAATTACAAGAATACCCTTATTGACCAACTAACATAAAAAAACAAATTTAAGGGTATAAAAGTAATTTCGCTAAATTTAGTTCTTTCCCGCATGCGCTACTCTTCTTCTACCTTCGTTCCACAGCTCAACCACTTCACCTCTTCAGCCCATCACGTGATCCCACCTTCCAGTTGCTTAATCTCTGATGCAACCAACGAACATCTTGGATTAAACTTCTTATTGACGGTCTAGATGCTTTGTTACTTGGATTGATGCTATTCTGTTCATCATTTCTCAACTCTCCTAGCATGCTTTCTGTTCACCCACTTTTCTCTAAGTTCATCGTATTTTCAACACCCCCCCTCAAGCGGTGCTTGCTGTAAATGTCGCATACTCCAAGTTTCACTAAGAGCTCATTTAAACGCCTGCTGTCCAATGCTTTGGTAAATAAGTTTGTAAGATGGAACTGTGTCCTAATGGGCATCAACTTAATCACCTTTTCTTGCACCTTACTCCTGATATATGACAATCAATTTCAATATGTTTCGCACGTTCATGAAAGACTGGATTTTCAGTAATATAAAGTGCACACTTACTATCACAGAACATCTCCACTGGTGCTTGATCTCTCATCCATAAATCGTTACATAGATACAGTAACCATTGGATTTCACATACAGCGGAAACCATAGCCCTGTATTCCGCTTCTGCAGAGGAACATGACACTGTGTCTTTGCTTCTTTGCTTTCCAAGATATCAATGTCTCTCCCAGAAACACACAATACCCTCACACAGACTTCTTAGTCTCTTTGCATCCAGTCCAATCAGAGTCACAAATGCTTTCAGCTTCAAATCTCCTGTACTAGGCAGTAACAACCCTTGGCCAATGGTTCCCTTAAGATACCTTAAGACTCTATGAGCAGCTTTTAAATGATTAAGTGTAGGGCAGTCAAGAAATTGACTTAGCTGCTGTAGAGAAAATGATATATCCGGCCTGGTAATGGTACGGTAAATCAGTTTACCTATGAGTCTTCTGTAAGCAACTATATCTTCAAATGCTTCAGGATCATTATGAGTCTACTTGAGGTGGACTTCCATTGGGCTAATGGCTGGCTTGCATTCCAAAAGACCAAATTCCTCCAACACCTCCAATGCATATTTCCTCTGATTGATCAACATTCCCTTGTAAGACTGTGCAACTTCTATGCCAGAAAGAATTTCAAATCACCAAGGTTCTTAATTCTAAACTCCCTATGTAGATCTTCTTTAATCCACTCAATTTCTTTCAAGTCATCACACGCCAGTATCAGATCATCTACATACAACCAGGAGTACTAGCAATGAACAATCTGTCCTCTTTGTGAATAAAGTATAGTCATTTTTAGATTGTTTGAAGCCTTTTGATATGAGAAAGGTCATCAATTTGGCATTCCACTCTCGACTGGCTTGTTTCAACCCGTATAGAGATCTCTCTAATTTAAAAACCAATCCTTCTTGTGGTAACACCAGTCCTGGAGGTGGAGTCATATAAATCTCCTCATGTAACTCACCATGCAAAAAGGCATTGTTCACATCCAGCTGATGCCATGCCATCTTTGTCTAGCTGCCATAGCCAACAGCATTCTCACAGTGCTCATCTTTGCTACGGGTGAGAAAGTGTCTTGATAGTCCACCCCTAGTTGCTGTGTGTACCCATTTGCAACCAGCATTGCTTTAACGTTCTCTACTATGCCATCAGCTTTGTGTTTGTTATATACACCCACTTGCAACCAATAGCCTTCTTTCCTGGTGGCAAGGCTATCAACGTCCATGTCTTGTTCTCTTGCAAAGCAGTTATCTCAGCCTCCATAGCTTTCTGCCACTCAACTGAGCCAACTGCTTCTGCATAAGTTTTGGGCTCTGTACATGCACTAATGTTTAAAACATATGCTTTGAATTTAGGTGTTAACCGATCAAAGGTCAAGTACTTGTGTAAAGAATGTGGGGAGTGTAAGAAGGACTGTTTTGTGTGCTGGAAATGTAGACTGGTTTAATTAAGCCTGATGTTGGCACTGGTTGATTTGAAACTTGGCTGCAATAGTAATGTTGTAAGTAAGAAGGTCGCTGTATGTTTCTATGAGGTCTGGCTACAGGAAGTTCTATGTTAATGGATTTGATGGGAATGGATCTTGAATCATTGGGATTATTGACAAGTTCTTTAATTTGTTCATTGTCTGAAGAGAGTTCCGATTCTGTGATAGATGACTGTTGATGACATTGGATTTCAGAGATGTGGCTGATGAGTGTTAGAGTTAAGATGTGTGGACTGAGGAGAGTTCTGCAAATGGAATGGAATAGAATTGTGGAGTAATAGAATTGTGCTGAGGAATGGATGTGTATTGAGGGGAAAGCAGTTGTGAAGGCTGTTGTTGAGCCCCCTAGATGTGGCAGTTGGAAGGAGTGTGAAATAAGTGCCACAGCTAGTGGTAGAAGATTGAAATGTAGCATGATCAGAGGAGTGAGGCAGGGAAGAATTATGGATGGGTGTGCGTTGTGATGAATCAGGAGAAAAGGAAAATATGGATTCATGAAATATGACATCCCCAGAGATAAATATATCTCTGGATGCTAAATCTTGAAGAGTGTATGCTTTTGTATTATGAGCAACCCTAGAAGATACTTCTTCTGGATCTAGGACCAAACTTATCTTTTGGTGGTGAGTGACAGTGGCATAACACAACAATCAAAGACCTTTAGACTGCCATAAGAAGGAAGTGTGTGTAGAGCATTTAATGAGGAGTTTTCTGGTTGAGAAGAGGAGTAGGGGTCAGGTTTATCAAATATACGGCATGCTGTACACAGAACCCCAGTAAGAGGTGGGAATATGAGACTGAAGTTTAAGGTCTTTAGCAACATTTAGGGTGTGCTGTTGTTTTCCTCTCAACGATACCATTTGTTGAGGTGTATATATACAAATTGTTTGATGTACAATCCCTTTGGAAGAAAATAATGCAGTCATATTAAACTCAAGACCATTGTCAGTTCGAATCACCTTATATTCGCGTTGAATTGTACATGTACATAATTCCAGAAACTTCGATAATTTTTCCGGTTTTTGATTTTGCTGTCATCAAAAAATCCAACAATACCTATTATGATCATCAACAATGGTAAGAAAGTACCGTGGTTTATACATGGTGGGGTGTTTGTATGGACCCCATATGTCTACATGAACGAGAGAGAAAGGAGAGTTGGTTACAGAATGGGAGGTGGGGAAGGGGAGTCTTTTCTGCTTCGTATGAGGACATATACTACATGACTGAGAATCAAAAGAGATGTCACTGAGGAGTCAAGTTTGTTGATTTCCTTCATTCTGGATGAAGCTTGATGACCAAGCCTGAGTGCCAAAGAAAGGAAGAAGGCTTGGAAACTGCAAATGCTTGCCATGAACTAGCAGCAAGAGCATTGCATAGGGACTGACTAAGTAGATGATACAGTCCTTGGTGTATCTCAGCGGAACCAATCATCCTCTTGCTCACATGTTCCTGAATACAGCACATATTGGAGTGAATGATAAGTCAATGTCACCAGTCAATGTAAGCTTGCTAAAGGATATGAGGTTAAAAAGCAAAAGAGGGTATGTGCAGTACATTATGTAGCTTGCAATCAGGTAAGATGTTCACAGTGCCAATGTGTTTGACAGTGACAGATTGGTTATTTGGCAATTCTACTGACATCCTAGTGACTGCTGATAAGAATCAAATAGGGAAAGGGAATAGCAGATATGATCTGTAGCACCTGAATCCAATATCCATATATGAGAAACATTAGGGGGTAAATTATCTTGCCGCTTACCAGAGTCAGTGACTTGTTGAGCGGAAAGAACAGTGTGCCGGTTTTTTGACCCTTCTACAGAGTTTAGACTCATCAAAATTCTTTTGCCCCTCTGCTCTTGCAATAAGCCAATAAGTTGCACATATTGCTCATTGTGTTAGGGAAGGGGTCACATGTGTAACATTGTCACTCACTACATCACTAGTCTGATATACATCAACTTCTGATTGGGCATATATACAGTGGGGTCTTGGTGCACACTAACATCATTTCTTACACAGTTCACATGTCCCTTACCCTTATAACCTTAAGGAAAGCCATGTTTTCTGTAACATTTATCCACAGTGTGACCTATCATATTGCAATGAGTGCACACAGGAGCCTTGGATTTATAACCAGATTTTTGGTTCTGAAACTCATTTCTTCCACCTCTACCACCAGACTTCTGCCAACTAACATTTCCTTGTCTTGACACACCATTAGTGTTAAGAACAAGTGGTTGATTATTAGAGAACTAATTGTGACCACCAGAATATTGCAATTTTCTCTCCAGCTTTACAGCCATAGCAAACGTTGTCTTTAAATCCGATAATGGACTAAACAGCAACACTTGTGACTTTACAGGTTCATACTCAACATTAAGTCCTTTTATAAACCGTATAACATGGTCATCTTGTATGAATTTGTTAATTTGACTAGAAATGTTACATGTGCATCTGTTACAAACACATTTAGGAATAGCTCTCAGTGCCATGAGTTCCTCCCACAGGACCTTAAGCCTTGTGCATTACTCGGTCAGAAAACCATCTTCTTGTTTAGTAGCATAAAATTGTTCTTGCAAGTCAGACAACCTAAACACATCAGCATTACCATACCTATGTTTCAAATCATTCCAAATGTCTAGAGCATTATCAAACCACATCGCACTTTGTCCAATAGACGGTATAACAGAATTCACAATCCAAGAAGCAACCATATTATTTGCCTTTGTCCAAGTAGCAAATTCACGACTAGTTTCCAGAGGTCTAAGAATGATACCTGTGATGAAGCCAACCTTATTCTTCGATTCAAGTGCTCTGCGAAAGGTTCTGCTCCAACCACGGTAATTGTTACCATCCAATAATGGTTGTACAAGCACTAGGGGCTATCTCCGGGATGAATGTAAAGTGGATCCTCAGACGGATTAATCGCACCAGATATCGCAGTCATTGGAGAATTACTGGAACTGCTTGGAGAATCATGATTTGAGGCCATAAATGTGCCAAAATTCATCAATTAATCGAATAATGTCTCTGATACCATGCGAAAAATCCAAGAACTCAACCTACTGAAGATTCATGGCAGAATCCGATTGCAACATGGATCTTATATGACTCAGATAAGATGCAAATCATTGCACAAAGCAAACGAAGATGAAGGAACAGGAGAGAGGAAGCAAGTCAATAAAGAAAGGGAGAGATAACTGCCAGAAAGAATTTCATCTCTATTCTACTGAATATCGCCGAACGAGCCTTATACAAGGAAGAAGGCGGTTGTAACAGAAAACCCCATGAAATTACAAGAATACCCTTATTGACCAACTACCATATAAAAACAAAGTTAAGGGTATAAAAGTAATTTCGCTACATTTAATTCTTTCCGCCTGCGCTACTCTTCTTCTACCTTCGTTCCGCAGTTCAACCACTTCACCTCTTCAGCCCATCACGTGATCCCACCTTCCAATTGGTTAATATATCTCTGACGCAACCAACTAACATCGTGGATTAAACTTTTTTTTGACGGTCCAGATGCTTTGTTAGTTGGATTGATGTTATTCTGTTCATCATTCCTCAACTTTCCCAGCATGCTTTCTGTTCCCCCACCTTTCTCTAAGATCATCGTATTTTCAACAAAATAGGTTGGCAGAAATTCTACCAGCGTGCGCAAAATATGAACCGTTTATAATTCCACGCTTAGTATATCATACATAATATCAAAACTTTTGGATAAAATTAAATTGATCGCATAAGTGAGGGACCCAATTGAGTTTTCTTTTGGAAAATGGACTTAGTGTGTCAATGTTGGATTACATTTTTATTCATGATGATAGATAGTACTTGAAATAAATACTCAATATATACGTTTTAGTCATCGAATCCGACCGTGCATAAGTCATTACGTGTCCCATTATGTTAGAAGCTCTCAAAAAAGAAAATGCACATTTGATTTGAACCACCATGAAACCAAATCATCTCAATAAAATAAATTTTAAATTAAATCATGCCTATGAAACATGGTAAACTTTGGATTTGTTATGTTCCGCACCCTCCGTAGGATAATTAAAAAGCGAAGAAGGAATTAAACGGAGTTTAATGATAGTCAACGGGAATAAAAGAGGCATTAAGTAAGAGGATTAATTAGAAATTAATGAAGGATTGAATATTAGAATTAAATGGTATTTAATTTTAGAATTAAATGATAAAGGTTTATCTTTTAAGATAAATAAGATAATAGATATAATTTAGAAACATCAAATCTTACCCTAAATTCCCTATTAAACTGACAACGTCAGTTTCCTCTCCACTCACAGAGAACGACGCAATTCTCTCCTCTCCCCATAGGCGATTTTGAGGCTCTCTTCAACCCTAGGAGAAGAATCTCTCCAGAAAGCCATCCAATCTTCCTTCGTTCTTCAATCCGTTCTCGAGTAATCAAAGGCAAGTAATCTACTTATAAGTTCTTACGTTTTGTGAAAGAAAAATGGCCTATTTTGATATCAAATTGGATCACCATGCAGTAGTTTCGTTTTGTGATTCCTTGTTTATGATTTATGCGTTTTGGTTGCGAGTTTTGGCCGTGTATATGAAAAGGCATTGCCGTTGTTGTTGATTATGTGGAATCCTACAAATCCCTACCCCGTAAACCCTTTTGATGTGCCTTCATTGTTGGATATTGGGAATGGGAAAAGGTGGGATCTTTCGGGTTCGTGGGGAGGAACAACGAGCGGGTAGACATGAACGTGAGACGTGTTTTGAGAGGGTTTTGCGTTGATGAATTATGCATGGATTGATAGGGTGGTTAGGCTTGGATTGATAGGTTGGAGATTGGGAAAAGGCGTTGGTTGAAGGACTGCAGAAATTCGCAGAAGGAATGCTGGAGAATCGTTGACATCGATCGATCGATGTCAGGGATCGATGTCCTCTGATGGACATCGATCGATCGATGTGGAGGAAGGTTGAGAGATCGATGTCCTCTAATGGACATCGATCGATCGATGTAGGTGAGGGCTGAGAGATCGATGTCCCCTGTTGGACATCGATCGATAGATGTATAAGAGACTGAGAGATCGATGTACTCTGATGGACATCGATCGATCGAAGTGAGGGTATGATGTCACATCGATCGATCGAAGTAAGGGGATGATGTCCGTCAGTTTTGTGGGGAAATAGAGGAAGGAAGAGGGAAGTTCGGGGAGTCTTTGGGTGACCTTAGAGACTTCTTAAGACCGGATTAAAGGTAGTCTAAGTCTCGGGAACATGACTTAGGATGGTGAATCAATTTGGAGAGTTCGAAAGGGGTTTTCGAATCGGATTTCAATGAGAATGACTTAGGATTTGGAGATGAACGTACGAGGTGTTTGAGAGTTCAATGAAGGATGGTTAGGGATATTGCCTTAGGTTGTGAACCTTAGAGTCAAGATTAAGGGTTGACGAGATGGCAGAAGCCTAAGCTTCGATGTGTAAGTTAGTGAAAACTTGTGTGTGCTTATACTTGCGCATGGGTACATGAAATACTTATGTGAATTGCATATGAGAATGAGAATTGAGAATGAAACGAGGAGTCTTGCATCATGGCACTTGCATTTGCATATTGATTTGAAAAGAGAGGTGCTTCGGCATAGATTTGCGAAGGTGACCTGCAATGTTAACCGGGATGGAAATTTAAGCCGGGGTGCATTGCAGGGCACAAAAGACTGTAACGTAAACCGGATGGAAATATAAGCCGGGGCGCGTTACAGGGTATAAAGTTGTCTGTAATGCTAATCGGGATGGAAATATAAGCCGAGGTGCATTACAGGGTATAAAGTTGGCTGTAACGTAAACCGGGATGGAAATATAAGCCGGGGCGCGTTACAGGGTATAAAGTTATGTGATGTGACCGGACATTGTGACATGCATTGCACTGTTTTAAAGAGAAAGTGTGCATGCATATGTGAATGTGTAGTGTAGTGCATATTTTGGACATGCATCACGAGAGTCAATGTGGTATGAATGTGGGTGGTATCTGATTGCCAATGAATTGTTAATTGGGTGCAAATTGCTGTACTTGCTTTAATACTTATTCGCATATATATTTGGAAACTTACAAGACATGTGCCCCACAATCCCCTTGAATTATATGTATTACTCATGTCTTGCCATGTGTTGATCCCGTATGTCTTATAACGGGTTACTTGCTAGCGTTTTCGCTAAGGGTACTACCTTTGTGATTGCAGATGAGCCTAGCTACGACATGATATTCATAGAAGACGATGGCGAGTGGGCTGAATGGGATACATAGAGACATGTTGGGAGCTAGAGACAGTTGTTATTTATTTCAGTTCTTTCCTACACTTGAGGATTAGTTCGTTATTACTGTGACTATCCTTAGAGATGTTATTATCACTTGATGTATTGAAGTGATGGTGGAGATTTATTAGATACATGTTTCCGCACTTATTTCTCTTACGTCATTGATGATGTGTAATCAAGAGATGAGACGTCTTGTAGTCTTCTCAGTAAGCTACGACGGGTGTACCGGTTCGGATTCCGCTGTCCGGGTCGGGGTGCTACAGGTGGTATCAGAGCCTAGGCTTCAGATCTACCTCGGAGACCTAGGTTATGACATGTAGAGTCTTAAGTTATGATTTTCACCTTAAGTTGATCTTTAAGTCTAAGCATGTAATCTTAGATTTAAGTTGGATTGGGATGGGTGTGTGTACGAGCGCGATTAAGTGTAAGCAATAAATGTTAATTATTTTAGTTCGTAAACACCGCCTTGTATACATTATGGATCTCAAACACTGATTTATTTCTAAACTGCTAGATACTAATAAACGTGACCTTGCAGAAAATGCCTCTAGACGTGACAACCAAGGAAATGGTGGCAATGGGAACAATGACCCACCACCACCACCTCCAGTTCTAGTACCCCAAGCACTGATTGATGCTATCTCAGTGATAGCACAAGGGGTTGCTCAGTAGCAGCAACAACCACAACAACCTCCTCCACCGCCTCCCCAACAGGGCATCAGGTACTATATTGGGGAAATGCGCAAGATGCATGCCCCAAACTTCGAAGGGACCACTGACCCAGAGGTGGCTGGGTTTTGGCTCGATGAAGTAGAGAAATGCTTCAGGCTTGTGCAAGTGCCTGAAGAACTCAAGGTGGATGTAGCCACGCCATTTCTGACTGGCAGAGCAAACGCATGGTGGAATGGCATCCTGCCAAAGATGACTCCTCCGATTCTGTGGAGACAATTTGTACAGGCTTATAAAGACTACTATGTGCCTGAGACTGCCATTTTGGAGAAGATGAGGCAGTTCGACAAATTTGAACAAGGAAGGATGACTGTTTCAGACTATGCGGATAGATTCCATGCCTTGGGCAAATTCACGCCCTTGGTATTGGAAAATAATCGGATGAAGATGCTGAAGTTCGAAGAGGGTCTGAACCCCCGCATACGGACGGCTATAGCGGGGTCGAGTCTGAAAACATTTGAGGAAATGCTGGACGCATGTTACCGAGTGGAAAGTGACATGCGCAGATCACAACCAAGAGAGGCTCGTGAAGAATCGAGCAAGAGGCCGAGAGTGGAGCAAAGTGGAAGTAGACCCGGACGTTTGGTCAGGATTCTTCTTTTTTCCTTCATACTGATGGTATTCACATTAGATTGGACAATTAGCATAAAAACCTTTATTCAAGAAAGAAAGGGTTAACTGATGAAATGACAATTAAAATTTAAAAATATGCTCTTCGTTGCCAAAGGAGAGAGAACATTAATCGATGCATTCGGCACTTGTACTGATTCAATCTGATAAGAATTGCCTGAGATCTTGTTTGGTTTGTTTATTTGCATATTTATGTTACCGGCTGTAAAAATGTTTAGCATTAGCATGACTCTGTTTTTATATATTAATATACCAATGAGCTTAGATAACACTTTAATTGTCGATTTGACAAATTTGGAAGGATCAAAACTTATGAATCATTCGACAAAGTTAGTATTTCATCTGTAATCAAATAATTATCCTTTTTTAATGAAATTTGTAAAACAGTTCTTTAGTGATTTTATTTCTAAGTCTTTAAAAAGTTTTATCCTTTGCTTTACAACCATTTTCCCTGAGAACACAAACACGTACTATCCCCTAAGGGCAACCACGAGCTGAGAAAGTCAACTGTCGCCTTCTCCGGCCGTCCTTTGGTGCTTCTGGCAAAGTCGACAAATTCATAAATGACAAAGACAGATCTTAGATCATAGGTGATCCGTGAGATCACGCTGTTAACATCTCATCAGAATGCCAGGGGTGTTCCTCCCTTGGAACCTACGATGGAAGAACGACGTTAGCAGCCCATGGCTACTGCCCTGCGGAAAACCCTCCGGTCCTCAAGTCAGTGATGTGCATAATTATGTCAGTATATGTTTGAAGTAGATGTCGAACCAACCTGGTTGGATTTTTTCTTGAGGAGAAGATGGTTGTTTCAGCTTGGAATAGCTTAGACTCACTTGGCTTTTTCCCTGGCGAAGGATGGCTTCTTTATATGAGTTGGAGTAGATGGTGCATGGCAAGAAGTCGTGAGGTGATGACACCTGGATGCCTAGTTGACAGCTTTCATCTGCATGGTGGCCACGTGCCGTCACATGTCGTGTCGCATGCTGATGCAGCTGGCTGGTAGATGTAGGTCTGAGCACGTATGGCTGAGGTGAGATGCTCTCTGAGCGAAGCAACAAAAGAGACAAAGAGAGGGAAGAATGGCTTATATTGGTCATTAGTGCTCTGCCGAGCTGAGCTGAGGGCCGCTGCCCTCGAACACCTGCCGCGCTGAACTAAGGTGAGCTGCTACGGCATGTCGAGCTGGCAATTAAATCTACGGCCGAGCTGAGCTGATCAAGACCCACTGAGATGGTTTGTCTTCTAGGCTGAGTAGAAGCAAAGCTCAGCAAGAGTAGGGTTGAGCAGGGTAGAGCTAAGCCGACCGAGGTGAAGTGGCCTACGCAATCAGAGCCCAACAACGTTTACTGTTACTGACTGAGGTGGAATTACTTGTTTTATTTAGCTTTCTGGGCTTGTCAGTTGCCCACATATTAGTTTTGTCGAGGTAAAAAAGTGAAGGGTAATCTTCAAGTAATTGTCCATTAATTGCTAATCTGTTTTTCTTACCCACGTTCATGACGTGTCAAGATTTGATTGGCTGACGGTAAATAGAGGTTTAGAGGTTACTTAAACCCTTATTAATGTGGGAAGTTGTGTTAGAGGGAGTAAATGCAGATAGCCTCACGATCCCACGTCCGCCTTCTTCCTCAGCTTTAAATAGGCTCATATCAGCCATAAATTTCTCATTTGAAGCAAGATTTTTCTGAGCAAATCTTCTCTGGTGTCTTCCTTTCAATTTGCTGCTGTCAAACTTTCTAAGCTTCCTGAGTCTCTTAATTCCTCAAATTTCCTAGTTTTTTCTTCCAAGTCCTCTTTTTCCCTTATAGCCATTATGTCGAGTGATTCTCAAAATCCTGAAACTGCCTCTGCTAGTGGCATAATGCAGAGTTCTTCCATTTATTGGTCGTCCTCCGAGGGGAACTCGGTTAATGCGACGGGGCCAAGCATCATTTCTGCCCCTAGTGGTACAATTTCCACGATGATGCCATTTGAGCGCCCTAGCTTGAATTGTCATCCTACAGAGGTGAACATCAAGTCTCTTTCCTTTGAGTTAGTGAGCCAAGGTGAAGCTACAGGCTTAGTTGACACGCAGTTATGCACTTTGTCAGAGGCTGAGCTCTCTGAACTCTGCCAAGTTTGTCAAGTAAATAGTGATAGGTTCAACCCTGTCCTTTCTTTTACTGGCTGCACTGCCCATGATCCCCACGTTGGGTATGAGGCAGTGTATGAAGAATATTTGAAAACTAGTTATTCTTTGCATGTCCTAAATCCTCTGAAGTTGATTCTTTTGTTTTATTAGCTCAGACTACCTCAAATTTGGCCTAATGGCCTGCTATTTTATTTTTTTTTGCGCATCCAAGTCAGCTTTGGCATTGAGACTTATAGCGGTTTCTTCACATGTAAGTCCTCTGAAAGTTGGTTCTATTTTATTATGGAGGCCTTGAATAAGGCATTCCGCTTTGCTATTAGCCTTACTTCCTCAACCAAGAATTGGAAATGGAAGTTTTTCTATGTGAGAAAGGTTGGCACCACTAGCCAAGATGTTTGGAGGGTGTCCAAGGCTGATAATAAACTACACACTGGTCAGCATCAAGAGATGGCAAGGAGTTTGTAGCAATTTGAGGCCACAGTCAATCGGCTTAAGGTCAGTGGCCATGTATAGAAAGAAGGCAGACCTGGATAATTTGATGTGTGGCTCCAGCTTCAGTATTTTTGGGGAGGAAAGTTTGGAGGCTGTCCAGAGTAGGGGTCAAGATTTTGTGTTTTTATGGTACTTTTGATTTGCTGGGGATGGCATGGTGCTCTTGAAGGAACCATGACATCCATGACAGCTGACCTTGCGGCTGCAATGAAGGCGAGAAGGAGAGGAAAAGAAGAAGCCACAGAAACAAGCCAAGCAGGGATGGCTATTCAGGTGGTAGAAGGGCCCTAGTTATGCACGCCAAGTGGGCTGGCGCGAGAGCTTCTGAGGGCAGTGAACTCATATAGCTGCAGGAACGAGGGGTGCACCTAGCACCAGTGCACCTAGCACCAGGTAAGTTTAGTTTTCAACTTTAGTTTGGCTGATTTTTCTGTACTTGGCATAACTCTGTTTAATTATGCAGAATTGTTGCAAGAGGCGAGGATCATATCCCCAACAGGAGTTACGTCAGCCCTGCATGTTGAACCCATCAGTGTTGTGGCTGGCATGGAAGTCATCTTTGAACATGATGAGGGCGATTAGGTTGAGCTGGCACCGTGCCCAGCAAAGAGAAAGCAGGGCAAGGGCTCAGCCCATCTACGCAGCCCCATTTCATCTTGCAAGAATGGCACAGCCCTGTTAGGCCTTCCACTGTCGAAATGCCATAACCTTCGAGAGCTGGGGGACGGAAGATTAGGGTAAGTCCGCTCCCAAAGGGGAGAGCGCAAAAGAGACAGAAGTGGCGCGTGGCCTAAACAGGGAGTCGGTGTTATCCGTTGGCCTGGATAATTCTAGGATCTGCCTTTTGAGGAGCTTGCAGATAAAGTGCATCTCGACCTAGCAGTGGTAAGTCTTTTGCACTTGTTTGAAATCTCAAATTGGTTGTTCAACGGACTACCTTTTCTGGTTTGTTTGCAGACCAGAGCGAGCTTCTGGAGAAGGAGTTGATTACATTGCATCAACTTTGCGATATTAGCTAAGGAGAGGTCTCAGCGGATTGCTGAGTTAGAAGCTGAGGTGGAGAAGACGAAGAAGAATGAGGCAGTTGTGGATGCTACTCTGTCTGTGCCTTCTTTAGCTAATGAGGCTATGCGAGGCCAAGTGGCAGAGGAGAAGCGGGCACTGAATGAGGTTGAGGCTGAGAACGAGGCCCTTATAGCTGATCTGGAGGAGGCAAATAATAGTCGAGCTAAGGCACAGCGTGAAGTAGATGAACTTCAAAGTGAAGGTACGCTGCTTCCGTAGCGGTTATTTGAGGCTCAGCAATAGGCTATCACAGAGCTCAAGAAATCTAGCTTCTTGACTCAGAATGTGGCCCTTCTACAAGGTAATTCCATGGAGATGGGTCAAACAGAGGCTATCGATGTCTGCGCTACAGTGGATCTCTTGCTGGACAAGAATGACCATGGCATGGCTGAACTGTATAATCCTAACGCAAAGAGGTGTTTGAGGTACAATGTAAGCATTTTAGCGAAGGTGTAAAACTTAGAGAGGATCTTGTGTAAATGTAAGAATTTATAGCCTTCTTTCAACCTCAATTTGATTAATCTTTGATGTAACTGTTCCACTTTTGAATGAAGAAACTTTATTCCTACCATCAAGTTCTCTTATAGGCAAATAGTTGAGCTTTCAATCCTTGTTGAAATAATAAAGACAAAGTCACGTGCTTGTACTTCTCAGTTAACTCAGTCAACTAGGGCGTTGATAATATCACCCTTAAGAATGTAAGTGGTTCTGCCATCCAATTGGGACAAGAGAAGTGCTGACATGACTTATGAAATCAAGCGTAGAAAACTTATCTTGTTTAATGAATCAAGTTGAACTGACGAATGTGTATCTTGGATAGATGGCATTGGCCGAGGTAACTCCTTTTATAACTCTAAAGGATCAACACTTGATGTACGACGCAATAAGAGGATTGGTCATTAGTGTGTGCCTTCCTTTTAAGATTGGCTGCAGTGAATCTTTTTATGAACCATATGATAGAGGATCCAATAGTTGAAGTATGACGCCAAAGGGGAAAGCGTCCCACAAATGGCACATCCTATTTGAGGTCAGTCGAGGTGAATCTCCTTATGAATCAGCAGAGGATCAATGCATGAAAGATGACATCAAACGGGAGAATGTCCCATGAGTGGCGCATCTTATTTGAGTTCGGCCGAGGTCAATCCTCTAATGAACCATAAGGCAGAGGATCACTACTTGAAGGATGACGCCGAAGGGGAGAATTTCCCATGAATGGCACCTCCTATTTGAGGTCAGCTGAGGTGAATCCCCTTATGAACCATAAGGCAGATGACCAATAGATAAAAGATGACGTCAAAGGGGATAATGTCCCATGAATGGCGCATCCTATCTGAGGTCGGCCGAGGTGAATCTCCTTTATGTACCATAAGGCAAAGGGTCACTACTTAAATGATAATACCAAAGGGGAGAGCGTCCCATGAATGGTGCCTCCTATGTGAGGTCGGCCGAGGTGAATAGGCCGAGCTCTGCTGGGCTCCAAGATGAAAAAATAGAAATCGCAGCAACTACATATGTCAAGATGTGCTAGGCTTAGTAATAGGGCTGAGGAAAAATGTAACAAGATAATCAGAACAATGGTAGCGATAACAAATGCGCTCCGCTGAACATAGATACAACTGAGTAAATAAATTCAATATCACAACAAGATAAAAGAATAATAACAGCTAACCATGCACAACTATTACTAAGTAAAGCTCACCACAGTAAGACGGTGAGCAGGTACAATGAGTTCTTGTTGAGCTTTATAAATGGGAAGACAGTATACAAAGTCTTGACAAAGTAATTATTACAAAGGATAAAATAGCGATTTGGGCACGATGATAGATGTTAGGGTTCAGGCCCCATGGTGCCGAATGAGATAGCTATGATAAACCTTCTTTGTATCTGAACACACATTTTGAGAATAGCAACATATATTTAACAAGTTGTGCTTGTTTTTCTATTGAATAATTTACATATAACATGTACAAAAGCCAAACTAGGATACAAGCCGAGAACCTCAAGATATTGACTGAATAAATCATAATAAGAAGGCTCAGAATCAGATTAAAAATTACAATTTACCTCATTCGGTGCTTTGGATGCAAAGCATACTTGTGCCCTTTCTTCTTCGTTTTCTTCAGTCTCAGAATCAGACGAGTCACTCCATGTGATGGCTTTGAGAGCTCGTCTTGTATTCCTTTGCTTAGGTTCTGAGACGGGTCTAATTTTTGTCCAATCCTTGTCACTTTTTGTTCATTGGTTTGTCCTTGTTCGGGCAGTCATAAGAGATGTGTCCAAGTCTTCCACAAGTACAACACTTGATACCTTTATCATTATTATCACTTCTACGGTCTTAGATGAAGTGGGCTTATGTTTGTTTTTAAACAACTTTCTCATGATCCTTCTTAATCCTTTAGCCAACGTGATTAAATCTTTATTAGCAGAATCCGTGTCGCTATCATATATGCGATCAAAAGAGGTAGAGATGTATTCATTTGATTTAAAAGCTATGGCCTTACCTTGTTCAAAAGTTGATTCAGATTTCCTTAAAGTGAGTTTGTTTTCGTATACCTTTAGTGATCCGATCAATTTCTCCATTTTTATCGACTTGGTTTGCGGTGACTTTAGGATCCCATTCGGATGGGAGGCTTCTCAGTACCCTTTTCCTGTGAAGAAAATACCTTGCCAAGAGACTCAAGAGAATTGTAGATGTTAGTCAATCTTAAATCCATATCGACAACAGCTTCATTTGGTAATAGTTGAAGGATTCAAGAGTAGACATAATCATGTTTATCTTGGACTCTTTAACTTGACTAGTACCTTCATGCTTTATTTCAAGACATCTCCACATTTCTTGGGCACTAGAAGAATTTGATACATAACTTGATTCACTTTTACTTAAACCATTTAGGAAAAGTTGCATAGCCTTAGCATTCATACTCAATCTCGTTTTATCTTCTATAATATATTCTTGCTTAGGTTTTACAACTTCTAAGGTAATGTCATCAATCGTAATTATCTTAAACAGAATAAACGGGCCGTCTTCTATGATGGACCATGAGTCTATATATATAGCCAAAAGAAAAAGTTTCATACGAAGTTTTATTGAATAAAAGACTCACTATCGAAAAGGAGAGGCCTTATGCTTGACATTCCTTCTTGCTCAGTTTTATGACTAGTGGATGCCATCTCACAAAGATTGTTGTATCTTCTTGTAATGAGTAAACCAAGCTCTGATACCACTTTCAAGACCTGCATAGCATCACTAGAGGAGGGGTTGAATAGTGAGTGCAGAAAATTGGTTTGTTTAAAAACTTGTGTTACTAATTTCTCACTTTTGAGAATAGATTCTGATCTCAGATCCTGTTTTAGATTGATTGAATGATCAGGTTATATACCTCCAAAAATCATGAAATTTGGCGACAATATACTATCAAATGTTAAGTATGTGCCATAAAAATTTCAGAATAAAATTCAAAGTGTAACCCTTTGAAAAAACGTTTTCAATCAGACTGTATCAATCTGCTAGAAACTGTTCCTCAAAATAAAAATTTTATTCCTATTTATTGGCAAATCTAAATGATCTAAACATTTTATGTAATGACAATTAGGATGTATTATTTTAATGGGTTGAAACTGTTTTTTAAAATTCTTTAGGTAAGTATGTTCACCACGTTGATGTTCTCAACCTTTGCAGATCTGAGAATCAGATTGCACTAGTCTTAGAATTATGAATGTTTGAATGACTTATACTTATCCAAATTCGATGAAACTTGTTTCAAATGAAAGCTAAACCTTTGGCTATGTTTCTGCAAAATTTGGTGATTTATGAAAGATGTTTGATATTTTTACCGTTGCTATAAAAACGATGCAGAAAAACAGGAACTCAAAGTAAAAGTGCTGAAAAATAAGAACACCGAGATTTTTATACTGGTTCGGTCATATCGACCTACTCCAGTATTTAAGGACACCTTCTTCGATATTCACTAAACACAAAAACACCTTGACATAAGAGTGGCTAGAGTTATATTCCAACTCCTTAAAAATCCATCCTTCTTACAACGAACAAACAAAAACAGCCAACACAATTACAACCACCGCACAAATAAAGGTATGATCACACCTTGATCAACCTTGTACAAGGATGTGATGTATATGGGTTGTAAAATCAAAGCCTATAATAAATTTAGAATGTAAGAATGATAGACTTGAGGATATGCGCAAGAGAATAGAATAGGAGAAGAAAAGAAGTCTTGCTTGAACTTGCTTGAACATGGACTTTTTGATTTGCATTGTCTTGAACACCTTGCCCCTTCTTATAGGTGTAGAGGACGTCCCTAGGTGCGGAATTATTCCTCAAACTTTGTTCTGAATACCCTTGGAAGATGCCTTGTATAGATTTATGACACACCCTTTCTTACTTGGCGAAATATGATTGAAGAAACAATGTGTCTTTTCCTAGTTGTTACTCCATGATAGAGCTTTCATTTTCCATCTTGGCATTAATAATATGACCCGACATTTATCATAAAAATCTGAAACACATGTCAGAATCACACAAGCTAATTATCAATCAAGATGTGATTGTGCCTCGATTTTAAAAGACATTTGAAGCAAATTGACACCAAAAAATCGTCAAACAAAAATGTGCTGAAAATTTCAGCACTAGAGAAGTCTTGATTGAACTTCCTTGAATATGGACTTTTTGGCTTGCATTGTCTTGAACTCCTTGCCCCTTTTTATAGGTGTAGAGGACGCCCCTAGGTGCTGATATCTTCTTTGAAATTTGTCTTGGATACCCTTGGAAGATGTCTTGCATAGCTTTATGACACACCTTTGCTTACTTGGCGAAATATGATTGGACAAACGATGTGTCTTCGTCTAATTGTCACTCCATGATAGATCTTTCATTTTCCATGTTGGCACTAATAATATGACCTGGATATTTATCATAAAAAACTGAAACACATGTCAAAATACACAAGTTAATTATCAATCAATCAAGATGTGATTGTCCCTCAATTTTGAAGAAATTTGAAGCAAATTGACACCAAAAAACTGGCCAAACAAACATGTGTTGAGAACTTCAGCACATGGTTTTATATTGCAATCTTTCCTTGTGTGTCTTACCTTCTTTAATCTCACCAATAACATGTGGCTCATCATCCACCAATCAAAGTGGCAAACAAACTCCACCTAGGCTCCAAGAAGGCCGAAATGGCGTGTAAACACTAAGCTGCCATGTGCTAAAATTATCTTTTGAAATTTGTCCCATAATGGTGCACAATCTTCACACATAAGGTAAATTTTAATCAACCCTTAAATTTTTTCTAGAATACTCCAATATATCTTAGATGTATAAAGAGTGTCAAGATACATGTTACATACACATAAAAATGTCCCACATATATAAAAGTTTTGAAAACCGAATTTTCAACTTTCGCCGATTATGCGATTTTTCTCCAATTAATCTCAAACATTTTAGACATGTAATATATGTTATGTCACATATAATATAAATAAAATAAATTGTATTTTTAGCTACAATAGCTGAGATTAAAAATGCCCAATGTGATGGAAATATTTGAGTGTGAATTTTCCACAAATCAAGGCAAATTGTAGGTGATTGATGTCTATAAACATGGTATGACTTAGGGCCTCATTTTGACATGTGGTGCACAAAATTTCTGAGTACTTGGAGAGTATATAGGCTGGCCATCTTTATATGGTAAGTGACAGTCAGTGATGGTTCAGTAGTCATCCGATGTGGCAATTTTAGGTTTATAGACTCGTGACAGGTCGACATAATTTTGGTAACTTTATGACATGTGATATATGATATAAAACCTGTATTTATTCACAAACATGATATGTACATGGTGATGTGATGTCACGTACGTTTATGATGTATATGACGTGTCGGTGAAACGTCTGGATAGAATTATATAGTTCGTCGTTATAAAAAATGTATATACATATATATCATATATGTGGCGCGTGTGTAAGGATGAGGAGAGGACTTTCCATTCCAAAATTTGTTGCCAAGTAGTTATCTCCATATAATTTCCTTGAGTACTTCATTTAATGAACTAGTAAGTTCATCCCCTTAAGCACTTCATTAAATGAACTAGTTTAGTTCATTTAACATGTCACTTGAAAATAGTATAAAGACAAAAAAATGTTTACTATTTGATGTAAGCTCTAACGCTTCATGGCACGTTAGTACGACAACAATATATATAAACATGTAAAGCATATTTATCATGTACGCATGTCAAGTACCACTTGAATCATGTATTTTGGAAATATGTAACATTTAAATCATGCATTTTCAAATCACTCAAACCGCGGTTTCTCAACAATGTTCAATCTCATAGTGACAAATCTAACTATCAGAAGGCCATGGAAAACGGAAAAAAATTTTAAAAAAAATTAGATAGATTAGTGAAACTTTCGAAAGGGAAGATGGCCTTGAAAAACGTGAGTTTTTGATGCAGAAAGATGGCAACAAAAATATTGTGAAACACAAAAGAGACTCACTGGTAAAGGTTTTCCAGAACAAAGAAGGAACTGACTTTGATGAGATTTTTTTTCGTTTATGAAGATTATGTCTATTTGAGATATAGGCGGTTGGTTGTCGGCATGGATTTTTAAATTGAACAGATGTATGTGGAAACAACCTTTTTTCACGCTGATCTGATGGAAGAAATATGTATGGGGCAGCCCGGAGATTTTCAAGTGCCAAAGGAAGAGCATCTCATTCGCAAATTGAAAAAAATTCTCTACAGTTTCAAGCAAACAGTGAGACATTGGTATAAAAAGTTTGATGCTTTCATGGTGAAACTCCAATACAAAAGAACTGTTCAAATCACTCTGTGTGATGGAAAATTTGCCATCCTATTACTCTATATGAATGATATGCTGATAATGGTGAGTGCTGTTCAGCGTGTTCTTGTTTCTTGGTTTACATAATTGTGGTCGGCTGAAATATTTGTCCAAATTAGGGGCCTTCAATGTTTGAAAAAAAATGTTATGCACCTGAAATTAGTGCAGGACTCTACACATAGTTCTTTTCATCTTCACTCTCCTGTAAATAGACATTGTTTCTGCAGAAGTAATTACCAAAAAAGGTAATTTCTTTTGTAATAGACTGAGCTTGAATCCTCATGTAATTCAATTACGTAAAGAATTTTCATATCATAACAGTCTTCTTTCCGGAACAACCTAAATTTTATACCTAAAATAACTCTCTATCTCCTGTATATCTCCATCTCTGCCTACACTTCTGTGCCTCCATCTCTTGCGGAATTGTTTACCCAACTATATGAATTACAATTATAGGAGAATAGTAAAATAATTTACTGTATTCTCAATTATGCAAAATTTTATTGTTAGAAGCCTCAATACAGCCAAACCTCCGACATGTGGTTCAAGGACAATCGCCTATTGTAAGCAATTGGAGTAAGGACAGAGATAAAAGTGGCGTGTTTTGTTGGATTTTTTGTTTGTGAACTTTTGGTTGAGAACTGGGTGATGGTTTTTCTTTT
This sequence comes from Eustoma russellianum, assembly GCA_036186865.1. Lineage (NCBI taxonomy): Eukaryota > Viridiplantae > Streptophyta > Magnoliopsida > Gentianales > Gentianaceae > Eustoma > Eustoma russellianum. Next base: position 23,376,252 of record AP025066.1, read on the forward strand.
GAGAAGAACAACATTGATAAATTAATGAGTTTCAATGACGGTTCTTGGGACTGCCTGCCTTATAGATGCATTGATGAATGACTACCTGATGAGTACTGAAAAGGACGTGGTGGAAGTAGCTAGGATGGTGGTGAGGATGGGGACGAAGAATGGATGGGGATGAAAAGATGGTGGGGAGTAGGCATAATTGAGGGGCCCAAGAAGAGAGGAAGTGGATGGGTGGTGGAATTTGAAGAGGGTGGGGACCGGTTATTATTGTACAAATTGGTTTTGATGATTTGTACAAATTAAAAGTCTCAAAACTGGGTTAATAAACTGTCTCTCAGACTTCAAACGCTTGATCTAGCGTTTCATTCTTCAAAAGGTTTTTGGCAGAAACCTTTGCTCAAATATTGAACGCTGCATTAAGCGTTTAATCTCGTAAAAATTCAGAACAAAGGTTTCCACAAAAACATGAAGCCCCACATAAAGCGCTTCATCTTTTGAAGTGTCTAAAACAGAGAGTTTTCACAGAAACATTAAACGCTACTTAAAGTGCTTCATCTCGTAAAGCTCTTGGCCAAAATGTTCTGATAAGAGCATAAAGCACTTTATATATTTCGTGCTCTTGAGTGCGAAATCACTTAAAGCGCTTCATCCAAAAGTTTGATGCATGTCAAAATTTCTTGCTATAGGTACAGTTTCTCTCTCCTATATCTTTTAGTTGACCAGTGTGCTATTTATCTTTCCTGTGTAAGCATGACTTTTGTACCTCTATTTCAAAAAGCAAATCAAAGGTAAGTGGGAAAATCTTTCCCTTTTGAGCTTAAAAGGCAAAGCTTCCACAAGAAGTTTTGACTTCTTTCAAGAAGAGATTTTCAAGACAATGAGGTGTCAACATATGAGACAAAGTCTTCTTCGACTCTTCTCTCTTCTCTCCAACGGCTAGAATCTTTTTCTATAAGTCTTGGAAGACTCTATTTTTGAAGACAACTTTCTATCTCTAAGCCCTCAAGTCATTCTTTTCATTTTTGCTCTCAAAATATTGTAAAGATTGCTTTATTATTGAGAGTGTGTTATTTTGAAGGAGAAGAAGTCTTCTTCTAAGTGATGATTGTGAGAGCAAAGTGTAGATTGTTGGTAAAGAAGCAAAGAGGCTTCTTGTTGGCGAAACTCAAGCTTCCAAGAGCTAGTTGATGGTGTAGGAGCTACACCATACTCCATAGAAAGTTTCTTTGGTGCAAAGAAGATCTTAAGGAGGTAGGTTGAAAGAAGTTGAGTGTTCACTATTCTTGAGCTAAGTTTGTTAAAACTAGCTTGTTCTTATATTTTCTTTGATTGCTATTCCCATCCCCCAAATTTAAATAACTAAATGCTTGTTCAAAAATCCTTCTGGTTCAAAGCAAGAAGGTAAAAGAGTAGAGTCTTTGACTTGAACCTCTACAAATTTGGTGTTCTTTCATTTCCTCAAATTATTTTCTTTGAAGAATACATCAAGTATTGATTTAAACACTTCTATTGTAAAAAGATTTGAAAAAGAATCATACTTGGATAACACACTATTCAACCCCCTTCTAGTGTGTTTTGCGGTCCTAACAATTGGTATTAGAGCCGAACCTTATTTGTTTGACACTCAAATAAGAAGGTTTGATCCTATCAAGTACGGAAGAAACTCCTTATGATTGGGAATCTTTGGGTGGTGAGTCTTCTAAAATAAGAAAAAGAATATTAGAGACTTTGATACCTTCTGTATCAAACATTCATACCAAAGTGCCTATGTTTGATCCAAATAATTATTCTCTATGGAAATCCAACATAGAAACACATCTTCGGGGATGAAGAATTGTTATTAATCAATAAGGGGTCAAAATCTCCTATTGACTATGACAATCCAACTCAAGAAGAAGAATTGTTATTTGCTATAAATGGAAAAGCTCTTGACATCTTGAATAGCTCTCTAACTCCAAATGAAAGAGCTAAGATTCAAGGTGTTCAATTCGCTCATGAAGCATGGATAAAGTTGGAAATGATTCATGAAGGTACCTGTCAAATTAGAAACACAAGGAGGAGAATGTTGATCAAGCAATTCTATAATTTATCCCTCCTCAAAGGTGAAAAGATTAAAGAAACTATCCAAAGGTTCACCAAAATTGTCAATCTACATAATGCAGTTGGAAAGAAGATCAAACAAGAAGATCTTGACCATCGACTTCTAAATAGATTGGGAAGAGAATGGAAACCTCAGATGACGACCATTAAAGAATCAAAGGATCTTGAAACTCTTACATTATACGAGTTATATGGAAATCTTATGACTCATGATATTCAACTTGAGGAATAAGAGAAAAATGATCCTATCAAACAATCAGCCGAGGCGTTGGTATGTGACACAGATGATTCGGATGATGAGTTTGGACTCCTTGTAAGGAGGTTCAAAAGATTTGCCAAAAAGAATGGAGATTAAGCCACGGTTCATCAAAGGAACTCTATCAAAAGACAAAGGGAATATGAAGGACCAAGATAACAAACGTTACAAGTGTGGAAAATATGGTCATTACATGAAAGATTGTCGAGTGAAGAATCCGCATCCAAAAGATAAGAAAGCCATGTATCAAAAGAAGAAGGCTCTCCAAGCGGAAGTAACTCATTGGGATAGTCTTCTATCCGACTCCGAAGGTGATCATGATGATGACAAGGATCTTGCTCTTTTATCCATAAGCGATGATGATCTTGAAGAGGCATATTCTTGTTTTATGACTATTGAAGATGATATAGAGGTATGTACAAAATCTTCTCATTACAATTTGCAAGATGAATTTGATGATATGATAGAGAAGAATGATTCGTCAAGTCTCAAATATAAGCGTGTTAAACGAGATTTTAGGGAGTGTATAAATGAGTATAATATCACGCTTGAAAACAATATTGCATTGCAAATTGAGTATGGTATTCTTATGACCATGCATAAAGTAGTTGCTAATGAGAATTTTTGTTTAAGATAGGAAAGTGAGATTCATTTTAGTACAATGGAAAAAATGTTTGAGGGCAAGCATTCTTTAAACAAGATGCCAATTAGTCAAAGAGTAAGTATTGATAAAACGGGATTACGCTATGATGCATCTAGTGTGAGAATGAAACCTTCAACCATGCATTTGATTAAATTTGCCAAATCAAGTAATGCATCCACTTCCTCCTTCAAAGAATCAAAATCATCCTTGAAGAAACAAAGACATATGCTTCATGGCAAGGAAAAAGCAATCAAGGTATCAAAACCTTTGGTTAAGTCCGTTGCTAAAGCCTCTTCCTTAGCACCGAGGAAGAACATTCATAAACATGAATCACGGATTATGCCTACACATAAGAATCATGATCATTCTTACTCTCATAAACGTATTCCTATATGATTCTATTGCAACAAGAAAGGGCATGTAGAAAAAGTTTGTAGAGCTAAGAGAAATACACATCTTGTATAGGTGTCAAACGGTCAAGTGCATGTTACTAACCCTCAAGAACCCAAAACAAAAGGGTACCAATGCTTAGGTTGATTTTGTAGGCCCCAGCGTTAAATGGAGAAATCAAGGACAAAGGCGTCCAATAAGTCGTGGATAGTGGTGCTCCAACCATATGACGGGAAACAAAGGATTGTTTCATAAGATCACTATGCAAGATGGAGGAGTTGTCCATTTTGGAGGTAGCAAAGGCCAAATCAAATGACATGCTAAAGTGGGTAACGATTCTTTCTCTCTTAGTAATGTACTATATGTGGATGGGCTTAAATATCATTTGATAGTGTGAGTCAATTGTGTGATGCTAATTATGAAGTTACATTTGTAAAACCAAAATGTATTGTGAAAAAGGATAATGTTGTTGTGTTTGAGGCCTTAATGGACAAAAGCATTTACAAAATTAGCATCAACGATTTGGTTTTACAAAACGTATCATGTCTAGTTGCCAAGAATGATTTGGTGCAACTATGGTATAGATGCCTCGGACATGTTTGTTTGAAAATGTTGAATACATTTGCGAAAATGAAAAAGTTCAAGGGCTTCTCAAAATGAATTTTGAAAACCAAGAACTTTGTAGCACTTGTCAAAAGGCAAAGCTTGTGAAAACAAGCTTTAGGCCCAACCAATATTTCCACCTCCAAACCCCTAAAAATGTTACATACGAATTTGTATGGGGATATTGGTACAAAGAGCTTGAGTGGCAAACA
>AP025066.1:23380543-23434693 GCA_036186865.1 Eustoma russellianum
TCCACAATTTCCTTATCTTAGTTGTAACATCACACACAGAGTTTCTGCAAGTACAGGAAGATATTGATCTAACAGCCATTAACTCTTGCGAGACAATCTTGAGTTTAGTAAAATATTCACTCACACTTAATGAGTCTTGCTTAATTCCATAAAAAGTTTCAATCAAATCAGATAATCTAAATGGATCTGTGCTACCATATGTCAATTGGAGATCCAGCCAAGCGTCATGAGCATTACACCACATAATGCTTTGTGCAATTTGAGTGTGAAACTGAATTCATCATCCATGACTGTACCATGGTATCCACTTGTCTCCACACTGAATATTGTGGATCTGTGACCAGAGGTTTCTGAATTGTACCATCTATAAAGCCTACGTTGTTCTTTACCATCAACGCCATCTCAAACGCTCGACTCCAAGTGTGATAGTTCCTTGAATTCAACGGAGCTTGTGCCAGCACTATAGAAGGACTATTATTAGGATGGAGGTAGAATGAATTCTGTAGTGGATTCTGCAGAGGGAAATCAATAATCTGATTATGATTTCCATTTCCTCTTGATCCAAATACAACGTTCTGTACTGGAGTTTCATTAATCATTTGATTTCATCTTCAACTAGGCAAACTATAAGGACTGTTGTTATGCGTCGCCATATCAAACTTAGCACCACAACTTTACCCACAATCGCAGCGGAACTTTTGCAATCAATCAAACTTTCAATCAAACTACAAGAAAAAATGTTCTGATACCATGTCAAAATAACAATCACATAATGAAAAGAAATCAAGAGCAAGATCAAGAGAAAATTAGCCAAATGCTAGGCTCGGGAGAAAATGTAGTTATCGTTGTAATGATTATTTGGTAACTGCCAAAATCAGAATTAGATTTTGCACACCCCCACCCTTTGGTTATAACAGGTGCTAAAGAAGAAGAAGAAACTGGTTAACTAGAAAATTTACAATAATGCCATTCTAAGTAAATTTGTACAATCGTTTTAAACAAGGACATTCTTGTAACTTCATATTATTTAAAACTTTCCAGCGTGCACGGTTGTTCTTCTTGCTCCCTTGCGCAGCTCTAACTCACAGCACCTTCTCTGATCACTCCTCTCAACAACATCCAACTGCCTTCCACCCGTGATCCATTGTCCTCCAATAAATTCAAGACACTAAGACTGCATTGTCCTTCTGCACACACATAATCAATTGATCATCGCGATTAAAGGTTTTTGCTCATCTGTCACCACTTCCTCTTTACAGTCTGGATTGTCACCGATCTTCAAAAAAATTTAATTGAGTAAAAAAATCAAAACAAAAAAAATATTAGTAAACAAACAAAAAAAACTTTTCATCATTTGACTTTGGGAAAAATGAGATTCCTCATGAGTTTTCATTACGTGCTTTATTAGCATCCATATTAAAATCATTTCTGTCTGTTATCATTTAATTATGAACAACTTCCTAGATGCAAGATTATTGCCTCTTTTACCAACTAGGTTAGTACTTCTCTTCAAAAGTCCCATCATCGCAAAATGAACAACGACGAAGAAACGTTCAACACTTGCCAACAGAGATTATAAGAACGGATGAAAGATGATCAATGCAGATACATAAGGCTCTATGCAGAGATGGTAACCCTGATACGTGCTTATCATTGGTTAAACTTTGAAGCTTTTTGAATGGGTGTAAGCACTTAAACAAACGAAAGTGGTCGTTTATGTCACAAATCGTGTATATGTACATATATATATACACAAATATACATATATATATATACGCACATATATAAATGTGTATGTGTGTGTATATATGTATGCACAGATTCTTAGATAAAGGTCGTTCTGCGTTCGAAACGTATTTTTGAAAATTTTCCCCGGCCAGCTTGTAGCATTTGTGTAAAGGCTTGCTTTTTAACTTAATTAAACTTTGTAAAAACTATGCTTTCTAAGTTATCAGTTATTTTCAACATCTAAGTCTTGTAATTTATCAAAATTCTAGTGCGTCAATCTGAAGTGTGAACTTGCACCGCGTACCATAATTCAAAACTCAAGAAATTTTATGTTGCACCCGCAACAGTTAGTGGAATAATAAAATGATGTTACATAAGATATATATATGTAAAACAAAGGTGAATTGACCAAACAGAAGACCCATACTACAATATATTTGATTAGTCAAGAAACAACTTTTCCTACTCGTTCTATGACTATGGTTAAATTTGCCTTCAAAACTATCTTCAAATCAAACGATTTCCACGTAACCAAATTTTAGATTAATCAACTGTTTTATATGATTCAGAACACACCAAGGCTTTGTTACAATTAATAATAAATTATGCCATTAAATTAAAAATATTTGTCAGTGCATCTAATGTCTTTGCACATTGTGTACAGTACATTCAAGGGCGATCAATAAAAATCAGGAGAGACAATCCTCTTTTTGCCTATTATCACGGTTTTGCCATTTCCTTTTTTCAATCAATTGTTTTTCCGCATGTTTCATTGAACGCCAAGATCCTGAAGAATTGTGTCGGGAGTGATCAAGTAATATAAAACCTTGAAGGTTTATTTGCTCAAAGGAGATTCAGTATTTAGGGTCCTAATGTGTTGGGAATCCCTCCTAGTTGGAGTCCCAATGTTTGGTCAAAAAACAATTACAACATTGGAGAGTTCCAACACAAGGAAGTTGGAATGTTGCTTTGATTCTCCAAGGAATGTTTATTGCTTGGAAGACTTTGAAGGCCTTGTGCATTGAAAAGGCACAAGATGGAGCACTATAAATAGAGGTGCTAAGTGGAACAAATGCAAGAGAGAACAAGAAAACAAGAAGAAAAATAAGAGAGACAAATACAAGTGAGGAAGAGTGAAAATTCGTAGTGCTGGGCAGTCTGTCAGCTTCCGGAAAAATTGCATTTGCCGAGCATTGCACCGTTGGATCGTCACCAAATTTTGACAGATTATTCCCAAGACACAGAAGTACATTCTGAACTGAAGTGAAGATGTGTTTTGGAGGAGTCTAAGTGTGACCGATACCTGCATTCCGAGACTGAAATTTTCTGTCCGAAAATTTCAGCTTTGTATTTTTGGTTCCTCTCTTGTATCTTGTTGTGTTCCAAGATTGTTTGGTTGATCTTGATGATGTTGTATTCCTCTAGATGAGCCTAGAGAGACTTGGTTGTACGCATTATTGATTATAGTGGAGATCGTTTAAGTGGCCTACGGGTCCCGTGGTTTTTTACTCCTACCTTGGGAGGTTTTTCCACGCTAAAATTGTTGGTGTTCTTGTTCGTGTTTCGTTCGATTATTTCTCTATAGTTGCTGCATTTGGGAGAGATTATTTCCTATTCCGCTGTGCTATCTCGCGGTTTCCTCCCAACATAATGATCAAATCAGATGAAGTTCAGGTCCCTAGTACATTATAGCATTACTTATTTTTATAATATCATAACAAGTCAATTGATATAAAAACAAAAATGCCTTATGTAATCTTCTTGTGTATATGAAAAAATGTAAAAATTATTTGCGTCCTTTTTTATTAGAATAGTTATTCGTGTGCTTCGCACAAAACTATAAATCTATTCTAAACGAAGGTTAAAATTACCAAACTCGCGCAGATTATGACACGCCAATAACCTCAAATGTGAATTCTATGAATATATCAACATGTACAAACTGCTGGGATGATAATCTAAACCGATGTAGATGGTGTTAGCATCAACGATCAGCTTCTGTTGAATTTTTTCTGTTAAGTTGCTTTTGGAAGAAAAACTTTCTTTTTTTTTTCTTTTTTGGATGACGTTGCTAAAAGGGAAAAACGATATCTTCCTAATCTTTTTGGCATTTAACATATGTGAGAGAATATGACGAGACGGTCATTAATTTTGATCTTATCTTTTACTTAATATGAAGAGACGACCAATAATTCTTCTCTTATCCTTTTCTTATAAATAAATCGATAACTGTATACATTATTGACTAAACCAAATCTTTTGAATTTTAGTTATCATCAATTTAGTCCTCAAATTTATGATAATGACTTTTTAGAATATATCTTATTCAGTAAGTAAAAAAGTCTATATTAATTAATAAAAACTACTTAATTAATTTTCTAATTAGTTAATTCTTCTAGCACTGCATAATATTACATATGACCCTATAAGTTTTCATCACGAAGACAGTAAATTCATAAAACTATCACAAACAAGAGCTTTAGAGCATTTCTATTTAATTTTTCACAACTTTAACAATGTTCTACCTAAAAACTTTTATCAAACATGTTTTAGACAAACTAACAAGAATGTAGTAAACGCATTCGATGAAAGTTCTTAGGTAGAACGTTATTAAAGTTGTGAAGAAGCAAGTAGAAAAACTTAAGGCAATTGCTTGTGATTGTTGTAGCAGTTGATGTTGCGCACGTTATTGGTGCAACAGTTGTGGTTGTAGTTTTTGTTGCACTAGTTGCTAGCGCACGTGATTATTGTTGTCTTTCTTGTTCCTTGATGTAGGCAATAAAAAAGTTGTTGAAATCTACTTTTGATCAAAATGATAGTGAAATATAATCAAGAAGATTGGCACAATTCTAAGCCTTGTGTCTCCATTCATTATTTTTTGCCTCCGCCTTTCATATTTTTGAGATTATTTGGGTTTGATTCAACAAAATCATTAAAGAACTTTAAAAATAGCCTAATGGCCGATTCACCCCCTATCCCTCTAGAGTAATTATCACGGACTCTAACATCAAGAATCCTAATGGTGGAGACAATTTAACTATTGAGATATGTGTGAACATGCATCGTGCAGTTGCCATAATCTGATATACCAATATTCCGGAAATCACACATTACACCACGTAGATCCCAGTGATACGTATATTAGAATCTCGCTGTACACATATTTATACATATATAAGATTTCATAAAAAGTGCAGAACAAAATGAATTTTGTTATATCAACAGGAGCTCGTAATAACTACTATGACCTCGGTAGTCCAAGACATTGACCGTTTGCGTTGGAGCAGATGAAGTGCGTCAGAGGAATAATAAATCGCCTTTTTGTTGTGGAGGTATAATAGTTTTTTTGTCCACTAAAAATGTGAAAAATCCAAGAACTCAACCTACTGAAGATTCATGGCAGAATCCGATTGCAACATGGATCTTATATGACTCATATTAAACTGCAAATCAGTGCACAAAGCACAGCAAAGATGAACAAACAAGAGAAAGGAAGCAAGTCAGTTAAGAAAGGGAGAGATAATTTCCAGAAAGAATTTCATCTCTGTTCTACTGAACATCGTCGAATGAGCCTTATACAAGGAAGAAGGCGGTTGTAACAAAAAACCCCATGAAATTACAAGAATACCCTTATTGACCAACTAACATAAAAAAACAAAGTTAAGGGTATAAAGTAATTTCGCTAAATTTAGTTCTTTCCCGCCTGCGCTACTCTTCTTCTACCTTCGTTCCGCAGCTCAACCACTTCACCTCTTCAGCCCATCACGTGATCCGACCTTCCAGTTGCTTAATCTCTGATGCAACCAACGAACATCTTGGATTAAACTTCTTATTTGACGGTCTAGATGCTTTGTTACTTGGATTGATGCTATTCTGTTCATCATTTCTCAACTCTCCTAGCATGCTTTCTGTTCACCCACTTTTCTCTAAGTTCATCGTATTTTCAACACCCCCCTCAAGCGGTGCTTGCTGTAAATGTTGCATACTCCAAGTTTCACTAAGAGCTCATTTAAACGCCTGCTGTCCAATGCTTTGGTAAATAAGTTTGTAAGATGGAACTGTGTCCTAATGGGCATCAACTTAATCACCTTTTCTTGCACCTTACTCCTGATATATGACAATCAATTTCAATATGTTTCGCACGTTCATGAAAGACTGGATTTTCAGTAATATAAGTGCACACTTACTATCACAGAACATCTCACTGGTGCTTGATCTCTCATCCATAAATCGCTTACATTAGATACAGTAACCATGGATTTCACATACAGCTGAAACCATAGCCCTGTATTCCGCTTCTGCAGAGGAACATGACACTGTGTCTTTGCTTCTTTGCTTTCCAAGATATCAATGTCTCTCCCAGGAAACACACAATACCCTCACACAGACTTCTTAGTCTCTTGCATCCGTCCAATCAGAGTCAACAAATGCTTTCAGCTTCAAATCCTCCTGTACTAGGCAGTAAACAACCCTTGGCCAATGGTTCCCTTAAGATACCTTAAGACTCTATGAGCAGCTTTTAAATGATTAAGTGTTAGGGCAGTCAAGAAATTGACTTAGCTGCTGTAGAGAAAATGATATATCCGGGCCTGGTAATGGTACGGTAAATCAGTTTTTACCTATGAGTCTTCTGTAAGCAAACTATATCTTTCAAATGCTTCAAGGATCATTATGAGTCTACTTGAGGTGGACTTCCATTGGGCTAATGGCTGGCTTGCATTCCAAAAGACCAAATTCCTCCAATACCTCCCAATGCATATTCCTCTGATTGATTAACATTCCCTTGTAAGACTGTGCAACTTCTATGCCAGAAGGAATTTCAAATCACCAAGGTTCTTAATTCTAAACTCCCTATGTAGATCTTCTTTATATCCACTCACTTTCTTTCAAGTCATCACACGCCAGTATCAGATCATCTACATACACCAGGAGTACTAGCAATGAACAATCTGTCCTCTTTGTGAATAAAGTATAGTCATTTTTTAGATTGTTTGAAGCCTTTTGATATGAGAAAGGTCATCAATTTGGCATTCCACTCTCGACTGGCTTGTTTCAACCCGTATAGAGATCTCTCTAATTTAAAAACCAATCCTTCTTGTGGTAACACCAGTCCTGGAGGTGGAGTCATATAAATCTCCTCATGTAACTCACCATGCAAAAGGCATTGTTCACATCCAGCTGATGCCATGCCATCTTTGTCTAGCTGCCATAGCCAACAGCATTCTCACAGTGCTCATCTTTGCTACGGGTGAGAAAAGTGTCTTGATAGTCCACCCTAGTTGCTGTGTGTACCCCTTTTGCAACCAGCATTGCTTTAACGTTCTCTACTATGCCATCAGCTTTGTGTTTTGTTATATACACCCACTTGCAACCAATAGCCTTCTTTCCTGGTGGTAACGCTATCAACGTCCATGTCTTGTTCTCTTGCAAAGCAGTTATCTCAGCCTCATAGCTTTCTGCCACTCAACTGAGCCAACTGCTTCTGCATAAGTTTTTGGGCTCTGTACATGCACTAATGTTTAAAACATATGCTTTGAATTTAGGTGTTAACCGATCAAAGGTCAAAGTACTTGTGTAAAGAATGTGGGGATGTGTAAGAAGGACTGTTTTGTGTGCTGGAAATGTAGACTGGTTTAATTAAGCATGATGTTGGCACTGGTTGATTTGAAACTTGGCTACAATAGTAATGTTTGTAAGTAAGAAGGTCGCTGTATGTTTCTATGAGGTCTGGCTACAGGAAGTTCTATGTTAATGGATTTGATGGGAATGGATCTTGAATCATTGGGATTATTGACAAGTTCTTTAATTTGTTCATTGTCTGAAGAGAGTTCCGATTCTGTGATAGATGACTGTTGATTACATGGATTTCAGAGATGTGGCTGATGAGTGTTAGAGTTAAGATGTGTGGACTGAGGAGAGTTCTGCAAATGGAATGGAATAGAATTGTGGAGGAATAGAATTGTGCTGAGGAATGGATGTGTATTGAGGGGAAAGCAGTTGTGAAGGCTGTTGTTGAGCCCCCTAGATGTGGCAGTTGGAAGGAGTGTGAAATAAGTGCCACAGCTAGTGGTAGAAGATTGAAATGTAGCATGATCAGAGGAGTGAGGCAGGGAAGAATTATGGATGGGTGTGCGTTGTGATGAATCAGGAGAAAAGGAAAATATGGATTCATGAAATATGACATCCCCAGAGATAAATATATCTCTGGATGCTAAATCTTGAAGAGTGTATGCTTTTGTATTGTGAGACAACCTCTAGAAAGATACTTCTTCTGGATCTAGGACCAAACTTATCTTTTGGTGGTGAAGTGACAGTGGCATAACACAAACAATCAAAGACCTTTAGACTGCCATAAGAAGGAAGTGTGTTGTAGAGCATTTAATGAGGAGTTTTCTGGTTGAGAAGAGGAGTAGGGGGTCAGGTTTATCAAATATACGGCATGCTGTACACAGAACCCCAGTAAGAGGTGGGAATATGAGACTGAAGTTTAAGGTCTTTAGCAACATTTAGGGTGTGCTGTTGTTTCCTCTCAACGATACCATTTTGTTGAGGTGTATATATACAAATTGTTTGATGTACAATCCCTTTGGAGAAAATAATGCAGTCATATTAAACTCAAGACATTGTCAGTTCGAATCACCTTTATATTCGCGTTGAATTGTACATGTACATAATTCCAGAAACTTTCGATAATTTTTCCGGTTTTTGATTTTGCTGTCATCAAAAAATCCAACAATACCTATTATGATCATCACAATGGTAAGAAAGTACCGTTGGTTATACATGGTGGGGTGTTTGTATGGACCCCATATGTCTACATGAACGAGAGAGAAAGGAGAGTTGGTTACAGAATGGGAGGTGGGGAAGGGGAGTCTTTTCTGCTTCGTATGAGGACAATATACTACATGACTGAGAATCAAAAGAGATGTCACTGAGGAGTCAAGTTTGTTGATTTCCTTCATTCTGGATGAAGCTTGATGACCAAGCCTGAGTGCCAAAGAAAGGAAGAAGGCTTGGAAACTGCAAATGCTTGCCATGAACTAGCAGCAAGAGCATTGCATAGGGACTGACTAAGTAGATGATACAGTCCTTGGTGTATCTCAGCGGAACCAATCATCCTCTTGCTCACATGTTCCTGAATACAGCACATATTGGAGTGAAATGATAAGTCAATGTCACCAGTCAATGTAAGCTTGCTAAAGGATATGAGGTTAAAAGCAAAAGAGGGTATATGCAGTACATTATGTAGCTTGCAATCAGGTAAGATGTTCACAGTGCCAATGTGTTTGACAGTGACAGATTGGTTATTTGGCAATTCTACTGACATCCTAGTGACTGCTGATAAGAATCAAATAGGGAAAGGGAATAGCAGATATGATCTGTAGCACCTGAATCCAATATCCATATACGAGAAACATTAGGGGGTAAATTATCTTGCCACTTACCAGAGTCAGTGACTTGTTGAGCGGAAAGAACAGTGTGCCGGTTTTTTGACCCTTCTACAGTGTTTAGACTCATCAAAATTCCTTTGCCCCTCTGCTCTTGCAATAAGCCAATAAGTTGCACATATTGCTCATGTGTTAGGGAAGGGGTCACATGTGTAACATTGTCACTCACTACATCACTAGTCTGATATACATCAACTTCTGATTGGGCATATATACAGTGGGGTCTTGGTGCACACTAACATCATTTCTTACACAGTTCACATGTCCCTTACCCTTATAACCTTAAGGAAAGCCATGTTTTCTGTAACATTTATCCACAGTGTGACCTATCATATTGCAATGAGTGCACACAGGAGCCTTGGATTTATAACCAGATTTTTGGTTCTGAAACTCATTTCTTCCACCTCTACCACCAGACTTCTGCCAACTAACATTTCCTTGTCTTGACACACCATTAGTGTTAAGAACAAGTGGTTGATTATTAGAGAACTAATTGTGACCACCAGAATAGTGCAATTTTCTCTCCAGCTTTACAGCCATAGCAAACGTTGTCTTTAAATCCGATAATGGACTAAACAGCAACACTTGTGACTTTACAGGTTCATACTCAACATTAAGTCCTTTTATAAACCGTATAACATGGTTATCTTGTATGAATTTGTTAATTTGACTAGAAATGTTACATGTGCATCTGTTACAAACACATTTAGGAATAGCTCTCAGTGCCATGAGTTCCTCCCACAGGACCTTAAGCCTTGTGCATTACTCGGTCAGAAAACCATCTTCTTGTTTAGTAGCATAAAATTGTTCTTGCAAGTCAGACAACCTAAACACATCAGCATTACCATACCTATGTTTCAAATCATTCCAAATGTCTAGAGCATTATCAAACCACATCGCACTTTGTCCAATAGACGGTATAACAGAATTCACAATCCAAGAAGCAACCATATTATTTGCCTTTGTCCAAGTAGCAAATTCACGACTAGTTTCCAGAGGTCTAAGAATGATACCTGTGATGAAGCCAACCTTATTCTTCGATTCAAGTTCTCTGCGAAAGGTTCTGCTCCAACCACGGTAATTGTTACCATCCAATAATGGTTGTACAAGCACTAGGGGCTATCTCCGGGATGAATGTAAAGTGGATCCTCAGACGGATTAATCGCACCAGATATTGCAGTCATTGGAGAATTACTGGAACTGCTGGGAGAATCATGATTTGAGGCCATAAATGTGCCAAAATTCATCAATTAATCGAATAATGTCTCTGATACCATGCGAAAAATCCAAGAACTCAACCTACTGAAGATTCATGGCAGAATCCGATTGCAACATGGATCTTATATGACTCAGATTAAGATGCAAATCATTGCACAAAGCAAATCGAAGATGAAGGAACAGGAGAGAGGAAGCAAGTCAATAAAGAAAGGGAGAGATAACTGCCAGAAAGAATTTCATCTCTATTCTACTGAATATCGCCGAACGAGCCTTATACAAGGAAGAAGGCGGTTGTAACAGAAAACCCCATGAAATTACAAGAATACCCTTATTGACCAACTACCATATAAAAACAAAGTTAAGGGTATAAAAGTAATTTCGCTACATTTAATTCTTTCCCGCCTGCGCTACTCTTCTTCTACCTTCGTTCCGCAGTTCAACCACTTCACCTCTTCAGCCCATCACGTGATCCCACCTTCCAATTGGTTAATATATCTCTGACGCAACCAACTAACATCGTGGATTAAACTTTTTATTTGACGGTCCAGATGCTTTGTTAGTTGGATTGATGTTATTCTGTTCATCATTCCTCAACTTTCCCAGCATGCTTTCTGTTCCCCCACCTTTCTCTAAGATCATCGTATTTTCAACAAAATAGGTTGGCAGAAATTCTACCAGCGTGCGCAAAATATGAACCGTTTATAATTCCACGCTTAGTATATCATACATAATATCAAAAACTTTTGGATAAAATTAAATTGATCGCATAAGTGAGGGACCCAATTGAGTTTTCTTTTGGAAAATGGACTTAGTGTGTCAATGTTGGATTACATTTTTATTCATGATGATAGATAGTACTTGAAATAAATACTCAATATATACGTTTTAGTCATCGAATCCGACCGTGCATAAGTCATTACGTGTCCCATTATGTTAGAAGCTCTCAAAAAGAAAATGCACATTTGATTTGAACCACCATGAAACCAAATCATCTCAATAAAATAAATTTTAAATTAAATCATGCCTATGAAACATGGTAAACTTTGGATTTGTTATGTTCCGCACCCTCCGTAGGATAATTAAAAAGCGAAGAAGGAATTAAACGGAGTTTAATGATAGTCAACGGGAATAAAAGAGGCATTAAGTAAGAGGATTAATTAGAAATTAATGAAGGATTGAATATTAGAATTAAATGGTATTTAATTTTAGAATTAAATGATAAAGGTTTATCTTTTAAGATAAATAAGATAATAGATATAATTTAGAAACATCAAATCTTACCCTAAATTCCCTATTAAACTGACAACGTCAGTTTCCTCTCCACTCACAGAGAACGACGCAATTCTCTCCTCTCCCCATAGGCGATTTTGAGGCTCTCTTCAACCCTAGGAGAAGAATCTCTCCAGAAAGCCATCCAATCTTCCTTCGTTCTTCTATCCGTTCTCGAGTAATCAAAGGCAAGTAATCTACTTATAAGTTCTTACGTTTTGTGAAAGAAAAATGGCCTATTTTGATATCAAATTGGATCACCATGCAGTAGTTTCGTTTTGTGATTCCTTGTTTATGATTTATGCGTTTTGGTTGCGAGTTTTGGCCGCTGTATATGAAAAGGCATTGCCGTTGTTGTTGATTATGTGGAATCCTACAAATCCCTACCCCGTAAACCCTTTTGATGTGCCTTCATTGTTGGATAGGATTGGGAATGGGAAAAGGTGGGATCTTTCGGGTTCGTGGGGAGGAACAACGAGCGGGTAGACATGAACGTGAGACGTGTTTTGAGAGGGTTTTGCGTTGATGAATTATGCATGGATTGATAGGGTGGTTAGGCTTGGATTGATAGGTTGGAGATTGGGAAAAGGCGTTGGTTGAAGGACTGCAGAAATTCGCAGAAGGAATGCTGGAGAATCGTTGACATCGATCGATCGATGTCAGGGATCGATGTCCTCTGATGGACATCGATCGATCGATGTGGAGGAAGGTTGAGAGATCGATGTCCTCTAATGGACATCGATCGATCGATGTAGGTGAGGTCTGAGAGATCGATGTCCCCTGTTGGACATCGATCGATAGATGTATAAGAGACTGAGAGATCGATGTACTCTGATGGACAT
The DNA here is from genome assembly GCA_036186865.1 of Eustoma russellianum. Taxonomy (NCBI): domain Eukaryota; kingdom Viridiplantae; phylum Streptophyta; class Magnoliopsida; order Gentianales; family Gentianaceae; genus Eustoma; species Eustoma russellianum. The sequence goes on from AP025066.1 coordinate 23,393,049, forward strand.
CGATCGATCGAAGTGAGGGTATGATGTCACATCGATCGATCGAAGTAAGGGGATGATGTCCGTCAGTTTTGTGGGGAAATAGAGGAAGGAAGAGGGAAGTTCGGGGAGTCTTTGGGTGACCTTAGAGACTTCTTAAGACCGGATTAAAGGTAGTCTAAGTCTCGGGAACATGACTTAGGATGGTGAATCAATTTGGAGAGTTCGAAAGGGGTTTTCGAATCGGATTTCAATGAGAATGACTTAGGAGAGTTAGGAGATGAACGTACGAGGTGTTTGAGAGTTCAATGAAGGATGGTTAGGGATATTGCCTTAGGTTGTGAACCTTAGAGTCAAGATTAAGGGTTGACGAGATGGCAGAAGCCTAAGCTTCGATGTGTAAGTTAGTGAAAACTTGTGTGTGCTTATACTTGCGCATGGGTACATGAAATACTTATGTGAATTGCATATGAGAATGAGAATTGAGAATGAAACGAGGAGTCTTGCATCATGGCACTTGCATTTGCATATTGATTTGAAAAGAGAGGTGCTTCGGCATAGATTTGCGAAGGTGACCTGCAATGTTAACCGGGATGGAAATTTAAGCCGGGGTGCATTGCAGGGCACAAAAGACTGTAACGTAAACCGGGATGGAAATATAAGCCGGGGCGCGTTACAAGGTATAAAGTTGTCTGTAATGCTAATCGGGATGGAAATATAAGCCGATGTGCATTAGAGGGTATAAAGTTGGCTGTAACGTAAACCGGGATGGAAATATAAGCCGGGGCACGTTACAGGGTATAAAGTTATGTGATGTGACCGGACATTGTGACATGCATTGCACTGTTTTAAAAGAGAAAGTGTGCATGCATATGTGAATGTGTAGTGTAGTGCATATTTTGGACATGCATCACGAGAGTCAATGTGGTATGAATGTGGGTGGTATCTGATTGCCAATGAATTGTTAATTGGGTGCAAATTGCTGTACTTGCTTTAATACTTATTCGCATATATATTTGGAAACTTACAAGACATGTGCCCCACAATCCCCTTGAATTATATGTATTACTCATGTCTTGCCATGTGTTGATCCCGTATGTCTTATAAACGGGTTACTTGCTAGCGTTTTTGCTAAGGGTACTACCTTTGTGATTGCAGATGAGCCTAGCTACGACATGATATTCATAGAAGACGATGGCGAGTGGGCTGAATGGGATACATAGAGACATGTTGGGAGCTAGATGAGACAGTTGTTATTTATTTCAGTTCTTTCCTACACTTGAGGATTAGTTCGTTATTACTGTGACTATCCTTAGAGATGTTATTATCACTTGATGTATTGAAGTGATGGTGGAGATTTATTAGATACATGTTTCCGCACTTATTTCTCTTACGTCATTGATGATGTGTAATCAAGAGATGAGACGTCTTGTAGTCTTCTCAGTAAGCTACGACGGGTGTACCGGTTCGGATTCCGCTGTCTGGGTCGGGGTGCTACAGGTGGTATCAGAGCCTAGGCTTCAGATCTACCTCGGAGACCTAGGTTATGACATGTAGAGTCTTAAGTTATGATTTTCACCTTAAGTTGATCTTTAAGTCTAAGCATGTAATCTTAGATTTAAGTTGGATTGGGATGGGTGTGTGTACGAGCGCGATTAAGTGTAAGCAATAAATGTTAATTATTTTAGTTCGTAAACACCGCCTTGTATACATTATCGATCTCAAACACTGATTTATTTCTAAACTGCTAGATACTAATAAACGTGACCTTGCAGAAAATGCCTCCTAGACGTGACAACCAAGGAAATGGTGGCAATGGGAACAATGACCCACCACCACCACCTCCAGTTCTAGTACCCCAAGCACTGATTGATGCTATCTCAGTGATAGCACAAGGGGTTGCTCAGTAGCAGCAACAACCACAACAACCTCCTCCATCGCCTCCCCAACAGGGCATCAGGTACTATATTGGGGAAATGCGCAAGATGCATGCCCCAAACTTCGAAGGGACCACTGACCCAGAGGTGGCTGGGTTTTGGCTCGATGAAGTAGAGAAATGCTTCAGGCTTGTGCAAGTGCCTGAAGAACTCAAGGTGGATGTAGCCACGCCATTTCTGACTGGCAGAGCAAACGCATGGTGGAATGGCATCCTGCCAAAGATGACTCCTCCGATTCTGTGGAGACAATTTGTACAGGCTTATAAAGACTACTATGTGCCTGAGACTGCCATTTTGGAGAAGATGAGGCAGTTCGACAAATTTGAACAAGGAAGGATGACTGTTTCAGACTATGCGGATAGATTCCATGCCTTGGGCAAATTCACGCCCTTGGTATTGGAAAATAATCGGATGAAGATGCTGAAGTTCGAAGAGGGTCTGAACCCCCGCATACGGACGGCTATAGCGGGGTCGAGTCTGAAAACATTTGAGGAAATGCTGGACGCATGTTACCGAGTGGAAAGTGACATGCGCAGATCACAACCAAGAGAGGCTCGTGAAGAATCGAGCAAGAGGCCGAGAGTGGAGCAAAGTGGAAGTAGACCCAGACGTTTGGTCAGGATTCTTCTTTTTTCCTTCATACTGATGGTATTCACATTAGATTGGACAATTAGCATAAAAACCTTTATTCAAGAAAGAAAGGGTTAACTGATGAAATGACAATTAAAATTTAAAAATATGCTCTTCGTTGCCAAAGGAGAGAGAACATTAATCGATGCATTCGGCACTTGTACTGATTCAATCTGATAAGAATTGCCTGAGATCTTGTTTGGTTTGTTTATTTGCATATTTATGTTACCGGCTGTAAAAATGTTTAGCATTAGCATGACTCTGTTTTTATATATTAATATACCAATGAGCTTAGATAACACTTTAATTGTCGATTTGACAAATTTGGAAGGATCAAAACTTATGAATCATTCGACAAAGTTAGTATTTCATCTGTAATCAAATAATTATCCTTTTTTAATGAAATTTGTAAAACAGTTCTTTAGTGATTTTATTTCTAAGTCTTTAAAAAGTTTTATCCTTTGCTTTACAACCATTTTCCCTGAGAACACAAACACGTACTATCCCCTAAGGGCAACCACGAGCTGAGAAAGTCAACTGTCGCCTTCTCCGGCCGTCCTTTGGTGCTTCTGGCAAAGTCGACAAATTCATAAATGACAAAGACAGATCTTAGATCATAGGTGATCCGTGAGATCACGCTGTTAACATCTCATCAGAATGCCAGGGGTGTTCCTCCCTTGGAACCTACGATGGAAGAACGACGTTAGCAGCCCATGGCTACTGCCCTGCGGAAAACCCTCCGGTCCTCAAGTCAGTGATGTGCATAATTATGTCAGTATATGTTTGAAGTAGATGTCGAACCAACCTGGTTGGATTTTTTCTTGAGGAGAAGATGGTTGTTTCAGCTTGGAATAGCTTAGACTCACTTGGCTTTTTCCCTGGCGAAGGATGGCTTCTTTATATGAGTTGGAGTAGATGGTGCATGGCAAGAAGTCGTGAAGTGATGACACATGGATGCCTAGTTGACAGCTTTCATCTGCATGGTGGCCACGTGCCGTCACATGTCGTGTCGCATGCTGATGCAGCTGGCTGGTAGATGTAGGTCTGAGCACGTATGGCTGAGGTGAGATGCTCTCTGAGCGAAGCAACAAAAGAGACAAAGAGAGGGAAGAATGGCTTATATTGGTCATTAGTGCTCTGCCGAGCTGAGCTGAGGGCCGCTGCCCTCGAACACCTGCCGCGCTGAACTAAGGTGAGCTGCTACGGCATGTCGACCTGGCAATTAAATCTACGGCCGAGCTGAGCTGATCAAGACCCACTGAGATGGTTTGTCTTCTAGGCTGAGTAGAAGCAAAGCTCAGCAAGAGTAGGGTTGAGCAGGGTAGAGCTAAGCCGACCGAGGTGAAGTGGCCTACGCAATCAGAGCCCAACAACGTTTACTGTTACTGACTGAGGTGGAATTACTTGTTTTATTTAGCTTTCTGGGCTTGTCAGTTGCCCACATATTAGTTTTGTCGAGGTAAAAAAGTGAAGGGTAATCTTCAAGTAATTGTCCATTAATTGCTAATCTGTTTTTCTTACCCACGTTCATGACGTGTCAAGATTTGATTGGCTGACGGTAAATAGAGGTTTAGAGGTTACTTAAACCCTTATTAATGTGGGAAGTTGTGTTAGAGGGAGTAAATGCAGATAGCCTCACGATCCCACGTCCGCCTTCTTCCTCAGCTTTAAATAGGCTCATATCAGCCATAAATTTCTCATTTGAAGCAAGATTTTTCTGAGCAAATCTTCTCTGGTGTCTTCCTTTCAATTTGCTGCTGTCAAACTTTCTAAGCTTCCTGAGTCTCTTAATTCCTCAAATTTCCTAGTTTTTTCTTCCAAGTCCTCTTTTTCCCTTATAGCCATTATGTCGAGTGATTCTCAAAATCCTGAAACTGCCTCTGCTAGTGGCATAATGCAGAGTTCTTCCATTTATTGGTCGTCCTCCGAGGGGAACTCAGTTAATGCGACGGGGCCAAGCATCATTTCTGCCCCTAGTGGTACAATTTCCACGATGATGCCATTTGAGCGCCCTAGCTTGAATTGTCATCCTACAGAGGTGAACATCAAGTCTCTTTCCTTTGAGTTAGTGAGCCAAGGTGAAGCTACAGGCTTAGTTGACACGCAGTTATGCACTTTGTCAGAGGCTGAGCTCTCTGAACTCTGCCAAGTTTGTCAAGTAAATAGTGATAGGTTCAACCCTGTCCTTTCTTTTACTGGCTGCACTGCCCATGATCCCCACGTTGGGTATGAGGCAGTGTATGAAGAATATTTGAAAACTAGTTATTCTTTGCATGTCCTAAATCCTCTGAAGTTGATTCTTTTGTTTTATTAGCTCAGACTACCTCAAATTTGGCCTAATGGCCTGCTATTTTATTTTTTTTTTGCGCCATCCAAGTCAGCTTTGGCATTGAGACTTATAGCGGTTTCTTCACATGTAAGTCCTCTGAAAGTTGGTTCTATTTTATTATGGAGGCCTTGAATAAGGCATTCCGCTTTGCTATTAGCCTTACTTCCTCAACCAAGAATTGGAAATGGAAGTTTTTCTATGTGAGAAAGGTTGGCACCACTAGCCAAGATGTTTGGAGGGTGTCCAAGGCTGATAATAAACTACACACTGGTCAGCATCAAGAGATGGCAAGGAGTTTGTAGCAATTTGAGGCCACAGTCAATCGGCTTAAGGTCAGTGGCCATGTATGGAAGAAGGCAGACCTGGATAATTTGATGTGTGGCTCCAGCTTCAGTATTTTTGGGGAGGAAAGTTTGGAGGCTGTCCAGAGTAGGGGTCAAGATTTTGTGTTTTTATGGTACTTTTGATTTGCCGCTGGGATGGCATGGTGCTCTTGAAGGAACCATGACATCCATGACAGCTGACCTTGCGGCTGCAATGAAGGCGAGAAGGAGAGGAAAAGAAGAAGCCACAGAAACAAGCCAAGCAGGGATGGCTATTCAGGTGGTAGAAGGGCCCTAGTTATGCACGCCAAGTGGGCTGGCGCGAAGAGCTTCTGAGGGCAGTGAACTCATATAGCTGCAGGAACGAGGGGTGCACCTAGCACCAGTGCACCTAGCACCAGGTAAGTTTAGTTTTCAACTTTAGTTTGGCTGATTTTTCTGTACTTGGCATAACTCTGTTTAATTATGCAGAATTGTTGCAAGAGGCGAGGATCATATCCACAACAGGAGTTACGTCAGCCCTGCATGTTGAACCCATCAGTGTTGTGGCTGGCATGGAAGTCACCTTTGAACATGATGAGGGCGATTAGGTTGAGCTGGCACCGTGCCCAGCAAAGAGAAAGCAGGGCAAGGGCTCAGCCCATCTACGCAGCCCCATTTCATCTTGCAAGAATGGCACAGCCCTGTTAGGCCTTCCACTGTCGAAATGCCATAACCTTCGAGAGCTGGGGGACGGAAGATTAGGGTAAGTCCGCTCCCAAAGGGCAGAGCGCAAAAGAGACAGAAGTGGCGCGTGGCCTAAACAGGGAGTTGGTGTTATCCGTTGGCCTGGATAATTCTAGGATCTGCCTTTTGAGGAGCTTGCAGATAAAGTGCATCTCGACCTAGCAGTGGTAAGTCTTTTGCACTTGTTTGAAATCTCAAATTGGTTGTTCAACGGACTACCTTTTCTGGTTTGTTTGCAGACCAGAGCGAGCTTCTGGAGAAGGAGTTGATTACATTGCATCAACTTTGCGATATTAGCTAAGGAGAGGTCTCAGCGGATTGCTGAGTTAGAAGCTGAGGTGGAGAAGACGAAGAAGAATGAGGCAGTTGTGGATGCTACTCTGTCTGTGCCTTCTTTAGCTAATGAGGCTATGCGAGGCCAAGTGGCAGAGGAGAAGCGGGCACTGAATGAGGTTGAGGCTGAGAACGAGGCCCTTATAGCTGATCTGGAGGAGGCAAATAATAGTCGAGCTAAGGCACAGCGTGAAGTAGATGAACTTCAAAGTGAAGGTACGCTGCTTCCGTAGCGGTTATTTGAGGCTCAGCAATAGGCTATCACAGAGCTCAAGAAATCTAGCTTCTTGACTCAGAATGTGGCCCTTCTACAAGGTAATTCCATGGAGATGGGTCAAACAGAGGCTATCGATGTCTGCGCTACAGTGGATCTCTTGCTGGACAAGAATGACCATGGCATGGCTGAACTGTATAATCCTAACGCAAAGAGGTGTTTGAGGTACAATGTAAGCATTTTAGCGAAGGTGTAAAACTTAGAGAGGATCTTGTGTAAATGTAAGAATTTATAGCCTTCTTTCAACCTCAATTTGATTAATCTTTGATGTAACTGTTCCACTTTTGAATGAAGAAACTTTATTCCTACCATCAAGTTCTCTTATAGGCAAATAGTTGAGCTTTCAATCCTTGTTGAAATAATAAAGACAAAGTCACGTGCTTGTACTTCTCAGTTAACTCAGTCAACTAGGGCGTTGATAATATCACCCTTAAGAATGTAAGTGGTTCTGCCATCCAATTGGGACAAGAGAAGTGCTGACATGACTTATGAAATCAAGCGTAGAAAACTTATCTTGTTTAATGAATCAAGTTGAACTGACGAATGTGTATCTTGGATAGATGGCATTGGCCGAGGTAACTCCTTTTATAACTCTAAAGGATCAACACTTGATGTACGACGCAATAAGAGGATTGGTCATTAGTGTGTGCCTTCCTTTTAAGATTGGCTGCAGTGAATCTTTTTATGAACCATATGATAGAGGATCCAATAGTTGAAGTATGACGCCAAAGGGGAAAGCGTCCCACAAATGGCACATCCTATTTGAGGTCAGTCGAGGTGAATCTCCTTATGAATCAGCAGAGGATCAATGCATGAAAGATGACATCAAACGGGAGAATGTCCCATGAGTGGCGCATCTTATTTGAGTTCGGCCGAGGTCAATCCTCTAATGAACCATAAGGCAGAGGATCACTACTTGAAGGATGACGCCGAAGGGGAGAATTTCCCATGAATGGCACCTCCTATTTGAGGTCAGCTGAGGTGAATCCCCTTATGAACCATAAGGCAGATGACCAATAGATAAAAGATGACGTCAAAGGGGATAATGTCCCATGAATGGCGCATCCTATCTGAGGTCGGCCGAGGTGAATCTCCTTTATGTACCATAAGGCAAAGGGTCACTACTTAAATGATAATACCAAAGGGGAGAGCGTCCCATGAATGGTGCCTCCTATGTGAGGTCGGCCGAGGTGAATAGGCCGAGCTCTGCTGGGCTTCAAGATGAAAAAATAGAAATCGCAGCAACTACATATGTCAAGATGTGCTAGGCTTAGTAATAGGGCTGAGGAAAATGTAACAAGATAATCAGAACAATGGTAGCGATAACAAATGCGCTCCGCTGAACATAGATACAACTGAGTAAATAAATTCAATATCACAACAAGATAAAAGAATAATAACAGCTAACCATGCACAACTATTACTAAGTAAAGCTCAGCACAGTAAGACAGTGAGCAGGTACAATGAGTTCTTGTTGAGCTTTATAAATGGGAAGACAGTATACAAAGTCTTGACAAAGTAATTATTACAAAGGATAAAATAGCGATTTGGGCACGATGATAGATGTTAGGGTTCTAGGCCCCATGGTGCCGAATGAGATAGCTATGATAAACCTTCTTTGTATCTGAACACACATTTTGAGAATAGCAACATATATTTAACAAGTTGTGCTTGTTTTTCTATTGAATAATTTACATATAACATGTACAAAAGCCAAACTAGGATACAAGCCGAGAACCTCAAGATATTGACTGAATAAATCATAATAAGAAGGCTCAGAATCAGATTAAAAATTACAATTTACCTCATTCGGTGCTTTGGATGCAAAGCATACTTGTGCCCTTTCTTCTTCGTTTTCTTCAGTCTCAGAATCAGACGAGTCACTCCATGTGATGGCTTTGAGAGCTCGTCTTGTATTCCTTTGCTTAGGTTCTGAGACGGGTCTAATTTTTGTCCAATCCTTGTCACTATTTTTGTTCATTGGTTTGTCCTTGTTCGGGCAGTCATAAGAGATGTGTCCAAGTCTTCCACAAGTACAACACTTGATACCTTTATCATTATTATCACTTCTACGGTCTTAGATGAAGTGGGCTTATGTTTGTTTTTAAACAACTTTCTCATGATCCTTCTTAATCCTTTAGCCAACGTGATTAAATCTTTATTAGCAGAATCCGTGTCGCTATCATATATGCGATCAAAAGAGGTAGAGATGTATTCATTTGATTTAAAAGCTATGGCCTTACCTTGTTCAAAAGTTGATTCAGATTTCCTTAAAGTGAGTTTGTTTTCGTATACCTTTAGTGATCCGATCAATTTCTCCATTTTTATCGACTTGGTTTGCGGTGACTTTAGGATCCCATTCGGATGGGAGGCTTCTCAGTACCACCTTTTCCTGTGAAGAAAATACCTTGCCAAGAGACTCAAGAGAATTGTAGATGTTAGTCAATCTTAAATCCATATCGACAACAGCTTCATTTGGTAATAGTTGAAGGATTCAAGAGTAGACATAATCATGTTTATCTTGGACTCTTTAACTTGACTAGTACCTTCATGCTTTATTTCAAGACATCTCCACATTTCTTGGGCACTAGAAGAATTTGATACATAACTTGATTCACTTTTACTTAAACCATTTAGGAAAAGTTGCATAGCCTTAGCATTCATACTCAATCTCGTTTTATCTTCTATAATATATTCTTGCTTAGGTTTTACAACTTCTAAGGTAATGTCATCAATCGTAATTATCTTAAACAGAATAAACGGGCCGTCTTCTATGATGGACCATAAGTCTATATATGTAGCCAAAAGAAAAAGTTTCATACGAAGTTTTCATTGAATAAAAGACTCACTATCGAAAAGGAGAGGCCTTATGCTTGACATTCCTTCTTGCTCAGTTTTATGACTAGTGGATGCCATCTCACAAAGATTGTTGTATCTTCTTGTAATGAGTAAACCAAGCTCTGATACCACTTTCAAGACCTGCATAGCATCACTAGAGGAGGGGTTGAATAGTGAGTGCAGAAAATTGGTTTGTTTAAAAACTTGTGTTACTAATTTCTCACTTTTGAGAATAGATTCTGATCTCAGATCCTGTTTTAGATTGATTGAATGATCAGGTTATATACCTCCAAAAATCATGAAATTTGGCGACAATATACTCTCAAATGTTAAGTATGTGCCATAAAAATTTCAGAATAAAATTCAAAGTGTAACCCTTTGAAAAAACGTTTTCAATCAGACTGTATCAATCTGCTAGAAACTGTTCCTCAAAATAAAAATTTTATTCCTATTTATTGGCAAATCTAAATGATCTAAACATTTTATGTAATGACAATTAGGATGTATTATTTTAATGGGTTGAAACTGTTTTTTAAAATTCTTTTGGTAAGTATGTTCACCATGTTGATGTTCTCAACCTTTGCAGATCTGAGAATCAGATTGCACTAGTCTTAGAATTATGAATGTTTGAATGACTTATACTTACCCAAATTCGATGAAACTTGTTTCAAATGAAAGCTAAACCTTTGGCTATGTTTCTGCAAAATTTGGTGATTTATGAAAGATGTTTGATATTTTTACCGTTGCTATAAAAACGATGCAGAAAAACAGGAACTCAAAGTAAAAGTGCTGAAAAATAAGAACACCGAGATTTTTATACTGGTTCGGTCATATCGACCTACTCCAGTATTTAAGGACACCTTCTTCGATATTCACTAAACACAAAAACACCTTGACATAAGAGTGGCTAGAGTTATATTCCAACTCCTTAAAAATCCATCCTTCTTACAACGAACAAACAAAAACAGCCAACACAATTACAACCACCGCACAAATAAAGGTATTATCACACCTTGATCAACCGTGTACAAGGATGTGATGTATATGGGTTGTAAAATCAAAGCCTATAATAAATTTAGAATGTAAGAATGATAGACTTGAGGATATGCGCAAGAGAATAGAATAGGAGAAGAAAAGAAGTCTTGCTTGAACTTGCTTGAACATGGACTTTTTGATTTGCATTGTCTTGAACACCTTGCCCCTTCTTATAGGTGTAGAGGACGTCCCTAGGTGCGGAATTATTCCTCAAACTTTGTTCTGAATACCCTTGGAAGATGCCTTGTATAGATTTATGACACACCCTTTCTTACTTGGCGAAATATGATTGAAGAAACAATGTGTCTTTTCCTAGTTGTTACTCCATGATAGAGCTTTCATTTTCCATCTTGGCATTAATAATATGACCCGACATTTATCATAAAAATCTGAAACACATGTCAGAATCACACAAGCTAATTATCAATCAAGATGTGATTGTGCCTCGATTTTAAAAGACATTTGAAGCAAATTGACACCAAAAAATCGTCAAACAAAAATGTGCTGAAAATTTCAGCACTAGAGAAGTCTTGATTGAACTTCCTTGAATATGGACTTTTTGGCTTGCATTGTCTTGAACTCCTTGCCCCTTTTTATAGGTGTAGAGGACGCCCCTAGGTGCTGATATCTTCTTTGAAATTTGTCTTGGATACCCTTGGAAGATGTCTTGCATAGCTTTATGACACACCTTTGCTTACTTGGCGAAATATGATTGGACAAACGATGTGTCTTCGTCTAATTGTCACTCCATGATAGATCTTTCATTTTCCATGTTGGCACTAATAATATGACCTGGATATTTATCATAAAAAACTGAAACACATGTCAAAATAACACAAGTTAATTATCAATCAATCAAGATGTGATTGTCCCTCAATTTTTGAAGAAATTTGAAGCAAATTGACACCAAAAAACTGGCCAAACAAACATGTGTTGAGAACTTCAGCACATGGTTTTATATTGCAATCTTTCCTTGTGTGTCTTACCTTCTTTAATCTCACCAATAACATGTGGCTCATCATCCACCAATCAAAGTGGCAAACAAACTCCACCTAGGCTCCAAGAAGGCCGAAATGGCGTGTAAACACTAAGCTGCCATGTGCTAAAATTATCTTTTGAAATTTGTCCCATAATGGTGCACAATCTTCACACATAAGGTAAATTTTAATCAACCCTTAAATTTTTTCTAGAATACTCCAATATATCTTAGATGTATAAAGAGTGTCAAGATACATGTTACATACACATAAAAATGTCCCACATATATAAAAGTTTTGAAAACCGAATTTTCAACTTTCGCCGATTATGCGATTTTTCTCCAATTAATCTCAAACATTTTAGACATGTAATATATGTTATGTCACATATAATATAAATAAAATAAATTGTATTTTTAGCTACAATAGCTGAGATTAAAAATGCCCAATGTGATGGAAATATTTGAGTGTGAATTTTCCACAAATCAAGGCAAATTGTAGGTGATTGATGTCTATAAACATGGTATGACTTAGGGCCTCATTTTGACATGTGGTGCACAAAATTTCTGAGTACTTGGAGAGTATATAGGCTGGCCATCTTTATATGGTAAGTGACCAGTCAGTGATGGTTCAGTAGTCATCCGATGTGGCAATTTTAGGTTTATAGACTCGTGACAGGTCGACATAATTTTGGTAACTTTATGACATGTGATATATGATATAAAACCTGTATTTATTCACAAACATGATATGTACATGGTGATGTGATGTCAACGTACGTTTATGATGTATATGACGTGTCGGTGAAACGTCTGGATAGAATTATATAGTTCGTCGTTATAAAAAATGTATATACATATATATCATATATGTGGCGCGTGTGTAAGGATGAGGAGAGGACTTTCCATTCCAAAATTTGTTGCCAAGTAGTTATCTCCATATATATTTCCTTGAGTACTTCATTTAATGAACTAGTAAGTTCATCCCCTTAAGCACTTCATTAAATGAACTAGTTTAGTTCATTTAACATGTCACTTGAAAATAGTATAAAGACAAAAAAATGTTTACTATTTGATGTAAGCTCTAACGCTTCATGGCACGTTAGTACGACAACAATATATATAAACATGTAAAGCATATTTATCATGTACGCATGTCAAGTACCACTTGAATCATGTATTTTGGAAATATGTAACATTTAAATCATGCATTTTCAAATCACTCAAACCGCGGTTTCTCAACAATGTTCAATCTCATAGTGACAAATCTAACTATCAGAAGGCCATGGAAAACGGAAAAAAATTTTAAAAAAAATTAGATAGATTAGTGAAACTTTCGAAAGGGAAGATGGCCTTGAAAAACGTGAGTTTTTGATGCAGAAAGATGGCAACAAAAATATTGTGAAACACAAAAGAGAGACTCACTGGTAAAGGTTTTCCAGAACAAAGAAGGAACTGACTTTGATGAGATTTTTTTTCGTTTATGAAGATTATGTCTATTTGAGATATAGGCGGTTGGTTGTCGGCATGGATTTTTAAATTGAACAGATGTATGTGGAAACAACCTTTTTTCACGCTGATCTGATGGAAGAAATATGTATGGGGCAGCCCGGAGATTTTCAAGTGCCAAAGGAAGAGCATCTCATTCGCAAATTGAAAAAAATTCTCTACAGTTTCAAGCAAACAGTGAGACATTGGTATAAAAAGTTTGATGCTTTCATGGTGAAACTCCAATACAAAAGAACTGTTCAAATCACTCTGTGTGATGGAAAATTTGCCATCCTATTACTCTATATGAATGATATGCTGATAATGGTGAGTGCTGTTCAGCGTGTTCTTGTTTCTTGGTTTACATAATTGTGGTCGGCTGAAATATTTGTCCAAATTAGGGGCCTTCAATGTTTGAAAAAAAATGTTATGCACCTGAAATTAGTGCAGGACTCTACACATAGTTCTTTTCATCTTCACTCTCCTGTAAATAGACATTGTTTCTGCAGAAGTAATTACCAAAAAAGGTAATTTCTTTTGTAATAGACTGAGCTTGAATCCTCATGTAATTCAATTACGTAAAGAATTTTCATATCATAACAGTCTTCTTTCCGGAACAACCTAAATTTTATACCTAAAATAACTCTCTATCTCCTGTATATCTCCATCTCTGCCTACACTTCTGTGCCTCCATCTCTTGCGGAATTGTTTACCCAACTATATGAATTACAATTATAGGAGAATAGTAAAATAATTTACTGTATTCTCAATTATGCAAAATTTTATTGTTAGAAGCCTCAATACAGCCAAACCTCCGACATGTGGTTCAAGGACAATCGCCTATTGTAAGCAATTGGAGTAAGGACAGAGATAAAAGTGGCGTGTTTTGTTGGATTTTTTGTTTGTGAACTTTTGGTTGAGAACTGGGTGATGGTTTTTCTTTTGAGAAGAACAACATTGATAAATTAATGAGTTTCAATGACGGTTCTTGGGACTGCCTGCCTTATAGATGCATTGATGAATGACTACCTGATGAGTACTGAAAAGGACGTGGTGGAAGTAGCTAGGATGGTGGTGAGGATGGGGACGAAGAATGGATGGGGATGAAAAGATGGTGGGGAGTAGGCATAATTGAGGGGCCCAAGAAGAGAGGAAGTGGATGGGTGGTGGAATTTGAAGAGGGTGGGGACCGGTTATTATTGTACAAATTGGTTTTGATGATTTGTACAAATTAAAAGTCTCAAAACTGGGTTAATAAACTGTCTCTCAGACTTCAAACGCTTGATCTAGCGTTTCATTCTTCAAAAGGTTTTTGGCAGAAACCTTTGCTCAAATATTGAACGCTGCATTAAGCGTTTAATCTCGTAAAAATTCAGAACAAAGGTTTCCACAAAAACATGAAGCCCCACATAAAGCGCTTCATCTTTTGAAGTGTCTAAAACAGAGAGTTTTCACAGAAACATTAAACGCTACTTAAAGTGCTTCATCTCGTAAAGCTCTTGGCCAAAATGTTCTGATAAGAGCATAAAGCACTTTATATATTTCGTGCTCTTGAGTGCGAAATCACTTAAAGCGCTTCATCCAAAAGTTTGATGCATGTCAAAATTTCTTGCTATAGGTACAGTTTTCTCTCTCCTATATCTTTTAGTTGACCAGTGTGCTATTTATCTTTCCTGTGTAAGCATGACTTTTGTACCTCTATTTCAAAAAGCAAATCAAAGGTAAGTGGGAAAATCTTTCCCTTTTGAGCTTAAAAGGCAAAGCTTCCACAAGAAGTTTTGACTTCTTTCAAGAAGAGATTTTCAAGACAATGAGGTGTCAACATATGAGACAAAGTCTTCTTCGACTCTTCTCTCTTCTCTCCAACGGCTAGAATCTTTTTCTATAAGTCTTGGAAGACTCTATTTTTGAAGACAACTTTCTATCTCTAAGCCCTCAAGTCATTCTTTTCATTTTTGCTCTCAAAATATTGTAAAGATTGCTTTATTATTGAGAGTGTGTTATTTTGAAGGAGAAGAAGTCTTCTTCTAAGTGATGATTGTGAGAGCAAAGTGTAGATTGTTGGTAAAGAAGCAAAGAGGCTTCTTGTTGGCGAAACTCAAGCTTCCAAGAGCTAGTTGATGGTGTAGGAGCTACACCATACTCCATAGAAAGTTTCTTTGGTGCAAAGAAGATCTTAAGGAGGTTAGGCTTGAAAGAAGTTGAGTGTTCACTATTCTTGAGCTAAGTTTGTTAAAACTAGCTTGTTCTTATATTTTCTTTGATTGCTATTCCCATCCCCCAAATTTAAATAACTAAATGCTTGTTCAAAAATCCTTCTGGTTCAAAGCAAGAAGGTAAAAGAGTAGAGTCTTTGACTTGAACCTCTACAAATTTGGTGTTCTTTCATTTCCTCAAATTATTTTCTTTGAAGAATACATCAAGTATTGATTTAAACACTTCTATTGTAAAAAGATTTGAAAAAGAATCATACTTGGATAACACACTATTCAACCCCCTTCTAGTGTGTTTCGCGCTCCTAACAATTGGTATTAGAGCCGAACCTTATTTGTTTGACACTCAAATAAGAAGGTTTGATCCTATCAAGTACGGAAGAAACTCCTTATGATTGGGAATCTTTGGGTGGTGAGTCTTCTAAAACAAGAAAAAGAATATTAGAGACTTTGATACCTTCTGTATCAAACATTCATACCAAAGTGCCTATGTTTGATCCAAATAATTATTCTCTATGGAAATCCAACATAGAAACACATCTTCGGGGATGAAGAATTGTTATTAATCAATAAGGGGTCAAAATCTCCTATTGACTATGACAATCCAACTCAAGAAGAAGAATTGTTATTTGCTATAAATGGAAAAGCTCTTGACATCTTGAATAGCTCTCTAACTCCAAATGAAAGAGCTAAGATTCAAGGTGTTCAATTCGCTCATGAAGCATGGATAAAGTTGGAAATGATTCATGAAGGTACCTGTCAAATTAGAAACACAAGGAGGAGAATGTTGATCAAGCAATTCTATAATTTATCCCTCCTCAAAGGTGAAAAGATTAAAGAAACTATCCAAAGGTTCACCAAAATTGTCAATCTACATAATGCAGTGGGAAAGAAGATCAAACAAGAAGATCTTGACCATCGACTTCTAAATAGATTGGGAAGAGAATGGAAACCTCAGATGACGACCATTAAAGAATCAAAGGATCTTGAAACTCTTACATTATACGAGTTATATGGAAATCTTATGACTCATGATATTCAACTTGAGGAATAAGAGAAAAATGATCCTATCAAACAATCAGCCGAGGCGTTGGTATGTGACACAGATGATTCGGATGATGAGTTTGGACTCCTTGTAAGGAGGTTCAAAAGATTTGCCAAAAAGAATGGAGATTAAGCCACGGTTCATCAAAGGAACTCTATCAAAAGACAAAGGGAATATGAAGGACCAAGATAACAAACGTTACAAGTGTGGAAAATATGGTCATTACATGAAAGATTGTCGAGTGAAGAATCCGCATCCAAAAGATAAGAAAGCCATGTATCAAAAGAAGAAGGCTCTCCAAGCGGAAGTAACTCATTGGGATAGTCTTCTATCCGACTCCGAAGGTGATCATGATGATGACAAGGATCTTGCTCTTTTATCCATAAGCGATGATGATCTTGAAGAGGCATATTCTTGTTTTATGACTATTGAAGATGATATAGAGGTATGTACAAAATCTTCTCATTACAATTTGCAAGATGAATTTGATGATATGATAGAGAAGAATGATTCGTCAAGTCTCAAATATAAGCGTGTTAAACGAGATTTTAGGGAGTGTATAAATGAGTATAATATCACGCTTGAAAACAATATTGCATTGCAAATTGAGTATGGTATTCTTATGACCATGCATAAAGTAGTTGCTAATGAGAATTTTTGTTTAAGATAGGAAAGTGAGATTCATTTTAGTACAATGGAAAAAATGTTTGAGGGCAAGCATTCTTTAAACAAGATGCCAATTAGTCAAAGAGTAAGTATTGATAAAACGGGATTACGCTATGATGCATCTAGTGTGAGAATGAAACCTTCAACCATGCATTTGATTAAATTTGCCAAATCAAGTAATGCATCCACTTCCTCCTTCAAAGAATCAAAATCATCCTTGAAGAAACAAAGACATATGCTTCATGGCAAGGAAAAAGCAATCAAGGTATCAAAACCTTTGGTTAAGTCCGTTGCTAAAGCCTCTTCCTTAGCACCGAGGAAGAACATTCATAAACATGAATCACGGATTATGCCTACACATAAGAATCATGATCATTCTTACTCTCATAAACGTATTCCTATATGATTCTATTGCAACAAGAAAGGGCATGTAGAAAAAGTTTGTAGAGCTAAGAGAAATACACATCTTGTATAGGTGTCAAACGGTCAAGTGCATGTTACTAACCCTCAAGAACCCAAAACAAAAAGGGTACCAATGCTTAGGTTGATTTTGTAGGCCCCAGCGTTAAATGGAGAAATCAAGGACAAAGGCGTCCAATAAGTCGTGGATAGTGGTGCTCCAACCATATGACGGGAAACAAAGGATTGTTTCATAAGATCACTATGCAAGATGGAGGAGTTGTCCATTTTGGAGGTAGCAAAGGCCAAATCAAATGACATGCTAAAGTGGGTAACGATTCTTTCTCTCTTAGTAATGTACTATATGTGGATGGGCTTAAATATCATTTGATTAGTGTGAGTCAATTGTGTGATGCTAATTATGAAGTTACATTTGTAAAACCAAAATGTATTGTGAAAAAGGATAATGTTGTTGTGTTTGAGGCCTTAATGGACAAAAGCATTTACAAAATTAGCATCAACGATTTGGTTTTACAAAACGTATCATGTCTAGTTGCCAAGAATGATTTGGTGCAACTATGGTATAGATGCCTCGGACATGTTTGTTTGAAAATGTTGAATACATTTGCGAAAATGAAAAAGTTCAAGGGCTTCTCAAAATGAATTTTGAAAACCAAGAACTTTGTAGCACTTGTCAAAAGGCAAAGCTTGTGAAAGCAAGCTTTAGGCCCACAACCAATATTTCCACCTCCAAACCCCTAAAATGTTACATACGGATTTGTATGGGGATATTGGTACAAAGAGCTTGAGTGGCAAACATTACACCTGTAGCGCCCTGCTCCCGAGCCCTAGTATCGGGAACAGTGCACCCGTCGTATCTCGCTAAAGAGAATACAAGACGCCGATGCAAATCAACTACACGTCATCATAATAACGTACCTCGATGTCAGCGGAAGTTATTATTAAAACTCTCGATAAAATAATCATCATCATTAGCACAATGTCCAAAAATTTCTAAATCAATGCAATAGTCAAATGTATGTAAACACTAATCTCGAAAATACATAAACCTCGAATATCAAAATAACTGTCTTAACTAACCCTCGAAAGTCTTTTCTGAATATCTTAGTCTCGAAATCTCCTGTCTCGATCTTCTACGGTATACCAACTCCTATGTAAGCATACCATAACTTCTCATGCCTGCAAAACTGGTGAGTGGTGTTATGAGCCAAAATCAATGGGCTCAGTAAGAAACCTACATATGCTTGTTATAGAGATCATACATGCAGAAGCAAATACACATAACCTTTATAGTTAACATACATGTCCTTAGTACACAAATAATTTCAATTAATTATCTTAACAGTTAACACTTCAAAAACACAAAATAAATAATTCATCAGCTCAACCTCAATTACCTTGATGCATGCTCTTCTCAAATATGACATATACAACAAACAAATAATCACATAACAAAGAAGAGAACAATACATACCAATGAAGTAGATAAACTGCGAAAGGTAAGTCACTCCACATAATAATGCGCAACTTCATGATACATGCCCCTCTCTACGTGTCACGCGCAACAAAAGACATGTCATGCACGATGCATATATCTCTATCGCGCAATGCATGATCCCAGGACCCAATGGTGATATAGTCTATCACCCTGACACCTGTGCCCATGTTAGACACAGCCTGCCGTTGTCGACACCCGTGCCCATTTAGAGCCAGCCTGCCTCGGTACCTGTGTCCATCTAGACCCGGCATACCGTCCGACACCCGTGCCCATTTAGACCCGGCCTGTCGTCCCCGACACCTGCGCCCATGTTAGACACCTGCGCCCATATTAGATGCAACCTGCCATCCATCACTACCCATACTCACACATATGCTCGCGCTAATACACGTGCATATATACTTGTATGCATACCCCCAATACATTTAAATCGTACAACCCTACATACACCCAGTTTACATACATGTCTCACATATACACACAACTCCCATATAGAGAAAATCCAATTCCAGATATGGAACAACAACACACTATTGCATGATAAACATAACAGCACACATAGACCACTTACCTCTGATGCATGACAACATAACGAGCACAGATAGACCACTTACCTCTGATGCATGACAACATAACGAGCACAGATAGACCACTTACCTTTGAACGAACACTTAGCTTTCTTATTTTATGCTCGAACGTGAAGAAGATTACCATAAAAGTCTCTGCTTTGACATGTCCAACTTATCCTCTGGAATCTTCAAAATTTGAACCTGTAAGTTAACTATTTGTTTATTAACTTGTTTTTCAACTTCACCTTTACACCACAAATTCCTTCTCCTTTGAATTACTCTTATTCTTTCACTACAATTATCCAACCATTATATATATTAAAATATTTAACTTCAAATACAAAAGTAACATAATAAATAGACATTTCATTCCAAAGGCACTTTATGTAATTAAATAAAATTTTGAATCTAGAAAAAAAAACGGCAGGGTCTACTTCGAAGATATTATATTTATATATAGATATTTGTAAATCAGCAACACATAATATGAATGTATATGAATAACCTTAATTACACCAAAGAAACTTACTTACATTTCATTTTATAGTAAATCTGAATTTTTGTTTTCCTAAAGGAAACAGTGATAGTATACCCAAAACTTAACGTGGCAGTGGTCAAATGAATTTCAAAATGTCAAATTAATGAAAATAAAAAAAATAGAAATCAAATATATAAGATAATAGCTTGCTGACTTTCAACTGGTTGTAAATATATATTCCTATATAAAATTTCCAGTGACAAAATTTGTATATGCAAAAAGAACCCATTTCAATCTACATATGCATAAATATGAAACTCATACTATCTTCCTTTAACAACTGATATATATTTATATCTATGAGACCGGAATTAACATGTAAACACCTAAGTTGTAACTCTTAAAAATAAACAATATATATATGTATATATATTAAATTAAAATATAAATAGTAGTTTTATTATATAAATATCTAAGGTCGAAATCCACCAGCTATGTTTGGAAACTAAAGTACCATATGTTTAATAATTAAAAGAAGACATACTGGTGACCACATATTTACCTATGTGAAATTGGTACCATTTGAAACAGAATATATACACATATATGCAAATGAATTTTTTTCTTTAACGTAACAAAGAAACGCTCCCAATATGATGCATAAATCCAAAGATCACACACAAAAGAAACATCTATACATATAATCATACATTTACAACCAAAGTTCATACAAAAATTCATATATAATACAACTCAATGAAACTGTGGTAGAAAAATACTAAGTATAGGGGAGAAATACTTACCATGATTTGAAGATACTATACCGTACTATTGATTTAGGACTTGTTGGAAACAAAACTATCTCTCCTCTCTTCAATTGATGTCAGCCGAATGAATGAAGTAGAAAAATAAAAACGAGACTGCTGTAGATTGGCCTTGTGTTGGGGAACAACGCATAGTGCAGCTAGGTTTTTTCCCCTTCTTTTGCTGCTGACAGCTGAGTTGAGAGGGTTTGGTGTATATTTTGTTTTTATTTGTGGAGGGAGGCAGCAGCTATGAGATTGAGGGGAATTGTTAGTGTATTATAGGTGTATGTATATAAGTATATGGATATATCTTAGGAAGTTTCCTAATGGATGAAGCTTAACTTAAGCAAAATCAATCTCATTTTGAAATTTGATTACCAACCAACTTATCCATTCCATCCTAACCCCTTTTAGGATAATTATTCCATTTAGTTGTATGACATTAATTAATTTATTTTTTTCCTTCTATTTCCTTGTTGGTACCGGGTCATAACATTCCTCCCTCCTTACAAATAAGTTTCGTCCTCAAAACTTGCGTATTTTCTACACTAAATTTTTCTTAATCGCAATACTAAGCCTCTCGATAAAAGTAATACATAATCAATCCGCCACTAGTAAAAAAAAACAATAATAATGTTGTTTCAACATCATTCTTAATAAATGTAGCTTTGAAAGTCCCTTAAACCACTTAATATCTATCACTGAATTAGCACAATACCTATATGTATTGGCCTGCAAGTATTGTACGATCCAATGCCTAAGTAATAACTTTCCGGATAACTTTAAATATCTAATACATGTTTCTAAAGTATAGATCTTCAACCCTCTTCAATAAATAACTAATTCACAAGACCAATCCTTATATACTTAATATTTTGAACCTATCATCAATAGCATAATACAACACAAAACTTGTGCGCTTAAACTACTTTCCTTATACTCAAATGAGAATAGAAGCATTCAGACTAGAAAGCATGTTTATTTGAAATCTTTCCTACTATTTTTCTGTTTCTTTGTTAACCACAACTTAAGGTTGTAATGAGAATCTTAAAATATAATTTGTCTCATGTATCATTTTTGAATAAAATGTAATAATCCCTCAGTTCGGAAAAGTACTCCTATTGAAATAAAGTAAATCCAAAAGACTGATAAAGTATTTCCGAACTCCTATTGAAATAAAGTAAATCCAAAAGACTGATAAGGTATCATACTGTAGTTTGTTGGAAGAAAGTTTTTGGTTTTCAAAACTATTTTTAGACAATGTTTTGCTCTTTATTTGTTTCACAAATGCTTATTCTAGTACCAAATGAAAAAA
This sequence comes from Eustoma russellianum, assembly GCA_036186865.1. Lineage (NCBI taxonomy): Eukaryota > Viridiplantae > Streptophyta > Magnoliopsida > Gentianales > Gentianaceae > Eustoma > Eustoma russellianum. The sequence goes on from AP025066.1 coordinate 23,414,924, forward strand.
ACATAATTGATTAAGTTTTGAGGGAAAATAAAATTTAACCTTAGAAAAATAATACTTGAGCAAAATAAGGTCACGAACTTTATAATGATTTTAATTTCAACGGAGTAAAGCCACAAAACCTTTGCTATACAAATGTAGGATTTTAACAATCATAGAGATTGCATGAGAATTTTTTTTTTAAAAAAACAAAAACTTCCAAAATATAGTACTACAAATCCATAAAACTAATTACGTCTTCAAATTTGTTGTTTTGCAAAAAAAAAAATCTCTCAAAAGTCATTAGCGTAATTTAGATATTCATCATACTCAAACACAAGTTCAATCAATAGTTTAGTAAAGTCACGGGATTATGAAGAAGAAAACATTAACAGCTTAGCTAAATTTAAAAGCTACCATGGTTACCAAAATAAGGATTTTCAAAAGAAATTTCTAATGCCGTATTTTTGTCCACCTGTAATCAAACCTTCAACGTGGATAACCTAATGTTTTGGTTGTACATGCTATATATTAGGCAACTTATGATATTCTAATACATCACACTGCTTCCATTTGAACATTAGTGAATGCCAGCGGTTACCAAGAATATTATACACTTATTTATACAAATTTGATCATTGCTTACTTTTAATCAATCAAAAAGTAGAAAGGAAATTTCTTATAAATCTTTAGCCTAAGTTGTCCCACCCTAGCATGACACACTAAATATTAATTGACTTAGGGTATTCTAATCCACCATGCTTCCGCGCGCCAAACTGATCCACCATACTTCTTTCTTGGTTATTTCAACCGTTAATTCTAATTTAGTTAGATCTCACTTGAAAAGCACCCACTACTTGTTCATACTTATTCTATTTCAATTCAAGCATACACGATACACCAGTACTTATGTGTTCCTAAGAAGCAACACTTCACTTAAATTTATAGTAATTCGTCATTCCACTATATTTATTTTAGTAGTGCTCGCTTATCACTATCAATTGATATCCTAAATAAGACTAATATCTTCACCCGATTTGATACTCTAAAATCCAACCTCTTAATCATAACTATAAACTCCTCTGTACGATATTATTTGTTAAACTCTACTAATCATAACGCTAATAAATCATTTTTCTTAATCATTTGTTTTATTATAAATCTCTTAGGAACTACATCTTAGACCTAGTCACGTCCGACATTATTGTAGGGGTAGAGGCGCGAACTTCCTTCATTTACCATAATGGTACCAGGTTCACAGAGGTCAGATCTAAAGGATTATATAAATGGTTATAATCAGCACTTAGGTAAGACAAATAATTCTGCGTCGTATGGGGTGCCCTAGGTGTACGTGGTCACATCCCTTATCCGATCATCAGTTAGGTCGAATGTCAAGACTTATTCTATAATTGATACTTGATATCATCATTTCTTACGTCTAAAATTATTACTTATTTCTAAGTTCAATGCTTAGAACATAATCACAGCTTAAGACTAGGATCAGTACTTATGTTCAAATTATCACCTAATATTCAGATCACCATTTAATTTCTAGAGTCGATATTTAGTATCATCATTCCTTAAGTCTGAAATTGTAGCGCCCTGCTCCCGAACACCAGTATCGGAAACGGTGCACCCGCCGTAGTCTACTACGAGAACTACAAAGCGTCATTCAATTCTCTTACACGTCAGCAGTGATGTAGAAAATTTCGCAACAGAAACAAAATAAATAAAATAAACGTTCATTTTATTACAACATCCCAAATCTACATCAGATAAGTACCAAGCCCAAGTTTACTATTACATCGCAACGTATAGGAAATAAATTTGCCAAAGTAAACATCTTCTGGCTCTAACTACCCCACCGTCTGAACCCAGCTTTGTCTTCTATGTATATGTAGTCGTACTCATGCTCGCCTGGGGGAAAAAATAAAGGGGTGAGTGATATAGAAATATCATCCAGTAGGTTTCCACCTCCTTCCGAACAATTTCATATATGGCAACAAATAGCACGTAGCACATGTATAGACATGAATAACTAAGTAAATAAATATAAGCACAACACAACAATTATGCGATGTCGTGATGCATGCTTGTGTCACACGCAACGACATCTCCACGTACAAATGCCTGTCTCTCTACCGTGCAATGCATGAACCTCGAGGTGATCCTACCACACGCCTCGTCAGACCACACGCCCCGTCGGGCCACACGCCTCATAGGGCCACACGCCTCATAGGGCAACACGCCTCGTAGGGCAACACGCCTCGTAGGGCCACACGCCTCGTAGGGCAACACGTCTCGTAGGGCCACACGCCTCATAGGGCAACACGGCACATAGGCCAATGCAATGCTCGTGCCATGAATGCAAATGCATAATCATACGTAATCCGGTGCATCCATAATCATATATATGCCGGCACCCATACACGTGCATATATACGTGTATGCATACTTCCACACATCATATATCAATAATTATTTTCCAATCCCACTTAACACATTCTTTCCTATCCCCTTTTCTTCACTCATTTCCATATTTCAACAATTTTCCTTATCTCCTCTTAATTAACTTTAAATTATTAACTTTCTTATATACAAATATAAATTTAATCTATTGAAAATAATTCAAACACTTTTCTTTCAAACAGTTAATGAAATGTACCATTTTAGTTACAAAACAGTATTTATTTTATATAAATATGTATGATTCTTACATTAGATTAGTACTGATGAATATAATGTAAAATTTGACGGTAAGCTAAAAATTGGTACACTTCTAAAATTAAAACAAGTTACCTATATAGACACAGTGAAAAGAATCGATAACAGAAAATTATATATATAAGATTTAATTCTGAAACAGTTTAATTTTATTAAAATATAACCATAGTTCTTTAGGAAATTTAATATTTATACAACAAATATGAAACAGTGACCACTACATACTATGCTGATGGAATTGCAAAATTTGTATATGTACTTATAAAGACAATTTTTGAAACGGCAGTTTTGTATATGTAATTCACATAATCAATTTTATGCCTAAAAAGTTTCGAAGAATTTAAATTTGTATGAATTCAATTGCTTGGAAGTGCAAACGTGCATAACTTTTCTAAACAAACTGAAATCACCTTCATATATATGATACATTAGGAAATTGTAACTTACATATATAAATAGTTCTTTAGGTAATTAACTTATATACAACAAAAACATGAAACCAATGATTGTTTATATACACTGCCAAAAGAAAACAATATTCATTTTGAAACACACAATACTGAAAGCTGCAAAAAAAATATATACTTTATACAAACAAGCGTTTTAAACAGATAACTACATTTATTTATCGATATCTTACATATATACTTATATATATAATCTCAGCCATAACCGAAAATATATGCATGTATATATAATCTTCTAATTAATTTGTTTTTTTGACAGAAATAACTATCTAACCCAAATTTTGAACCCACATCAATACATACGTAACATTTTTATCCAGCAATGCAAGCAACTAAAGCATATAGCATCTCAATTTGAATTATAACATACAAAATAAACAACAAATAACTACATATATGAAATTAGCTCAAAAAGAGAGGGGTCGCCTACCTCTTGGTTGTAGTCTAAGATTCGTGGTGGTGATATGATGGTGTTGGTGGTTGTGTTGGTGGTGTTTGCCTTCTTCCCCATTTTTCCTCTCTTTTCTCTATACTTTCTTCCTTTATTCTTCCTCCTCCTTTCTTTTTCTTTAATCTTCTCACACTACTTCTTTTTTTTTACTGGTGTTGGCCAAAGGGCCCAATTTATTTAAGAGGGAGGGGGGAATATGAGAGGTGTGTATGGGGAGATTAAATGAAATAATTGTAGGAGTTAATGAATGGGTTTAAGATAAGGGTGGGGTTATGTCAAAAGTTTTCCTTGTTTTTTTTTTCATTTTATTATTATTAATTTTTTTTACAGGTTGTAACAGTCTACCCCCTTACAATAAGTTTCATCCCCAAAACTTGCGTATGGTGTATCAACGACCTAATATGGTTCTACTTGTTCCATTTACCTAGATAATAAACGTACCAAGCCCCCATCGCGTATTTCGATACATTAACTATTCCACTTCCTTATCATGTCTAAGGCATCTAAATCCTTTCTTGTATACTAACAAGGTAATTTCTAACCCCACTATTTTCCGCTTATATAAGATCATAACCTATCTTCTTAAATTTTAAGATCAAACTTAAGAGTATTGTCATCATACCCGGGTTTTTGTAACCCAGTCATCAGTCGATATCGTACTCATATCTGCGGAAATCAGCAGCCCTCAAAAATCAGTTATTAAGTGTACTACGATCTTTAACTTAGTTCTCTATAATTACAACTTATAGCCCACCATTTATACCGCTTGATGTGAATCATTCTACTCATATACATGTAATCTACGATTCTGAATTCTTAAACTCATCGTATAAGCTTCATCTTCCAGTTACATGATCATCCGAAATATCCATCAAGTATTCCTATGTATTAATCATTTCACTTCATAAATTTAGAATCAAGTCATCAAAATCAATTCGTATATACTTACGAACTAGCTCTATGATCATGTTCTTACTTTTCTCAGAGATATCATCAACAACCTAATATACGAAGTATGTGCATGGACATATTTCCTTCGCTTTGAAGTAGTTTACGAACCTATAGCTCTAACTATTTGAAATATTATACATTCTAATTTTCTTGTAAACACAACACTCACGGTATTATATATTTATTTTCGCAAAGCGGTGTCTCAAATGATCATTCGTACAATAATGGACTTTGCAAAAATATTCCTATGAAATTGCTTTAAAACAATTGAAACTCAACAATCGCAAAGTTTTTTTTTTTGTACAAAACGATTTGAGCACGATGTCCTTTTCTTTTCAAAGGAATACAGATTCTAAAAACTATGTTTTGTTTCGCAAAACGAACCAATTGAAAACTCAACAACTATAAAGTTTCATAAGATAATTTAGATAAGGTACTTCTCTTTTTTTTTTCCAAAAAGAAGTATATATATTTTAAAACTATTTCTGCTTCACAAAATTAAATACGTTCATCAGAAGCTGATCAATCTATTCAAAAGAATTTAATGATACAAACTTGCAATGCTGATAGTTGACAATAAATTTATTTTAGCAAAATCAATACAGCTAAACAAAAATTTGAGAAATATAAGAGGTATATAAATATATCGTTGTTTGAAAACATCAATATTTTGAAATAAATCAGTCTTGTCATGGGTAGTCGAAATTCCATTAGATGGCTATACGAATTCAGAAAGTAATATAGCTTTGTAAGGTAATATACCGTATAAAAAAAATTTGAAAGTAGTTGAAATATTTAGAAGCAAAAATCTTTGAAATGCATTTGAAACATATAATATACCTTGGTGTACGTGCTTATAAGAAAACGTTTATTGCTTGAAAAATAGTCCAATACTTCATAAAATTTTCTAAGTCACCCATATGTCAGTGAAAAATCCACATATGCACCGTTTCATATAAATCTTTAACTTAAGTTGCCCAATCCTAGCATGGCGCGCTAAATATTGATCGACTTAGAACATTCTAATGCACCATGCTTCCGCGCGCAACACTAATCTACCGTATTTCTTTACTTAGTTATTCAACCGCTAATTCTAATTTAGTTAGATCTCAACAGAAAAGCACCTATTACTTATTCATTGTTATTCTATTTCAATTCAAGCCTACACGATGCATCATTACTTGCGTGTTCCTATGAATCAACACTTGACCCAAATTTGTAATAGATTTGTCATCCCACTGTACCTTTTTTTTTGTAATGCTTGCTTATCACTATCAGTCAATATCACTAGTATGACTAATATCCTTAGCTTAGTTGATACTCTAAAATTCAACATCTTAATCATGACTATAAACCCATTTGTATGGTATTCTTTGCTAAACTCTACAGATTATAACGCTACTAAATCGTTACTTAGTCATTATCATTTTGCTACAAATCATCCCTTAAGAACTACAATCTCCACTTACACCTAGTCGCATTCCGATGCCACTGTCGATGTAGAGGCGTGAATATACTTTATTTATCATAATGATACCGGTTTGCATGGGTCAGATCTAAGAAATTGTACGAATGGTTATAATCAGCAGTAAGGTGAAACAAATAATTCAGAGTCGTATAGACTGCCCTGGGTATACGTGAGCATATCCCTTATCTGACCATCACTTAGGTCTAATATCATGACTTTCTTTTTTTTTCTAGAGTCGATACGTGATATGATTATTTCTCACGTCTACAAGCATTACTTAATTCTAAGATCCATGCTTAGAATATTATCACACTTACGACTAAGATCAGTGATCATGTTCAAATTATCACCTAATGTTGAGGTCGTAATTTAATTTCTAAGATCATAGCCTAAATTTATGTTTCCGCCATGGACCTAGAGCCATGCTCTGAAGATCGCACTGTCAATACGTAGTACCTCTTGAACTCATCATGAAATTAAGTCCAAGTGAACGGGATGTCTGCTAATTCAGTCGCTGCTGCCGCTGTGCTAGGATGTTGGTTATAGTGACCATGACACCCGTAAGTGTTCAGGGGATAACCCCTGATTTGTGTGGTTATTACCGGTTTGTTCATGACTTGTCGGCATTTTATGGTATTGAGAACAGGCGAAATTATTTATTTATTTGATTCAGGCTAAGTTGAGAGGTATTGTAGGAATTTCTAACCACTTATGGGGTGCATGCAAAAGTTTAGGGGCAAAATGGTAAATAAATAAAGAGAAACAAACTAACGGTCTCACACCCCTTAACCCAATCATGACTTAACTCTAAGATTATCTCTTAAGCATATTGTGTTCATTAGAGGTAAAATCGTCATTTTAAGGAAAAGATCAGAGCTTATGTCTAAGTGATTTAGTTAATCCTGCGTTTCCGAGGCGGATCTGGAGCCTCGGCTCTGATACCACCTGTAGGGCCCCGCTCCCGAACACCAGTATCGGAAACGGTGCACCCGCCGTAGTCTACTACGAGAACTACAAAGCGCCGTTCAATTCTTTTACACGTCAGCAGTGATGTAGAAAATTTCGCAACGGAAACGAAATAAATAAAATAAACGTTCTTTTTATTACAACATCCCAAATCTACATCAGATAAGTACCAAGCCCAAGTTTACTATTACATCGCAACGTATAGGAAATAAAATTGCCAAAGTAAACATCTTCTGGCTCTAACTACCCCACCGTCTAAACCCAGCTTTGTCTTCTATGTATATGTAGTCGTACTCATGCTCGCCTGGGGGAAAAAATAAAGGGGTGAGTGATATAGAAATATCATCCAGTAGGTTTCCACCTCCTTCCGAACAATTTCATATATGGCAACAAATAGCACGTAGCACATGTATAGACATGAATAACTAAGTAAATAAATATAAGCACAACACAACAATTATGCGATGTCGTGATGCATGCTTGTGTCACACGCAACGACATCTCCACGTACAAATGCCTGTCTCTCTACCGTGCAATGCATGAACCTCGAGGTGATCCTACCACACGCCTCGTCAGACCACACGCCCCGTCGGGCCACACGCCTCATAGGGCCACACGCCTCATAGGGCAACACGCCCGTAGGGCAACACGCCTCGTAGGGCCACACGCCTCGTAGGGCAACACGCCTCGTAGGGCCACACGCCTCATAGGGCAACACGGCACATAGGCCAATGCAATGCTCGTGCCATGAATGCAAATGCATAATCATACGTAATCCGGTGCATCCATAATCATATATATGCCCGCACCCATACACGTGCATATATACGTGTATGCATACTCCCACACATCATATATCAATAATTATTTTCCAATCCCACTTAACACCTTCTTTCCTATCCCCTTTTCTTCACTCATTTCCATATTTCAACAATTTTCCTTATCTCCTCTTAATTAACTTTAAATTATTAACTTTCTTATATACAAATATAAATTTAATCTACTGAAAATAATTCAAACACTTTTCTTTCAAACAGTTAATGAAATGTACCATTTTAGTTACAAAACAGTATTTATTTTATATAAATATGTATGATTCTTACATTAGATTAGTACTGATGAATATAATGTAAAATTTGACGGTAAGCTAAATATTGGTACACTTCTAAAATTAAAACAAGTTACCTATATAGACACAGTGAAAAGAATCGATAACAGAAAATTATATATATAAGATTTAATTCTGAAACAGTTTAATTTTATTAAAATATAACCATAGTTCTTTAGGAAATTTAATATTTATACAACAAATATGAAACAGTGACCACTACATACTATGCTGATAGAATTGCAAAATTTGTATATGTACTTGTAAAGACAATTTTTGAAACGGTTTTGTATATGTAATTCACATAATCAATTTTATGCCTAAAAAGTTTCGAAGAATTTAAATTTGTATGAATTCAATTGCTTGGAAGTGCAAACGTGCATAACTTTTCTAAACAAACTGAAATCACCTTCATATATATGATACATTAGGAAATTGTAACTTACATATATAAATAGTTCTTTAGGTAATTAACTTATATACAACAAAAACATGAAACCAATGATTGTTTATATACACTGCCAAAAGAAAACAATATTCATTTTGAAACACACAATACTGAAAGCTGCAAAAAAAATATATACTTTATACAAACAAGCGTTTTAAACAGATAACTACATTTATTTATCGATATCTTACATATATACTTATATATATAATCTCAGCCATAACCGAAAATATATGCATGTATATATAATCTTCTAATTAATTTGTTTTTTTGACAGAAATAACTATCTAACCCAAATTTTGAACCCACATCAATACATACGTAACATTTTTATCCAGCAATGCAAGCAACTAAAGCATATAGCATCTCAATTTGAATTATAACATACAAAATAAACAACAAATAACTACATATATGAAATTAGCTCAAAAAGAGAGGGGTCGCCTACCTCTTGGTTGTAGTCTAAGATTCGTGGTGGTGATATGATGGTGTTGGTGGTTGTGTTGGTGGTGTTTGCCTTCTTCCCCATTTTTCCTCTCTTTTCTCTATACTTTCTTCCTTTATTCTTCCTCCTCCTTTCTTTTTCTTTAATCTTCTCACACTACTTTTTTTTTACTGGTGTTGGCCAAAGGGCCCAATTTATTTAAGAGGGAGGGGGGAATATGAGAGGTGTGTATGGGGAGATTAAATGAATTAATTGTAGGAGTTAATGAATGGGTTTAAGATAAGGGTGGGGTTATGTCAAAAGTTTTCCTTGTTTTTTTTTCATTTTATTATTATTAATTTTTTTTACAGGTTGTAACACTCTACCCCCTTACAATAAGTTTCATCCCCAAAACTTGCGTATGGTGTATCAACGACCTAATATGGTTCTACTTGTTCCATTTACCTAGATAATAAACGTACCAAGCCCCCATCGCGTATTTCGATACATTAACTATTCCACTTCCTTATCATGTCTAAGGCATCTAAATCCTTTCTTGTATACTAACAAGGTAATTTCTAACCCCACTATTTTCCGCTTATATAAGATCATAACCTATCTTCTTAAATTTTAAGATCAAACTTAAGAGTATTGTCATCATACCCGGGTTTTCGTAACCCAGTCATCAGTCGATATCGTACTCATATCTGCGGAAATCAGCCGCCCTCAAAAATCAGTTATTAAGTGTACTACGATCTTTAACTTAGTTCTCTATAATTACAACTTATAGCCCACCATTTATACCGCTTGATGTGAATCATTCTACTCATATACATGTAATCTACGATTCTGAATTCTTAAACTCATCGTATAAGCTTCATCTTCCAGTTACATGATCATCCGAAATATCCATCAAGTATTCCTATGTATTAATCATTTCACTTCATAAATTTAGAATCAAGTCATCAAAATCAATTCGTATATACTTACGAACTAGCTCTATGATCATGTTCTTACTTTTCTCAGAGATATCATCAACAACCTAATATACGAAGTATGTGCATGGACATATTTCCTTCGCTTTGAAGTAGTTTACGAACCTATAACTCTAACTATTTGAAATATTATACGTTCTAATTTTCTTGTAAACACAACACTCACGGCATTATATATTTGTTTTCGCAAAGCGGTGTCTCAAATGATCATTCGTACAATAATGGACTTTGCAAAAATATTCCGATGAAATTGCTTTAAAACAATTGAAACTCAACAATCGCAAAGTTGTTTTTTTTTTTACAAAACGATTTGAGCACGATGTCCTTTTCTTTTCAAAAGAATACAGATTCTGAAAACTATGTTTTGTTTCGCAAAACGAACCAATTGAAAACTCAACAATTATAAAGTTTCATAAGATAATTTAGATAAGGTACTTCTCTTTTTTTTTTTCCAAAAAGAAGTATATATATTTTAAAACTATTTCTGCTTCACAAAATTAAATACGTTCATCAGAAGCTGATCAATCTATTCAAAAGAATTTAATGATACAAACTTGCAATGCTGATAGTTGACAATAAATTTATTTTAGCAAAATCAATACAGCTAAACAAAAATTTGAGAAATATAAGAGGTATATAAATATATCGTTGTTTGAAAACATCAATATTTTGAAATAAATCAGTCTTGTCATGGGTAGTCGAAATTCCATTAGATGGCTATACGAATTCAGAAAGTAATATAGCTTTGTAAGGTAATATACCGTATAAAAAAAATTTGAAAGTAGTTGAAATATTTAGAAGCAAAAATCTTTGAAATGCATTTGAAACATATAATATGCCTTGGTGTACGTGCTTATAAGAAAACGTTTATTGCTTGAAAAATAGTCCAATACTTCATAAAATTTTCTAAGTCACCCATATGTCAGTGAAAAATCCACATATGCACCGTTTCATATAAATCTTTAACTTAAGTTGCCCAATCCTAGCATGGCGCGCTAAATATTGATCGACTTAGAACATTCTAATGCACCATGCTTCCGCGCGCCACACTAATCTACCGTATTTCTTTACTTAGTTATTCAACCGCTAATTCTAATTTAGTTAGATCTCAACAGAAAAGCACCTATTACTTATTCATTGTTATTCTATTTCAATTCAAGCCTACACGATGCATCATTACTTGCGTGTTCCTATGAATCAACACTTGACCCAAATTTGTAATAGATTTGTCATCCCACTGTACCTTTTTTTTTGTAATGCTTGCTTATCACTATCAGTCAATATCACTAGTATGACTAATATCCTTAGCTTAGTTGATACTCTAAAATTCAACATCTTAATCATGACTATAAACCCATTTGTATGGTATTCTTTGCTAAACTCTACAGATTATAACGCTACTAAATCGTTACTTAGTCATTATCATTTTGCTACAAATCATCCCTTAAGAACTACAATCTCCACTTACACCTAGTCGCATTCCGATGCCACTGTCGATGTAGAGGCGTGAATATACTTTATTTATCATAATGATACCGGTTTGCATGGGTCAGATCTAAGAAATTGTACGAATGGTTATAATCAGCAGTAAGGTGAAACAAATAATTCAGAGTCGTATGGACTGCCCTGGGTATACGTGAGCATATCCCTTATCTGACCATCACTTAGGTCTAATATCATGACTTTCTTTTTTTTTCTAGAGTCGATACGTGATATGATTATTTCTCACGTCTACAAGCATTACTTAATTCTAAGATCCATGCTTAGAATATTATCACACTTACGACTAAGATCAGTGATCATGTTCAAATCATCACCTAATGTTGAGGTCGTAATTTAATTTCTAAGATCATAGCCTAAATTTATGTTTCCGCCATGGACCTAGAGCCATGCTCTGAAGATCGCACTGTCAATACGTAGTACCTCTTGAACTCATCATGAAATTAAGTCCAAGTGAACGGGATGTCTGCTAATTCAGTCGCTGCTGCCGCTATGCTAGGATGTTGGTTATAGTGACCATGGCACCCGTAAGTGTTCAGGGGATAACCCCTGATTTGGGTGGTTATTACCGGTTTGTTCATGACTTGTCGGCATTTTATGGTATTGAGAACAGGCGAAATTATTTATTTATTTGATTCAGGCTAAGTTGAGAGGTATTGTAGGAATTTCTAACCACTTATGGGGTGCATGCAAAAGTTTAGGGGCAAAATGGTAAATAAATAAAGAGAAACAAACTAACGGTCTCACACCCCTTAACCCAATCATGACTTAACTCTAAGATCATCTCTTAAGCATATTGTGTTCATTAGAGGTAAAATCGTCATTTTAAGGAAAAGATCAGAGCTTATGTCTAAGTGATTTAGTTAATCCTGCGTTTCCGAGGCGGATCTGGAGCCTCGGCTCTGATACCACCTGTAGCGCCCCGCTCCCGAACACCAGTATCGGAAACGGTGCACCCGCCGTAGTCTACTACGAGAACTACAAAGCGCCGTTCAATTCTCTTACACGTCAGCAGTGATGTAGAAAATTTCGCAACGGAAACGAAATAAATAAAATAAACGTTCATTTTATTACAACATCCCAAATCTACATCAGATAAGTACCAAGCCCAAGTTTACTATTACATCGCAACGTATAGGAAATAAAATTGCCAAAGTAAACATCTTCTGGCTCTAACTACCCCACCGTCTGAACCCAGCTTTGTCTTCTATGTATATGTAGTCGTACTCATGCTCGCCTGGGGGAAAAAATAAAGGGGTGAGTGATATAGAAATATCATCCAGTAGGTTTCCACCTCCTTCCGAACAATTTCATATATGGCAACAAATAGCACGTAGCACATGTATAGACATGAATAACTAAGTAAATAAATATAAGCACAACACAACAATTATGCGATGTCGTGATGCATGCTTGTGTCACATGCAACGACATCTCCACGTACAAATGCCTGTCTCTCTACCGTGCAATGCATGAACCTCGAGGTGATCCTACCACACGCCTCGTCAGACCACACGCCCCGTCGGGCCACACGCCTCATAGGGCCACACGCCTCATAGGGCAACATGCCTCGTAGGGCAACACACCTCGTAGGGCCACACGCCTCGTAGGGCAACACGCCTCGTAGGGCCACACGCCTCATAGGGCAACACGACACATAGGCCAATGCAATGCTCGTGCCATGAATGCAAATGCATAATCATACGTAATCCGGTGCATCCATAATCATATATATGCCCGCACCCATACACGTGCATATATACGTGTATGCATACTCCCACACATCATATATCAATAATTATTTTCCAATCCCACTTAACACATTCTTTCCTATCCCCTTTTCTTCACTCATTTCCATATTTCAACAATTTTCCTTATCTCCTCTTAATTAACTTTAAATTATTAACTTTCTTATATACAAATATAAATTTAATCTACTGAAAATAATTCAAACACTTTTCTTTCAAACAGTTAATGAAATGTACCATTTTAGTTACAAAACAGTATTTATTTTATATAAATATGTATGATTCTTACATTAGATTAGTACTGATGAATATAATGTAAAATTTGACGGTAAGCTAAATATTGGTACACTTCTAAAATTAAAACAAGTTACCTATATAGACACAGTGAAAAGAATCGATAACAGAAAATTATATATATAAGATTTAATTCTGAAACAGTTTAATTTTATTAAAATATAACCATAGTTCTTTAGGAAATTTAACATTTATACAACAAATATGAAACAGTGACCACTACATACTATGCTGATGGAATTGCAAAATTTGTATATATACTTATAAATACAATTTTTGAAACGGCAGTTTTGTATATGTAATTCACATAATCAATTTTATGCCTAAAAAGTTTCGAAGAATTTAAATTTGTATGAATTCAATTGCTTGGAAGTGCAAACGTGCATAACTTTTCTAAACAAACTGAAATCACCTTCATATATATGATACATTAGGAAATTGTAACTTACATATATAAATAGTTCTTTAGGTAATTAACTTATATACAACAAAAACATGAAACCAATGATTGTTTATATACACGGCCAAAAGAAAACAATATTCATTTTGAAACACACAATACTGAAAGCTGCAAAAAAAATATATACTTTATACAAACAAGCGTTTTAAACAGATAACTACATTTATTTATCGATATCTTACATATATACTTATATATATAATCTCAGCCATAACCGAAAATATATGCATGTATATATAATCTTCTAATTAATTTGTTTTTTTGACAGAAATAACTATCTAACCCAAATTTTGAACCCACATCAATACATACGTAACATTTTTATCCAGCAATGCAAGCAACTAAAGCATATAGCATCTCAATTTGAATTATAACATACAAAATAAACAACAAATAACTACATATATGAAATTAGCTCAAAAAGAGAGGGGTCGCCTACCTCTTAGTTGTAGTCTAAGATTCGTGGTGGTGATATGATGGTGTTGGTGGTTGTGTTGGTGGTGTTTGCCTTCTTCCCCATTTTTTCTCTCTTTTCTCTATACTTTCTTCCTTTATTCTTCCTCCTCCTTTCTTTTTCTTTAATCTTCTCACACTACTTCTTTTTTTTTACTGGTGTTGGCCAAAGGGCCCAATTTATTTAAGAGGGAGGGGGGAATATGAGAGGTGTGTATGGGGAGATTAAATGAATTAATTGTAGGAGTTAATGAATGGGTTTAAGATAAGGGTGGGGTTATGTCAAAAGTTTTCCTTGTTTTTTTTTCATTTTATTATTATTAATTTTTTTTACAGGTTGTAACAGTCTACCCCCTTACAATAAGTTTCATCCCCAAAACTTGCGTATGGTGTATCAACGACCTAATATGGTTCTACTTGTTCCATTTACCTAGATAATAAACGTACCAAGCCCCCATCGCGTATTTCGATACATTAACTATTCCACTTCCTTATCATGTCTAAGGCATCTAAATCCTTTCTTGTATACTAACAAGGTAATTTCTAACCCCACTATTTTCCACTTATATAAGATCATAACCTATCTTCTTAAATTTTAAGATCAAACTTAAGAGTATTGTCATCATACCCGGGTTTTCGTAACCCAGTCATCAGTCGATATCGTACTCATATCTGCGGAAATCAGCCGCCCTCAAAAATCAGTTATTAAGTGTACTACGATCTTTAACTTAGTTCTCTATAATTACAACTTATAGCCCACCATTTATACTGCTTGATGTGAATCATTCTACTCATATACATGTAATCTACGATTCTGAATTCTTAAACTCATCGTATAAGCTTCATCTTCCAGTTACATGATCATCCGAAATATCCATCAAGTATTCCTATGTATTAATCATTTCACTTCATAAATTTAGAATCAAGTCATCAAAATCAATTCGTATATACTTACGAACTAGCTCTATGATCATGTTCTTACTTTTCTCAGAGATATCATCAACAACCTAATATACGAAGTATGTGCATGGACATATTTCCTTCGCTTTGAAGTAGTTTACGAACCTATAGCTCTAACTATTTGAAATATTATACATTCTAATTTTCTTGTAAACACAACACTCACGGTATTATATATTTGTTTTCGCAAAGCGGTGTCTCAAATGATCATTCGTACAATAATGGACTTTGCAAAAATATTCCGATGAAATTGCTTTAAAACAATTGAAACTCAACAATCGCAAAGTTGTTTTTTTTTGTACAAAACGATTTGAGCACGATGTCCTTTTCTTTTCAAAGGAATACAGATTCTGAAAACTATGTTTTGTTTCGCAAAACGAACCAATTGAAAACTCAACAACTATAAAGTTTCATAAGATAATTTAGATAAGGTACTTCTCTTTTTTTTTCCAAAAAGAAGTATATATATTTTAAAACTATTTCTGCTTCACAAAATTAAATACGCTCATCAGAAGCTGATCAATCTATTCAAAAGAATTTAATGATACAAACTTGCAATGTTGATAGTTGACAATAAATTTATTTTAGCAAAATCAATACAGCTAAACAAAAATTTGAGAAATATAAGAGGTATATAAATATATCGTTGTTTGAAAACATCAATATTTTGTAATAAATCAGTCTTGTCATGGGTAGTCGAAATTCCATTAGATGGCTATACGAATTCAGAAAGTAATATAGCTTTGTAAGGTAATATACCGTATAAAAAAAATTTGAAAGTAGTTGAAATATTTAGAAGCAAAAATCTTTGAAATGCATTTGAAACATATAATATACCTTGGTGTACGTGCTTATAAGAAAACGTTTATTGCTTGAAAAATAGTCCAATACTTCATAAAATTTTCTAAGTCACCCATATGTCAGTGAAAAATCCACATGTGCACCGTTTCATATAAATCTTTAACTTAAGTTGCCCAATCCTAGCATGGCGCGCTAAATATTGATCGACTTAGAACATTCTAATGCACCATGCTTCCGTGCGCCACACTAATCTACCGTATTTCTTTACTTAGTTATTCAACCGCTAATTCTAATTTAGTTAGATCTCAACAGAAAAGCACCTATTACTTATTCATTGTTATTCTATTTCAATTCAAGCCTACACGATGCATCATTACTTGCGTGTTCCTATGAATCAACACTTGACCCAAATTTGTAATAGATTTGTCATCCCACTGTACCTTTTTTTTTGTAATGCTTGCTTATCACTATCAGTCAATATCACTAGTATGACTAATATCCTTAGCTTAGTTGATACTCTAAAATTCAACATCTTAATCATGACTATAAACCCATTTGTATGGTATTCTTTGCTAAACTCTACAGATTATAACGCTACTAAATCGTTACTTAGTCATTATCATTTTGCTACAAATCATCCCTTAAGAACTACAATCTCCACTTACACCTAGTCGCATTCCGATGCCACTGTCGATGTAGAGGCGTGAATATACTTTATTTATCATAATGATACCGGTTTGCATGGGTCAGATCTAAGAAATTGTACGAATGGTTATAATCAGCAGTAAGGTGAAACAAATAATTCAGAGTCGTATGGACTGCCCTGGGTATACGTGAGCATATCCCTTATCTGACCATCACTTAGGTCTAATATCATGACTTTCTTTTTTTTCTAGAGTCGATACGTGATATGATTATTTCTCACGTCTACAAGCATTACTTAATTCTAAGATCCATGCTTAGAATATTATCACACTTACGACTAAGATCAGTGATCATGTTCAAATCATCACCTAATGTTGAGGTCGTAATTTAATTTCTAAGATCATAGCCTAAATTTATGTTTCCGCCATGGACCTAGAGCCATGCTCTGAAGATCGCACTGTCAATACGTAGTACCTCTTGAACTCATCATGAAATTAAGTCCAAGTGAACGGGATGTCTGCTAATTCAGTCGCTGCTGCCGCTGTGCTAGGATGTTGGTTATAGCGACCATGGCACCCGTAAGTGTTCAGGGGATAACCCCTGATTTGGGTGGTTATTACCGGTTTGTTCATGACTTGTCGGCATTTTATGGTATTGAGAACAGGCGAAATTATTTATTATTTGATTCAGGCTAAGTTGAGAGGTATTGTAGGAATTTCTAACCACTTATGGGGTGCATGCAAAAGTTTAGGGGCAAAATGGTAAATAAATAAAGAGAAACAAACTAACGGTCTCACACCCCTTAACCCAATCATGACTTAACTCTAAGATCATCTCTTAAGCATATTGTGTTCATTAGAGGTAAAATCGTCATTTTAAGGAAAAGATCAGAGCTTATGTCTAAGTGATTTAGTTAATCCTGCGTTTCCGAGGCGGATCTGGAGCCTCGGCTCTGATACCACCTGTAGCGCCCCGCTCCCGAACACCAGTATCGGAAACGGTGCACCCGCCGTAGTCTACTACGAGAACTACAAAGCGCCGTTCAATTCTCTTACACGTCAGCAGTGATGTAGAAAATTTCGCAACGGAAACGAAATAAATAAAATAAACGTTCATTTTATTACAACATCCCAAATCTACATCAGATAAGTACCAAGCCCAAGTTTACTATTACATCGCAATGTATAGGAAATAAAATTGCTAAAGTAAACATCTTCTGGCTCTAACTATCCCACCGTCAGAACCCAGCTTTGTCTTCTATGTATATGTAGTCGTACTCCTGCTCGCCTGGGGGAAAAAATAAAGGGGTGAGTGATATAGAAATATCACCCAGTAGGTTTCCACCTCCTTCCGAACAATTTCATATATGGCAACAAATAGCACGTAGCACATGTATAGACATGAATAACTAAGTAAAGAAATATAAGCACAACACAACAATTATGCGATGTCGTGATGCATGCTTGTGTCACACGCAACGACATCTCCACATACAAATGACTGTCTCTCTACCGTGCAATGCATGAACCTCGAGGTGATCCTACCACACGCCTCGTCAGACCACACGCCCCGTTGGGCCACACGCCTCATAGGGCCACACGCCTCGTAGGGCAACACGCCTCGTAGGGCCACACGCCTCGTAGGGCAACACGCCTCGTAGGGCCACACGCCTCATAGGGCAACACGGCACATAGGCCAATGCAATGCTTGTGCCATGAATGCAAATGCATAATCATACGTAATCCGGTGCATCCATACTCATATATATGCCCGCGCCCATACACGTGCATATATACGTGTATGCATACTCCCACACATCATATATCAACAATTATTTTCCAATCCCACTTAACACATTCTTTCCTATCCCCTTTTCTTCACTCATTTCCACATTTCAACAATTTTCCTTATATCCTCTTAATTAACTTTAAATTATTAACTTTCTTATATACAAATATAAATTTAATCTGCTGAAAATAATTCAAACACTTTTCTTTCAAACATTTAATGAAATGTACCATTTTAGTTACAAAACAGTATTTATTTTATATAAATATGTATGATTCTTACATTAGATTAGTACTGATGAATATAATGTAAAATTTGACGGTAAGCTAAATATTGGTACACTTCTAAAATTAAAACAAGTTACCTATATAGACACAGTGAAAAGAATCGATAACAGAAAATTATATATATAAGATTTAATTCTGAAACAGTTTAATTTTATTAAAATATAACCATAGTTCTTTAGGAAATTTAACATTTATACAACAAATATGAAACAGTGACCACTACATACTATGCTGATGGAATTGCAAAATTTGTATATATACTTATAAAGACAATTTTTGAAACGGCAGTTTTGTATATGTAATTCACATAATCAATTTTATGCCTAAAAAGTTTCGAAGAATTTAAATTTGTATGAATTCAATTGCTTGGAAGTGCAAACGTGCATAACTTTTCTAAACAAACTGAAATCACCTTCATATATATGATACATTAGGAAATTGTAACTTACATATATAAATAGTTCTTTAGGTAATTAACTTATATACAACAAAAACATGAAACCAATGATTGTTTATATACACTGCCAAAAGAAAACAATATTCATTTTGAAACACACAATACTGAAAACTGCAAAAAAATATATACTTTATACAAACAAGCGTTTTAAACAGATAAGTACATTTATTTATCGATATCTTACATATATACTTATATATATAATCTCATCCATAACAGAAAATATATGCATGTATATATAATCTTCTAATTAATTTGTTTTTTGACAGAAATAACTATCTAACCCAAATTTTGAACCCACATCAATACATACGTAACATTTTTATCCAGCAATGCAAGCAACTAAAGCATATAGCATCTCAATTTGAATTATAACATACAAAATAAACAACAAATAAT